>OY757141.1:27094666-28294666 GCA_963583835.1 Drosophila immigrans
TTTTTTTCAAATTCAAATTTGAAAAACCCGCCCAACTTCTGAAAATTTAAATTTTTGGGTAATCTACTTGCTACTCAATTATGTTCGCCTGGTACTTCAGCAGCTCCAAGTCGGTTTTGGGAAGGAATTTTGTCGTTATTATTAACGTATTTTTTTCAAATTCAAATTTGAAAAACCCGCCCAGCTTCTGAAAATTTAAATTTTTGGCTAATCTACTTGCTACTCGATTATGTTCGCCTGGTACTTCAGCAGATCGACGTTGGTTTTGGGAAGGAATTTCGTCGTTATTATTAACGTATTTTTTTCAAATTCAAATTTGAAAAACCCGCCCATCTTCTGAAAATTTAAATTTTTGGCTAATCTACTTGCTTCTCGATTATGTTCGCCTAGTACTTCAGAAGCTCCAAGTCGGTTTTGGGACGGAATTTCGTTGTTATTATTAACGTATTTTTTTCAAATTCAAATTTGAAAAACCCGCTCAACTTCTGAAAATTAAAATTTTTGGCTAATCTACTTGCTACACGATTATGTTCGCCTGGTACTTCAGAAGCTCCATGTCGGTTTTGGGAAGGAATTTCGTCGTTATTATTAACGTATTTTTTTCAAATTCAAATTTGAAAAACCCGCCCAGCTTCTGAAAATTAAAATTTTTGGCTAATCTACTTGCAACTCGATTATGTTCGCCTTGGTACTTCAGCAGCTCCAAGTCGGTTTTGGGAAGGAATTTCGTCGTTATTATTAACGTATTTTTTTCAAATTCAAATTTGAAAAACCCGCCCAACTTCTGAAAATTTAAATTTTTGGCTAATCTACTTGCAACTCGATTATGTTCGCCTGGTACTTCAGCAGATGTACGTTGGTTTTGGGAAGGAATTTCGTCGTTATTACTAACGTATTTTTTTCAAATTCAAATTTGAAAAACCCGCCTAACTTCTGAAAATTTAAATTTTTGGCTAATCTACTTGCTACTCGATTATGTTCGCCTGGTACTTCAGCAGATCGACGTTGGTTTTGGGAAGGAATTTCGTCGTTATTACTAACGTATTTTTTTCAAATTCAAATTTGAAAAACCCGCCCAGCTTCTGAAAATTTAAATTTTTGGCTAATCTACTTGCAACTCGATTATGTTCGCCTGGTACTTCTGCAGCTCCAAGTCGGTTTTGGGAAGGAATTTCGTCGTTATTACTAACGTATTTTTTTCAAATTCAAATTTGAAAAACCCGCCCAGCTTCTGAAAATTAAAATTTTTGGCTAATCTACTTGCTACTCGATTATGTTCGCCTAGTACTTCAGAAGCTCCAAGTCGGTTTTGGGACGGAATTTCGTTGTTATTATTAACGTATTTTTTTCAAATTCAAATTTGAAAAACCCGCCCAACTTCTGAAAATTTAAATTTTTGGCTAATCTACTTGCTACTCGATTATGTTCGCCTGTTACTTCAGAAGCTCCAAGTCGGTTTTGGGAAAGAATTTCGTCGTTATTATTAACGTATTTTTTTTTTAAATTCAAATTTGAAAAACCCGCCTTCTTCTGAAAATTTAAATTTTTGGCTAATCTACTTGCTACTCGATTATGTTCGCCTGGTACTTTAGCAGAGCGTCGTATGTTTTGGGAAGGAATTTTGCGTACATTCTTAACGTGTTTTATTTAAAATACATGAATTTGTTCAACTTTTAATATATGTATTAACAAAATTATGCACTTACATTTTACTTCTGAAATATCAGAATAAGTAATATTAATATTCTATTTAATTTAAATTTTTAGGTAAGGTCTTTACTAAATTTGTTTGAATTATATGCATATCAATAAATAATATAAGAACATTACGCTTGAGTTTATTGTGGATCGTCACAAACTTTTTATCGTAAATTTTTTAAGTCGGTATTGTGTTTAAATTTCACAAAGCCATAGTTACGGTTGAAATAAACTCAATCAACCACATTTTTGACCTTTAGCTATAATGGTTTCTGGAGCCTTATTAAAAATAATCATATAATGTTAATAATAATCAGTTGATTTTTACATGTTGGGCACTGATTGAAATTGCCTTCTAATATTGCTTTTTTTTCTCTCCTATAGAGAAAGTAAACGAATAGATCCTGAAGCTGTGAAGGCAATTATTTGATTGATTTCGATTGAATTCATTACAAGGTGAACGATTAACAATATTCTCCATATTAAATTGGTCAAATTAAACTAAAGAAATGACTTGCGTATATTTCTTTAGTATGTTTTTTGTTCAAATATCATTTAAGTTTTTTGTTTTCTCTCGACTGTAGCTTTCTTACTTGTTTTTTTAATGCATATGACAAATTCTATTTAAATAGCGAGAGGCATGACATTTTTTTAATATTCAGAGTTAAAATAAAATTAAAATCTCCGTGGAATAAAATCTGCGCCGCGAATTCGGCAATTTATTGTGAATGTTTCTGCCAGCCTAAAAGTAGGCAATTTTTGTTTCGGATTTGAAATGAACGCCCAATTTGAATGTTCAAATAAACCAGGTTTATTAAGTCAACAAATTGAAATTTCACGCAATGGAATATGTTTCCCGAAACCGAGAATGTTGCCGACGTTAGAACGCTACCGAGTAGACGTCATTAATGTGGTTCAGCTGGTCGTGTACATATTTAACTAATTAACTCAAATATGGAAAGTGCATTGCAAATGATAGCCATAAGCTCCCACTCTGGTCTCGAGTGCACACTTTGACGCAAAATAATTAAACAAAACAAAAAACACAGTCGTATTTAAGTAAGCACTTTGCATAACTCACATGAGTCCTAGAACATAAAATAAAAGATGATCATGGTGTATAAACAATTAGTCAAAAGCTTATGCTCAATATTTATACTATGCCGAAATCTCTTCCTACTTATGGGTATTAGCACCTAATTAGATTCTTCCATTATAAGTATGCTCATATGTATGCATGAGTTTGAGATCTCCAATAATTCTCTCTTACGCTTCATCTCCGTAGGCAGCGATTTCACGTACACCACGCTTAACATCGGGCTCGACGTATTCGGGCATTTTCGCTTATAAATAGACGTCGGACCGACTGGAGATCCACCATTTGAAATTCGGCTTTCGGCGTGAGTGAATTGAACATTTTCAAAAGTACGCGCCATTTGGAGTAGTTGTGTGCAGTGAGTGTCGACTTGCTTTTGGTTGGCACTGTAAGTGGCTGGTCTAAGGATAATTTTTAAAGACATTTCGGTTCAAGTTGTGCAAGTGAAGTGATCAAATTTTGGCAATAAAAAATCGACAAACTAAATTTCAATATGATTGTGGAAAAAGTGGTAAGTAAAAGTGAAAATGAAAGAAATGAAGATAAGAATTAAATATACATATATAAGGCGTCCGAAACAGCTTAAAAAGAAATAAATATGTAAATTATGTCAGAATTCGCAGAACGGAAATTAATTGCATGCATTATAAATATGCTAATGACCATATTTGGCAAAAAAGAAAGAATACGGAATTTAGAAATGGCGTAAGCCATTTTTATAAATATGCATCAAATTTTATGTGTGTATTTCAAAATCAAGTTCATTATCAATTTTTTTTGTTGAATGCCTACTGCACAAACTGGTTAAATTTTGGCTACGCATTTTGTGAATCGCACATGAGGGCTTGGGATTTCAGTGTGAGAGTACCCGAAAGAAGGTGCTGATAATTTATAGAATTAGTATGAAATAATCATGTACATTTATTAGTGAATATGTGTGAATTGTTGAGTAAATACGCCAGTTAGCCGCGAATTCTCTCTTTCTCTCTCTTGCCACTCGTGCTTATGATACCTGATTATGATAGAAACACTCGTACTTAGTATAGATAGACAAATGGATGGATGGATAGATAGATGGATAGAAAAAGCGGAAGACACGCCACACTGACCACACAATGGCCTCTCCAGGTTATCGGACTCGGACCTCGCGTTCCCCTTGAAACTTCCTAATTAGTACGAAAACCCGCCCACACTCGTGGCCAGCCAATGGAATTCAATCGAGTTGTTTCCGATTCAACTGTACAGGGATCTGGTAGCCCAAAACTCATTTTCGAGTGCCAAACAAATTGGGAATTGTGAATCGAACAAATCGTTAATAAATTCAAAACAAAAAATCACTAGAAAATCGAGTATAATGTCGCAGATCTGGGAACGCTATTTACGTCCTGGCCTGACCCAGCTCAATCAGAACCTGAATTCCGTTCGTGGCAAGGCCACGGGCTCGTTGCTATGGAAGCGTGTCACATTTTTGGTGGCCACTCCAATAGTTGGTCTGTGCATGATCAATGCCTATCGCTCCATCGATGAGGACAAGAAGGAGAAGGAGATCCGTCAGCCGTTCGTCAAGTACGAATACATGCGTCGTCGCAACAAACGCTTCCCCTGGGGCAACGGGGATCGCAGTCTGTTCCACAATCCCAACACCAATGCATTGGCCGAAGGCTACGAGTTGTAGTGTAGATCGTTCTAATGTTTAAACTTTATTTTTTTTGGGAGATTTCCATTCAGTTTTGGTAAGTTTTCGCTAAAGATAGCAAGCAATTTTATTCCTTGCCTTCCTTCAGGTTCGTTGTCAAGTCAGATTATGCCGAGTCGGGTCTAATTGTTGTGCTAAACAAACATGCATTTTGTCAGCTATGCAAATAAAGCCAATTGAACCAAAGACACACAAAACGTACTAGCAACAATTGCTGTTGTTGTGGTTGTTGTTGTTTATTTGTTGGGCGTGGCAAAGGCCCATCAACTTTCGCTTTCTGGGCACATTTTGAAAGTTATGCACCTAGCTAGTAATATTTATGTTTTGATAACTAATTTGTCATGCTGGGCCTGTACGCGACTTTGATTTCATTATAAACAAAACTGAACTATGCGATAATACTCGCAGCTCACCCAACAACAATACAATTCAATACAATACCATGTGAAATTGACCCTGAATCTGCTACTTGTGCGGTAAACTGCATGTGTGAAGGCGTATTTCCATTGGGTATATTCGATTATAGAAGAAGCTTGTAACTCCCCAATAAAGTAGCTTTAAATTATTATAACATAAGAATGCGAAAAATTTGAGACTTAAGAAATGACGCATTCAAGATCAAGGTAGCGAAAAGATTAATTTATTCAATAAGTTCTAATTGAGCATATATTAAAACAACCACGAATACTTTGTCGTTAGCAGTAATTAATTAAGCATGTATGAAAACTGGACAACAAAATGTTGCATTAATCAATTTGTTGTTTTTATTTTGATAACGAATTTTTGCAGGAATTATCACGTACTTTTTAAGTTTCAAACATTTGAAAATTATTAATAGGTCAGACGTAGATTCATTTACCTAATTAAAATCTTGTCGAAACGGGGTAGAAGGCAGCTGTTGAATAACAATTAAAATATGCAAGTTAAGTCATGAAATCATGAAACAGTAGAAAGGAAAGGCAGATTTTGGCAAAGTAAATACACATTATAAATTCAGATTTGAAGCTAAACGAAATATTTAAGTAGCTTTAATATTGCCAAAAGAGAAATCTTTGTATAGACTTGATATGGACACGGATAATATCTATAAATATATATACATTTGCACAGAGCATTCTATCGTCGGCTAATTAAATTATTTATTGCTTCCCTGTTGTCTACGAAATTCGTTTAAAATTTTTGGTGTTTTATTTTATTTTGTGTAATGCGTTTGTGGGCCACAAAACACTTGACAATGTGAGTGAACGCTCGTATTTAGTATTTCCGAAATTGTTTGGCGCTTTTACCGAAATGTTTTTATGCAAAACAAAGCGATGTGACGCGTCTGTCGCGTCTGGGAAAAAGGCCAGAAGAAACAAAACGTGCGTCCATGATTTTTGGCTGATACATTTTGGGGTGATCATCATTAATCAAGATGCTTTGTGGTTGGCGGTGAATGGAGAATTCTTGTCAACAAGTGCCACAAAGGGCAACAGATACAAATGTATCTTTCTGTGCAATCGTCGCGTCCTTGCAGCACATTGCAGTAGTTTGTTGACTTATTTTAGTTACTATCAATTGAATCGCATTAGGGTTGGGTTGGGTTGCGTTGGGTTTGTGGTGGTATTAAACCTAGACGCACGCATACAGCTGCCGATATCGCTCATGCGACGTGTTGTCTCAAGCAATTCACACCGTTTTACCAAGCACTTTCGATCATTTTCGAGTTTATGGATGTGATGAGTGTTGACGAAAAACTTACGACACTTACGGCACGAGTTGGCCATAACGATGTTCAGTCTCCACACTCGCTGGCATGCCAGCAGGCCTGTGTGTGTGTGTGTATCTTGGGGCTATTAAATTCAAGTGCCGTTCAAAGGGCCAATTGGCAGGCGGCTTTAGCAAACAGTTTACGCACTTACCCGCAATTGAACTACCCAATTGGCAAACAAATTAACTGCAACCATCTACCGCATACTCATCCCTCTCCCTCACCCTCTCTGCCTTCCCTCCGTCTACAGTTGGAGCGTGCCACCAAGTCGGAGATGTGCAGCGTGCTCATCCTGACATTGCTCTCGGTGAGCATCTACATGTTCCACACAGATCTGTCGATGTATTTAAAAGCTGTGCTGCTCTCGCTGCGTCTCCATGGACCGCCATCGCTGCCCATTCTTGGCAACACACTGCTCATCAAAGAAAAGCATCGTAAGTACTGTGTTTTGCATTTCTTTAATTGGTAGAATCCAGAAAAATTCTTGATTTAAGCCAATATTGATTATTACTTAGATGGGTAACAATTCTAGAATAATTCTAGATTGGTCATTAAAATGGTTTTTAGTTCACATGGGGATGTCAAACATTCTGAATTCAAGAACATTTGCATTCTTTATATGAGAATCAGCTCAGAAAGTAAAATCTCAAATCAAGATCAAATCAAGTTTTTAAAATTTAATTGTTTACCAACAAAAAAAATTAAAAATCGTATTTTTATTTTCATTTTATATTTAAATTAATTAATAATTAACTGAATCGATTAGAGTTTGAACCCAGGACTGAACGCAATACCAGATTTCAGGTTAAAAAAGAAGAAGAGAATTTGTTGCACTGCCAAGATTGAAAATTCTAGTTGAAAGATTTTTACTTTGACATCATGTATGACATTATTTAAAGGGTTTTGATTTATTGTTATTGCTCATTTTAAGGTGAAAGCAAGATGTTTAAAATTGAGAATTTATCGGCCTTAAAACATTTTTCAAACATGACATTTTTATGGCCGACATGATTCAAAAAAATATAAAGCTTGCAATCTTGTTTCAAGAACGTTGTTTAACGAAATCCTGTTTTTATATCGAAAAGGCGAATTCAAGATTTTTGTTCTAGTTCTTAAAACGTACTTATGTTAATTACCAATTTATTTAATTGTGTTAATTATATGTTAATTGATTTCTGCAGTGATGTCAAAATACGCCGCAACTGCCTTTAATATGTATGGTTCGCTGGTGCGCGTTTGGGTGCTATTCTTTCCATTCGTTGTGGTTCTGCAGCCGGATGATCTGCACGCCATTCTCTCCTCCAAGAAGCACACGAACAAAGTGTTCCTTTACAAGATGATGCACAATTTTCTGGGCGAAGGTCTGATCACAAGCAGCGGCTCCAAGTGGAGCACACATCGCAAGCTCGTCCAGCCGGCCTTCCATCACAGTCTGCTTGAGAAATTCATTGGGACATTCGTGGATGCCGCGCAGTCGCTCAACGAGCACCTGGATGCCTCCGCCCAAGGCAAGGACATCAACATTGCCACCTATGTCAACAACTGTGTGCTTGACTTGCTCAATGGTGAGTTCAATTTATTGAAATTTGCTCCTTGACTAAGTTCATCTTTCTTGCAGAGGCTGTGCTTGGCGTGCCCATCAAGAAGAAGGGCTTGGAGAACATGGAGGATTCGCCGTTCCGCAAGGGCAAAATGATGGTACCCACTCGTCTAATACACCCCTGGCTGCTCTTGGACTCCGTCTATCGACTCACCTCGCTGGCCAGCGATGAGATCAACCAGAAGAACCGTCTCAACGAATTTACCCGTCGGATGATCAAGCGACGCCGCGATGTGATGGCCGCAGCCGGCAACAACAATTTGGTTCGGACTTGCCTGCTCGACGATTTGATTGCAATATCCGACACCAATGTGGACTTCACCGAGGAGGATATTGTCCAGGAAGCCTGCACATTTATGCTGGCTGGACAGGATTCCGTGGGCGCTGCCATTGCGTTCACTATCTTCCTGCTTACCCAGAATGCGGACTGCCAGGACAAGTGCCGCGAGGAGTTGCAGCACATCTTTGGGCAGAGCGACCGCGCTCCAACCATGAATGATTTGCATGAGATGCGCTACCTGGAGATGTGCCTCAAGGAGTCGCTGCGTCTCTACCCCAGTGTGCCGCTGATGGCTCGCCAGCTGGGCGAGGATGTGCGCCTGAGTACTCACACCTTGCCAGCGGGCAGCAATGTCTTCATCTGCCCCTATGCCACCCATCGACTGGCGCACATCTATCCCGAGCCGGACAAATTCAAGCCGGAGCGCTTTACCGCCGAGGAAGTCGAGAAGCGTCACCCGTGCGCCTTCCTCCCATTCAGTGCAGGGCCACGCTACTGCATCGGCAATCGCTTCGCCATACTGGAGATGAAGACAATCGTATCGCGACTGCTGCGCAACTATCAGCTGTGCCCTGTGCCCGGCAAGACCACCGTCGAGGAAACCTTCCGCATCACTTTGCGCGCCTCGGGCGGACTCTGGGTGCGGCTCAAGCCGCTGCAGCTCCACAACAATAACGAAATGGACAAAGGGACAGTGAAAGACATAGCAAAAGACATGATGACTGCCACGGCTCCGGCGGCAGCCGTGTAGAGAGCAGGTTTAGTTGATCCTATAGAGATTCCCAGGACCCCGCTGGCTTCGTTACAATTAACTTTAATTAGTATGGTAAATAGTTATGCATATATAATATATAAATCGATAAAATAATTTAAATATTGTAGCCTTCGTCTAGCCTAAGTGCCATTGTGTGCTGTATGTGGTTGCATTTTGGATTCGGATTACAATTAGTTCGCATCCATCTAGTAGTAGATGTAGATGTATTTAGGAGATATTCGAGAGTGAGTTTCGTACTAGGGCTTTGTGCTGCTTACACATGATAATATCATATAATCGTAATATTTTTAACAATAATAAAAAAACGTAGAGCTTGAATCAAGAAATCATCGACAGCTAGGACGTGATATGTTTCGTTTCGTTGAATCTATTGATGAGATGTCGCGCACGTGACTCGTGACCAACAGCGAGACCATGATTGCTTCCCTTCCCATTTCCATTGCCACTTCCATTGCCATTGCCGTTGCCATTGCTGTTGCCACTTCCATTTCCCTTGCTGTGCCGCTGTGCGCTGGCCACCGTGTGCTGTTGGGCAAGACGCTCGGTTGTCTCGCGGACGCGGCTGCTCAGCCGCGTTGGCGTTGCAGCGCGCTGGGGCAGCGGCGAGCTGGGCATCGATTGCGTTTGTGTTGGTCTCGCTTTAGTGGCGACAGTTGACACTGCAAAACCAGAGAGAGATAGAGAGAGAGAGCACATTAATGTCTGGCAGCTGGCGAGGATTACGCAAGGTGTCGGAATGCTTTAAGCAATGCTATGGTTACGTTTACTGATGTGGCCCACACTCGCAACCTTGGCGACGTTGTTGCTGACAGCTGGAGGCGGTTTGCTGGCTGCAGCAGCTGCACTCGACTGCTGGAAGCGATGGTTCAGCTGCGACACCTTCATCTTGGACTCGCACATCAGCTTGCCATGCGGTTTCAGCTTCTCGCGTGCACAGCTGTCCTCTAGCGACTTCTTGCGCATCTTGATGGTGTTCGTGAAGTCCGAGAGCATGATGGGTTCGCCCTTGGCCGGCAACTCCAGTGCAGGCACCGCATGCGTTGGATCTGTGTGCTCGCCGCTTGCCTTGGCAATCTGCTCGAGCTTGCTCTTGGCCAGCGTCAGCAGCAGCGTCTCCTGTGTGCCCAGGCTGCCGTTGGAGCACTCACTATACCCGGAATCGCTGCGTTCGCTGCACTGCGACTTGTCGCGCAGCTTCAGCACGCCCGTCGTCTTGCGCTTGTCCGCCGTCGAGTGCGGCAACTCCACGCTAAAATCATCCTCCTCCTCATTCAGCGAAGCCATCTGCGTGCTGTTCACGTTCGCTGTGGCCAGCATGCCCAGCCCCGAGATGGAGGGACGCGGACTGTTGCAGGCGCCCATGGCGATCGCCGAGTTGCGACGCGATGCCGACAACGTGGCCATGCGGCCCAGAGCGCGGATAGCATTGCCAGTTTTCTGGACGAGCGGGCAGCAAGCAGGCGACAAAGCAAAGCGTTGGATCAAGCAGGGTTAAGTACGCACATAAAATGGAGCAGCAGTTAGGAATTAGCGGGCTGGGCGGAAGACGCTTCTCCATTACTCACCTGCCACTTGCGGCGTATGATGAACTTCTTGAGCTTGTCCGTGCAGATTTTGTTGTTGCTGAGATTCTCGTCGTGGCGCTGACACAACCACTTGAACTCCAGGCACTGCTGGGCAGTCAGGCGCTGCTCCTTGCGGTGCACCAGCAGCTGCGAGATAAAGTCCTTGGCCTCCTGTGAGCTGTAGATGGAAGCAAAACGATTTAAATAAGACAGAAAACGGGATAGAGTGCTCGACTATGACATGTACGCTAAATATTTATGTTTTATGCCAAAACAAATATATTAAAATATACCTAGACGTACATTTGGTATACTAATATATATATTTATATTAAAAATCTGTATCTTCATTTTGCCCAATAAAATTGTTTCTTAAATGCAACTAAGATCGACTTCGAATTTCTAGATGCTTATAGAGACAGACGAACAAACAGGCAGACCGAAATGCCTATATCGTGGCTGTTGTTGGGAATGATCAAGCATAGATATATACTTCATGGCCCCCGAGATGACTTCTTTTGCCTGTTACATACATTTTCTGTGGGCCACAATTTATAATACCCTTCTACCCTATGGAAAGCAGGTATAAACACTTACACGCAGTCGAAGGCCTCATCGTCGTAGTCGTAGTCGGCACGTGTAATATTCGAGAAGGTTTCCACATCCGTGTCGCCCATGAACGGCGACAAACCGGAGAGTCTGCAGGTGACAAAGATTAGTAAATTGCAGGAAAAGTATTCAACAATTGTTCTTTGACTTACAGCACGTAGCAGATGACGCCCACGCTCCACATGTCCGACTTGAAGTCGATGGGTTCGTAGCTAATGATCTCCGGCGGTATAAACTCCGGCGTGCCGAAAAGCACACGCACCGGCGCCTTGGTGTCCAGTCGCTGGGCGAGACCAAAGTCAATGATCTTGATCTGGTGGCTGGTCCGCGTGTGGCACATGATGTTCTCCGGCTTCAGATCCAAGTGCACCACGCTCTGGCTGTGCATGTAGGCGACGCCTTCGCACACCTGCCGCAGAAACAAAATGCAGTCCAGCTCCGTCAGCGTGAAATCATCGGCGACCACGCGCTCAAACAGCTCGCCGCCTGTAATGCTGTAAGGGATTGGGAGAGCAGCAATTAGTATATGGCAATGCAAAGCTATTGAGAGTACTCACTATTCCATGACCATGACAATTTCGCGTGCGCTCTCGAAGGATGCCGCCAGCTGCAGCAGCTTGGGATGCTGCAGCGAACGCATTATGGAAATCTCCTCGAGCACTTTTTGGCGATCGCGCGACTTGATGCACTTGATCACCTTGGCGGCCAGCTGCTGTTCGGGCTGTGCGCGTTCCTGCACCTTGTAGACAACGCCAAAGCGTCCCTTGCCCAGCTCCTCGATGATCTCGAAGCGTGACTTGAAATCGCCGCCTGACTGCACGCTGATGCTGCTCAGCGCACTTGACATGGTGGTGTCTGGACTTGTTGCGCTGGCTGCTGGACGGCTGATCTGCACCAGCTCGCTGACTTGGCTGGGTGCACTGCGTCCGTGAATGTTCTCGGCACGCACACGAAATTTGTACTGCAACTGCGGCTGCAGATCCTTGACGGTGTAGGCCAGCGTGTCCACCACACGCGCCACCTGCTGCCAGTCGTTATCACAGTCCGTAGGATTGCTCTCTTGCTTCTCAATGCTGCAAGCGAAGGAAAGAATTAATTGGCGAATAAGTTGCAATCGATGTGTACTCACATAAAGCCCGTGATCATGCAGCCCCCATCGTAGGGCGGTCCACACCAGGCCACGGCTACACGATCGGGTCCGAGGGACACACTGGGCTGGCCGCTGGGCGGCTCCGGGGGTCCTTCGACGGCCACTGAAGCGGCGGCTGCGTCCACGCCGTAATCGTTCATGATTTCAGCCGTATATTTGCCGCTGTCATCGGCCGAGATGTCGCTTATATAAAGCGTCGATTGCTCCGATGTCGTCTGTATGCTCACGTTGGCGCCCTCAACGATGGCATGGCACTAAATGTGTGTGGGAAATAGGGCAGGGGATTAATACGAGTTTAGGGGTTGGGTTGGGTTGAGTTGAGCTGAGTCTGGGCTGGGCTGTGCTGGGCTGGGAGCAACCTTCGAGCGAGCAGCGACCAAACACGTTCAGCTATGCTGACGCCTGGTTATTGATTGTTGTTGCGGTTTACAACAATTACGTGCATACGTCAATACCGCAAACTGATCGTGACACAGTCACAGCGAGTGCGAGTGCGAGAGAGAGAGACCCTAACTAACTAGCAACCAGTGTTGTCAACTCTCTTGTTCTGTGTCGTTTAAAATGATCGCAGAAATGCGAATGTTGTAAGAAATGCATTATGCATTCGAGCTGATTTTGTATAAACAAAAGTAGAATTATTAGTCTGTTTATCAACTGATCTTTAAAATAGATTCTGTTGTTGCCTTATTTAGACTGAATTTAAACTAAGCTCCTCATACGTTTTGTTTTGATTTGGGAAAAGGGGGAAGCTGCTTATATAAAAATACAATCTGATTTTATTGCTAAACAAAAAAGGAAATATGGATCTAGAATCTGAAACATTTACATAAATTCTTGATCAATTGTGTCTTCGATATTTTCATAAATGTAATTTTTTACTTGAGATGCAATATAATAAAATATATTTTTTATTTTTAAACTTTTCAATTAGTATCTGTAATCTTTAGCATACATTTTTTTAACTAATCCTCCCAATTTTTATTTAATGTTGTTGTCGACTTTAAAGAGAATAAAACATATCATGATGAAGATGCTAAAGTGTATC
The DNA here is from genome assembly GCA_963583835.1 of Drosophila immigrans. Lineage (NCBI taxonomy): Eukaryota > Metazoa > Arthropoda > Insecta > Diptera > Drosophilidae > Drosophila > Drosophila immigrans. The sequence continues at coordinate 27,107,931 of OY757141.1, forward strand.
TCAAGTGTTTCTTAGCTTATCAATTTGAGATAATACTAAACAATACATAACTATTCAGATATTCAATATGGCCAGAATTGTCGTTAAAATAGCTGAATTGACAACACTGCCGATAGTTAAACAAGTGTGTAACGAACGAGACGCGAGACCTGAGATCGAGATCGATCGATGGGATGCAAACGTGCCCATAGAAAGCAACAAGCTGTGTACAAGCTTTAAGCAACCAGATAGGGCGCAGCTGTAGCTTAAGCTGTGGGGCGACTAGATAATGACTCTGATATGGATCATGGGCATAACAACAATTGCGTTAATCTTCGAGCTGTTGACAGCATTATGCCTAATTAGGTCACACGCCAATAAAGCACCAATTACGCAAGTGAAATCTCCCAGTCCCATAACAATTTGCATAACAATGCCTGACGCTTTCTCTCCGGTTCTTGAGGATTTGTATTAATCGAACTTACCGCCTTGTACCAGGTGACTTGTGTGTTGGGGAATGCCTCAAACTGCACGCTCAGCTGCACATGGCCGCCAATGAGGGCGGTGCAATCTTGGGGCCCTCGCAGAATGCAATTGCTGCTGGCCAGTGGTAAGTTGTTGTTGTTGCTGTTGTTCTGCAGTCGCTGCTTGGGATGGCTGAGGGGCAGCACCAGGAGACTGGTGTAACTGCGGACACTGGGAGTGCGTCGTTCCGCCAGCGGATGCTTCACTTGGAGGCGCACTTCGCCGCTCTGGGCCAGTTGCACGTTTCGCAGGCGCAACAGGCGAATGCCGTTCTCTGGATATGACTCCAACTGCAAGAGGGGAAGAGGAAGAGCACAAGTGTTAGTGGTGAATTTGCAGCTGTGTGTTGAGAAACTGTTCAAACATTGGCGCAACTTGAGTGTGTGTGTGTGTGTGTGTGTGTGTTTGTAACTCAACTCAATTGATGCGTCGTCTGACGGCGCCAATGGCCAGTGTTGAACTGAGAATGCCGATGACGACGCACCAATTTAACCTTAATAACGAGAACATTTGTAGCACAACCAAAAGCCGAGCACAGAGCGGAGCGCACTCTCTGGATACCAGCGGGATCGTTTATGGTTTCGGTTTCGTTTTCCGTTGCGCTATCGACGCCAAAACTTTCACGCTCACTCTCATTTGCTCAAAGCCATTTAGGCGCTCAACGCGAAGCGTCGTCGACGTCGTCGTCGTCGTTTTACGTCGCTTATCAGCAATTTATCTACATTGTTGATGATATCGATATGCCGCAACGAACGAACGAACGATTGTTAACTATACATACTATATGTGGATTCCATACCTGTGACATGCTGCTCTAAAGGGTCTGCTACCTTATTCTTATGGCTGTTATTAGTGAACTATCTAACGCCCGACTGAAGCTGACTGCCCGAGCTTGAGTGCTGTGTGTGCCGCTTGAAAGCCATTGAGCGAGTGCGAGTGCTCACAAACTAACTGACGCTCGCTTGACTTTGCTCTCCGATCGAGCGAGCATCGCTTGGCATCGCATCGCAACCGAATCGATTCAAAGCACAAGACAACGCGACGACTTCGATGACAGACAGTCGCGTCACTTACAAACGTCGTTTGCATGCGTTGCGCATGCCACGGCATTTTAATCTTTTTGGGGTCTCTGTTTATAATTTCTTATTGCTATTGTTGTGTGTGCAAATATGAGTGTGTATAATGATTGTTGTTGTTTTCGCTGCACACACAACTTGAAGACGGCGACAAGGTGTGAACGCAACGCTTTTGTTTTTATGCCCGGTAGCCAGAGCTAATCAACTCGGGTATATCGAATGTATGGCAAATGTTTGAAATACTTTGCCCTTGCAAAGCATATAAATATTATTCTACATTTGCACTTTGAATCAAGTTCATTTTATCAATACCGACAGGCTGTTCGACTAATAATTTGTAATAATAATAATTTGTATTTATATTTAAAAAATAATGAATTACATCGACTACCCAAAGAGTAAGAGGATATCATAACTAAAGTCCAACAGGAAGCCAATTTAATAAAATTCACATCTTAATAAAAATAAAATCAATTATTTCTACAAATTCGACTTCGACCGTAAGTTATTTAAGAAATAACTAGAGGATAAGTCAGTTATCGGCAGGTACAATGCTAAATTTAAAAGCTCTGTTTTTCAGCACTGGACGTTTATGTTTATGTTAAGACTACAAAATTCATAAATTGTTGTCATATTATCTAAAAATGACTCGAGCCATCTCGTAGTAGAGTAGCATTCTTATTCTAGTTTGCAGGATTCAAAAAATGTGAAATATTAGTTGTTTTACAAATCGATTGTGGATTCCCTGGAGCCTTGTGAGTTTCATTCATATAAAATCCGCATTAATAAGCTTTTCTGGTTTTCATACTGATAGATAAATAAACCGTTAAAGTGTATGACTGCAATGACATTTAATAGCAGAGCAAACATGGATTTCACCGACACCGATTGAAATTAGAATCAGCTTTCATTTGTCAGGAGAACAGTTTGTGAATTGCAGTCATGAGGTGTGCCAGCCTTTTTGTGTATCTTTGGTTTTTTTGCCGCGTTGCCAGTAAATTTGAAACAGATTTAAGGAATGACGATGAAACCGAGTACATTTTAAGGATTTTAATTACAACCAAGAAACTAGTGACATTTAGCAATGTCGTCGTTTTATTTGGAGACCAGCAACTGAATGATAGATCAGAAATCAACAACATTTTCCATGAGCGAATTATGAAGACACTTAATTCTACTTTAGTGGTCGGTGACGCTGAAATTGGAACTCTTAATATGTATAAATATAAGCTAATGATAGTTCTGGTATTCTTTGACGATTTAGACGATCCCAATATTAGGGAATTGTCCAATATTCTGAGTGGAACTATTAAAAAAATCATTATATTCATATACCGACCGAAAAGACAAGTTCCACTAAATGACTTAGAAAAATATATTTTTTTTAGTTGGTGTTATAAAAGTGAATTTACAAGAGTGGCATTAATCCAAAACCAAGTTAATACATATGAGTGCTACTCTTATTATTATATAAACAAATTAAAAATTAGTAAACTAACAGAAACATTTTTTAACAATCGAGTTCCATCGAATATTGATCCATATGCAAAGTCCCTCAACTTTCAATGGCTCGTTACCGTATATAATAGCATGCCTGCGGCATATTTGGTAAGAAATTTCCTTGCGAAGTTATGATATCAGATAACACATTCTACTTTTACAGTATAATTCGACTCAACAGACAGATGTAATCAATGGAAATATAAGCTTGGGAGGCGTTAATGGATATCTTATGGTAACTTTTATGCGGCACGTTAAAGGAAAGATGGATATTCTATCATTTGCGAATCGCAGTGATCTGATTATGAATGCTGCGCGATTGGCAGGCGGTAGATTTATTGACGCTGGAGTGAATCTCGTATGGAATCAGAGTATGGCAGAATATAGTTATACTATTAAATCGACTAAGGACTGTATTGTGGTGCCCTCGGCGGATCGATTACCATTTGAAGAGTATACTACGCATGCAGTCAAAGTGTCTATACACTTGTTTACAATCTTTATTTTCCTTGCACATTGTGTGATAAAGCGCTTAGCTTATCCACGAATGTCACTTACGGCGATATTCTTTTCAAGCCTGACGATTGCTTGTGTTCAAGGAATAAGTTCTAGAGAATTTCGTGACAAGCGATCATCTGACAAGATACTGCACTTCTTTACAACTATTTATAATCTGTTAATAACTAGCATCGTCTGCACCGCCTTTATTACTGCATTTACGCTTGGTTATTATAAACCAGAGATTGAGGATGAGCAAGCACTCATACAGAGTCGACTTCCCATTATGATTTCCGATCATGAACACATTCGTATCGTCAAAGAAAATGAGCTACCACGAGACCTTGAAGATCAACTTTTGTTTGTGAATCAAAAGATACAAGAGAAACACTTTTTTGGGCTGAATAGAAGCTATGCGTACATCGCTAGTTCAGAGAATATGGTACAACTGAATTATATTCAACAGAAGTTGAATCGACCGAAACTTCAAATTGCATCCCCAAAGCTATGCACCGTCGATCGTAATCTTAGGCTGGAGATGCGTTCCGATATGCACTTTACTTATGTACTGAACAGTTTTGTGCGAAGAACTCAAGAGACGGGCTTTTTTAAAAAATGGATGAAAATGACACTTGCACATGCACAGCAGACAGGACTAATTACTCAAGTACCGCCTGAGTTGTCCGAAAAGTTGCCTTTGCCGTTAAGTTATTTTAAAAATATTTTTATAGCATTTTCCTCAACCATTGCCATAAGTTTCATAGTCTTTGTACTTGAATGCATATATGCAACTTGGAACAAGCGAAGTTTCTGCAATAACCATGGCGGAGGGCGTAACAGTATCGCCTAATTACACTTCTAAAATTTTAAATTGGATTAATAATAATTATGTCACATTTTACCCCACTTAATTGCACTTAAATAATACAAATATTTAACACTGTTTAAGCACAGCTGAAAAATTAAATATCTAATTAATTTGAAATGTTTTAGAAATGCTTTATCAGACTAAATTAATTTTATTGAATATCTATTACCATTTTTGATAATTTCAGGACGCAACTTAAAAATTTTGTTTTTCAATTTTAAAGAGTTTCTTATTGTTTATTACCGCTATTATTAATGTTGGTCTATTAAAAAGTTATATATTTTAACGAATACTTCGAGATACTTCGATAATTCTCTGACTATTCAATACATATAGAATATGTGTAATTTAAAACAATAACGCATTAATGAGCACTTCTGAATTTTAAACTGTCTGATAATGAACAACAAAGGATTATGGCGTTCAAATTGACACCACACAAGGAAAGCTTTCATGTTCAGGATAATGGTCTTTAATAACTGTGCAAACAAGGATTTCACCGACACCGATTGAAATTAGAATCAGCTTTCATTTGTCAGGAGAACAGTTTGTGAATTGCAGTCATGAGGTGTGCCAGCCTTTTTGTGTATCTTTGGTTTTTTTGCCACGTTGCCAGTAAATTTGAAACAGATTTAAGGAATGACGATGAAACCGAGTACATTTTAAGGATTTTAATTACAACCAAGAAACTAGTGACATTCAGCAATGTCGTCGTTTTATTTGGAGACCAGCAACTGAATGATAGATCAGAAATCAACAACATTTTCCATGAGCGAATTATGAAGACACTTAATTCTACTTTAGTGGTCGGTGACGCTGAAATTGGAACTCTTAATATGTATAAATATAAGCTAATGATAGTTCTGGTATTCTTTGACGATTTAGACGATCCCAATATTAGGGAATTGTCCAATATTCTGAGTGGAACTATTAAAAAAATCATTATATTCATATACCGACCGAAAAGACAAATTCCTCTAAATGCCTTAGAAAAATATATTTTTTTTAGTTGGTGTTATAAAAGTGAATTTACAAGAGTGGCATTAATCCAAAACCAAGTTAATACATATGAGTGCTACTCTTATTATTATATAAACAAATTAAAAATTAGTAAACTAACAGAAACATTTTTTAATAATCGAGTTCCATCGAATATTGATCCATATGCAAAGTCCCTCAACTTTCAATGGCTCGTTACCGTATATGATAGCATGCCTGCGGCATATTTGGTAAGAAATTTCCTTGCGAAGTTATGATATCAGATAACACATTCTACTTTTACAGTATAATTCGACTCAACAGACAGATGTAATCAATGGAAATATAAGCTTGGGAGGCGTTAATGGATATCTTATGGTAACTTTTATGCGGCACGTTAAAGGAAAGATGGATATTCTATCATTTGCGAATCGCAGTGATCTGATTATGAATGCTGCGCGATTGGCAGGCGGTAGATTTATTGACGCTGGTGTGAATCTCATATGGAATCAGAGTATGGCAGAATATAGTTATACTATTAAATCGACTAAGGACTGTATTGTGGTGCCCTCGGCGGATCGATTACCATTCGAAGAGTATACTATGCATGCACTAAAAGTGTCTATACACTTGTTTACAATCTTTATTTTCCTTGCACATTGTGTGATAAAGCGCTTGACTTATCCACGAATGTCACTGTGGGCGATACTCTATTCAAGCCTAAGGATTACTTGTATGCAAGGACTAAGTCATAGAGAACTTCGTGACATGCGATCATCTGACAAGATACTGCACTTCTTTACAACTATTTATAATCTGTTAATAACTAGCATCGTCTGCACCGCCTTTATTACTGCATTTACGCTTGGTTATTATAAACCAGAGATTGAGGATGAGCAAGCACTCATACAGAGTCGACTTCCCATTATGATTTCCGATCATGAACACATTCGTATCGTCAAAGAAAATGAGCTACCACGAGACCTTGAAGATCAACTTTTGTTTGTGAATCAAAAGATACAAGAGAAACACTTTTTTGGGCTGAATAGAAGCTATGCGTACATCGCTAGTTCAGAGAATATGGTACAACTGAATTATATTCAACAGAAGTTGAATCGACCGAAACTTCAAATTGCATCCCCAAAGCTATGCACCGTCGATCGTAATCTTAGGCTGGAGATGCGTTCCGATATGCACTTTACTTATGTACTGAACAGTTTTGTGCGAAGAACTCAAGAGACGGGCTTTTTTAAAAAATGGATGAAAATGACACTTGCACATGCACAGCAGACAGGACTAATTACTCAAGTACCGCCTGAGTTGTCCGAAAAGTTGCCTTTGCCGTTAAGTTATTTTAAAAATATTTTTATAGCAATTTCCTTAAACATGGCCATAAGTTTCATAGTCTTTGTACTTGAATGCATATGTGCAACTTGGAACAAGCGAAGTTTCAGCAATAACCATGGCGGAGGACGTAACAGTATCGCCTAATTACACTTCTAAAATTTTAAATTGGATTAATAATAATTATGTCACATTTTACCCCACTTAATTGCACTTAAATAATAAAAATATTTAACACTGTTTAAGCACAGCTGAAAAATTAAATATCTAATTAATTTGAAATGTTTTAGAAATGCTTTATCAGACTAAATTAATTTTATTAAATATCTATTACCATTTTTGAAAATTTCAGGACGCAACTTAAAAATATTTTTTTTCAATTTTAAAGAGTTTCTTATTGTTTATTACCGCTATTATTAATGTTGGTCTATTAGAAAGGTATATATTCTAACGAATATTTCGAGATACATCGATAATTTTCTAGGTATTCAATACATATAGAATATGTGTAATTAATGAGCATTTCTAAATTTTAAACTGTCAGCTAATGAACAACAAAAGATTATGGCGTTTAAATTGATACCACACAAGGGAAGCTTTCATGTTCAGGATAATGGTCTTTAATAACTGTGCAAACATGGATTTCACCGACACCGATTGAAATTAGAATCAGCTTTAATTTGTCAGGAGAACAGTTTGTGAATTGCAGTCATGAGGTGTGCCAGCCTTTTTGTGTATCTTTGGTTTTTTTGCCACGTTGCCAGTAAATTTGAAACAGAATTAAGAAATGACGATGAAACCGAGTACATTTTATGGATTTTAACTGTAACAAAGAAACTCGTGTCATTTAGCAATGTTGTCATTTTATTTGGAGACCAGCAACTGAATGGAGGATTAGAAATCAACAGCACTTTCCACGAGCGCATAATGAAGACAATTAACTCTACTTTAGTTGTTGGTGATGCTAAAATTGGGAAACTGAATAAATACAAGCATAATCTGATGATAGTTTTGATAATCTTTAATGATTTAAACGACCCCAATCTGAGGGAATTGTCGAACGTTCTGAGTGCAGAAAATAAAAAGAGTATGGTATTCATTTACCATCCCAAAAATGGAGTTCCACTAAATTCATCGCAAAGATTTGATTTTTTTACTTGGTGTTTTAAAAGAGCTTTTTTAAGTGCTGTCTTAATCCAAAAGCAAGGCAACGCATATGAATTCTATGCTTATGATCATAAACACAAAATAAAAGTTAATAAAATAAAAGTACATTTTTTAAACAAAGAAGGTCCAAAAGATCTTACTCAACATGTAAAGTCTCTCAATTATCGATGGCTAGTTACCGTATATGATAACATGCCTTCGGTATATTTGGTAGGAAATTTCGATGTGGAATTTATAATATCTGATAACAAATTCAACTTTTACAGTATAATTCGACTGACCAGAAAGACCTCACCAATGGAAATATGAGCTTGGGAGGCGTTAATGGATTTCTCATGGTAAACTTTCTACGATACGTTAATGGAAAAATGGATATTCTAAAATTTGCGAATCGCAGTGATCTCATTATGAATGCTGCTCGATTGTCAGGCGGTAGATATATTGACGCTGGTGTGAATCTCGTATGGAATCAGAGTATGGCATTATACAGCTCTACAATTATATCGACTAAGGACTGTATTGTGGTGCCCTCGGCAGATCGATTACCTTTCGAAGAGTACTGCCTGCACTGCGTCAATAACTCTATGCATGTGTTTACGGTATTCATTTTCCTTGCACATTGTGTGATAAAGCGTTTGACTTATCCACGAATGTCACTGTGGGCGATACTCTATTCAAGCCTAAGGATTACTTGTATGCAAGGACTAAGTCATAGAGAGCTTCGAGGAATGCGATTATCTGACAAGTTACTGCACTACTCTACAACTATTTATAATCTCATATTCGCAAGCCTCATCTGTAGCGCATATATTAACATATTTACGTTTGCTTATTATCAACCAGAGATTGAGGATGAGCAAGCACTCATAAATAGTCGACTTCGCATTATGATTTCCGATCATGAATACATTCGTATCGTCAAAGAAAATAACCTACCACGAATTCTTGCAGATCAACTCCTGTTTGTGAATCGAAAAATACAAGAGAAACACCTTTTTGAACTGAACACCAGCTATGCATACATCGCTAGTTCAGAGGATATAGTGCAACTGGATCACATTCAAAAGAAGTTGAGTCGACCAAAACTTCGAATTGCATCCCCAAAGCTATGCACCGCCGATCGGAATCTCAGGCTGCCAATGCGTTCCGATATGCTCGCGTCCTATGTAATGAATATTTTTGTACGAAGAACTCAGGAGGCGGGCTTGTTCTATAAGTGGATGGAAATGACACTTTCACATGCACGGCAGACAGGACTTATTAATCAAGCATCACCTGAGGATATACCCGAAAAGATACCTTTGCCGTTAAGTTTTTTTAGGATTTCTCTGATTATATATTTTGTTACCACTACCCTCAGCATAATATCCTTTGTACTTGAATGCATATGTGCAATTTGGAAAAAGCGAAGAATTCTTAAAAAACATGCCGAACGTCAGAACCGAATCGCCTAATTTTACTTTTAATTGTTAATTGGATTTTAATCAATTATGTCGAAATTTAGCGCAACTAATAGCACCTAATTAATAAATAAATTTAACACCGTTTAAGCACCGCTTAAAAAAATTTTATCTAATTAATTTGGCATGTTTTCGAAATGCTCTAATTCTCAAATAACTCTAATAATTATCTTTTACTAATTTTAACAATTTTGGAATGCAGTTTATGGGTAAACCGTAAACTTTCCTTTAACCTACAAGATTTTCGGATTAAACAAATATATTTTTAATATTATATTATTCTTATATAAAAGCAACCCAAGTACCCTAGATTGACCTACAGAAATATGTTATCAATATTATATTCTGCTTATATGAAAGCAATTCCGCATTCCATTTCTGGATTTTTCACTAATAGTTAATTAACAACAAAAGATAATGGCGTAATAAAATTGATGCCACACAGGGGAAGCTTTCATGTCCAGCTCGGACCTGTACTGGCATTTAATAACTACGCAAACAAGGATTTTACCGACACCTATTGAAATTTGAATCAGCTTTCACTTGACAGGAGAACAGTTTGTAAATTGCTGCCATGAGGTGTGCCAGACTTTTTCTGTACCTTTGGTTTTTTGGCAACGTTGCTATTAAACTTCAACCGGTCGCGGATACGGATGAAGAAACCGACTATATTTTTCCTTCTTTAACTTTAATTTTAGTAATGTTTTCACCTTTCTTGGAAACCAGGAACCAGGATAATGGAATAATTAATGCTAATTCTCTGCAACAGCGTATTTTAAATACCATTGATGGATTCCTTGAAGAAAATTTCCAATGTGATTACTATGCTACTGATATCCGTAGATAGTCTAAAGGATCCCATTTTCAATGATTATCTCAAAGTCAATGGATCAAAGAGATCTAACTAATATATATCAAAAATATATATGTTATCTATTGACACTATATCTATCTATTCATAGTGCATATCGGATATTGTTGTGGCATCGTTTGGGTAGATTTCAATTGTTATGGAATATTCGATGATGCTCCTTTTTTAAGAGCTGCTTAAAAAATTTGTAGATGTTTTAATGATCTTAAAGCCTAAAATCGTTAATTAATTAAATTATATTGTATTCTTTAAATATGTGTGGGATCGCATAATTTTTATTGTAGCTTTTTTACTTGTTCATTATGACTCCTTTCAGCTTTGTAAAGCAATTGAAGTTCATACAAATGTGCTTGTATTTTTTTCGGTACCGGGCATTTACAAGTCGAATACTGGCAATAAATTTCCTACATGTTATGAGTATAGCCAGCGGCAAGGCAGTTTCAAGTGTCCACTGGAGAGCGGTCAAATGAAGCCGGTGAATGCACAACAAAAATGAAGACGCCTCATAAAATCAACAATTGAGGTCAACGCAGCTTCATTAAGCCTTAAAACACGGCAGTCAGGTAAAAGCAAATTTCCGACTACAACAGACTGTAAACATGTTAAACTATGACAAATTTTTGGGGTCAGCCCTGCTACTGGTGTGTGTGTGTGTGTATAATGTGTTAGCGCTACGCACCGTCATGTTTTGTGAGTCATCCTCGATGAGTTTTCCATTGAGATACCAGTCGGCGTCCGCTTCGCAGGGGTAAACACGCGCATAGAAGAGAGCTTCCGCTCCAGAAGCACACACCACGGGCAGAGGCGATTTGAGCAGCTGAATGCTTTCATCGGTCCGCGAGAGATCTCGCTCCAGCACGCACAGCTCTCCGCTGCTGCGACAATCGAAGTTGTCGCATTCACTGTCATCATCATCGTCGGCCTCGGACGTGTACACCTGACAGCTGTAGATGCCCGAGTCAATGTCAAAGGCGTCGTTGATGCGCAGACAGAGACAGCCATTGCCATGATCGATGTAGCTGCAAAGAGGCGACGATACAAATGTATTTAAATGAAGTGCTGGCATTCATAACACATGCCGCTCAGCTATGAGCTCATTTCTCACTTGAATTCCTCGCTGTCGGGCAGAATTTCGCCATTGCGCAACCAGACGTAACTGTAGGGCTCGCTACTATCGATCGCACAGCAGAGATCGATCACCTCGCCCTCCACGGACTGCGTCAGCTCCGGCAGGTGCTCCACGATGCTGGCCGGGCGACGTTGAATATCAGTACTTGTCTCATGGAACTTGACATCGATGGAGCTAACTAGGGGATCGTGATCGCCACTGATAATGCAGGTGTAGTTGCCCTCATCAGCAATGGTTACATCGTCCACGAACAGCATTGCCTCATCCTCCTGTACCACAATGTGCACGCGGTCCGAGGGTTCCAGCTCAATGTTATTGTGATAGAATCGCGCCGAAGGCACTGAAGAGCCCCGGTAGCCGGTTGCCAATGCCATGCGACCGCCAATAGCTAAAATCGAAATTGTTAATCATTATTAAAAAAATGAAAAATCAAAATAATATTTTCTGAAGCAATAAAATCTAAAAATTTCTATAGATTGACACAATAAATATTATGTAAAACGATTTTAAATAAATAACAACCTTTTGTTATTAATTCAAGAACAATTGTTTTGCTAATTTTATCTTTTGTTTTTAATTAAATCTATTAAAAAAATGAAAAATCAAAATAATATTTTCTGAAGCAATAAAATCTACAAATTTCTATAGATTGACACAATAAATATTATGTAAAACGATTTTAAATAAATAACAACCTTTTGTTATTAATTCAAGAACAATTGTTTTGCTAATTTTATCTTTTGTTTTAATTAAATCTATTTAGAAAATTCCAGTTGTTTTTTAAAATTAGTTTCTTCGGATTTGGATTTACTGGCTTGTTTGTTTTTTTATAGATTTTGTTAAATAATTACTTTAGTCTAAAGTTGAATAAAAATCATATTAGTTAATAAAAATTTAATAAAATCATGATTATAAAGATTAAATTACAACTATTAATTTACCTGTAGAGGGTCCCATGATACGCCTATATAGGTAGGCATTGCGTTTAGAGGAGGAAGCGCGTACACTTCTCGCTGAGGGCGATTTTGAGTAGCGGGAACTGCTGATCACGTCCAGACGGGCTGTGGCTTCAATGCGTCCAAAGTCGTTCTCCAGCGTGATGCGATAGAGACCGGCATCATCGAAGCCAACTTCATCAATTTCAATAAAACGCAAATCGTCCACTTCCTTGACATGGATGCGTGGCGTTGGCGTTACAATCAGACCATCCTTATCCCAGGTAGCCCATGGTGAGGGATGCCCAGCAATGGCGCATTGGAAACGCACACTGTCGCCCTCCTCAACGACACGATTGTAGGGAATGGCTAGGAATTTGGGCGCCGTTATGCAACGTGCATCGCTGCGCCGGCGCTCCACAGAGCCCATGGTCAGATCGATGCTGCTGTTGCGGTAGGAAAGTCGCATTGGTGAAAAGCTTCGGTTTGGCGTGGAGCGGGGCGTGGAACGTGGCGTTGAATGTGCAGAGAGCAGGGCACTTGGACGTGCCAGCTGACGGCTCAGCATATTCTCCTTCTCCTCCGGCACATCCACAATAATGCAAGCTGATGAGAGTGTTCGGCCCACCGAGTTCTTTGCCACACAAGTGTATTCGCCCTCATCCTCGGGGTATACGCGTGGGATACTTAAAGTGGCCTTTATGCCGTCATACGACATCACGTAGTCTCTGTCGCTGGGTATGACGCGACCATCCTTTTCCCATATTATATACGGCTCCGGCATGGCCTCCACATGACATTCCAGAGATATGGCGTCTCCGTCACAGCAGCGGAGATTGCGGAGGTTACGCACAAAGCGCGGCAAAGTTTCAATATTGCTGAATATCGTAAAAGGTAAATATTAAAATTTCAAACAATGACTGGTGGCAATGACTCACCCATGTCGCGTATGAACTTTGTCCATGCGATTTTCTTTGAGTATATCTGCAGAGATAAAACATTTTAATATCAAATTGATAAACTTTTTAATTATCAATTTAGCGCCGCTTATGTCTATATTCCTACACAACAGTTGAGCGACGCGAACGCGAGCGTGGTGGTGAACACACCACACCAAGGTAAACAGCCCTCGCCCATCTATTTATAGCAATTTATAGCAGCCTGCTTGTTGGACCGCATGACCGATTTTCTACACTGTACGGATATAAAATTGGAAGCAGACCTCTTAGGGAAGATATTATATTGTGCTATATTTTATTTATCTGATTTATTTTGGTTTTTTTTAAATCGCAATTTAAAAAGAGACGCTCATTTATGGTAACAGTTTTGAGGTGAATTGTAATTTTAGTATATTTTTCGATACGCAACGGTATACTTAAAAATGAAACACGCGGTCACTCTGTCATTCTTGCTGCGCGTCGAGGTTTTTTGTTTATAAATAAGTTTTTATGTAATTTATTGAAATGCGGGGCTTAGTAATTGTGCCAATGGACTTGGAACCTGGTTTCCGCAAGGCAGACATACACAACATACCCACAGTTAATCATGGAATGGTATTCAACTACTTTGCAGAAGTTGCCGACAAACAAATGTAAGCATCTTCCTCCCGCCTTTTCAGCACACAACAAGTTGCTAATGCTCAATTATTTTCTATGACAGCTCAACAGATAACAATGATCTCTTAATAGACTATGTGCATCTGCGCCGTGAAGACGATGTGTGCGATATGAAGGCGTTAGTATTCTCCGCATCTGATTTTGCCAATACGGATACACATGCGAACGTTGTGCTCAAGATTACCGAGAGCTCCAATTGCATTAGAGAAAGCCAGTGCAGCCTTTGTCCCAGAGAAGGTATGTGGGTGAACTGAACTTCTGGCAAATAATTGTTCTATATTGATACTACAGCCGTTTGCATACACGTTGTGGCCTTCATATTTTGGCTGCAAACCAAGAGCACGGATACGCGACCAACAGCTGTTGTGGAATTCTGGGGCAATGAACTGGAAGCTCTGGTGCATCCAGAACCATCGAAAGCCATACGCATCTGTGATATGGTAACGGATCCTGAAGCGCCAGCTGATGTTGATCTCGATGCACCAAGCGAAGTCGAAGAACGCGCATTTCTAGAGTCTGTTTTGGAGGAACTTGCCATTTGTGGCCGAGATTCAGCGTTGTACCGGCAGTGCGTGGAGACAACGGATGAATTCGAGTCTATACTTGTACATCACGTACTGCTCAAGGTTGCCGAGTACAACATATTCGATGTGCACAGTTTTATGCAGCACATGGAGATACAGGCGCAGACTGGACTTTTTGAGAGTCTCAGCGAGGTGACGAAAACGCAGTACAAATCAAAGCTATGGATAGAGGCGCAATATATGCGCATACGCTGCTCCATGATACATCTGATTGCCACACGTAAGACACAGGCGGAAGAGGAGCAAATCTTCAATATGCTCTTCTGCAAGGGACGCGACGAAAGACCCGAGGTTCGAGTGCAGCTGAAGCAACACAAGCGCTTCATATTGAAGCAGACGGAGAAACTAGAAAGCAAGGAGTACATCGAATGTGGTCTATTACTTCACGAAAACTATCCCTTCCTGTGTGCGGCACCAGATGGTATAACGGATGATCACATTGTGGAAATAAAGGCTCCACGAACTGAGGAGGCTTTCGAAAAATATCTATTGGCACGCGAATCCATTGCGCCCAAGTACATGGCACAAATTCAAATACAAATGTTTCTGGCCAACGTGAAGAAGGCTCTGTACTGTGTGCTCAGTCCCACATTTGAAACAAATGGTGCTCTGCACTACGTTTGGGTGCAAGCGGATCCCGAATTGGTGGCCGGCCTACTAAACATGGCCGATGAGTTCTGGAAGGATGTTGTCTATCCGCGTCTCATGAACATATATCCACAAACACTGTGACATTCACGATTATATGTTAAGCATAATCCTTCGCAACCCACCCAGATATAGCTAGTCAATAGTTTTGAGCAAAAGAATAAGAAAGACGAAGCTCGACTCACCTTTGGCGAAGATTTGCAGTGAGATTACAGCCTTGGTCTCGCCATGACAATTGCTGGCAATAACCGAATATGTGCCGGTAAAGTCCAATTTGGCGCTGGGTATCTCCAAACGATACTCGGGTCCCTCGCCAATGCGTCGAAAATGCGGTGCGTCCTTGTAATATTCCGGCTGCCAATCAAGAACAGAGAACAATAAAATCAAAATTAAAATTCTTATGAAAAATGTGCGGTGTGGAAATGCAGCTATAAGGATCGTCACAGCAAACTGAATGCATGAATCATGTAAGTCGTCGTATATGTTCTTATTGTTAACTGATTGCTGTCGATGTTAATGTTGTTGTTGTTGTTGATTCTCTTGTTTTTCTTGTTGCTGTGCACCGCTCATGTCCATATAAGCACAAAATTTAATTTTGTGACTTGCAATAGGTAAAACTGGTATATGTCCGTCCGACTGTCTGTCTACCTGTCTCGTCGTCTCTCTGTGGCTCTGTGTGTTGCCCACCCTGACCTCCTGCTTCCTTGGTACATACAGCAGCGGCACGATTGTGGCTAATAATTTTTCGCTAGTTGCCAGTTTGTGCTTTGAGCGTTGTTAGCTCGTTGCCTTTTTGGCTCTGTAATCGTAATTGTTTTTTTGAATCGCAACAACAAGCTTGTCATTTGATATGGGTTGAACTTGAATTAGCGTTTGACAGCAGATCGCAGGCTTTATAAGAATCCAAACTGCCCATGTCTGTCTCTCATGTATTTGTTTGTGTGTGTACTGTGGATTGTATAACCAGCGCTACATGTGACGCAGTTGTCTGGTAATCCGAGAAAGATGCGAAGCGACTGCAGCTGCTGCAAGTGCTTTGTTTGTGCCCTTGCCAAGCTGGTCAGACATTGAGGAGCCGCCTCAAGTTCAGCTCCAATCGGAGCCACCGTTTACCTTCACTGCACTCTGCTTTTCTTCGTTTTTGTTTTTTTTGGAGCACACTTTGCGCGTTTGCAGCGAATCAATGAAAAGTCTTTACAATTTATCCGCACGAGCAACTGAACTGTGACAAACTGTTCAGTCACTTGTCACTTGGGAAAGTATTTATAAGCACTTAGTGCGGAAATAAATATGGAAATTGTAGTTCGCTCTATTTCCTGATGCCGCATAGGGCCCACATCGAACCCAAGACGACGACTGCGAATGTTCCGCTATGAACTGTTGGTGTTGGCGCACTTGCACTTGATTTTAACTGCGGCGACTGCGACGATAACTGCGACCCACATTTGCTGGCGCCGTGAATGCAACTGCAACTGCAACTCGATTTTAACGAGCTGCGCAAGCGCTGCTTCGATTCTCCGCCGCTGTCGTTGCTGACGTCACAAGCCAAGTGACTAAGAAATCTGCTGTAGAATGTGTGTTCGACTGTGCGACACCCGCCAACAATTACTAAATATACTTTATGCGGTCGGAGTTGCCGCTTTCGGTCTGTTGCCGGGTGTAATGCTTAAACGAATGGACTCACATTGAGAAAATCACGCAGCCAAACGACTTCGGGCTTGGGATCGCCGACAACTTCGCAGAAGATGATGACGTTGTCGCCCTCGTAGGCCTCGCTGGAGCGTGGCTTCACCACAAACAGCGGCTCCTTGGAGTACCTGAAAAGATTACACGAATTAACATTTATTCGACAGGATTAAAGCCAAGTGTTTTACTCACGGCATATCGTTCGTCTTGATGCTGGGTATTTCGAGTGATCGAGACGGTGTGGAAGCAGTGTCGTTCTCCTCGATGGCCACACGGCAAATGGTCTCCACCTTGCCCACCACATTGGAGGCGACGCACACATAGATGCCCGCATCGCGTGGCGTTGCCTCCGCGATGATCAGTTCCACAAAGCCCGTGGTGTCGAGCGTGGCAGAGATGCGGCGACTGGGACGCAATCGCATGCCGTTGCGATGCCAGGTGACGCCCACAGCTGGGTAGGCTTCGACTTTGGTGGACAGACGAATCTCGCTGCCCTCGCGGAACACGTAGAACGGATCGAGTGGCACATAAAAGTCTGGGGAAATGTATGCTCTGATGCCCTTGTCTACGACCAGGCAGCTGTGACAGGAGACGGAGCCCAGCTCGTTCTTGGCCGTGCACGTGTAATCGCCGCTGTCGTCCAGCGTGGTGGCTGCGATTTCCAGCGTAAAGAACTGTCCGTCGGCGGTGATGAGATGCCGCCTGTCACTCAAAATGAGCTGTCCGTCCTTGTACCAGAGTATCTCGGGCGTGGGATAGCCAACGATCTGGCAGGTGAGACGCACAGGGTAGGTGACCTGCACACGACGATCCCTCAAGCGCATGGTGAAGATGGGCAAGGATTCGCCCATCTCAGCTGGATGGCGGCCGTGTGCGATTTCCTTGAGGCGCGAGTCCGCCTCGTATAGCCGGGGATCGGAGACGACCTGCAGGCGGGCGAAGGTGGAGACGCGTCCCTTCGAGTTGGTTGCCTCGCAGGTGTAGCGTCCCGAATCCAGCTCGGCAACTGTGGCAATGGTCAGGGCGCAAGTGGAGCCGATCTGTCGTATCTTGACGCGATCGGAGCTGCTGCTCAGCTGAATGCCGTCCTTGTACCAGGTGATCTGGGGACGTGGAGCACCGCGCATGTTGCACTGCAGCGTGAACGAGGAGCCGAGCAGCGCCTTCACCTGGCCCGGCAGTATCTTGACAAACTCCGGCAGACACTCGACGCCGCCCACCTGAAGTGGCGAACTCGTCTGCACAGCTGGACCCCATCCGTAGCGATTCTTGGGCGTCACACGGAAGTGATACTCCACGTTGGGCTTCAGATTGAAGGCGTCAAAGGAGTTGATGGGCGTCAGACCCAACTCACGCCAATAGGCGCCTCCATCGTGGCCCATAATCCAAGCCTCCACCTTGTAGGCAATCACGGGAGCGGAGTTCACACTGACGGGTTTGCCCCAGGACAGCGATATGTGCGTGGGACCCGAGTCGACCACCAGAGGCTCCGTTGAGATGCAGCCGGGTGGATCTAAGTTGGGAGAGTATAAATCAAACACAATACGCCCCGGAGAAATATATATTTTATTTTCTTGTTTTTCGACTACGTAAATGTATAAGCTGGATTGCTGTGCTCTATATAATACGCTATTTATACTCGTATACCATAATAAAAATTAAATAAATAAATCAATAAATTGTAAAATAAGTCAAAAGTTCAGAAATACTAACAAAAGCTAAATACACGGATAATTTGTTTAGTTCTTTTGTTTCGGTTCGGTTTCGGTTCAGTTGCAGTTTCGGTTTTAGTTTTTGGTTTTCAAGCATTCATTAATCTCACAGGAAATTGCTTTTGATAAGATTCGTGATTAGCGGCATAGAAGGCAAACAAGTTAGAGCTGAAGCGATCTGCAAAATCCAATATCAAATAAGGAATGAAAAGGATTAAAGCTGATTGGGAAAGCTGCAGAGGATCACAGCACAAACGGACGGAAATACAGATGTGAAACACGAAACAATCGGACAAATAAGTGAAAACAACAAGAAAGAAGTGAATGTGATTTCAATTATTTTAATTTGCGTGGAAATCGTTATGATTGATAGAATATGTATGACAAACATTTAAATTAAATTAAATTTAAAAACCGGAACAAATTACAGAGATACAAAATGAAACCTGATTGAAATTAAGTCAATACTTCTGATGAATTTTGGAGTTACAAAGATTAAATAGTGATATTTTTATAAGGATGTAATCCGATAAATGAACAACATTAAAAAACAAGCGAATGGAGCATAAATTAAAATAAATCCATGTGAAGATCAATGAAATGGAATACCGTAGAAAACATTTGAATCCGAAACAAAAACAATACTAGGAAACAGATAAATGGAAGACAAATAGAGTAACGAGCACAATCGAATACAAGTTATACAGGGGAATAAATGGAATAATATCTCACCTCGGAAATACGAAGTGTCGCTGTAACTGTCCAGGGGTTGGCCCCAGCGTGGTTGCGTTGGAGTTTCAGAGCGAGCACGTGGTTTGACCTATAAATTTGTTGGTTTGTTCGTTGGTTTTGTTTTGTAGTCAGAACGATAGTATTGTATTATTATTATTTGTTTGTTGAATGAACACATAGAGTCGGGAAAGTAGACTTAGAATAAATAATTGGTGCGTTGCAAAGGGAGGCGTTTTAATTTGTGGCGTAAAACAATATAAACATTATTGAATAAGCTTTATTCTTTCTTTTTGGGCGTTTTAATCTAGAAAGGCGAATAAAAAGAAAGAGAGAAAATAGAAAGCAAATGGTTAGGTGTAAGCAAAAGCATTAGAAACATTCAGGAACAGCCACAGCACAGCACAAAAAAAAAAAACATAAAGATAAACCTAGACCAAGAAGGGGAATACAAACCAAAATGGTAACGAATATTCTGTCCGTTCCAAAGTCGTTGCGAGCAACAACGAAATAGGTGCCGGAGTCGGAGATCTGCGACTTTTGCACTGTGAATCTGGTGTAGTCATCGGATACCTCTTTGCTCACACGATCCGACTGGGTAATGTCCTTGGTGCCCTTCATGAACACCACTGCGAGAAAGAGAATATAACTTAGTTCAAGATACGAATCTTTTAAATTGTTTAAGATCAGATAATCCGCGAATTTAAAATAGAATTAAATTTAAAATAGCGTTCGGAAAACTTCGGACTTACGCTTTGGCTTGGGATCGCCCGCAATGCGGAAGGATAGCGAGAAGGGATCGCCAACAGCAATCTTCATTTCGGTTTCGGGTCTGGACAGGAACAAAGGCGGACGTTCGTTCTTCTCTGCTCCGACGGCGACATCGATGTTCACATGGGACTCAATGCGTCCGAACGCATTCGAGGCGAGGCAAGTGTAGGTGCCCTCGTGCTCGGCTCCGGCGTTCATGATAGCCAGCGTGTAGACACCACGATCATTGATTGTTGTCACATTGGGACCATCGACAGTGCGGCGATTACGAACCCATTTCACCTCAATGGGTGTGCTCGACTGCATAAACTCGGCCGAGATGGCGACGGTGCCGCCGTTGCAGACGGTCTGGTTACCCAGCGGGTTGAGGAAGTGCGGCTTGTTGGGATCGCGATGGAAGAAGCCGTGCGTCTTCTCTAGCGTGAATTTCTCGCGTCCCACAAAGTCAACCTGATGGGTCATCTTGTTCTGGGCACCCTCATTGGTGGCCACACAGGCATAGACGCCTGAATCCTTCTCCGTCGGGTTGCGTATGATGAGCTTGGAGAAGCCATCGGTCTGATCGATCTGTTGATACTTGGCATCGTTGAAGATGATGTCGTTGCCCTTCATCCATTGTATCTCGGGACGTGGCTGGCCACGCACGCGACAATCCAGAACCAACTCATTCTCATTGAGAGAATACGTGTCTGCAAGCACAGTTATCGAACATTAATTGAGGATGCTTGAGGAGATTAAGAAGGCATGAAAGGAGTTAGCACAGCAAACAAGTAAGCAAACATTATGCAAGCGAAGCAAAGGTGTTGAAGGAGTCCTTGGGCTACCTCGAATTGGCTGCGCGAATGTACTGGGCATTGAAGCCTCCCTGAAATGCTTGTAAACCCGCAGCTGGGCATGACTGAGGCTCTCGCCAAAGTCATTGATGGCGGAGCACGTGTAGTTGCCGCTGTCCTCGGCGACAGCGGCGAAGATCTCCAGCGACGCCTCGCCATGCTGATAGAGCGTCTGATAGCGTGAATCCTTAGGCAGAGGCTTATGGTTCTTCAGCCATTCGATGTGAGTGTTCTCATCGCCGGAGACGGTGCAGAGCAGTCGCAGATTGGCGCCCTCCGACACGGTACGATCGTGCAAATAAGTGTGGAACAGCGGCTTCGATTGAGCGACACTGCGCAGCACACGATTCCCGGCACGCTGCAGTTCTCCGTTTCCATTCACGTGAACTCCAGAGTGTAGAGAGTCCTCCGCGAACTCTCTAGGCAGAGAATGCGACACGAAGTGCGATTGGGATTGCTCCTGATCTTGGGCAATAAGACGCTTGAGGTCGGCTGCCCGAATGCTGCTGCTAACGGAGTCAATGTGATCATCGTGCTCGGCGTAGCAGGCGAAGATGCCGCAGTCCGAGGAGATGGGATTACGTATGATCAGCTTGCGTTCGCCACCCGGCTCATCCACAACCCTGTAACGATTGTTGCAGATCGTGTGATCATCGCGCATCCAGCTGACGTTGGGACGACCGTGCACCTGGCAGCTCAGCACGATCTCGTTGCGGTGAGCATCATAGCATTCTGCAAGGAAATTGTTAAATAAATTAGTCTAATCCAGCTTGAGTTGGTTTCATTAGTGCGACTTACTCTTAATGCCCTCCACGAAGCTGTCGGGCAACTTGTTGCTCGAATCGTCCAGCACCGTCAGCTGACCTGAGCTTTCCACGCTCTGCTTGCTGTTCTTCACCACACATCTGTAGTGTCCACTGTCCTCGGCACGTGCATCGTAAATCTCCAAACTGATGGCGCCATTGATATTGTAGATCTTGTGGCGTGCGTCCTTCGTGATCCGTTCATCGTCCCTCAGCCAATGCACATCCTCGATAAAGCCCGTGACGTAGCAGATTAGCTGTGCCTTGTTGCCGCTGCTGATGGTCATGGTCTTGAGACTCGTCTCCAGATTCAGGCGTAGCTTCGCCTCTCTCGACTTGGCCTTGGCCACCGCAGCTGCGCTCTCCGACACAGCCTTCGTTGGGGTTTCCTTGAGCTCCTCAATCACCTGGTTGGTTGTGCGCTTGTCCACGGTGCGTTCTCTGATGTAGTCCGAAGCCTGTACAAACTTGCTGATCTTCATCTGACCGTTCTCGCTCTCCGCATAGCAAGTGTAGAGTCCGCTATCCTCGCTGCCAAAAGAAGTGATGGTCAGCTGCTTGACGCCATCCGCCTGCTCGGCATAGACGTACTTGGGACCCTCGAGGGGCAGCAAGGTGTTGTCGCGTTGCCAGGAGATTTGTGGCTTGGGACTGCCCGACACCTTGCACTCGAGTGTGAGACGATTGCTTTGGGAATGATATGCATCTAGAGTGAATGACGACACAAAAGAGACAAGGCACCAGACAGGATGAGACATAGATTCGGAAGGAGTTTCCAGGTTAGTCTTACACCTAGAGAGCAGGGATCTTATGTGCATACCTTAACGTTCACGTAGACAGAATGCGTAATGAAGTACATCTATGAGTTATAGCTAGCTTAAGCCTGTGCGCATACCTTTGATGCCCACTGTGAAAGTGGGTGCAATAACCTCAGGTTTACCCGTGCTGTAAACGAACAAATTGCAAGTGCTGACGATCTCGTTCTCGAGTCCACGCACCCGCAGCGTGTACTCGCCGGCCTCCTCCTCCGTCACACCTACAAGATTTAGCCAGGCAATGCCGTCCTGCATGGACATCTTGCTCTTGGGTCCAAAGGTAATGGGTTGATCGCCATGGAACCACTTCGCAGTAGGCTCCGGTCCGTCGATGTTGACCATCCACTTGACATTGCTGCCCGACTTGACCGTACGATTGGACAGGAAGTTGCGGAAGTACAAACGCTTCTTTAGATCTGGAGGTGGTGGCACCTCACGCCTGGAGCCGCCGCCTTCCTCATCCTGGCCGCCGCCCTTCTTCTTGCGCTTCCTCTTCTCAGTTGGAGCACTTCCTTCCTCGCCCTCAACCAGCTCTTCGCCCTCAGCTTCTTCACCCTCAACTTCGTCGGATGGCTTGGGCGGTGGCCTGCCCTCCCTAGGCGGAGACATGGGACGCACACGGACACGTGGTTCCACGGTGACCATGTGCACGATTTCCGTCTGACCCTCGCGATTCTCAGCCTGGCAAACGTATTTGCCGCTGTCCGATTGCTTGGGATGGCTGACAAACAGTTCGGAGGTGCCGTCTTCGTGATCAACCTGCTGATATTTTTCGCTGTTCTCGATCTTGACGCCGTCCTTGTACCAGGTGACCGTGGGCGTAGGCAATCCACGCACATGCACGTCCAGCTGCAGCTCGTTGATCTTGCCGTGCAGCGTGTCCTTGATGTTGCGCGTAAATGTAGGCGGCACATCGCCGGTACCGGGATCCTCATATACCTCCAGTCTACACGATGTGGATGCCTCGCCGGTTTCGTCGCGGCCCCAGCACTTGTACTCGCCATCGTCCTCGGTGGTGGCGCTGTTGATCTCCAGCAGGCACAAGCCCTCGCTGTAGCGACCACGGATCTTGGGACTGTTCTGAATGGGCTCCTCGTTCTTGAACCACTTGACCTGCGGCTCCTTCGCCTCCAGGAAGCAGGAAATCTTCACCTTGGAGCCCTCGGCTACCACGCGATCGCGCATAGATGTGCTGAAGTGGATGGCCACGTTCTTCTCGCGTCGCTTGCTCGACAAGCTCGCCGTATCCGAAGCGTAGTCGGTGCCCGAAGCAGCTGCCTCCTCCTCAGGATCGTCCTTCTTGCGACCACGACGCTTGCCCTTACCCTCCTCGCCCTCGCCTTCGCCATCGGCAGCAGCAGCGGCTGGCTTCGGGGCCTCCTTCTTCTCCACCTCCTTGGGACGTAGCAGACTCTTGTCGGCATGGAACACACCGTGAATGTTTTCCGCAATGTGCGAGGCCTTGCCCTCGAAGAGAACATAATGCGAGATCTCCATTTTGCCGGCACGACTCTCCGCCTTGACCACATACTTGCCCGAGTCCTTGTTGTCCGGACGATCGATGATCAGCTCACAGGTGCCATCCTGATGCTCGATGATCTGATAGCGACCGCCGCTCTGTATCTCGATGCTGTCCTTGAACCACTGAACCTGCGGCGTCGGCTGACCACGCACCGCAGTCTCCAGGATCAGGTCGTTGGAGTTGAGGTGATAGGTCTCTGCGAAGGCGGATCATCAATAGTTACATAAGTACGCAACAAGTAACAAGTGAACAGACATGGCCAATGGCATTGCGTAATCCGCTAGATGTTCAATCGGCGGACAGGCAACGACATTGCTTTGATCTATTCATAGATGCGAATAGACAACGAGACGGCACCAGAGACAACACGACATGGTAAACAAGTGGAGAGCAGAGGATCGCTTCAATTACCTTTCAGCGAGCGTATAAACACGGGCTGCACATCGGTGTTGACCTTCGGCTGATAGACATGCAACAGCGCCGACGTCGTGATCTTGCAGTGCTCGTTCTGCGCCACAATCGTGTAAGTGCCCGAGTCCTCGGGCTGGGCACTGGTGAACTCCAGCACGGCGAGACTGTCACGGTTCATGTTGCGGATACGCGGTCCATACGCCACATTCTGATCGTCCTTCTGCCACTTGATCGTGGGCTCTGGTCCGCCCACAACCGCCTGCAGCTTGACCTTGGAGCCCTCGGCCACGTAGCGATTGGAGAGATTGACCGTGAAGTAGAGCATTTGCTTGGGCGAGGGATCCGGCAGGCGGCTGCGTCGCTCATAGCCGCCCTCGGCATCGGCGTCGCCTTCGCCCTTGGGCAGCTTCTTCTTCTTTTTGGTGCCGCCTTCGCCACCGGCTGCTGCGGCTGCTGCATCATCCTGCATTGCGGACAGAATACTCGAGCGACGGGAAGAGTGTGTGGTATCGACGACCACGGTGTGAGTGGTCGACTGACTGCCCAATTTGTTTTTGGCTGTGCAAACGTAGACGCCGTTGTCTTTCTCCGTTGGCTTGTTCACGATCAGTTCGCAGATGCCGTCCAAATGCTCGATTTGCACGACACGATCGTCTAGAACCACGGGTATCTGATCTTTCGTCCACGAGATTTCAGGGCGCGGATTGCCGCGCACCTTCGTATCGATGATCAAATCATTTTGGGAAGAGTGATACACATCTGAGGCAAGAGACAAGAGCAAGAGGGGAGGACACCTTCAATTAATTCGACTCGTCTCACATCTATTTTCGTAACACTTGGCGAGGCGACCTCAATCGAGATCTCCTCTGTTCTGTGCTGATCTGATTCGAATTGAATTGATCGTTTAGGGTGTGGACACAAAACAATTAGTGTGCATTCATTGCATGCCCCATGTTTGTGTGTGTTTGGCTCGTGTTGGCGTTGGCACAAGAACAGATACAGATACAAATACAACGAAGCAGATACAATGTCGATACAGCTACTGCGACAGATGTAGATACAGTTGAACAGTTGTAAATTCAGATACCATTACAGATACATTCACATCACGACAGTTGCAGATACTTTTATCAGTGTAGATACAGCGACAATTCAACACAGATAAAATTGACAGATTGAGAGTTGAACACAGACACAGCAGATACACTTCACAGATACACGGCAATATACCTCGCATGGGCAGGGCAAAGATGGGCTCGGATTCATCGCCATCGGCTTGCGCGGCATACGCCTTGAAGTAGCACGAGGTCTCGATCTCGGACATGTCGTTCTTGGCCACACACTTGTAGACACCGGTGTCTGCCGCGGAGACCTTCAAGATCTGAATGATGGCCTTGCCCTCCTCGGAGAGGTTCTTGATGTTGTCGCTCATCTGGATCCACTGGTCGTCCTTCATCCAGCGTGTGTTGGGCGACGGCCCAATGACGGTGGCCACAAACTTCACGCTGGTGCCCTCGAGTGCCATGCGATCGCGCAGCTGGGTGGCAAACGACAGCTTCTGCTTGGCGGGCACCAAGGGCTCTGGCGGCGCACGAGCTGCGGCCACACGTTGCTGCTCGGCCTGGATTTCGGCACGCTTCTGGTCGGACTCCGCCATGGACTTGAGGGCGGCGTCCATGGAGAGGCGAGCCTGCTTCAAGCTGTCTAGCTGGATCTTGTCGCGAGCATGGAAGATGCCGGGCACATGATAGTGCAGATTCTTGGCCACCTCGACGGTGTGATTGATCTGCGCTTCGCCGATCGAGTTGATCGCCTTGAGCGTGTAGATGCCGCTGTCCTTGTTGCCGGGCTTGTAAATCAGCAGCTTGCAGACGCCGTGCGCCTCCTCCAGCATGGTGAACTTGTAGCTGGGCTTGACCTGGAAGGCGCCACGCCACCAGGTGACCACAGGTCGCGGCACACCGTGCACATGACCCTCAATGGTCAACTCGTCGTCGCGCATGTGATAGTATTCTGCAACACACAAAGAAACATCATGTTGACGCACCTGAAAGGGGAACTAGCTGGGGGGGACATGTACCTTTGATATACTGGAAAGAGGGAGGTTTGGGTTCGTCCTTAAAGATTTCGTAAATGGTAACAATGCACGAGGATGTGACCTCGTCGTTCTGGTTGAGAATCTGGCACGAGTACTCGCCCGAGTCCAGAATGGTCGTGTTGACTACCTCAAGTATCAGGATGTTGTTGTTGTTAATGATGCGATGCGTGCCATCGCGCTCCAGCTGCCTGCCGTCCTTGAACCACTTCACCGACAACTCGGGACCATCGACGGCGCAGGCCATGCGCACACTCTGGCCCGCCTCGGCGGTGCGATCGGACAGGAAGTTGATGAACTTGGGCAGACGGGCCTGTTCACGGCGTCGCTGCCAGTCGGCATCGCGCTCCTTTTCGCTGGTCCGCTTGGCGATGCTGTATTTGCGCATCTGCTGCATGAACTCCTCGCCCTCGGTGGCGGCAATGCGCTGCCAGCGCTCCTCCTCATGGGGATCGGGGCGCGTGTACTCGTCGGATGAGTCACTGCCTCGGCGTTTCTCCTTCTTCAACTCGACGACTACGTCGTCTTCCTCGTTCAACTCGTCTTCGTCGCGCTCTCTATCGACGTCGTCATCTTCGTTGTAATCGGCTGCTTCGGTGCCATCGTCGGCATCGTCCACGAACGATGGATCCTCTTCATCATCCTCGGCTTCGGCCTCAGCTTCAGCTTCCGCCTCGGCCTCCTCAATGGCGCGCTGCTCGGCTTCGAGTCTATCCTGCTCCTCCTTTTCCTCTTTCAAGCGCTTCTGGCGCTCCTCGAAAGTCTCGCCCTTGGGCTTGGCCCGGTTCGCCGCCTCCTCGGCAGCCTTGGCCGCCGCCTTGGCCTGCTCCTCCATCTGCAGCACCATCTTGCTCTTCTTGGGCGGCGGCTTGGGTCCCGCAGCGGCGGGCGGCTGGTCAAACATCTTCTTGCTGGCCTTTTGTCCGCCTCCGATTTCCAGTTTCAAGGACAACTTGGGACTGGGGGACTTTTCCTTTTTCTCCTTCTTCTTGGGCGGCGCCTTCTTCTTGCCCTTCTTGACGGGCTCATCATCGTCGATGTCCACGCTGTCTTCGCGATCGTCGCCCAGGTCGCCCAAGTCCTCGGCTTCCGAGCCCATACCCGGACTTTGATCCTTGTCGATAGACTTGCGACCCACGCGCGGCTTGCGAGCCTTCTTCTCCTTCTTCTTGGGCTTCACCTCCTCGATGATCTCCTCTTCCTCCTCATACTCCTCGTACTCCTCAACCACGTAGATAACCTCAACGTTAGACACATCCATTACGGCAGCCCGATCGATTACCGACAAATCGGATGTTATGTAACGCACAGGTTTTTGAATATCCACAGGCTCAGAGATATCCATAACGAGGGCACGATCAAAGACAGCGATGTTGCAGGTAGTTTGCGACTTGAGGTCCCTGCCAAGCTCAAAGGGAGTTTTCTCCTTCTCCTCCCGCTTGAGGAACGGCGTGATGCTGCGCCATGTTGAGGGCGTGGCACTGCGACGAGTCATGTACAGACTGAAGGGGGTCTGACTGCGACCGTGAATAGGCGTGGCACTGCGTCCGCGTAAACTACCCGGAGTGGGAGACTTGAGCTTGCGCTTCTTTTGCGTCGGCACCTGCAGCGTATCCTGGGCTGGTGCCGCCTCCGGTTCAGCGGAGCCACGGGGCTCAATGTCACCGTCCGTCTCTCCCATCGCGATTACGGTTTGTCTTTTGGCTTATCACAGGACAAGGTCAAGTTAAAAGTAATAAATTCGTTGCGAAAAAAATGTGAATATGTAACGAAAAACCGATGAAATAATAATGATAATCCGTTCGAGTCGAAAGATGTATATATCGTTTATATATGTAAATCCCGCAACGGTTCGAAAAGAGTTTCTAGGACGTCAGACGTCCGTTCGATTCAAAAGAAGATTCACGACTGTCCGCATGTGAGGTGAGATATTCGAAAATACATTCCTTCTCGAATGCATCCTAATTGCCAATCGATTGTTCACGCAAATCGGTTCGTTCGTTCAGACATATACACATATATATATACATATATATCGCAACGTGTTGCTTGCCAAGAAATCATCTATTTAAATGCCTTCGTATTTTAATTAATGCACACAGTAAATTCAATTATATAAAGTGCACTATTTATAGTGGCATCTATTAAGACTATATAAAACTAATATAATAGATATACTTATTATATTTAACTTATGATAAAGTGCGAATGGATTGAATGAAATAATTTGGCCAAAGCTCTTATGTACTACAAATACATCTGCAGAGTTTACTTCCTATTTACCCACTTTGGTGACAAATAATTGATTCATTTGCAATTGCAATCTGACGTTAATTAAGTAAGCACTAAATGGGGGTGGCATAGGTATTATAGGTAGGTAGAACAGGCACTTACCTCGAATGTTGCGTGTAAATATTGGCGGAGTGCCAAATTTGGTTGAAGGTGCTTCGTATATAGTCACAAGACAGCTCGTTTCGACCTCTCCATTCCGATTAGACGCTATGCATCGATAAATGCCAGAATCATTCATCTCTGTTGATTTGATTTCAAGGCAGGATAGACCATCGTTCAAGGTTATCCTGTACTTGGCATCATTTCCTATCGCCATCTTTTGCTTGAACCATTGCACGCTCATATCCTGGCCAGAGATTCCACACGTTAACTTCAGATCACTTCCCGTTGCCGAATTCCGATTTGTTAGCATCAAATCCACAGTCGGTTTGCGCTTGGCACTTCGCGATTCCTTTTTCTCCTTGTATTCTGATTCCATGGACTTGTAAGGTTTGCTTCGCTGGAAGCTTAAGTTGTCTTCTGAGTCTGTTGTAATTGTCAGATCCCGACTGACCACATCGGATTGAGCATCCCTGGACTTTGACAATCCCTGGACGTGGCGTTCACTTTCCTGATCCATCTTCTCAACTAATTCGGTATTTCTATCGCGCTTCTTCGGTTGAATATTATAATCTTCAGAGATTTCTTCATTCGTTGCCTTTTTCTCAGCATTCTTCTCGATTTGTTTCTTTTGTGTCACGTCCAATTTCTTTTCATCCGCAGATTCTTTCTCAGAGAGTTTCGCATTCTGTGCTGCTGTTTTGGATTCCTTATATTCACGGTTCTTCCCAGGAATCTTCTCGTCGAAGACCTCTTGGGCCATAACTATTGATTCGTCTCCCTTCTGAGCATTCTTCTCAGCATCCTTCTCAGCTTGCTTCTTCTGTTTTGCATCAAGTTTCTTTTCTTCTGCTGATTCTTTCTCCAGGAGTTTGGCCTTTTTCGCTTCTGCTCCAGATTCCTTGACTCCAGGTTGTTTCTCCTCTGGGATCTTTTCTTCGGAGACTTTCTCGGCAACCACTTCAGATTCTTCTCCCTTCTGGGCTTTCTTCTCAGCATCCTTCTCAGCTTGCTTCTTCTGTTTTGCATCAAGTTTCTTTTCTTCTGCTGATTCTTTCTCCAGGAGTTTGGCCTTCTTCGCTTCTGCTCCAGATTCCTTGACTCCAGGTTGTTTCTCCTCAGGGATCTTTTCTTCGGAGACTTTCTCGGCAACCACTTCAGACTCTTCTTCCTTCTGGGCTTTCTTCTCAGCATCCTTCTCAGCTTGCTTCTTCTGTTTTGCATCAAGTTTCTTTTCTTCTGCTGATTCTTTCTCCAGGAGTTTGGCCTTCTTCGCTTCTGCTCCAGATTCCTTGACTCCAGGTTGTTTCTCCTCTGGGATCTTTTCTTCGGAGACTTTCTCGGCAACCATTTCAGATTCTTCTCCCTTCTGAGGATTCTTCTCAGCATCCTTCTCAGCTTGCTTCTTCTGTTTTGCATCAAGTTTCTTTTCTTCTGCTGATTCTTTCTCCAGGAGTTTGGCCTTCTGCCCTTCTGCATCAGATTCTTTGACTTCAGGTTGTTTTTCCTCTGCAATCTTTTCCTTAGTAACTTCTTCGGCAGTCACTTCAGATTCTTCTCCCTTCTGGGCTTTCTTCTCAGCATCCTTCTCAGCTTGCTTCTTCTGTTTTGCATCAAGTTTCTTTTCTTCTGCTGATTCTTTCTCCAAGAGTTTGGCCTTCTTCGCTTCTGCTCCAGATTCCTTGACTCCAGGTTGTTTCTCCTCTGGGATCTTTTCTTCGGAGACTTTCTCGGCAAACACTTCAGATTCTTCTCCCTTCTGGGCTTTCTTCTCAGCATCCTTCTCAGCTTGCTTCTTCTGTTTTGCATCAAGTTTCTTTTCTTCTGCTGATTCTTTCTCCAGGAGTTTGGCCTTCTTCGCTTCTTCTCCAGATTTCTTGACTCCAGGTTGTTTCTCCTGTGGGATCTTTTCTTCGGAGACTTTCTCGGCAACCACTGCAGATTCTTCTTCCTTCTGGGCTTTCTTCTCAGCATCCTTCTCAGCTTGCTTCTTCTGTTTTGCATCAAGTTTCTTTTCTTCTGCTGATTCTTTCTCCAGGATTTTGGCCTTCTGCACTTCTGCTTCAGTTTCCTTGACATCAGGTTGTTTCTCTTCTGAAATCTTTTCCTTAGCTACTTCTTTGGCAGTAACTTCAGATTCTTCTCCCTTCTGGGCTTTCTTCTCAGCATCCTTCTCAGCTTGCTTCTTCTGTTTTGCATCAACTTTCTTTTCTTCTGCTGATTCTTTCTCCAGGAGTTTCGCCTTCTGCGCTTCTGCTTCAGATTCTTTGACTTCAGGTTGTTTCTCCTCTGGAATCTTTTCCTTAGTTACTTCTTCAGCAGCCACTTTAGATTCTTCTCCCTTCTGGTTTTTCTTCTCAGCATCCTTCTCAGCTTGCTTCTTCTGTTTTGCATCAAGTTTCTTTTCTTGTGCTGATTCTTTCTCCAGGAGTTTGGCCTTCTTCGCTTCTGCTTCAGATTCTTTGACTTTAGGTTGTTTCTCCTCTGAAATCTTTCCTTCGGAGACTTTCTCGGCGACGACTTCAGATTCTTCTCCCGCCAGGGCTTTCTTCTCAGCATCCTTCTCAGCTTGCTTCTTCTGTTTTGCAACAAGTTTCTTTTCTTCTGCTGATTCTTTCTCCAGGAGTTTGGCCTTCTTCGCTTCTGCTCCAGATTCCTTGACTCCAGGTTGTTTCTCCTCTGGGATCTTTTCTTCGGAGACTTTCTCGGCGACGACTTCAGATTCTTCTCCCTTCTGGGCTTTCTTCTCAGCATCCTTCTCAGCTTGCTTCTTCTGTTTTGCATCAAGTTTTTTTTCTTCTGCTGATTCTTTCTCCAGGAGTTTGGCCTTCTGCGCTTCTGCTTCAGATTCCTTGACTTCAGGTTGTTTCTCTTCTGAAATCTTTTCCTTAGTTACTTCTTCGGCAGTCACTTCAGATTCTTCTCCCTTCTGGGCTTTCTTCTCAGCATCCTTCTCAGCTTGCTTCTTCTGTTTTGTATCAAGTTTCTTTTCTTCTGCTGATTCTTTCTCCAGGAGTTTGGCCTTCTGCCCTTCTGCATCAGATTCTTTGACTTCAGGTTGTTTTTCCTCTGCAATCTTTTCCTTAGTAACTTCTTCGGCGACGACTTCAGATTCTTCTCCCTTCTGCGCTTTCTTCTCAGCATCCTTCTCAGCTTGCTTCTTCTGTTTTGCATCAAGTTTCTTTTCTTCTGCTGATTCTTTCTCTAGGAGTTTGGCCTTCTTCGCTTCTGCTCCAGATTCCTTGACTCCAGGTTGTTTCTCCTCTGGGATGTTTTCTTCGGAGATTTTCTCGGCAACCGCTTTGGATTCTTCTCCCGCCTGGGTTTTCTCCTCAGCATCCTTCGCAGCCTGCTTCTTCTGTTTTGAATCAAGTTTCTTTTCTTCTGCTGATTTTTTCTCCAGGAGTTTGGCGTTCTGCGCTTCTGCTTCAGATTCTTTGACTTCAGGTTGTTTTCCCTCTGCAATCTTTTCCTTAGTAACTTCTTCGGCGACGACTTCAGATTCTTCTCCCTTCTGTGCTTTCTTCTCAGCATCCTTCTCAGCTTGCTTCTTCTGTTTTGAATCAAGTTTCTTTTCTTCTGCTGATTCTTTCTCCAGGAGTTTGGCCTTCTGCACTTCTGCTTCAGATTTCTTGACTTCAGGTTGTTTCTCCTCTGGAATCTTTTCTTCGGAGACTTTCTCGGCAACTACTTCGGATTCTTCTCCCTTCTGGGCTTTCTTCTCAGCATCCTTCTCAGCTTGCTTCTTCTGTTTTGCATCAAGTTTCTTTTCTTCTGCTGATTCTTTCTCCAGGAGTTTGGCCTTCTGCGCTTCTGCATCAGATTCTTTGACTTCAGGTTGTTTTTCCTCTGCAATCTTTTCCTTAGTTACTTCCTCGGCAGTCACTTCAGATTCTTCTCCCTTCTGGGCTTTCTCCTCAGCATCCTTCTCAGCTTGCTTCTTCTGTCTTGCATCAAGTTTCTTTTCTTCTGCTGATTCTTTCTCCAGGAGTTTGGCCTTCTTCGCTTCTGCTCCAGATCCCTTGACTCCAGGTTGTTTCTCCTCTGGGATCTTTTCTTCGGAGACTTTGTCGGCAACAACTTCGGATTCTTCTCCCTTCTGGGCTTTCTTCTCAGCATCCTTCTCAGCTTGCTTCTTCTGTTTTGTGTCAAGTTTCTTTTCGTCTGCTGATTTTTTCTCCAGGAGTTTGGCCTTCTGCACTTCTGCTTCAGATTCGATGACTTCAGGTTGTTTCTCCTCTGAAATCTTTCCTTCGGAGACTTTCTCGGCAACTACTTCGGATTCTTCTCCCTTCTGGGCTTTCTTCTCAGCATCCTTCTCAGCTTGCTTCTTCTGTTTTGCATCAAGTTTCTTTTCTTCTGCTGATTCTTTCTCAGGTTGTTTCTCCTCTGAAATCTTTTCTTCGGAGACTTTCTCAGCAACCACTTCAGGCTCTTCTGCTTTCAGTGCTTCTTTGACAGTATCTTGCTCATCGCGTTTCTCTTGCTTATCACATTGCTTGTCTTTACTTTCTTCCACATCAAGGGCTGTTTCTTCAGAAATCTTATTGTCGATCAAATCCTTATTGAGCTTTTGTAACTGTTCGCAAACATTTAGCATTGTTTTTGTTATGTTATGAATCTTTTCTTCCACTGTTGCAGTATTTAATTGCCCCTGCTTCTTCTCAATGTAATCATACTCTTTAAGAAGAATGGCTTTTAGTTCCTCAATTGAAGGTTTTAATATAGCTGTGTTGTCATCCAAAAGGTCATCCAAAATGACAAAGATATCCATGAGGTTTTGTTGTAGATGGATCATCTTTTCAGAAGACTTTTCAATGTGCAGATCAGATTTAATGCTCTCCGAAATCTTCTCAAGATTAGCCAGTTTCGGCAGAAGTAATGAAGGCTTTGCAAACATTTCACTATCGTCAATTAGTCTGATTGTGGCTTTGGTTAAAATAACATTTGTTTTAATTTCTTTAAGATAATGGCTAATAATATTCTCAGCAGCAGCTGGAGAGAGCTCAAGAAGTAACTCGATAAATGCTTCAACCATTTCTTTATCTGCATCGTCTTTAATAGATTTGTCGTCATATGTATGAACAATGTGTTCTCTAAGTTTAAATACAGACTTAGCAACCTTTTCAGAATCTGTTAGGTTTTCGAACAAATGCTGACTCTCCGCAACAAAAGAGTTTAAGTTTTCATTAGAAGAAAGTGATTCGGACAATTGCACAATATCTAAGATTTTCTGCTTTAAAACCCCAATTAACTTATTCTCTTCTTTTTTATTCTGCTCTTGTAATTTTGCATCAAGTTTCTCTTCTTTTGCTGATTCTTTCTTTAGGAGTTTGGCCTTCTTCGCGTCTGCTTCAGATTCCTTGACTTCAGGTTGTTTCTCCCCTGAAATCTCTCCTTCGGAGACTTTCTCGGCAACTACTTCGGATTGTTCTCCCTTCTGGGCTTTCTTCTCAGCATCCTTTTCAGCTTGCTTCTTCTGTTTTGCATCAAGTTTCTTTTCTTCTGCTGATTCTTTCTCCAGGAGTTTGGCCTTCTGCGCTTCTGCATCAGATTCTTTGACTTCAGGTTGTTTTTCCTCTGCAATCTTTTCCTTAGTTACTTCTTCGGCAGTCACTTCAGATTCTTCTCCCTTCTGGGCTTTCTCCTCAGCATCCTTCTCAGCTTCCTTCTTCTGTTTTGAATCAAGTTTCTTTTCTTCTGCTGATTCTTTCTCCAGGAATTTGGCCTTCTTCGCGTCTGCTTCAGATTCCTTGACTTCAGGTTGTTTCTCCCCTGAAATCTTTTCTTCTGAGACTTTCTCGGCAACTACTTCGGATTGTTCTCCCTTCTGGGCTTTCTTCTCAGCATCCTTCTCAGCTTGCTTCTTCTGTTTTGCATCAAGTTTCTTTTCTTCTGCTGATTCTTTCTCTAGGAGTTTGGCCTTCTGCGCTTCTGCTTCACATTCCTTGACTTCAGGTTGTTTCGCTTCTGAAATCTTTTCCTTAGTTACTTCTTCGGCAACTACTTCGGATTCTTCTCCCTTCTGGGCTTTCTTCTCAGCATCCTTCTCAGCTTGCTTCTTCTGTTTTGCATCAAGTTTCTTTTCTTCTGCTGATTCTATCTCCAGGAGTTTGGCCTTTTGCGCTTCTGCATCAGATTCTTTGACTTCAGGTTGTTTTTCCTCAGCAATCTTTTCCTTAGTTACTTCTTCGGCAGTCACTTCAGATTCTTCTCCCTTCTGGGCTTTCTCCTCAGCATCCTTCTCAGCTTGCTTCTTCTGTTTTGCATCAAATTTCTTTTCTTCTGCTGATTCTTTCTCCAGTAGTTTGGCCTTCTGCGCCTCTGCATCAGATTCTTTGACTTTAGGTTGTTTTTCCTCTGAAATCCTTTCTTCGGAGACTTTCTCGGCAACCACTTCAGATTCTTCTCCTTTCTGGGCTTTTTTCTCAGCATCCTTCTCAGCTTGCTTCTTTTGTTTTGCATCAAGTTTCTTTTCTTCTGCTGATTCTTTCTCCAGGAGTTTGGCCTTCTTCGCTTCTGCTTCAGATTCTTTGACTCCAGGTTGTTTCTCCTCTGGGATCTTTTCTTCGGAGACTTTCTCGGCGACGACTTCAGATTTTTCTCCCTTCTGGGCTTTCTTCTCAGCATCCTTCTCAGATTGCTTCTTCTGTTTTGCATCAAGTTTCTTTTCTTCTGCTGATTCTTTCTGTAGGAGTTTGGCCTTGTGTGCTTCTGCTTCAGATTCCTTGACTTCAGGTTGTTTCTCTTCTGAAATCTTTCCCTTAGTTACTTCTTCGGCAGTCACTTCAGATTCTTCTCCCTTCTGGGTTTTCTTCTCAGCATCTTTCTCAGCTTGCTTCTTCTGTTTTGCATCAAGTTTCTTTTCTTCTGCTGATTCTTTCTCCAGGAGTTTGGCCTTCTGCGCCTCTGCTTCAGATTCTTTGACTTCAGGTTGTTTCTTCCCTGAAATCTTTACTTCGGAGACTTTCTCAGCAACCACTTCAGGCTCTTCTGCTTTCAGTGCTTCTTTGACAGTATCTTGCTCATCGCGTTTCTCTTGCTTATCACATTGCTTGTCTTTACTTTCTTCCACATCAAGGGCTGTTTCTTCAGAAATCTTATTGTCGATCAAATCCTTATTGAGCTTTTGTAACTGTTCGCAAACATTTAGCATTGTTTTTGTTATGTTATGAATCTTTTCTTCCACTGTTGCAGTATTTAATTGCCCCTGCTTCTTCTCAATGTAATCATACTCTTTAAGAAGAATGGCTTTTAGTTCCTCAATTGAAGGTTTTAATATAGCTGTGTTGTCATCCAAAAGGTCATCCAAAATGACAAAGATATCCATGAGGTTTTGTTGTAGATGGATCATCTTTTCAGAAGACTTTTCAATGTGCAGATCAGATTTAATGCTCTCCGAAATCTTCTCAAGATTAGCCAGTTTCGGCAGAAGTAATGAAGGCTTTGCAAACATTTCACTATCGTCAATTAGTCTGATTGCGGCTTTGGTTAAAATAACATTTGTTTTAATTTCTTTAAGATAATGGCTAATAATATTCTCAGCAGCAGCTGGAGAGAGCTCAAGAAGTAACTCGATAAATGCTTCAACCATTTCTTTATCTGCATCGTCTTTAATAGATTTGTCGTCATATGTATGAACAATGTGTTCTCTAAGTTTAAATACAGACTTAGCAACCTTTTCAGAATCTGTTAGGTTTTCGAACAAATGCTGACTCTCCGCAACAAAAGAGTTTAAGTTTTCATTAGAAGAAAGTGATTCGGACAATTGCACAATATCTAAGATTTTCTGCTTTAAAACCTCAATTAACTTATTCTCTTCTTCTTTTTTATTCTGCTCTTGTAATTTTGCATCAAGTTTGTTTTCTTCTGCTGATTCTTTCTCCAGGAGTTTGGCCTTCTTCGCGTCTGTTTCAGATTCTTTGACTTCAGGTTGTTTCTCCTCTGCAATCTTTTCCTTAGTTACTTCTTCGGCAGCCACTTCAGATTCTTCCCCCTTCTGGGCTTTCTTCTCAGCATCCTTTTCAGCTTGATTCTTCTGTTTTGCATCAAGTTTCTTTTCTTCTGCTGTTTCTCTCTCCAGGAGTTTGGCCTTCTGCGGTTCTGCGTCAGATTCTTTGACTTCAGGTTGTTTTTCCTCTGCAATCTTTTCCTTAGTTACTTCCTCGGCAGTCACTTCAGATTCTTCTCCCTTCTGGGCTTTCTTCTCAGCATCCTTCTCAGCTTGCTTCTTCTGTCTTGCGTCAAGTTTCTTTTCTTCTGCTGATTCTTTCTCCAGGAGTTTGGCCTTCTGCGCTTCTGCTTCAGATTCCTTGACTTCAGGTTGTTTCTCTTCTGAAATCTTTTCCTTAGTTACTTCTTCGGCAGTCACTTCGGATTCTTCTCCCTTCTGAGCTTTCTTCTCAGCATCCTTCTCAGCTTGCTTTTTCTGTCTTGCGTCAAGTTTCTTTTCTTCTGCTGATTCTTTCTCCACGAGTTTAGCCTTCTGCGCTTCTGCTTCAGATTCCTTGACTTCAGGTTGTTTCTCTTCTGAAATCTTTTCCTTAGTTACTTCTTCGGCAGCCACTTCAGATTCTTCCCCCTTCTGGGCTTTCTTCTCAGCATCCTTCTCAGCTTGATTCTTCTGTTTTGCATCAACTTTCTTTTCTTCTGCTGATTCTTTCTCCAGGAGTTTGGCCTTCTGCGCTTCTGCATCAGATTCTTTGACTTCAGGTTGTTTTTCCTCTGCAATCTTTTCCTTAGTTACTTCTTCGGCAGTCACTTCAGATTCTTCTCCCTTCTGGGCTTTCTTCTCAGCATCCTTCTCAGCTTGCTTCTTCTGTCTTGCGTCAAGTTTCTTTTCTTCTGCTGATTCTTTCTCCAGGAGTTTGGCCTTCTGCGCTTCTGCTTCAGATTCCTTGACTTCAGGTTGTTTCTCTTCTGAAATCTTTTCCTTAGTTACTTCTTCGGCAGTCACTTCGGATTCTTCTCCCTTCTGAGCTTTCTTCTCAGCATCCTTCTCAGCTTGCTTCTTCTGTCTTGCGTCAAGTTTCTTTTCTTCTGCTGATTCTTTCTCCACGAGTTTAGCCTTCTGCGCTTCTGCTTCAGATTCCTTGACTTCAGGTTGTATCTCTTCTGAAATCTTTTCCTTAGTTACTTCTTCGGCAGCCACTTCAGATTCTTCCCCCTTCTGGGCTTTCTTCTCAGCATCCTTCTCAGCTTGATTCTTCTGTTTTGCATCAACTTTCTTTTCTTCTGCTGATTCTTTCTCCAGGAGTTTGGCCTTCTGCGCTTCTGCATCAGATTCTTTGACTTCAGGTTGTTTTTCCTCTGCAATCTTTTCCTTAGTTACTTCCTCGGCAGTCACTTCAGATTCTTCTCCCTTCTGGGCTTTCCCCTCAGCATCCTTCTCAGCTTGCTTCTTCTGTCTTGCGTCAAGTTTCTTTTCTTCTGCTGATTCTTTCTCCAGGAGTTTGGCCTTCTGCGCTTCTGCTTCAGATTCCTTGACTTCAGGTTGTTTCTCTTCTGAAATCTTTTCCTTAGTTACTTCTTCGGCAGTCACTTCGGATTCTTCTCCCTTCTGAGCTTTCTTCTCAGCATCCTTCTCAGATTGCTTCTTCTGTTTTGCATCAAGTTTCTTTTCTTCTGCTGTTTCTTTCTCCAGGAGTTTGGCCTTCTGCTCTTCTGCTTCAGATTCCTTGACTTTAGGTTGTTTCTCTTCTGAAATCTTTTCCTTAGTTACTTCTTCGGCAGTCACTTCAGATTCTTCTCCCTTCTGGGCTTTCTTCTCAGCGTCCTTATCAGCTTGCTTCTTCTGTTTTGCATCAAGTTTCTTTTCTTGTGCTGATTCTTTCTGTAGGAGTTTGGCCTTCTTCGCGTCTGCTTCAGATTCTTTGACTTCAGGTTGTGTCTCCTCTGGAATCTTTTCTTCGGAGACTTTCTCAGCAACCACTTCAGGCTCTTCTGCTTTCAGTGCTTCATTGACAGTATCTTGCTCATCGTGTTTCTCTTGCTTATCACATTGCTTGTCTTTACTTTCTTCCACATCAAGGGCTGTTTCTTCAGAAATCTTATTGTCGATCAAATCCTTATTGAGCTTTTGTAACTGTTCGCAAACATTTAGCATTGTTTTTGTTATGTTATGAATCTTTTCTTCCACTGTTGCAGTATTTAATTGCCCCTGCTTCTTCTCAATGTAATCATACTCTTTAAGAAGAATGGCTTTTAGTTCCTCAATTGAAGGTTTTAATATAGCTGTGTTGTCATCCAAAAGGTCATCCAATATGACAAAGATATCCATGAGGTTTTGTTGTAGATGGATCATCTTTTCAGAAGACTTTTCAATGTGCAGATCAGATTTAATGCTCTCCGAAATCTTCTCAAGATTAGCCAGTTTCGGCAGAAGTAATGAAGGCTTTGCAAACATTTCACTATCGTCAATTAGTCTGATTGCGGCTTTGGTTAAAATAACATTTGTTTTAATTTCTTTCAGGTAATGGCCGATTACATTCTGCGCAGCATCTGGAGAGAGCTCAAGAAGTGACTCGATAAATGCTTCAACCATT
Source organism: Drosophila immigrans (assembly GCA_963583835.1). Classification (NCBI taxonomy): domain Eukaryota; kingdom Metazoa; phylum Arthropoda; class Insecta; order Diptera; family Drosophilidae; genus Drosophila; species Drosophila immigrans. The sequence goes on from OY757141.1 coordinate 27,147,421, forward strand.
TCATTGTCGGCTAGGTCATCGGAAGATTTTCCCTCGTAAGTATGAACAATGTGTTCTCGCAGCTTGAAAATTCCTTTTGTTATTTTCTCAGAGTCTTGTAGATTGTCAATGATATCCTGACTATTGCTTAGAATGGAACTCACGTCATCGTTGGCTGGCTTGGATTTTAAAGTGGAAGCCAGCTGTTGGAAATTGTCAGTCAAGGTCTGATTTAGTTTTTCTAGCTCATCTTCAGATGGCTTCAATGGTTGTGCGGACTGTTGTTGCACGCTTGCATCAATTTCATCTTTCGATTTCTTTTGCGCTGTTTCTTCAACCTCATCCTTCAACTTTCTCTTCACCTTTGTATCATTCTTGTGAGAAGCTTCCTCTGTTTTATCCTGGATCTGTTGCTGAACAACTTCCTCCTGCTTTTGAGTAACTTCTTCTTGCTTCACAGTTACTTCCAGTTGCTTCTGTGTTACGTCCTGTTGTTCCTGAATAATTTCTTGCTGCTGAACATATTCAAGCCTTGGTTGCTCAAGTTCAAAGGACTCTACCGTCTCCTGGCTCTGCTGTTGTTCTTCCCTCTGCTGAGCCTCTAGAGCAACACTCAGCTCAGTCAACTTCTGCTGTAGATTGTTGATTTGCAATTGAACGGTCTCAATGAGAGCTAATTGCTCTGGTGTAATGCGGGTGAGTTCGTTGTGGGAGAGAATTTCGTCCTCAATTTGAATGAGGGTCGCCTCCAATTGACCCAACTCGTCAGTATTCTCCTCCAGAAGCAGGAGACTCAAGGGATTATTATGCTGCAAGCCCTCCTCGATTTGAGTCAGGAACGCTTTTCCCGAAGAGACATTCTCAATGATCATGCTGATATCTATGGGTACTTTGGATTCATTTGGAATCAGGGAGAGTTTCTTCAGCTCGGCTGTGATGGCGTCCATCTCCTGAAGCAACTCAATGATACGAATTGTGTTTTCATTGTTTTCGATAAAGTCAAAGACGGCAACCAAGCTGCTCTGGGTTTTGAGTAGACCTCCGAGCAGATCGTTGTTGTCCGCCACTTCGCTGACATCATTCAGTGCTCGGAACGAGGCCATTAGACTTGTCTGCAGATTAATCATCAAAGTGGACGATTTATCTATGTCCACATTCGGAGAATCGGCAACAGCTTTGATGGTCTCCAGCAGCTTGGTAAAGCTGGGATTCAGTTTGGCAATGTCGGCCTGCTGAGAGTAAGCATTGAATTGCTGGAAGGTTCTCTCGATCTTTGTGTACATCTCCTGGGCCAGCTGCGTCTCCAGTACTGGCAACGACAGCAGTATATCCTCGAAGGCAGCCTCAACATTCTCCAAGGACTCTACCAATCCCGACTCGTAGGTGTGCACCAAGCACTCCTTCAGCTTGAACATCGTTTGAGCGATCTTCGCCTGGGCCAACACCGTTTGCTGCTGGTCGCTGTCCGAGCTGAGCACTTCCTGGATATTCTTCAGATCCGAGTTCAACTGTTGCATGATTTCTCCCACTCGCTTCAGCTCCTCGTTGTTGTCCTTCTGGGTGACTTCCAAACACGCTTCCAGCTGCTTGATGCCACTGACGACGCCCTGCCTCACATCATACAGCTCCACTTGGGGCTCCTCTGCAATGATGGCCGCCTCCTGGACGGCTTCCTGCACAGTTTGCTTATGTCCGCTCGTCTTCAGCTCGGATATATCCTGCGTGGACATATCTTGGGCCTGCTCTAGCGCCTGCGTATCGATTTGCTCGCAATAATGCCTCAGATCGCGCAGCGGCGTCGCCAACGTCTGCAGCTTGGACAGCTCGAGATCTGTTAGACTCTCGGCGCCACTGTGCGCAATGCATTCCTCCACCTCCAGGACACATCGCTCAAGGCTGCAAATGGCTGCGGCAAAGGTGCCCGGATCAGTGCCCTCCGAGATGGATTGAGCAGCTTCCACGATGCTTGTCTCCTGCACCAGGGCGATGCTGTTCTGCAGCTCCTGCATCTTGAGTATGGCGGCTTGAAGTGGCTCGCCTGCATCCGGACGCAGAGAGGTCACATCGAGATCCTCGCAATGCGACAGCACCGAGGCAATGCCATGGTTAAGATCGGCCAAAAGAACTTCAGCTGGTTTCTTGATGGCTTCGACTTCCTTCTTGTCCTCTTCCGCGTAGACTTCTGGTTCCGTGGGCAGCGATTCAGCCAGAGACTTCAGTACGGACACATCGTCCAGCGTGGACAAATCTTCGCTAGAAGACTTTTGCGGCTGCAGATGTCCAAGAGCCTGAATAAAGCTGGTGAGTGGACTGGCGATCGCCAGCGTGCTCCAGTTGAGTTGTCCCTCCAGCGCATCCCGTTGCTGGGCGAGCATGTCGTTAAAGCTGCTCAGCACATCGTTGTAATCGCCGTGGTCAGCTGCAGGATTATCCAGCGTCTTGGCCAGGTCAGCAAAGCTCTTGCCCATCTCGTAGAGAATGCGCGTGGTGTTGGCCTCATTGGGGTTGAGGGTCGTCTCCGATTCGCTGAAGGTGGCCAAGCCTTTGGCAATCTGCAGAATGCGGAGCAGCGCAACTTGCGCTTCGTTTGCCGAGAACCGCGTCTTGGGCGACGCCTTGGGATTGTCGTTGATGCGAATCAGCGCCAGCTGCAGCGTCTCGATGCTGTCGATGGCCTCTTCGAGGGAAACCTTCGTTTCGAGCACCTTGCGCAGTGCACTAAAGGATTTGTCCTGCTGCGCTGCGTGCTGTTCGTCCTGCTGAATCTCGTGCTGCAGCATCTTGAACTCGTGCTCCTCAATGTCGATGATGGCGTTGCGTATGATATTGCGAATGTTCTCTAGGGACTGCAGTGCCTGCTTGTCCGGCTCACGTTCCCGTGAGGCGAGCAGCACTCCGTGTCCCTTCTGAGTGCTCTCCTGCAGCAAGGTGAGAGGTTCAATAAGATCCGCCAGCGAACCGGACGTCGACTTGACTTCCGTCTGGCGAATGCAATAGTTGAGCTCATCGATGGGACGCTTCAGTCTGTCGAGCAGCAGCACATGATGCCGTGTAATGTCCTTGTCCAGGATGGTGCCAATCAGCGCAGAGAGCTCATCCTTGAGATTCTGCAAGCGTATCTTGACGTTGTCCGTCAGACGATTCGAAATGCGTTCAATGTTTGTCTCAAAGTGCAGCACAGCTTGGGCAATGGACTGCAGCAGCTTCTGTGTGTCGGCGTGATCCAAGGTAGCCTCCTCAGCGCGCTCCGTCTGACCCGTCTCCAGGTCCTGACTCAGCTGGGCGAGACCATTCTGTATCTCCTGCAGCGGCGGCACCATCGACTCCACCGTCTGCACCGTGAACATGCCGGCTTCCACGCTGTCCGACTGCTCGTTGACAATCAACTCCAGGCCCTTGTTGAGCTCGAAGAGCGGCGGGGTGACAATGTCCAGAATGGCCATGTTAATTTTCTGCTCCATGGACTCGGAACCGGCCAATGACTCGGTCTTATCCTCAATGGACTGCAGCGTTGACTGCAATTCCTTTATGGGCTCCACAATGCTGTCGAGTACTTTCTTGTGCACCTTCTTGTAGATCTGCTCCTCGCTCTCCTCCAGCGACAGTTCCATCTCGACACGTTCCAGGGCCTCCTGTATTCTGGCTACCGGTTGACAGATCTCCTTCAGGGCGCTCGCTTCACTCGGCAGGTTGGCCTCTGAGATGGTGGCAAAAGACACGCTCTCGGGCACATCCTGCATCTTCTCGACGGCGTCCGAGAAATGCTTGGCAGCCTCCAGCTCCTGCGCCTCCTGCAGCAGTGCCTGCGACCGAATCGTGCCCTGGGTAATCTCCAAGCCCTGCTGTATGTCCTCGGCAGTCAGACGGATCTGCGAGCGCAAATGCTCAGACTCGAACTTCTCGCTAATGAGCTTCAGCTCCTCGAGGGCGCGCTTCATGTGCTCGGCGACGCTGTCAATGATGCAGACACTTGTCCGCTGGATCAGCGTGACTCCAGTCTCGTCAATCTCCACGCACTTCTCAATCACCTGCAGGCCCAAGTGCAATTTCTTAATGTCATTGTCCATGGATTGAATGAGGGCATCGATTTGATTCTCTCCCGAGTAGACGTGCAACTTGCTCTCGATCTGTTTGACGGGCTCGAGAATATTCCGGATGATGGCAATGCTTTGATCGGCCGCCGCTGGCGTCATCATCATGGTAGACTGCTCCATCACCTCGTTTTCCACGACACTCAGATGATTCTCTATGGTTCGCAGCAACTTGGCCAGCGGCAGCAGGGCAATAAGATTCTTGTTGATTTCCACTTCGTCCGTCACTGCTTTCAGATGCGAGGTGGGTGTCACTAAGAGACCATCGCCCACGGCGCCGGAAATGTCCAGCAACTTGGCCTCATCCTCGGTTGTCTTGGATGAGTCGCTGTTGTCTGTGGGTTTCTTGGACCTTTTGCGCTTTGGCGGCGCGGCAATGGCAGCTTCTGCCGCAGCTTCTGCCTCAACTTCAGCTGCAACTTCAGATGCAGACTGCGCTCCAGTTGTCTTCTGTGAGGCGGACATCTGGGCGCTGGCAAAGGTCTGCAGGTCGGAAGTTTCTTCATCGACATCCACTTCGCCTTCACCCGATCCAGTTGCCTTAGAAAGACTAAAGAACTCTTCTGTTTCAGTGGGACGCGACTGCTTGCGTTTACGGATGGGCGCCGAGAGCGAGAGCTCCTCCTCCATCTTCTCAAAGGATTGCTGCGCATACTGTTCGGTTGCCCGATCGAAGACGCCCTCCCTGCCAGACGAACCGTGCACTGTAATCTCAGTGATGGAGATGTCATCCATGCCGGCCTCGGTGCGCATGTCCTCGTCATGGCTAAAGTAGTCGGGTGCAATGTCAATGACCACCGCTTCCATGAGCAGCTTGCCGGACTGCGACGTCTCTTTGACGAAGCGCAGCGGCGGCAGCTCCACAATGTTGTGCTCGGTCACATGCTCCGAGATCTGATCCGCGTACATCTCGACAATCTTCAGCGCCTCCTCCTCCGTCAGATCGGGAGTTTCGTAGAGCGAAACTGACACCTCTTTGCCGTCAAACGAGAAGGAGACGTCGCCCTTCTCATCGATTGTGATGTCGCCCACCGGCGTCTCGTACATCTGCGATGTGCGCTCCTCCTGTATGGTGGACAGCGAGTAGTTTCTCTGCAGCTCGTTCTCATGCGTCTGCTCGGGCTTTGCAGTGCGCTGGGCATCCTCGAAGCCCAGCAGCGATGCCGAGCTGGCCACCACGCCCATGCAGTTCCTGGCCTCGCAGGTGTACGTGCCCAGGCAGCAGGTGCCGTCCTGGCCAGAAATGATGCGGTGAATGTCGCCCGGCTTGAGCTCGACGCCATCCTTGTACCACTTGAGCACGGGCTGCGGCACGCCAATGACCTTGCACTCCAGATTGACGGCGCCCTCCTCGGTGAGCACGGCACGCAGGCACTCCAGGAACCTGGGTTTCTTGTAGTGCCGTGGGATCTGCAGCTTGAGGAAGCACGACGTGATGCTGGTGCCAAAGTCATTGACGGCCACACACTTCCATTCCGCCTGATCGACAAACTCCAAGCTCTTGATGTCCAGCTGCCAATCGTCCTGCTCGCCCCGATAATGATTGTAGCGTTCGTTGGGATCGATGGGCAGCTCGTCGCGGAACCAGGTTAGGATGGGATCCGGTGTCGCCTTGACCACCACTTTGAATTGAAATGGTTCGTTGATCTTGGCATCGGTGCTCTTCAAGCCCGTCAGGAACTTGGGCGCCTGGTTCTGATGTGTGAACACCAAACGCTCCTCGTCCGTCAGCTGATTCTGTATGTCCTCCATGGTCAGCACCGCCGTGCTGCTCGTCTCCCCCATGCAGTTGCGGGCAATGCAGCAATAGGTGCCCAGGGAATTGGTGCCAGTTAGCTGATAAACATCGCCCGGCTTCAGCTCGTGGCCATCCTTGAACCACTTGAGCACAGGCGTTGGAAAGCCGACGACTTTGCACTCGAAGGAGACCAATCCCTCCTCGGTGAGCACGGCGCGCAGACTCTCCATGAATCGGGGCTTGCGATAGTTTCGGGGAACTGCAAAGGGAAAGCCAAGAGATTAGCGGAGAACTTATTTTTCTCTCTCAACCACTCACTGTCCATGTTGACCACCGAAGCGGAGATGCCGACGCAGCCCTCAAAGCTGCTGACCACGCATTTCCAGTCGCCGGCATCGCACGATTCCGATGGCTTGACCTCAATCATATAGACGCCGAGGCCATCCTCGATCAACTTGTAGCGTTCAGCCGTCTCCACGCGACCATCCTTGTTGTACCACGTGACGCTTTTCGGCCAAGGCGGCACCACAACTGGAGTCACATATAAGTTAGATTAAAATTAAGTATACGTAATGAATGTAATTTTAGTAAAATGAAATTTAAAATATAATATAATGGTAAACAATGAAAATGCTTACATACATAAGGAAATAAAATTTAATATATGTATTTACTACCAACAAATTTACTTTTATCAACAATACACAAAATGGTGTTATCCCTTTCTTCAAATGCTGTGTGTTCCCAAATTCCCAAAAAGTGTTGGTGTCTGGTCAAAGAAGTGTCTGCTCCAAAGAAGGGAAATTCTTCGGAAAGCATTAAATACGTCCGCCCAAGAGGAGTGTCCGCTTAATAGAGGTCTTCGCCAAGGGACTTTTCATAGTATTACGACAACATAACTTGACATTATACAGGCGCCCTGTTGTCTTGTGATTTTATTTTTTAATTAATTAATATCACGTATACGTCACGAATACGTAATGCAAATTCAACGCCGACGCCTACGAAGGAAATTCCTGTGCTACAAAATATTACGTGTACGTCACAAACGAAAAATAAGTATACGCTAATTTTTGTATTATTTCGCACGCAATTGTAGCTAAACTACTTCATATTGAGTATTTGTCAAATTTGAAGAATATTAAGCATACGTCACGTTGTCTTTTCAGAGTCAGGAGAGAGTGAGATAATAGAGCGGGGTAGAGAGAGAAAGAGAGTAAGGTTCTGCTCTCTCCCTCTCGCTAGCAATTATTGGTTTTGTTTTGCTCGTCTCATTCGGCAACTCAGCGCTGCTCTCGCGCCGGGAATGTTGATGACCCACCTCAACAACAATCCAAGCATTCCAAGCGAATTTTCATTGAGTTCAAGTTTCTAGAGCACGAGAACACACGAGTCTAAAAACAAAACAAGCGCCACTAGCCGGTCGGCCTGAATCGCAAAACACTCTATTATATAGGCGTATATAAGATGAATACATATACATTTAAATATACTATATTTAAATGTAGATGTTTGCGTTAGATGGGTATGGAAAATGTATAGAGAAATGGCTGTGCGAGAACAAATAAACAAAAAGCCAACAAAATGTTTGCTTTTATTGGCACTTGGCCAAACGCCGAACGCTGAACGCCAACGCGTTGAACACTCACCTTGACAGCCGAGCATGATGGGATCGCCAATGCGAACGCTCACATCTTTCAGCTCGTTCGTAAAGATCGGCGGCGGCGCATTGTTGCTAACGCTGCCAAAGAGATCGAAACAGAGAGCGAGTTGAGCAATCAATTCACAGAGGGAACGCTTTTTAGGTACTCACTTGTCAGCTGGTTTCAACGAACCCTCACGACTGCCACGACCCATCACATGCACCTTGGAACTGGAATAGGTGACGCCCATGCAGTTCTTGGCCTCGCATGTGTACGTGCCCAGCGAGGTGGGATCGTCGGCATTCGCGGTCAGCGCAAAGATGTCGCCAGCCTTGATCTCCTTGGAGTCCTTGAACCAACGCAACATGGGCGTCGGCACGCCCACAACCTTGCACTCCAGCGACACGGTGCCCTGCTCGGTGAGCACCGCCCGCAGCTCCTCCACAAACTCGGGCGTCTTGTATGCCTTCGGCACGAGCACACTTAATGTGGCCAAGCAGGAGTTGCGACCGCCCAAGTTTTCGGCCATTAACATCCATTGGCCGCCATCCTCGAGGATGACAGGACTCACTTCCAGATAGTGAAATGTGCCCTCATTCGTTTCTGTAATGCGATCGTTTTCGCAAATCCTTCGATCGTTGCGGTACCAGGTAAGCTAAATGCAGGTGTGTACAAGATTAAAGTGAAGATAATATAAATAACTATAAAATGTAATAATTATTGATTGAACTTGGCAACAGATTATATTTATTCAAATGACTATCGCAACTGCTGCAAACTTTCTAAAAGACTTTTTTGAAAAATGAATAATTTGTAAAGCTCAATTAATAATTTTATACATTTTTAAAGTCTTTCTAAATACCAAAATTAATTTTTTTCGACAAATTTATTAATTTAAAAAATAAAGATATATAATTACACAAATGCCACATATTTTTTGACCCTTTTTGGATTAAGCAAATCCCTTGCTGATGGAACTCATTCAAAATTCATTTATTACAACTATTACAGAAAATATTCAATTAGCTAAACAAAATAAAAAGTATTATTTATGTCAATTTCACTCACTATAAGATACTTAGATTTACCATACCAAAGGAAATCATTTAAAAATATATAATTAATTGGATCATTTAATTTAATAGTTGAAAAATACTCATTCCAACCAATTTGTTATACTTCATGCTCAACTGAAATTCATTGCTAGGCGTGTAATTAGTTTACTAAACTATATATACACAAGACATGAATAAAAATCAGAATTATGACCGACAAATTATAATATCTGTTTTATTATCTGATATTTTCATCTGTATTGGAACTATTGTCTGTACCTTCAGATCTGTGGAGCTGCGTATTTCGGTGAGAAGGCGCGTGCGTGTTCCCACTTTGACAGAGAGATCGACGAGGCGTCGCAGGAAGACGGGCGGATCGTCGCCCGTTGATCTGTCCTCGACGATGAGTTCGACCTGCTTGCGGACGATGTTGTTGCTCTTCGTGCGAGCAATCAGCGTATAGTGTCCGGCATCCTCGCGCTGCACATGCTCCACGGCCAGCTGGACGGCATTGCTGGTGTTTGTGATGCGAAAGCGATCGGAGTTCTCGATGGGTATATCGTTGCGGCTCCTATGAGAGGTAAAATGATGTATAAAACAGGCAGAGGGACGAAAGGAAAAAGAGTTGGCAAGACATTGAGACAGACAGAAGAATTACTAATTAGAGGTTCACCTTTTTCTATAGACCGACGAGGCAGAGGCCGAGGAGAGCGTGCCATGAATTTGTTTGTGTTCGTTGCACTTACAGCACTTTGAGCATCCGTTGCCCATTCTTCTTATTATATATTTTGTAGTATTTCTAAATTGTTTGCTTTATTTATTTACATGCACACTCACGCAGACGCCCACACATACGCACTCACAGTTGCTGTGCAGTCGAAATTAGAATAGAATAAATAATTAAGATAATAATAATAAAACGAGTACTCTGTATAAAATCGTTAAGCACGTGCGCACATTAATCATTGAGAAACAAAAAAACGTTTATTTATTGTGGCAACATTATGATGATGAACAAATAAACAACACGAAATAAAAGCGAAACGACTCTTAAATGAAAAATGACGAAAATATTTCAATCGCAAACAAGAATGTTTATAAATAAATGCACAGCTCTCGACTATATTAATTGTATTTTGTATTTTCTGTTTTCTATTTTGTAGTACACACACTCACACGCACACACACACACACAGCTCTCTAGCTTTTCTTTTCGTTGTCGTGTCGCGTATTGTGTGTTTGTGTCATTTTCCTTTTGTGTTTTTTGGCAATTTATTTTTGGGACTCGCGCAACTCGCCGAATGCCACGCATTTCATTTTCGAAAGCTAATAACTTGCTTGTTCTCTGTCCGAAGAATGTACTACACACAAAAGCCAGAAGACGACAGCTCGGTGAGAATTGTTACGTTGTTGCTGCTGCTCGGCTGTATTTATTTATTGCAAATTTGTTGATCTCGAGGTTTGTGGCGCGGATGTTGCACAGACTGCCCGACGGTCTGACAGTCCCGAGTCCGAGAGTCCCAACAGTCTGCGCTGATTATGTAATTTTCCATTTAATTTGAAAACAACAAAACGGAAGAAACTATTTTTGAACGCCATTTTCGACACTTTTTGGGCATAAAAATTGAAACATTCTAACGCCAACAACGGCAGCCTTACAGCATTGCAACATCTTTCTCACACGATTTGTTAATGCAGCTATATTTAGCTGATCGCTAGCCACACACACACACACGCACACCCCCTGTTTGGAGTCTTTTGTTGTGCGTGCACTAGTTTTGAAATTGTCTTCTCGGAATGCTCATAAAATTGATTGATTCGTTGCACAAGTCGCAGTCATCACGTATACGCAGCGTTCAACGCATACACCCGCACACATACTTATTTGAACACACATATATACACGCAAATCGATCGAGAATCGAGGGGAGAACAAAAATGCCTGGCTGCTGGGCAACGGATATGTTAATGCGCCGATCGTCAAAGTGGAACTGCCGCACCGGCTGAATAGTTCTGCCTTTGACGATCTCGCCCAAGAGATCGCCAGCAATTTGGTCAGCGCGTCATGAGCAAGATGAGCGCAAAAGAAGCTGATGATGCTGTTGATGCTGCTGTTGATGCTGCTGCTGCCCGGCTGGCAACATTGCGCTCTGGGCGCAATCGCAAATCGCCGGCAACGTTGTCTCAGTTGTGTTCTTGCGTGAAGGAGAAATCATATGTTAAATGCGCAAATTTATTGGCATTATGCACAGCAAACTGCGGTGAATCACACACACGAAGCACACATCGCCACACACTTATAACGAGTCACACATAAATTTGTAGATATCGTAGATATACATACGAGCATGTCATATTCATTTAGACGACTTACCACTCGAATTTGAAGGGCAGCAGTTCGGCCTCATCGTCCTCATCGCAATCGATTTTCACAAAGAACGTTGCACGCTCGTTGGGTATGCAGCGTATCAGGGAGCTGGAGTTGTCACTGAACGTAATTCGCGGTGCAGTTTGTGGCATATCTTGATGACCAGGAGGTTCTGCAAATAAGAAATGGAATGCGAAAAATGTGTTGAGAAATTTTAGATTCACGACGTATGTATAAGTAAAAGAATTAATCATAAATTTCAAATGAATTGTGTTTACCAAATGAAATTTATTCTAAAATATTTCAATTTTTACAATTTTTCTACCTTTGGCAATCACAGTAATCTTTTCAGTTAATTTTGCAAAAATAAATAAATTAATACTGCTAATTCTATGCCAATTTTATGACCATAAAAAAGAAAACAACACAAAAACTCAGAATACCGCTGTTAACAATGTTATGATATAAATAATACATATTTAACTATTAAAATATAATATATGAGATGTAACCAAATAAAAGTTAAATATTATTTAAATATACAATTTGTATGTATTATTCAGTTGTGTATCATTTTTTCTTAAGTCACATTTCATTAAAGAAGAAGATTATAAGAAGATTACTCTATAAATAATGTCATATTTATTATTGTTAGTTAAATAGATCTGACTTTAATAATACTAATAGTGATACAGGTATAATTTTCCAGTGATTTTCCTAATAGCTACAGTCGAGAGTTTCTATAAAGGCAAACAGTAACACAAAAATATTGAAGGTAAATAATTTAAGCCCAGAGATCTACGAAAGTTTTCGCTAGAATTTAGAATTTAGAAATATGCCCTTCCGTTCACATTAAAAGGACTAATAATAACTCAAGTAATCCCTTATTTATTCTTCAGCTGTCTAATTTCAGACCGAGCAACTCCACAACCGCCATCCACAAATAAGTTTTTCATGCGCAAATTTTCACCGGGAAGCGACAAGCTCAGCAAATTGTCTAGCGAAAAAAGAAATTTTTCACTAAAAATAGTTCCAAATATTATTCATACACTCAAAAACTATACTAAAATGTATTATTCGCCAATGTATTCGTGTGTACTTTTAGCAAAGATCAAAATAATTTATGAAAATTCACAGTTCGCTTCTAATTAACTAATAATTATATGTTTATATTATACGATATAATATGCTATTTGAATGGCCAATTTAGCCCACAATTATGAAAAGTTTTGCATAGTCTGTGTTCCACATTACGTAACCGCACCGCACCGAAAAACGCCAGACACCGGGGACGACGGAGCAGGAGGCGAAGACGGGGTGCGATCATAAAAATACACACATACTTTCAGTCCATTGTCTGTGCGGTGCGGCGATGAAAATCAAAGAAAAATAAATACGATGGAAAAGCCGCTGGCTTTTTTCTTCCCTTTGTCTGCCCACCCCATTCCCAATCCCCTTCCCCTTGCTGACCATGTGGTGGTTGGCAGCGATGAAATGGATGCCTTACCTACTACGACGTCGGCGACTGCTCTTCCCGGTGTAACTTCCATGCTGCAGCTTCAGCTTCAGCTAGACGACCAGCTATTATAATTAGCCCCAAAACAGGGCCACCTTCACATGGACGCACACACTCGCACTCTCACACACACACACAGGCACTTGCACTCACACACACACACACGTGTAGTCTGCGTTCGCAGGACTTTTTCCAAATATATATTTTTAAACTTTTCTCGCCTTTGGTTGATTTTCTATTCTTTTTCTCAGGGATTTGGGATGATTTCTTTAAAGTGTGTGTGTGCAATTTCTTTGGATTTTTTTTTCAGGCGGCTATTTGTTTTTTATATTTAGAACACAAACATGGAGCAGGCGGCGACGTTTTCAAAGATTTTCAATTAGATTTTCTTCATATATTTTTGCTTTCTTTCGATTTTAACTGAAAAACAAGAATTTCTATTATAATATTTGCAAACGAATCGTACGATATGTACTCTGAATATTTCTATATGTATTTTTTTTTCAATTGACTTTTTGCACTTTTCTCATATAATTCTGTAAAATGCAGCCAAGATATGCTACTTCAGGCTACAGACAGCCAGGCACACACACATTGACACATTTGTTGGAACGAACGAGCGAACGAACAAACGTTTTTCTCTATATATATAAATACTATATGCAATACACAAAAAAGAGACCGACACGGTTCGAGGGCACGCGCACGTCCACGTCCAGCAGACACCTCCTGGATCTCCGATCGTTTTTCTCAGACTAAACGCAGGCACACGTTGAGCAGGCAGCATCTGCAAAGTCCATGCCCGATTGTCGCTGTCGCTATCGCTGTCGGGAGAAATGCGCCTCGACTATCAACATCAACGTGAGAGCGTCAGACGCTCGCGCTCTCTTCGCTTCGCCTCTCCTGCCATTTACGATATTATTATTTCTGGTAAAAGAGCTGCTGCCGCTGCTGCGTCGCCTTGAGGATGATGAGCAGCAACATGTTTCCAACCGAAAAAGTTTGCGCATGTTTTGAAAGTTTATTTTCTCTATATAAAATAAATACTCGCACATTGCGCTCACAAAAGTAAAATCTCTCATTAGCAATTAAATAATTAAGTATTAGTGTAAGTATAATCATGTTGCACCTGCAACACATGTCCATTCAGTTTGAGCTTAAGTAAATACTTGTACACACACACACAGATGCAAAAACACACACACACTTCATCATATACATATGTACATATGTATATCTGCGATTGTTGCACAGCAATGATCAACAGGTGAGTGCAGCGATGTGTGTGTTGTGGGGATTATTGTTCGTTTAAGCTAACATCCTGCGCTCCCGCATCCTCACACTGAATAGAAATGTGGACTGAATTTGGTTCGACACGAAGGCTCCGTAAAGGGGGAGAACCAGGCCAACGAGAAGCGTCCGAATACCGACTGTATGCTCTTAAGACGCGACTTTTTAGCCCAACGTGCCTCCTCCTTCTTCAGTTGCTCAATTCCCTGCAAGAAACGCAATTATAAATAATTGCAGCCAGACACTCTTTGATTGTTTCTCACCGTTTGATCGTTTAGTATGGCATTCAGTTGGGTGCCAAGCATTATAATGGTGAATATGCCAAACATAAGGCCTTCGAATGTGAGAAAGAGCAACAGAAATATGGTTGCTGGCGGCGAGTAGGGCGAGCAAGTGCGCCAATCGTTTCTCACGCACTCCGCAAACTGTGACAGCACCAGGAAGAGTGTATGCACCGACATCGAAGCTATGTACAACTGCAAAGAGAAACAGAATGAGTTGCAGTTGTGCACACACAGAACGCTTTTGGCGTTTTACCGTAAAGAGTACAAAGTACTTTTGATTGTTCTCGCCAACGCAATTGTTCACCCAGGGGCAATGATGATCCATTTTGCGTATGCAACGCTGGCAGACGGAGCAGTGATGGGCACGATCCGGCTTGATGCTGCAGCACTTCGGGCACTTGTAGAACATCTGACCCTCGCGATAGCCCATCTGTTCAATCATCTCCTTGGTGGCGTTACCACGCGGCACAGCGCCCTGCAAGCCAAAACGAAAATAATCAATTAAAGATTCTATCAGTGGTGTCCTGGAACTCACCGGGTCCGAGAGCATGGTGCGCAAGTGCGATACAAATGCGAGGAATGCAAGCGCTTGGAATATTATCATATTGATTGTGCTAAAGGCTGTATAGCTCCTGTAACTGGGCAACAGGATCAGTCCACAGACCACAAACTCCGCAAACAATATGAGCAGCCATGTCATAATCACGCACACAATGCCGCAGATGTCCTGCAACGTGCAATATGGATTGTTAATCGTTAAACGTAAATGTAGCCCCAGCTACTTCATACGCACCTTGACACACCAGGCGCGGTTGCCGAGGCAGCGATTGTGATGATCCACCCCACCGGGGGCTAGCGAGGAATACGAGTAGTGCATGTTGAATGCGATCTCGGCCCACACGCACTTGATTACGGCCAGTAATGACGCATCGATTTTACTTTACAGATAACACACCGAAAATGTGGACATTAGTTTACAAAAAAAATATGTTTAGTAACATGCTCAGGGAAAAACAGCTGATGAGCTGCAGAACATTCGATAACAGCCGATAACAGAACGACAGTGTTGGCTAACGATAACGATAACCAACCGTGAGCAAAATACGACGATGGGAATACACTACAGCGCAATTGCAAAACATTTCAAATTTACATAATATATTATTTTAGGTATCGCGTGGTAAAATCGTCAATTACATGTTTAACAGTTTAAGATACAATACAATAATAGACAAGCAGTAGATATGCATAAAAATATACACACATTTAAATATTCACATATAAAATCAGGTCACTGGTCTTTAGGATGGCGTCAGCTTGGCTGTTGAATCGAGCAACGCCCATAAGCCAGCCACCGATGATATCGCTCCCAGCATGCCGATTGTCCTCGGCGTTAGACTCGTGTAGCCCAGAGCCGTCAGAGGTATAAAGAAATCGCACAAATTCTTCACGGTATCCACCACAACGTCTTTGTGTCCTTGCACCAGGACAAACGATTGCAGAGCCAACCGCTTAACGTCTGCCGGTGAATTAATGCTGGTGGGGATCTTGCAACGCGTTATGCCACCTCGGCAACCAGCTTTGTGTAGATCCAGGACACGAACGATCTCATAGAAGTCTCGACACAGATTCATAATAATGGAAAAGAGCCAATATTTGTTGGCCACCTTTGACCACTTCTTGGCATCCACCACTGTTAGCCCAGTACGCGCCAGCCACAAAAGATGATCGGCTAGCAGGAATAAAGCTTGGGAAACTTTGCTAAGTGTCAATGTGACACGAATGGTCAGGTCTGGATAGTGTATGGCTTTTAAGCTGGCGTAGAAGACATCCAGTCCCTTGCCAAATCGCAGCACTGGAAATCACATAAAGTAGGAATATTTATTTACATCATAAATTAGTGCAGAGCTTACGCTTGCGGAATGTGCTCAAAATGTATTCAATAGTTTTGAAATTGTCGACCAAAGCCGGATGACAATTGGAGTTATCCAACGAATCCCACATGGCACGAGATGCATATTGGATAAGCCTTGCAATTTTATCTCTTCCGGCCGCCTGATTATTTAATTGAACCCACTTGTCCATGTTTGTTTCTCAACTAAAATAAAGTCCAAACTAAAATAAAGTCCAAGGTGCAAGTAGAAAGAAATAGCTTTGTTTGATACCTGTGACGCGGTGTGACCGCATGCTAAATTTCTAAAATATACTTAAGTTCAGAAAACCCGAAAATTGCACTTTACATGATGGCGCGTCATTTTAAATGGCATGTTATTTCTGTGGTTTTTAGAATAGCAACATATTCATATTCATTTCACCACTCACACCCACTAATCAGATTTCCGTTAAAAAATTAAATTTTGCGAAAAAGTAAGATCGAAAAAAAGCTGGTCACTCTCTTGTTTATGTTTGTATATGACAGTATCGAAATCGGACTATCGATACTTCTCAATAAGTGATAAGTAGCTGCCACGTCTTTTTCTGGCACGTCGTTTTTGATAATAAATAGTAAAATTAGCATACAACAAATTAGCAAAATGGCTGTAAGTATTTACAATATATCCACTCGATGTTATGAATTAAATTCCGCTTAAATTGCAGCCACAACAGAAGGGCAAAGTGGCCACAAAAGGCGCTAAACAAATCGTGGAGGAAAACAAGACAACATTAGCGTTTTACAGAAATATGTCCATTGGATGCGCCGCCGCTGCAGTCCTACTAAGTTTTCTGCTGTTTGAGATCACAAAACTCACAGTGGTAAGTTAAACGCGAGTTAAAACGCGTCATGCAATGGGTGCTAATCAGTCGAAATCTTGCAGTTCATGCTGATCTTGTCGCTTCTTATCTTGGGTGCGGCGTACCAATTTATGGTATTCATGTCCCGTGCTAAATACTCGGAGACGGGCGCCCTACTTGACTCTGGCAACGACCTAAATATGGAAGGTGGGATTGCGGAGTAAGTATGCTCAGAAATCACGTCGTTGCCTTTTATTGACACCATTGATTATCACAGAAATGTCAAGGATCTTATCATTCTTACCTCTGGCACCCTGTTATTGGCCTTGATTTCAAACTACTTCTGGTTCGTACTCTTACTGGCCCCCGTTCGTGCTATTTGGATGTTGTGGGGCTCTGTTATTCAGCCCTGGCTGGCGCAGCGCAATTCCAATGAAGAACCCGAAGTGGATGAGAAGAAACAGCGAAAACTGGATCGCAAGATGCGTCGCATGAGATAAAATTAAGGATTTGGATTTGCATTTGCATTCATTTGCTGGGCACAGGTTGTAGTCATCATCACCATCATCTATTGGTTTAAGCTGCATTAATTTCATACTCTCACGAGGCTGCTTTTTTAGTTCCCATCTAATATTAAAAATGAGATTTTACGCTTAGACAGCTTGGTCCATTAGGAGATCAATGCGAATATGTGACGCGGGTTCCAAATTGGTTTTGTTTTTGTCATTATCAGATTAAAAACCGAGACAACTGTCTCTAGTCAAAGAAAATTCAATGTTTCTTTTGGTTTGTGAAATTTTGTGCGTTTTAATTCAATGTGCCAAAGTGAACAACTTTCATTTTTGTGTATAGCAAAAAGAAGACTTCAAAAGACGTCGGTTGCACAATCAAGCGAAAGTCAACCGTTGTGAAGGGAATCTCAGATTCGATTTGACCGAAACATGTTCATAAACGTTCACTCAGGCCTTGTGCTGTGTAAATAGATATATACTGTAAATTCTATATTATTTATAAATAAATGTGCATTTTTGAGTGCAGGAACTGGTGCAGTTCTAATAAGTGCGATTACCACTTTGTCATACCAGCGAGCATGTTTCTAGAAAAGAAAACAGTAACAGTCGAAAACAAGAAGAAATAATATAAAACTAAAATTAGCATTTTGCAACAATTTATTCTTTGTTGACTGATCAAAATTTGCATCCAAACTTAAATAAGTATACAAAAATATGAAATAATAATGACAAGTGTCGTGTTGCTGTTTGGAGCTCAAGAAGATTTCACCAAACTTGATATTTTTTACAGTTTCCAAAAACCCGGCTATAGCCTAGAGAAACGAGCGTCAACAATTGAACAATCATGTAATCGTTAATAACTCTTTACGCTTGATAATTTATATATGAATGTAAATGCAGGCTTAGTTATGAAACTGTTATAATATTTAATGTATTTAACTAAGAGAGATTTGAGAATGGAAACGTATATAGAGAGTGAGAGAAAGAGTAAAGAATAGGGAGGGGACAAACAAGGAAAAGCTGAGCTAAGTTTGTTTATGTTTTTAGTTTTTTTTTTGTTTTAGAAGAAGAATATAAACTCAACTACACAGCTAATGGAGTGTGTTTTGTGTGTTCGTTTTGTGGAACATGCCATGGCCATCTATCCATGCTCGCCACAAGCAGTTGGTTAACATCTGTGCTTAACTACAACAACATCCAACAATTTGTAATATCAATGGACAAGCTCGGCTCTTTAGTTATATTGCTCGGGTATGACATAAGAGATATCGTCCCATGGATGACGGTACAGGCCCTGCTTGAGTCGCTTCTGGTCCATATAATGTCCAATGAAGCCTATGCTGCGGCCCAGCACAAACAGTGAGTTGATGGCGCCGACATTGATGTACTCCTGTGCCTCCTCACTGCAATTATTTAATTCGATTAGAAAATGTAGAATGGATTTAATTCGGTTATTCAGTTATTTACCTGGTGAATGAGCCGCTATTTCGCAGCATATCGACAAAGGCGGTGGCAATCACACCATCGACATTCAAAATCAAATTTGGCTTCTTGTTGGTGGTGATCTTCTCCACCTCCAACGCGTACTTGAGCAGTGGACACTGTGGGAAGTTCTCCATCACGAACTCCTTGATGATCTTGACACGCACATCTGGATTGTTGATAGACTTAACGCGATGGCCAATGCCCAAGATAAGTTTGCCCTCCTTGCGCATTTTGTTAACAAACTCCATGGGATGCAAGTTGGTGTCGTAGGCCTCTGAGAATTGCCTGGCGGAACCGTCCAGAGCACCACCAAAGCGATCACCCTACAAACACAAACATTGAGAAACTACTCAAAGGATATTTAATCAATTACTTACGATGGTTAACAGACCGCTGACAACTGAGGAGACGAGATCCTTGCCAGCACGTGCACACACAATGGTATTGTGGGCGCCAGAGACAGCTGGACCGTGATCAGCAGTGACCATCAGGCACATTTCGAAGAACTTGCACACATAGGAAGGTAGACAGCGCTGGAACCACAGCAGCGAGATGACACCACCGATGCCCACATCCTTGTTGAGCACCTCACTGATGGGCATGCCAGCGTACATCAGCTCCTGGCCACGCTCATCGCAAATCGAGGTCATGAACGAAGCTGGCTTGCGAATGAGTCCCAGCTCACGGGCCCACGAATAGTCCATGGGAACTGTTGGTGGCGGCACCTCCTCGCGTGGCACAATGCGTCCGGTCTTCACCAGCTCGCTGTACACATGATGAATGAGCTCGCCGAGAGTATCAAAGGATTCGGGTACGTAGGCGCCAGCATCTCGCAGTGCCTTGTTCTTTGCCGTGGCGGTTTCGCGATCTGAATTGGCACAGGAGCCGGCATGACCGAACTGCACCTCCGAGGTAAACATGCTGGCGCAGGTGCCAATGCACCAGGCGACCAGTGGCTTTGTGATGCGATTGTCCTTCAGCGCAGCGCACACATCGTACTCCTCATTGCCGCCCACCTCACCCAACAGCACAATCAGCTTCGTCTCGGGATCAGCCTGATAGCGAAGAATGTGATCCATGAACGTAGATCCGGGATATCTATCGCCACCAATGGCAATGCCCTCGATGACGCCATCCGTTGCCTTCGAGATGATGTTGTTCAGCTCATTGGACATGCCTCCCGAACGAGAGACGTACGCCACACTGCCTGGACGATAGAGTTTCGAGTGCAGAATGTTGTCCAGCATGCCGCCGGTGTTGCCAATCTTGAAGCAACCGGGCTTAACGCCGCCCACAGTGGCGGGACCAATGATGGCCACACCCTTCTTGTTGGCCTCCACAATCAGTTTACGTGTCATGTTCTCGGGAATGCCCTCGGCAATGATGGCAACCGTGCGTATTTGGGGGAAGTCGAGCACCTCCAACGTGGAATCGTAGGCGGAACGCAACGAGGCGAAGTTGACCATAACATCGACCTCCTTGTGCTTGTGTATGGCATCGGACATCTTCTTGTAGACGGGAATGAGTATCTCCTTGTGACCCCAGTAGTACTTTTGCTTGTGATCGCCGGTAAATGGATAAACCATGGCCACAACCGAAGGCTCATCGCGTCTGCAGAGCAACAATGAATGATTAAAAGATTGACTGATTCGGTTGAGTTGGAAACTTACCTGCAGATAAAGTCGAAATCAAGCATGGATTGCACTGCACGCTGTTGCATGCCCCAGACGATGGCTTTGGTTGTGTTTGAGAAGAACTTTCTATTCAAGTTCGACCCATTGCTGCTGCTCAGCTGGTGATTATTGGTGGCGGCGACTCCATCGCTCTCATCTGCCGAGATAGGTGGGAGTTTAATCGATTGAGCTGTTGTCGAGCGCAACGCTATTTATGTTTTTTTTTATTATTTTGATTTTTTTCCCAAATGAGTGTGGCAAGTCGATGTCGATGCCATTGACAGTTATCGTATCATGATGATGAACGAGAGAGCGAGCAAATATAGTCGAGAGAGTATAGAATTGCACATACATATATCATATAATATATACACATATAAATAGACAACATTCAATACGATTACGATTACGAGGACGAACGTTGGTTGGTTTGGTTGGTTGGTTGGTTGCGGGGATATATATGCGAAATTCGATGTGAAGTTTTGAAGATTGATTTTGGTTATTTGTTGGGGTTTTTTTTTTTTGCAGTTCACATATTCGAGGACGAGGTGCGATTTTTTGGTGTAGCCAAACAAACGGTTCAAAAGAAATTTTTTTATGGTTTTTGGTGGGTGTGGTTTGTTGATTTGTTGTTTTTTTTTGGACGAGGGCGATCAATGCAAATACATACAAAAAGAAATACAGAGAAAAACAGAAATATAAATGCAGGTCCAGAGTAAGAATCAAAATACATAAAAGGTAGACAAAGTATAATTACTACAAACACTTAAGACTAGGGTTAGAGGTGTGGTTACGGTGTAGCTGGAAGTGGGGAAAGTGGTTGGAGGGGGAATGTTAGCACATGACATTAATGTGGACTTGCACATACCGGAGCCAAGAGCGTCTGCATCGCTGGCAGCCTTCAAATCGGCCTGCGCCTGCTGACCGCCCGGCAACAGAAAGTTGGCCGTGGAGAACTCAACACTGGCTGCCTGTGGAATGGGTCGCTTGCCCAACGCCATGCCGCAAATGGAGGTCATGTGTGTCTCGGGGCCAAAGACGTGCAGCGGAATGCCGAGGGTGCTGCCAAAGTCACGCATGCGACGCAATCCCTCCTGATAGTTGGGGCCAGCGCGGCGCACAAAGATCGAGACATTGTGCTCGACCAGCTTGGGCTGGAACTCGCTCAGTGCGGTGATGATGCCTTCGATGCCAAAGTAAGAGAGGTGATTTAATTAGCTGACTTCAACTGATAAGATAAGGGCCAACACTCACCTTGGAAGGTCGCTGCGACATTGGTAAAATTGGCAATGCCGCCGCCGGTAATCAGCACTTTGCCATCGGGATGCTTGGGCGACGAGGTCATCAGGTTGAGTATGGTCTTGGCGTACTCGTACGTCTGCTGCTCCGACGGTGCCCCACTGTATTCGCCATAGTTGGCCAGCTCTGAGGCGCCGCCCAGATCACAAATGGTGTCGGAGTAAATGACACTGGCACCGCCTCCAGCCACCATAGTCCAAATACGGCCATTGCGATTCAGAATGGTCAGCTTGAGCGAGGCGCCGCTCTTTGCGTCCAGATCGGCAATGTAGGCCTCCTCGGGGAAGGCATCGCGACCAAATGGCGGTGGATAATCAATTTCACCCCACTTGGGACGGCATATGAAGTCAGCAGTCGAGTCCAGCTTGGCTGCCAAATCCAATATATACAAATTGTCTGCAGTCACCACAAGGGGATTGATCTCCAGATACGTGAAATACAAATCGGCAAATGTCTTGTATAGCGCAAAGATGAACTTGGCAATGCGCTCCTTCTGCGACGCATCTGTGATCGCCTTGAGCAGCGTTGTCTTCACATCGGCCAGCGACAATTCGCTGTCAACGGGCACGTCCAGCTTAACAGCCTTGGCGTCCACATCGCCAATGTCAACGCCGCCCTGGTGATAGAACAGAATCGTGTCCGCCGAACGATGCGAATAGATGCACACATACATCTCCTCCGCCTGCAAAGTAAAAGTCATTAGAGATAGTTATGGATATATGGCAATCTATAGGCTCACCTCTGTGTGGGGTATGAAGGGTTCGATGATGAAGTTGCGCAGCTTGCCCACAGCATTGCCGATCTTCTGATCCTTGTTGAGGCGCTCGCCAATCCATTGCTTCACCTGCTCAAAGGTCTTCTTGACGCCAATCAAGCCAAGTTTGCCGCGCCGCTTGATCAGCTGATCGGGCTTAACCACAAGAGGCTACAGGAAAAATACCCAAAAGAGAAAAAGAAAAGCAAAATAATTACAATACAGGAACATGCTAATTGTGGGACGTAAGTCATTCAAGAACCCCAGAGAAATTCACTTCCCGCAGCGCAAAAGATCAGCGTTAATAGGTTCGAGATACGAGCAAACGAACCGAATGAATGACAATCTCCAAGGGGTCAGCCGAGAGGCTGCGTCATTGCCAATGACAATACACAAGCTATACAAACACACACACACACAGTCACACTCCCGCTTATTAGAAGATCGTACGAGTGTAAATTGAGCTGAGGGCAACGTCTGTTCTGTAGAATGCGGCCAGCCAGCCGCCAGCCGCCCGCCTCAGGCGATGGCTTCAAAGTATAATTGCACGTTAACAAACACATAAAGATTTCCGTTATAATGTTATCAATGGCCAAAAACAATCAGTTTTCGGTAGTGCAACATAGCTAATGTTGTGATCTGAAATATTGCTGATCACGTTTTGGTTTGGACTGCTCACCAAACAATCAAATAATCACGCCACCCGTCTCTCGTCAATCAGCCAAACACACAAACAATCACACTTTATTTTCACATGCAACGTTTTGTTTAGTGCGATAAAAAAAAATGTGCGCTATCAAAAATAATTTCTACGCGCCAATAATTTGATTGGTTTTTTTTTTGGTATTGAGCGTTTTAGGTGAAATTCCTCAATGTGTTTATGTGTAAGCAAATTAAAACTGCTAAAAATAGTACCAAGAAAAGCCCAACGATGTCAAGAGTTTTACGAGTCAACAAGATCTCAGCTGGTAGCTAGGCAATCTAATCGACGCGGCTTTCGCAGAAACACTCAAGTGAAGGCACTAGAAATTGGCCCCAAGATAGCTAAATGATCTAACAAGATTCTTTATGTCGGACCAGTCCAGTCTAGAAGCGATAGCGAAATTAAGCGACCTAGCTAATTACATTTGATCTAAAGCCCGTAATTTAAGCAATGTGGACTCGGAATTTTGGGAATCGCCTTATTGCTAGCCTATAGAATAACATCAATCACAGCATGCTAGCTCTCGACTTTCTTCTTATACGTTGATTGTTTAGTCCGTCAATCAGTCTGTCAAATGAGTGTGGACAAATGTGGGTCACGTTTTGTTTTGGAAAACTCCACAATGGAGTGCCAACAGATATCAGATTCACGAAAATGATAGAGTTGTAATCTAATCAGTCGGCTGGGTGTTTTTCCTGTTGCCAAGAATGAGCATTTCACTGGGATTATGAATCAGCCAATATTTATGTTGAATGTTATCCCCATCGTATATCAATCGCAACGCTTCAATCAGTTAGATTGCCTCGCACAATTCAGTATCACCTCTGTCTATAGTCTATAAACGGCATATTGAATTTAGTAGTGAAAATACTCGGACCATGCTTATCGCAGATTAGGGAATCATGCGAAGCATTGATGCCGCCCCAACCCAACGCAGCCTGAGTGCGACGCTTAGTCACGACGCGACGCAGCAGCTCACGACGTGAACGTGGCCTTAGCCGGCTTCTTGGGCCCCAGTCAGGGTCAAGTTCAATGCGAAAAAGCAAAAAAAAAAAAAAAAGAAACAATAAAACAAAACATGTGAGAGATTTGTGTGTTTTGTTTGCTGGGAGGCACATTTGGGAGAAGCGTTATCTACGAATTGGTGTCGGGTTTATTATTAGAATTGTGTTTAGAGCGGTCGAGCGTCGTGCACTTACCGTGGTCAGCAACCAGGGCTGATCGACGGTCAATTTGGACCAATCGGTTTCAGCATTGACTGTGGCAAATCGACAGGTGGCTGCGCCGGCGCCGTTCTGATTCAGATGGCGATTCAATATATCCTTGCCGGTGGCTTCAGTGATCGCTTTCGCAGACATGCTGTAGTCTTAGTGTTGCTGTAATGGGCAAAAAAATAAAACACATAAATATATATGTATATAGGCAGCTAGATGGAACGGAATTATCGCGCAAAATTTGACTTTGACAAATACACCTATTTTGAGCTGTACTTTAAAACTTGGATTCTATTTACTTGGAATTGATTAGAGGCGCGCGCAACTAAAGCTACAAGTCTATATTCTCATATATGTATAGTATGTCAGTTTTCTTTTCAAGCACCTGCCTTAAGTGTGTTGTATTGTATTGTGTTTCGTTCACGTTCCCGTTCCCGTTCTTGTTTGAATGAATTGATTTGTTTATTTGCCTCTCGCTTTTATTTGGTTTGGTATACTATATACTATATGTGCATAGGTAGAGAGCTCTGGTGACGACGACTCTGCTGGCAACCTGCGCGCTGTTTAGCCCGAAGTAAACTGAAATCTAATATGCAAGCTCAACCAGCGATGAAGACTAAATCCGAACCCGAATCGCCATACGACGACTTTACGACGGCGCTACGCTGCGCAGCGTTCGTGTGGCTCGTTCGCCTCACTAGTTTATATTTTGTGTTTTATCGTAAGTAAATATGTGTTATTATACCCGGCAGTCAAGGCATAGAAGGTCATTGCAAGTGAGTGCCACACAGCAAAAAGTACGCAACAGGTAGAAGACGTCACAACAAACGCTATTCGGGGAAATAATGTAAACATTTTTTAGATTGTATTTTAGCAGCTCTATGTTGACAACTACTTAACAATTTGAAGAGCCAATTCAATATAATAACTGAGGTAACGTCCTAACAACATTGCCAATTGCCGAATTAGAAAAGAGACTATATAGAAAAATGATTACGAAGTAAATAAAAATAAACATTCTGTGGAATTCACGCGATGTATTCTTGATCAGCAGCAACAGCTGTGTCTGTCGGTCTCATCCTATGAACAGCAATAATTCACAGTTTATCGGTTGCATTGGCTCAATTGTTTTGCCATATTAATAATTAACGGGTATCTCACAGTGTGCTCCACTCCAACATATAAAAACATTACTATCGACTTGCATGTTTGAATATTTTAAGTAAACTAATAACATTCTGGTTGCTTTCCGAGTCTGCTGCACTTTGAGTTGAGACCGCTTTTGAAAGTCGCTGGAGTCTGTGGCCAGAGTGGGCGTGGCACAAGTGTGATGCCCAGATATGTCGTATTCTTTGAGAGATAAAAATTGGGTTTTGAGTGGAGAGTGCAACGGACAGCGGACGACAGACAATGGAATGGGATTAAAGATGAAGATGAACCGGTTTAGCGTGATGCTGAATAAATGACGGCAAAGGGCAGCAGCAGGTAAGGTAAATACAACGGCGACTTTCACCTAAAACCGTTGTGTGGGCTTCGGTTTCGGCTTCGGTGAATTATGCAGCTAACTAAATTGACGTTGACAACAGCGCGACGCTGACGTTAGCAGCGCTGCTCACACACACACACATCGACGGCTTTTCCTGTTTACAACAACTGATCGAATGCGCTGCTTTGCGGCTCGTTTGTGTTTCTGTTTCAGTTTCTGTGGCTGCTTCTAATTTGCACACATTTTAGGCAATGATAGCGCCAGCAATGGCTCCCAATGAATGACTTTGCAAAATCAAAGCTTGCGTTTCAAAGCTCCCGCTGCCGTCGTCGTCACTGCGTCGTTGCCAAGTACCAAATTTACATTAGGAGCGCGCATTTGTCGAAGTTCACGGCGCATTTCTGACGTGTGCTAGCTGTGAAATGCTGCTTTGATTCATACGCCTCGTAA
Organism: Drosophila immigrans; assembly: GCA_963583835.1. Taxonomy (NCBI): domain Eukaryota; kingdom Metazoa; phylum Arthropoda; class Insecta; order Diptera; family Drosophilidae; genus Drosophila; species Drosophila immigrans. Next base: position 27,173,694 of record OY757141.1, read on the forward strand.
CTAAACTATTTTAGGCTGAACAGCGACCCAGTGAAAGTGGGTAAAATCAATAATGATGCAATTTCTACTTTTTTCTTTCATTTGGTCGTTGGTCGCTGCCTCAAAATTCGCATGGCCCTATGTGTGTATAGGTGTGTGTGAGTGTGCATAGGTGAATGTGTGTGTATTTGCTCCTTTAATGTTTTTTGGCAATTGCGTGTAGCGCAAGCGAAACTAACATTGTATATTGCAGCAGTAGATTATCGCACTATTTGTAACTCACTGTAACTATTATTTTGAGAGCAGTTTCACTTTTTTGTTTAAAATTGTACACCGCAAACTTTCTTCTGCTCTTTCCACCAGCGTGACCGCAACTCTACTTTCAGAATATGCTATTTTACACCGCCACATCATTTGGTACATTGGTATTTTTGGAAAATGCGCGCAAAAACGACACTTTTTGAACGGATTTTTTGCAGAGCTTTTTCTGACAAACTGAAAAGACTCTTAATAGTTTTAATGTGTCATTTGATGGTCCTGCTTCCTACTTGTAATTCTTAAGCAAATAAAAACTTTTGAAGAATGCCTAAAATTAAAATGGTGTAATCATTTTTTTCATTTGCATGGTCACACCGCAAGTTGTATGTCAATATAAATTATTTCGTTTAGCTCAATATACAGAATAACACTTCTCAATTTGTGGCTAGGGTTTATTTATTTAATCAAAGTCGATTTGGGGTTGATAGCTGGACAACAAATTGAACTTATCACACAGACGATAACTTAATGCCATCAATCAGAGCAACATTTTGCGTTAACAGTGCAATGTTATTGCGCAGCGAGTGACCAGACACTATTGGCGTACGCAGAATATATCGCAGTCAGCTGCTCACGCAATGAACAGCTGATAAAGTTAATGCTCTCAGAATCGAATCAGCGATAGCATAAGCGATATTGAGTAATATAATTAAAACTAGTACTTAATGTGAACAGCAGTCTCGAGTGCCGTGATCAAGCAACAAACAACAAACCCAACGCAAAGAAGATGCACACAAATTGGCAGGCAATGCTGCTGCCGTTGCTGCTGCCGCTGCTGCTGATTACGAACAGTGCGTGGGGCGATCAGCAGATGGCGGGCAGCAGGGACAAAGTGCTGCAGGAGTTGCAGGAGCGTCTGATCGGTCTGGAGGAGACGCAAACGCTGCCACCACACGAGCCGCACACACGCGAACAGGTCGAACTGTTGGGACATCTAAACTTTGTGCCGCCGGCCATTGACTTTGGCAAGTGGTCGGTGGGTCAGACGGTAACACAGATTGTGACGCTCTTCAATCAGCACAGCAATCGCACCGTGCACCTGAACTCTGTGGCTGGGCCAAGCCCAGTGTTCTACAGCAGTTTCTTTGGCACGCGCGATGTGCCGCCCCAGGGCAACACCACATTTAGTGTGGTCTTTCTGCCCCGTCAACTTGGTGCCATATCAACGGGTCTGCTCATCCAAACGTCGTTCGGACGGGCCGAGTATGCGGTGCGCGGCGAGGGCAGCGAGTGTCCGTATCGCCTGAAGCCGCTAGTGGGCATTAAGGCGCCCATGAATGCGACGCTCACGCCCGAAATACACATGTACAATCCGCACGAGCGGCCGCTGCAGATACTCGAGGTAAGTGGCCCACTCAAGTAGCAGTTGTCAATGATTTGTTAAATACCTCTTTTGCAGGTCTATAGCAGTGGCGGCGAGTTCCAACTGGAGCTGCCCAGCGGCATGTCGGAGGCACCACAGAAGCTGTGGGAGATTCCACCACATTCACTGAAGCCCGTCATACGCATCTCGTTCCATGGACGCACGGCGGGCAATCACAGCGCCTACATACGCATCAAGATAGCCGAGCAGTCGCTGGATCAGCTCAATGAGAACGTGCTCGTCATACCCGTGGAATTCGAAATTCTGCCCAAGCACGGCGCCTATGCCAGCAATCCGGTGGCGGATTTCGGTCGCGTGGCCACAGATAACCATGCGGATGCCTTACACTTTAAGCTGGACATGCAGAATCAGCACGTGGATGCAGCGCAGCGCAAGCTCATTGGCAACTATCTGAGTGAGATTCCGGGACTCAGTTACGATGCGCACAACTCGAGCATTGTGCTCGATCCCAAGCTGTTTGAGCAGAGCGCCAGCATCAATGATTTGCTGGTCATAAGCGGCAGCGAGGAGCAGCAGCCGCAACAGTTTACGGTGATGGTGCGTGCGGACATCTTCAAGGGCGGCCTGCAGTTCGATCGCAACGTGACGCTGTTCATCACCAGCGTGGACAGCGACGAGATGCCGCTGCAAAATCAACGCACGCTCGTCGTGCGCAACAATTTCGCCTTTCCGCTGAAGATATACAATCTCAGCCTGAGTGCGCCCATCGATGCAGCGCTGCTGGAGATGTCGTCGCTGGAACAGGAGTTGCTGCTGCAGCCGGGTGAATCGGTGGAGCTGCTGCAGCTACAGCTGCTCGATGCGCAAGCCATGTTCAATTCACTGCTGCGCATCGAGAGCAATGTCACAGTCTTTGAGCTGCCCATCGTCGCGTGCACGGGACGTTTGCATGTGTCGACACAAGCGTTTGAGCTGCCGCGCACGGACACCGCCTATGGCCTAACACTGGACCTGGGCACTGTGCCGTTTGCGGAGCAGTCGCGCAAAGGTTACATTGTGCTGCGCAACGACAATCCCATGCCTATCAAGATGATGGGCAACTGGCACTTCAAGCCGCCCGCCAAAGTCTACTTCACAGCCATGTTTCTGGGCTGCATTCCAGCGGACCACAACATCAGCACCGAGCACAGTGCCGAGCTGCAGTCGAACAGCAGCTATGAGTTCTGCAGTCAACTGGGCGTCGGCGAAAGCGCCGTCTTCGTGCTCGCCATACAGACCTATGTGGCGGAGGAGAGCGTTGGCACCTTCAAGCTGGACACGCCCTACGAACTGATACGCATCGCAGTGAAGTTTAAGGCGTCAGTGGGTCAGCTGGACATCGAGCAGGAGCAGCTGCAGTTCAAGTCCTGTTTTCCCGGCAAGATCTGCTCGGCCGCGCTCAGCATACGCTCCAGTTTCACGGATCCCGTGCACATCACGGCCATCACATTCAAGCGGCAGGGACTGCGCTTCAAGGACTTCAATGCCAAGGGCACCACAATTGGCCCACAAACGCTGACCAAAGTGGGCCGCATCTACTTCGAACCGGCGGCGCTGTGTCGCAATGCCTGCTACATACGTCCAGCGAGCAACGAGCAGTCGATCTTCCCCAACGGCGACGCAGTGCAGCAGAACAACAATCTGCTGTACAATGGCGTCGAGGTGCGTCAACGCACCGAACTCTATCGCCAGTTCAAGCGGCAGCTGCACGCGATGTCGCTGGTGCTGCACAGCAAGGAGTTGCCGCCATTGGAGCTCGACTTTAGCATTGCCATCGAGTGGCCCAAGCTGGTGCAGCATCAGCCGTTGCCGCCCACGCCCGCCATCGAGGTGGGCCAAGTGCAGCGCCAGTGGATCACTATGAGCAATCCCACCACACAGCCGCTGCTGCTCGACTACTTTCTGGCCGATCCCGCGTATGCGAGACGCACGCAGTTGTCGCTGCCGCACGAGGTCATCGATGTGAGCAGCAGCAGCTGCTACCTGACGGATCAGCCCGTCTTCTCGCTGCCCGACGCGCCCTTCGGCGGCCCCGTGCTGCTGCCCGCTGGCGCCACGCTGACGATACCCGTGCAGTTCAGCGCCCAGCTGGCGGACAAGTATTGCACGCTGCTGCACGTGCGCAGCAACCTGACGCTCTACGAGGCCGTCTGGCTGACGGCGCGTGCGGTGCAGTCGCAGTTTCGCTTTGGCAATCGCCGACCCGGCTCCAGCACGCCGCTGCTCTTCGAGCTCACCAGCCAGGCCTTTGAGCGCTGCGACGGCAGCGCAAAACAGCAGCCGCCAGATGATGAGGAGGACGATGGGGAGGACACTGCTAGTCATCATGTGGTGGCTACGCGCAGCTTTACTGCTCGCAATGCTGGCGTGCTGCCCATACGCATTGAGGGCTTCCTGATTGGCAAACGGCACTGCGAGGATCACGGCTTCAGGGTCATCGACTGCAGCGGCTTCGAGCTGCGCGAGAACGAAACACGCAAGGTGGAGATCAGCTACAGTCCGGACTTCACTGCACATCGTGTGCAACGCACGCTGACGCTGCTCACGAATCTCAGCTACGACATTCACTACCAGCTGTTGGCCCAGCTGCCTGCCGAGAGTGTGGAGCGCTGTGCAGCGTCCTTGCCGCGTCCGCAGTGGGAGCGTCTCTTGCGGAATGCGGCGCTCGTCGTCTTGCTGGCCAGCTTCTGCCTGGTGCTGCTCACCGCCATACTCGATGCGCGTGCCATTGTGGCGCAGCAGAATGCCTACGATGCGGCACGCTACAAGAGTCCGCTGCAGCCGACGTTCAACCTGCGCAACATAGTCAAGATGCAGCTGCAGGAGGACGCGGCGAGTGCAGCGGCAGCAAGTAGCGCAGCAAACGCACTCAAGGCTGAGCAGCAGCAGAAGCTGCGCAATGGACAGCTGAAGGAGCTGCGCAAGCGAGCGACGGCCACGGATAAGGTGATCAGCTCACGCAAGCCCAAGTCCTGGACAGCTTGGAGCATGGATCTGGGCAGTTGTGAGAGCAAGGCTGCTCCGGTCAGTCCGCCAGCCAAGCAGTCGAGCAGTTCACCCAAGCCCAGCAAGAAGAGTTCTCCGGTCCCCCAAACTGCGTCAACAACACGTGCGCCAAAGAAGACGAAACCTGCCGCGCCCCTGGTTGCCACACCCAAGCCCAAGCTGGACGCATCGGCCGTCGAGCCGCAGGAGAAACCCAAAGTCAGTCCCAATGCCAAAGTCAGTCCAACTGTAGCAGCTTCAACACCGCCACAGCAGCTGCAGCCGCAGCAGGAGAACGTGTCGCCGAAGCCAGCGAAAAGCCAAATGGAAACGCCGAAGGAACGCGTGCTCAAGGAGCAAAACGGTAGCGCCAAGAAGCTGGGCAAGACGCCTGGCCGTGAGCGACGCAAGGAGCAGAAGGTAACGCAACTAAACGGTGTGGGAGGATCAGGCAAGAAGTCGACGGAGCAACGCAAACAGCGCAACAAGCAGCTCAACTTCAATGGCAATCCAAGTGCAGCAAGCGACAATGTGTCCAGTTTGAACGCCACGGATGCGGACACGATGATCACGTCACCCTGGGAGACAAGCAGTCGCTTCTCCTTCCGCGATGTGCTGCACACAAAGACGTTGCCAGCTGTCGAGCACGATCTGCATTGGCTGCCAGCTGAAAGTGATCTGGGACCCATTGGCAGTCGCAAGAGCGGACAGACGCAGCCGATGGCTGCGCACTGGGAGACACTGATGGCGCCAGAGGCAACTGCTTCGAACCATGCTCACGAGCTGATGAACTCGTTCTTCGACATCTCGCAGCCATCTCCTATGAACCATCTGAACGTGGAGTTGCCCACTTTGAATGGTAAGTTTCATATTAAACAATTTCAAACCCAATAAGCAATGGTTTGGATTGTGGAACTTATTTTTGATAACCTTAATGCAAAGAGTTTAATAATTTCGTTTTTATTCATTTATTTAATTATAGTATTAGTTTTGACATTTATTATTTAAGTTATTTTAAGTCTAATTTAATTTATTACATGTTAAATTGAGTTTCAAACCTAAATAATTTCAAACCATGTAAAGGTTTTAAAAATGTACAATTTGATTTAAATTTATTTGTGTTAACTAAAAAAACCCATAACTTTATCATTACATTGATATCATAACTATATATATTTATATTTTAGTTAAGCCTATTTTTATCTATAGTTCATTAGTTAATTTAAAATCGCTGTTCATTTCTTTTATCCATTTTCCATTTCATAAATGTGTTCTTATATTGATTATATTAATTCCTTCCTTGCAGACTATGGCAGCAACTGGTACGAGCGTCAGCGACCGCAGCGTGAGCTTCAGGAGCAGCAACTGAAGGAGCAGCAGCTGCTGCTGGAGCATCTACGCAAGCAGCAGCAGCAGGAGAAGCTCATGCGCATGATGTCCAACCTAGACGACGGCAACTGGCCGCTGGAAGCCAATGGCACTGCTGCAACTGGCAACTCTTGGACATCGTTGGGCTATGCCGGCTGGCCTAGTCAGGGTTCGTTGCGTACATCGCCAATGCACACGATTAATCCCAGCCTGGGCATGGGCGTAATCCGTCCACCGCCGGGCCTTGAACAGAGTTACAACAACAACAATTGCCAGTTGCCGGGCGTGGCCGGAGTTGCCGAGGTGCAGTCCTCAGCAGCTGCAGCCGCCGCAGCAGCAGCCGCCTTGCTTGCCAATCACAGCAATAACAGCAACAATCATATCGAGAACGCACAACAAGAGGAGCGGGCACAACAGATGCAACAGCAGCAGCAACAACAGATGCCCACCCAATACGATCCATTTACCTCGCCAAGCTCAATCTGGTCGGACAATTGGCGCCAGCGCAACAATCACATGAACTGAACTGGCTCTATCGAAGCTCACTGATCAAATTTAAGCAACCAAATGAAATTCTTACTCTTTAGACACTTAGGACTTAATGCTAACAACAAAAACTACAAAAAAACAAGAATGAGAAACAGAAAAACAAACAAAGAAGAATCACAGTGAAACATGATCTTTTCCAATTTGACTTTTGACTAAATAAACCGCAAAGATTAATGACTTTCATTATACATATGCGTATGTACAAATATCCAACAAAATTTGTCCTTGTTCTGCAGAGCTTACAACTTCAATGGGACAAAGAATTTCCTTCTTTTTTTTAAGTGAATTTAGTAAAAGTGCATTGTAGGATATTTAGTAATTCCGTGTGAATTTTTACGATCGATAATCCACTTGCATCGGGAATTTTAGGACACGCCGTCTAAAACTTAACTTCTATGTGGCAGAGAAATATCAACCTCCTAACTTGTAGATTACCATTTAAATATCAAGTCGTCTGTTGATAACGCAGAACATGAAATACATTTTAACATCTCTCCAGAGTTTCGGGGTATTACAAAGCTACAAGACTCTCCTTAACTTAACCACAGAGCAGCAATAAATAAACTTTCACTCGAATTATTTGCAAAGTGACGGAAAAACTTTTATACAAGAGGTTTGAGACAGCGCAGTACAAAAATAAAAATACATAAAAATGCAAGCGAATTGATCAAATTGTTTGCTAATTTGTCTAATAGGGAATTTTGTTCATAAAACGGTTGCTCGCAGATCAGCCTCAGCACTTCTCCTTGTACGTGATGATGCCCTTCTCAATCAAATCCGGCACCTCAACCGCCAGCCAAGGAGCCAGGCCCAAGGCCATGGCATGGGCAATGCCAAACTTGGGAACATTGCGGGCCCACAGCGGCTTGAAGTGATCCGTCAGACAGATTTTGCCACCGCGATACATCTTGGCCGTCTTGCCGTCCAGTTCGGGGAGCGCGATTTCCGGTGCCGTGGTCGGATACGTAACGGGAATGTCGAATTCGACATCGAATTCGTATTTGAGCAGATTGTGCATGTACCAGCACTTGCCGAACCATTTGGTGCCCTCCTTGTTGGACTCGAGGCGGAACCAGTCGCTGCCCGACTGTTTGTTGTTCTCCACGTACTGTAAGGCATATTAATTAAATCAGCGATTACAAAATTAGATGAAATTATTTGTTTGCTTGCCTTTATCAACGCTTGGTATTCCTCTTTGAGGCGCTGCACCCAAACATCCTTCTCACGGGGTCCAGCGCGGATCTGCAGCAAGGGAATGCTGCTCAGTGTTTTCCTGGTGCTGTCGTCGACCATTGTGATTAAATAAAAACAATTATTAAACTATAAACACCTGTGTGTTGTCTTCTATGTGAGCGAGTGTGCGTGACACGTCGTAGAAAAAAAATAACAACGCAACTTAACAGTTTCCTGCAAGTTAACAACAGCGGATGTAGTTCCTTTATATCATTGCTCAAAATTGTTTAATTGTAATTTTAATAATTACTATATTGTAAATAAATATAAAACCATTAAAACTATCGCTAAATTATTAAATATTTAAATTTATTAAATTGCTGTTAAGTCTTAATAACAGCGCTCAGCTTGCATGTTGAAAGCTGCCTGCTACAAGCTGTGGTGAATAGTTTTCCTGCAAATCACCACAATTTACCGATTGGCGCCAAAAGTGAAACAAGCAAATTTTTGAATGACGATCTTTTCCTTTAAGTTGTGGGGGTTTCTGTTAAGTCGAAGTCAATAAATACCACAACACAGTGCCCAGACAGCCAAACAATATTTACTCGTCGTGAGATAAGGTTCTTTCAGACCCTAACTAACTAAATAAACCCCCAATCAAGTGGCGCAGACATAAAGTAAACAAGTGTAAACAGTGACAGTCAGAAATTAAATTAGTCTGCAGTAAAACTAATATATGTTAGTTAATTACGCATCTGTAGCCAAGTAGGTGAGTGTTCTTTAATCCATTGATTTTAAGGAAATCCATTCAGTTGCTGCGTCAGTTGGGTATTATTTACTTTGGCACATGTTTTTCTTTTGTCACGCTTTTGGTTTTCGATTGCAACGTGCTTAGAAATTTAATTTCACAAGTAATTAAATGGGATTCACGGGTAGACGAAAGGTCCTGCCCCCCATTCGAAAAGAAAAACATCAAATAAAAAATCACACCAAAATATTCCATTGGTAAACACGATTTTACCGGAATTCAGAATTTTGAGTGCAAATTGAAAACAAAAATTGTTGTATGTCATGCCAAGTGAACCATTGGCATAATTTGGAAGATGCTGCCAGGCAAGCAGAGCTATAACAACAACAACAACAACAACAAGAAATACACCTTTGAACTGATAATACGAATCCGCTGATAAGCCACACAAAATCCACTTTGCAACTGACTCAAACCGGTTCAACCGACAGCAGACGGACACTCCACACTTCAGCATGATTGGCTTGTCTAGGCTCGGATTGGAATCGGATCGACCGATCGCGTCTATTCGTTCGATCGCTCGTCAAAAATAATAATAATAAGCATTCATAATTTATTTGCTCCGGAATACTGAACCATGCTCTATATGTATTGAGCGGCACATAACGTAACCACGCAGCTTCGACCTTAATGTGTTGATGATAACGACGGGCCTCAGAGCTCTGGCTGTTGTCTTATACCAGTTCGGAATGTGCTGGGTGCTCTCAAGGAACCGGCTGCAACCGGTTTCGAGCATCATTTTCCATTAAAGCGCTTCGCTTTTCAATTAAAACCCCATCTACAAATTGTTTTTTAAACTTTATACACTCTGATTACGCCCCGAAAACTGGGCACAATATCAATGTTGTTATTGATGATTACAAATGGGGCAAAAAAAGGGCACTTGGCTCAACACTCCAACACGCCGCCGCCGCCGACGACGACAGCTTCATCATTGGTGGTGGCGGCGGCAGCTGTGCCGTTGCGTTCCGTTGTCTTGCGCACGCTGACCGAGATTATGGTGTCGGCGTTGCGATGTCGCGCCTGATGCTGATGATGATACTCCTGCCACTCTTTGAAGTGCATCTTCTTGCGATGCGCATGCATGTTGGCATTCGAATTGAAGGTCTTTGGGCAGTGCGGACAGGTGTACAGCACCTCGCCCGTATGCGTCGTCATGTGTTCCTGCAAAGCACACAAATAAACAATGAACACAGATTGTTTACGCAACTGTCTGAGTCATGCTCCAAACTTCGGACTTACGCGCAACTCATTGGGTCGTTTGAAAGCCTTTTCGCACATGGGACACTGATGCGAACGTGCCGTGTTGTGTGTGTACTTGATGTGATGCTGGTGCGCCTGCAAGCTGGGCGACACCTTAAGGCAAAACTTGCATTGAATGGGCTGCAGATTTTCAGCTGTGTGCATCATTTTGATGTGCCGCGCCAGGCCGTATTTGGTGGTCAGCGTTGATTCGCACAGCTCACACTTGATGACCTTTTGCGGCACACCCGTGTGCTCCTCCATGTGACGCACCAGCGCCTCGCGTCCGCGTATCGACTTTCCGCACACATCGCAGATCTTGTCGAACTTGCGCAAATGCACCAGCTTCACATGCTGCTGCATGAGATACTCATTGGGAAAGCTGCCAAAGAGAACATTAATTAATACTGAAATTAGCAAACCAGAGTTCGTCTCTCACGTCTTCTTGCAGTTGGTGCAGTTGACCAGCCACTGCTCCTTGGGAATGTGTGTCAGCTTGTGGCGCTCGCAGACCACCGAGCTGTAGAATTTCTTGGAGCATTGCTCGCACTGATAGAGACGACCACGCTGCTTGATCTCGTGCATGCGCATGTGAAGTTCCAGGCTGCGACGGTGGCCCATCACCCGCTGGCAAATGTGACACTTGAATAGCTCGGGGTCCTGATGCCGTCGCAGATGATCGACGAGCACGCCACGCTTCCAGAACTTGCGATTGCAGCACAGCGCGTAGCCCCGTTGATTGTGATCCTTGCGTGCGTGGAGTAAGAGCTCGGAGAAGTCCTCCATGGCCGTGTTGCAAATGGGACAAATGACTTTGTAGTGATCTCGTATGTAGTCATTGAATTCCTTGGACTTGGCCATGTTGTGCACGCCATCGCTCTGTAGCTTTTGCGGCTTGATCCCCTTCAGCTTCTTGACACAGCGACGCTTCTTCACTTTACGCGCTGTTTTTGTTTTCGTTATCGCTTTGGGTTTGGCGGCGGCCATTTCCTCGGCTTCGCTTTCGCCCACACTTTGCTGCAGATAGTCGGACATATTGTGCTCCTCATCATCTTCGTCGTCATCGTCCTGATCTTCCAGCACATCGGCTATGCTCAAGTCAGCCTCGGGAAATTCAATCTTGATCTCATTGAGATTGATTTGCTCCAACACCGCTTTAAATTCACTGCTGTCAATACCTGTTGCTGCCTCGGGCGCCAATTGCTTGCGCGGACGTCCTCGTCGTCGCTTCACTGCTGCCGCCACACTCTCGGCCGGCACAGCCTCCTGTTTAATGACTTCTCTGATTGTTGTGTCCTCAATTTCTTTGGCCACATTTTCGGCGGCTTCTTGCGACTGCAGCTCGTTGTGTGCCTGTTCCACGCTCACATAGAAGTTGTGGAAGGCAAATAACTGATCCCAGCAGGCGCCACAAACGTGACCGCTGGCGTCTTTGGTCTGTGGAGAAGTCTCAAAATTTAAGTTTCTCGAGTTGGCGTCTGGAGGAATGCTTCTTTTACCTGTAGCCAGAAGTGCTTCTCGATGATTTCGTTCATTTGGAGTATTTGGGCTTCGGTGGAACCAAAGGGGATGTTGCCAATGGCATCATCTGTGCACTGTGTGCACAGAAAACACATTTTGATCCCAGTAATATGCCCAATGTGTTCAATAATTCTCCAGTATCGCAATAGCGGGCATCAATCGAACAGCTGTTTTGGCGCACAGGGCTGCCAACTCGCTGTAACTTAAATGCGATGCATTCTCATTTGGGCGAGTTGACAGCCTGGCTTGACTTTGAACTAAATTAAGCAATTTAAGTGAATTTTTATTAGATTTGTGGCGCTTAATCAACACAAATAACTGCTAAAAAATGAAAATAACTTGCGTTGGCGTTTCGCCAGCTCAGCACAGTAAGTTTTCCCATCTGCTTTGTTTATTTGGCTGCAGTTCATTGTTGCTTTGTTTTTTGTTGCTGTTCGTTTTTTACTTGGTTTGTTTACCTCGCAATATGCCGAATTTGAAGCCCTGTGATAAAGCGCTTTGATAAGCTGATTAAATACAATTAGGCAATTGTTTATATTCCTTACTTAATCTTATTTGTTATCTGCTTTGTCCATTTCAGCTTCTCTTACTCAAGTGCTTCATTAGTACTGTAAATCAGATAATACGCCATGGATGTTCAGACAACGCGCACCGTTCCCGATGGTGGCTATGGCTGGATCATCGTCGCCGCCGTCGCCGTCATCAATGTAAGTCCATAGAACAACCAACTACGTAACAATACTGAAAGAAATTTTTTCTATTATTTGCAGATGACAAATCAGTCGATTTTATCGGTATTTGGACAACTATTTGTGGGCGAACTGCGTCGCATGCAAGAGGATACCTTCACCGCCGCCCTCATCACCAATCTCAACAGCTTGGCACTTAACTTTTCCGGCATCTTCATTGGCCCTGCCATCAAGAGCTTCAAGCCACGGAATGTGGCTGCCACTGGCTGCCTGCTCGTCTCCTTTGGCCTCGTACTCTGCTCCTTTGCCACACAGACTTGGCACTTTATTGTGGGCTACAGCGGCTTTGTCGGCTTTGGTCTCGGCCTGATTTCGCCCTCCACCTTCATGGCTATCAACTCGTACTTTAGCAGCAAACGTGGACGTGCTGTGGGTGTCTCTCTAGCTGGCGCTGGCGTTGGCCAAGTCTTCATTCCACACGTGGTGCGCTACTTCATGCTGAACCATGGCTTCCGTGGCGCGGTGCTCGCCATGGCGGCGCTCTCACTCACAGGCGTAAGTGTTTAAGCTTAACATTTTATAACAACTACTTTACTGATGAGTTACTTATCTGTCTTGCAGTTATTTGGAGCCATGTTCTTGAAGCCTTTGGCTGCGCCCGTTAAGCACAACAATCGCAAGCACATGCAGCTGCTGGTGGACAAGACGGACAAGGCTCAGACCAGCATCACCATACAACCTGCCCAAGCCAGCGTGCAACCACAAAAGACTGAAACGATGGGTCAACGTTTGGCTCAGGCCATGGACTTGGCGCTGCTCAAGGATCTGGTGTTCTGGAGCATCATTGTGGGCATGGCCTTGGTCTACACGGCGACCATAAACTTTACTATGGTCTTTCCCAGCTTCCTGCAGCACACGGCTCAGCTCAACAGCCAGATGGTAGCCACCTGCATGTCTGTGGTCGCTGGCGCCGACATCGTTTGTCGCCTGCTGCTGCCCTGCATCACAGATCGCCTGCGCATGCCCTATCGTGTTGTCTTCCTGCTGGGCACAGCGGGTCTCCTCATTGGCCGCGTTTTGCTGGCCGAAACAACGAATTTGGCCGTCATCATTGCGATGTCCGTGCTCACGGGCATGACAAAGTCGGCGACGGTGATCAACAACAATCTGACCATCTCGGCACATTGCCGGGCCGACAAACTGGCTGGCGGCTTGGGTCTGAGCATGATATCCAAGGGAATCATTGTGATAACAGTTGGCCAGCTGCTCGGCTGGATTCGTGACTATGCCGACTCGTATGTCATCTGTTTGTACGCTCAAGGCGTGCTGCTGTTGGTGGTTGTGCTGGTGTGGACTCCAGAGATTTACTATCGCTTCAGACAGCAGCAGCAGCACAACAGCTCCAAATCTATGGAGACCACTTACATGTCACCCGAGCAGGCTTCGTCCAACTCGCGTGCATAATTTGAAATTAGACTTGATCTAAGGATGTGATAATTTACGCTCTAGTTTTAAGTCATGCTCCTCGACTTATTTATTATCATGTAGCACGTAGACTTGACTTTTGTATACCATCTATACTCATCCCTCATTGCCAAGATAAAATACAATATAGTTATAGATATATTATTACAAAACCAAATTATTATATTCTCTCCATTAGATCTGAATTTAGAATTCATGCCCCTTTACATTTAGTTGACGAAGCTTTGGGAGCCCACAATCGTTGACTCGCCGGACTCCGTGTTGTAGAATAGACGCCGCTCAATGCCGTCCTTGGTGATGATGCCAATGCGCACAACGCCGCCCGAGCTGCCGTCATGATAGATGGCGTGTTGCACAGCTATGAGGGAAAGCATTTGTTATATTAATAGAAATATGAACTATACTTGTTTACGCACCTTTCTTCACAAAATCAACACACTCCTCCTTGGGCATGCCCTCGCGATAGTGTTCTCTGACAAAGCCGTAAATAAAACTGGATCCCGAGCCACCAATGGTGCAAGCCTCATGGGTCAACATGCCACCCAGGGGCACGCTGTAGACTTGGCCACCACGCTCCTCATCCCAGCCGGCCACAATGATGCCAGCGAGCAGGGAGTCCCGATAGTTGTAGCAATAGTTGCGGAACTCCGACGCAGCCTCCCAGACAAGCGGCTCTTTATTGGTCTGATTGCGATGATAGTTGAGCGAGTAGGCCACAATGTCAGCAATGGCCTGAGTATCGGCGGCCGAGCCACTGCGACAGCAGTAGATCTTGTCCGAGATTTGGGTCAGTTTGTCGGTCACACGGTTGGCAACATAGGCGCCCGAGGATGTGCGCGAATCAGCGCCGATCACAACACCGCCATCGAACTCCACGGCCATAATTGTTGTCTGCGGTCAGAAGAGACGATAATTAGTGTGCATCAGGTTAATTGGAGTGGTAGGACTTACGCCAGTGCTGACGGGAGTGTCGGTGAAATCGTAGTCGGGACCCATTGTGAGGATGACTTTGTTAGTTTTTGAAATTTGTAATTCGTGCAGCACACACAAAATGCAGAGTGAAATGACTGGCTTGTTTTTAACAAGTGTTGCAAAGCAGCCAAAAAGTGTTGCCTAATACGCCGGGCAGGGTTGCACTTCGTAATCGCTTATCGTTATCGTTGACTTTGTTTTTATGCAATTTGAAATATATGTTTGTTGTTTATTACAAGAAATTGGCATACGTAATCATTATTGAGTCAGATGAATACTAAATATTACATAAAATTAGGTGTGAAATTACTTGTTTTAGGCAAGTGTTGCAAAGCAGACAAGTAGTGTTGCAAAATACGCCAAGCAGGCTTGCATTTCGCGCGCATGTTATCGGTTTTGCTCATTCACATGCTTACTTTGTTTTGATGTGGTTTAAAATATTTGTTGCGTGTTTATTGAAATAAAATGGCATATGTTGCACTCAGTGAAGCAGAAAAAACATTTATATTACATGGCGTAGAGGTAATTAGTTGAGCTCTATTAGAAATTACCCTATTAATGTGTTGCTGTGCTGGCAGGAGGATTTCCGCTGCGACGGTCGCTCGCGTCGCGATTATCGTCCCATGGAACTGGAGACTGGTCTGGTTAGCAATGCCAGCGGATCGGCGCGCCTGCGTTTGGCCAATACAGATATTCTGGTAGGCGTCAAAACAGAAATCGATGTGCCCAACTCGCTGACACCAGAGTTTGGCAAACTGGAGTTTTTTGTAGACTGGTAAGACGGGCAGCCAAAGTTCCTCCAGCAATATTATTAAAGCTCCTCATTTACCTTAGCTCTGCAAATGCCACGCCTGAATTTGAGGGCCGTGGCGGTTCAGCCCTGGCGCAGGAATTGATACTGTCACTGCAGAACGCCTACGAGTCACCCTCGGCCTTTGACTATCGCACCTTGTGCCTGATACCGGGACAACAGTGCTGGAAGCTTTACATTGACATTCTGGCAAGATATCCTGATTTTATATGATGTTAATGTCATGCTAATGAAGTGCACTTTTTAGATACTCGAATGCGGTGGCAATCTCCACGATGCCGTTTCTCTGGCAGCCAAGGCAGCGCTTTTTAACACGAAACTGCCGCGTGTGACGGCAACGCTTTTGGATGCGGGCATCACAGATCTAATCATATCGGATAATCCCTACGACTGCACCAGGATCGGCATCGATGCGGTGCCGCTGCTGGTCACCGTTTGCAAGATTGGCGATTACTGCCTGGTTGATCCCACGGCAGAGGAGGAAGTCTGCAGCACCGTCAGCATGGTTGTTTCCGTCTCCATGCGCAATGAGAAACGTAAGTGACAACCCTTAAAAATTATTTAAAGCATATCTATATAAATCTAATCCTGCAGCATATTTGTCTGGCACTCACATGACGGGCGGCGGTGCGATGCATCGCGATACGATGCTGAACTGCATCCAGCTGGGACTCTCGATGGGCGAGCAGCTAAACAAATTGCTGGTCAAGATGCTGCAAGCGGAGCAAACTCGCGTTGGACCCAAGCGACCAAAGACGGTCGGGTTTCTTAAATAAATCGTGCTTAGCTTTGGTATGAAAGTTTTATTTATGCATATTTCTTTTTGACATTGTTTTGACTATAAATGGAGAATGATTTCTCTAACAGCTTAGGGCTTTAATTTTAATTTAAATGTAATTTACTATGCTTAATTGCGTTTCTTGGTTTGCTTGCTGGCTGCAACCGGTTTCTTCTCCTTCTCGGGCTGTTTCCCCGCCAGAAATGAGGTCAGCATCTCGCTGATCTCCGGCATATCGTTGGTCATCTGAAAGAAGTGACAATAAACGAATAAAACTGCTTAAATGTAAGGGATGCTCGCTTACCTTCGAGAACTGCATGTTCTCGATTTCCTTCTTGGTCTCGGGGTCGTTGATCATCTTGGGCAGCACCAGCATTAGGAGCAGAGGCAACGCCATCATCAGAACCATGGGGCTGAACAGGAAGTCAGTGATCTGCAGGGCACACAAACAACATTAGCTGATTAAGTCACATGCATTTAATTAAACCCAATTTACCTTCCACTGCTCGCGGGTCTGGAAATACTTGAAGCGCATGAGGGGCTTCATGCGCAGTGGATATGGCACTTGCACCACCTGCGCTGGCTGAATGTAGTTCACTTTGCGGGCCCGGAACTTGCCCTTCGGATTGATCTCAACGCGCACCGGCTCATAGAAGATGTCGGGATGATGCACGTCGAGCACATAGCTGCCCGATGGCACGCCACTGATTATGAACTGTCCGTCCTCGCGCACAAATCCCTTGTACTCGCCGTTGTTGATGCTGATGGACAGATCCATCTGCCACTTATTGCCCTGGGGCAGTTGCACCGCGAGTCCCTGGCCAGCGCCGGGGGGGAGTTCGGGGGAATACACTTTGCCCTCGATTGTGTAGTGGCCGGACACCTCGTCGACGAGCTCCTCCTGGCCGATTACAATGTCGCTAGTGCTCAGGCCAATGAGCACGGCGATTACTAATAGTTTATAGCACATTTTTCTCTTGTACAACTCAGCGTTAATTGGAACAAGTTTTATTGTGAAAAAAAAGCACACATCAGATGTTTGCTGCTATCGGCAATCGATAAGCCCTGACTATCGATTGTCGACAGTCGTCTTGTTAATTCACCACAGCCCGTTGAATTCAACACTGTCGCGCACACAGCATGCGCTTGCCCAATTGGAACGCTCGTTCGCTGTGTCAGTTGCAGATTTGAATTCAAGGCGCGCAGTCTTGTGCGCGACTATAACGGAATTAAAACTAAACTAAAAACCATATTCGCACAGCGAGCGGTTTAATTTGTTGTTCAGCTCAGCATACAACTTAAATTCTAGGTTAGTGTGTGTATTTCGACAAAAACAAGTTTTGCCAAAGAATGCTGGCCAAGGAATTCACGTGTTCTAAATACCAGACAAATTGGCAGTGGTCAAAACGATTCGGACTGGAGATTTTGTGTGCAATATGCAAATGTGCGAAATTACATAAAAAAAACAAAAACCGCACCCAAAACAATATTTGCGGAATGTTGTGCGCTTTAAACGGATAACTTGTTTTCAAGTTTAGAAGATTGTTAATAAAATTAAAAAGCAAAGCAGATA
Organism: Drosophila immigrans; assembly: GCA_963583835.1. Classification (NCBI taxonomy): domain Eukaryota; kingdom Metazoa; phylum Arthropoda; class Insecta; order Diptera; family Drosophilidae; genus Drosophila; species Drosophila immigrans. Next base: position 27,191,308 of record OY757141.1, read on the forward strand.
ACAAATAAAAAACTGTGAGAGACTTGCGCGAAATGAGACAATAACAGCAATAAATATTCATATGCGATGCTGTTGGTGTTGTTGTTGTTGTGCCTATAATTATGTCGCATGTTGTTGTACCGTAAAGAAGTTGTACTGGAAACCGGTTTCCAGTTATGCCAGACACAATGATGCTGTGTGCAAGTGTGTGTATAGGCGCTCTCTTTCGCACTCTCTCTCGCACCGGCTGCTGTCGCACACACACGCTCACACAGACAGCGCTGCTGCTGCTGCGCAGTCTTTTCATGTAGCTGATTTTCAATGGCAGCCGCAGTTGCATTCTAACACAATGGCAAATAATAATTAATGGCACAAGTTTATTATGCACGCGAGAGTAACGAAAACAAAAAGAAAAACCTGATGTGTGATGTCAAGTGTCGCGCATGCGCAGATAATGTTGTTGTTGTGCTGCAGATGGTGATGTAAACAAGGCAAAAGCAAAGTGCAATGCATAAGGCATAAAGCACAAAGCAATAAACCAAAGCAACTGCGAGGGCGTGTAATAAGAGGGAGCGGGGGAACGTGTTTATCTGCAGTACGAAGTGGGGAGTGGACGCGAACGTGACGTTTGCCGTTAGCCAATTGGCACACTCTTCCAGCACATACACAAACACAGACACAACTCCACTTGACTTCGCTTGTTGTTGCTGTTGTCGCATAGTTATTTCACACAATTCCTAAATTGCTGATAAATCAAAGTCGCTTTCTATTTACAACAGTTACAACGCTTGCACACTGGGCCTGTGTGAGTGTGTGTGTGTGTATGACAAATCGCTTTTAACACATAAGACATGTTAATGCTCTCTCTCTCTAAGTGTTTTAATAATTGCTCTAGCACAGCTTTTAATAGCAATACTTCCAATAAATCTGTGACATCATCTAATTGCCTTTCTAAATGGATTTCAATAGTCATGCAAATATATGTTTTATAGTTGTATAGGCCTGATTGAACACCTGTTAAGTGTATATCCCAATTTACATCCAGAGCGTACTCGACTCCAAGTTCCTTCCCCTAAAAAAAGAATCATACGCACTGTTGGCAATAAAGAAATGATGACTTTCAAAAAATTCCCGATTACCTTTTTTTTAAATTTATTTTTTATTGGTTTTTATTTCTCGATATAATGATTCACTCATTTGAACCTGATGCTTTAAATTCCTAACAACATTTTTTGTTTTAACGAGTAATTTATACATTGTTTAATAAAAAAGTGAATATGGAATTTTTTGCGATATGAGAACTAAAAGTTGCTAATATCCCCAAATATCTGATATTATTCATTAATCGATACTAATTAAATTAATTAGTAAAATAATAATAATAATACTCTTGCCTAACAGTATGCCACCATAAAAGTAATAATTTTCAATTTATAAATGGCATTTTTATCAAACTACTTTAAATAATTGTTTCGATAACAAGTGAGTAATAAAGAGCAACGAGTGCAGCGAGAGACCTTCTAACTTGATTAGCGATGCACATAAATTATTGACACATTTATAAAGTTTTTTATATATACTACTTCATAAATCTTGATACCCTAAATAAACTTCTTAACACTCAATAACTAAGTAAAATAAGTAAAAACAGACTAAGCTTGTACACTCCGATAATCATTTAATTTCACCCAATTTTATCAGTCATACTCCCATTTGGGTAATTTCTTGGAACACGTGTTAAAACCTAAAATTAATTGTTTACTATCTCAACCATATTAATCGGCACTAGTTTTATTTGTATATGGATTTTCTGGAGCAATAAAGTGATTACAATTAACGCCAAGTCACCGCAGATATGTTATGAACATAGTACTATGTTGACCAATCCATCTTGTTTACCAACTGTCGTAGCCCTCAATTCCCTGTACTGTTCGAATGTGTACTTAAAATTCAGCGACCCTTGCCTTTTGTGTATCTGGCAAAAGGGCGAACTAATGTTTAACCCAATTGTGTTAGTTGGTTTGTTGTGTTCGTGGTGGCACGCGATGTCCAGGCCAAAGACCGACAGTTGCCGGGGTGTCCAGCGCCTTAACGAAATCCTTCCCAACTTCTCTTCCCACTGACCCATTCGGTGGGTGAAAAAAACCAATACTCTCGGCGTATGTTAATCGAAAAATTGATTTAAGACAATTTTACATTGGAAGTCGAGTTGAAAAACAGCTGCTTTTTTTTCTATCTTTTGCTATTAATTGCACCGGGGAACAGTTCGTATAGCAATATCTTATCGGTGGGCAATTAAGAGGTTGTTTAAATACGTTTTTTGTGTAAGCACTTCAGTGATGACTTTCTTTAGTCTTATGTTGTATAATTTTAGCTCAAATGAAGTGAATCATCGTCGAGAGGAAGGTTTACGAACTCCGCAATTCGGGTCAACATAACCGACAGCCGACTCAAATGTTGATTAAACCAATTAGAGCTTTACTGTCAACTCAACGCAACACTTAGCCAAATGTACATGGCGTATTATTGTCAGTGTATATCTCATGAGCATGCAATTGTGATTGGCAACGTCAAACTGGCTTTAACAAGGGCATGGGCCTGTCGTTTAGCTATAGACCCGACTCTATATAGCCCCTATGCGATTAGAGAGCAGTGTCGAGCCAAGTCAAGACAAGTTGAGTTGAGTTGAGTTGCGTTGCGTTGAGTCAAGTGTACAAGTATGTGCCCACATAATGTGCCATTGTATTGTTTCAGTTTTTTTGTGTGTAGTTTCGTTTTTAAGTTTTGGCTTGCAAGTTGTTGCAAACGGTTAATCAGTTTGGTCTCACGTTCGAAAACAAAAGCTGAATTCCGTCATGGACTCTTTGGGGCCAATGCCCACTACATACGAGAGAATTGTACATTAAAATAGTTATTAATTTTTGCCGAGGTGAAATTGCGGTTTTCACTTTGTGACCTAAACTAACTAACTGCCTACTGTAAAGATATCCTCAATGCGAATGGGAATTTCAATTCACACTGACAGTTATTTTCAAATTGAATTTTAAAACAGGAAGCGTTGCCAGATCTGTATCAGATTTTGCACGTTACTTTCGTCATTACCGCTGGGCAGCGTTTCCTTCTAAAAAAAAGTGAATGTGTTTTTTTCTGGGGAATGGGATTTATGCATGAGAGATACAAAGTACGCGCTTATATTGCTTTTATTAGATAAATCAGGCAAAGGCATAACATAAATGCCTTTTTACTTTCAAGGTTGCCATCAAGTTCAATGTGAACGCCCATTGTGAGGCTGATCGACGCAGTTTTGCTTCGATTCGATTCGAATCGTTTGTGATTTGTTGGGCTTTGCATTTTGGGTTACGACCGAAAAGGCGTTAAACAATGAGTCTCAGTCGGATTTGCGCTTTAATTCGCGCATTTCAATTAACATTTTTGTGTGTGTGCCTGGCATTTCAGAAAACAAAGTGACTTTTCAAGAAAAGTTGTTATATAGAGCCCGCTTACTCATTGGCTTGTCGTATAGACACATTAAATCAAGGCGCACACACGACTCACAACTCGCAACTCGCAACTAGTATACACGTAAAGCGCTCAAGGTTACGCGTATTCGAGATTTTATTAAATTCAAGTTCAAATCGCATTCTTTAGATCTTTTTACAAAGCGTTATTTCCCCACACTCCTTAAGCCGTTGACGGTGACGGCGACGGTGACGGCGACGGTGACGGCGACGGTGACGACGACGTTGGCGTCGAAATTTTATGTCGATGCTGACGAAGACGACGTCACCGTGTCCGATGAGTAGGCGCTTAATTAGCATGCTTAGCTCATGCTCTGTGTGATCTGCGGCGATCATGGCGCTGTTAAACTGTATATGGCACAATCACCAGCATTCTCTTGGGCAAAACCCAGCGCTCATTCACAGCATGTTGTTTACACAGTTTGTTTTCAAAAGTTGGCAGCACCTTTCAATGGAGCCAACTTAATATTACAGGATGGCAACGCTTCTGCAAGTCCTGCTGCATTTCAGGATGTGGCAGCACCGCTTGGCCTGGGTTTCTTTTCTCACCATCTGGCAGCGCTCAACAAGCACCGTTTGAATATTTGTTATGCTTAAGCATAATCGTGTTATTAGTCAGCTATTTATGGGGAAAATCACGTTCAGAATCACGTCACAGGAGTTGACAGCGGAAACGGCTAAAATAACTGAAAGTCCACGCGTTGGCCAGATAATGACTATAAATATGAATTGCCCGCATAATTAATTGGCTAATTTAATGCGGTGTAAGCTAATTACTTTGTCGCTTATCGCACACATTACGTATACGCAGCGAAGCACAACGCGAGGCATGAACAATACAATAAACAGTAAACGATAAACAAAACTAAAAGCTAAACGCTGTTAAATGTAATACAATATATTTAATAGCAGCGAGTATTTAAATTAAGAGTCGCATGTAATAAGCGTCGACAACGATCTGACAGTCGCATCCTTATCAGTGCGTTCGTTGACATCCGCCAGACGATAGCAATTTATGATGAATGGATGGCAAGATGATGTTAACCATGCTGTGATAAGCATGCCTCGACGACTGCAATTATATTATTGGGCTGGGGCTAATTAAACATTGTCTAACTTGGCGGGGGGAAGCGAAGATGACATAAGACAGGGACACGCTTGCTGCCCACTGGAAGTTCAACTACTTTAATGATGAGCGTCTCTCTCTCTCCCTCTCTCCCTCTCTATCTCTCTCTCCGAACAGGTGCTCAAAGATGTCATTGACGACGTCATCGACGACGGCGCTCGTTGCGCTGGCCGCACTTCTGATTGCCGCCACAGTGCAGAGCTTGCCTCAAGGTGCACCGGAAACCGTGTGCGACACAATGTTGCCGTTCCATGCGAATGGCAACGCTCTGCCCCAGAACAGCGTCTCCCCGTTCCGTATCGAGACATCCACCTCCGTCGTCGGCCAGGGACAAACGTTACGCGTGGAAGTCACTGGTGTGCCGGCGGGCTTAACCTTTGGCGGCTTCATGATTCAGGCGCGCAATCGCAATCCTCCCTACCAGATTGTCGGACAGTTCAGTTCGTCGCCCGATGGCACCATCAAGCTGATGAACTGCGAGAACTCCGTCAACAACTCCGCCACGCACAGCAATGCCGGTCCCAAGCCGCAGGTCAGCCTCGACTGGCAGTCGCCCGTGGACTTCCTGGGTCAAGTCGTTTTCAAGTGAGTTAAGCTTTAGAATAACTTAAAATTGATTTCGGATATCTAAATCACTCAGTTAACTTCGTAGCTGTACGTTTATAGTTCAGTCACTAAATTATATATGTACATTTGAAAAATAATATAAGTTTTAAAAGAGATCTGTGCAGTACATTTTATACAGGCAGAAGGAAACATCTCCGACTATATAAAATAAATATCTTCGTGAGAATTTTAATTATTAAAATCTTAACAAAGATGCATGACGATATAATTCATTATTTCTGAACATGATCAAATGATAAACTTGAAAGTTATTGAAGTAGCAATTAAATATGCAGCTTTTTTGCTTGATTCATATTGTTTTAAAATAAAATAGTTAATTATTTATCCCGCAACTGGCAATAAAAACGAATAGTCTCATTTTATTAGGTGTGATAGAAATATAAATTACCTGATTTCAATCGGTGGAAACACCTCGATGAGAGTTATGTAAAAATGCGACTTAGTGGAAACCGACAAGAATACAACTTCCTATAATTCAGCTATAATAAATTGCTTTTTACAGTGCCACCGTTGCGGAAACGTACCACACCTTCTGGGTGGGCATTCCCTCCAATCCCGTGCAGGTCGTTAGACGCGATGTCTCCGGCCCCCTTCCACCGCCCGTGGCCAATGTGCCCACCAGCTTGCCAACACGTGCTCCCTACGTACCGCCCAACTACGTGGCCCCCAATGTCAGCCCTGTCGTCGAGGACACCTTCTACGATGGCTGCGGACAAACGAAGAACTGCTTCGGCTTCCCCGATGGCTGCGTGGCCAGCAAATCCTGCACCAGCATCTCGGCCATCACCGTGCGCGGTGACATCTTTGAGTTCGAGCTGCGCTCCGGCAAAGGTGAGTCTCCAAATGGCAACTTTCAGCTGAGCAATGGGATTAAACTGTTGCTCCATTTGCAGGCACCAATGCTGCCTATGTGGCTCTGGGTTTGTCCGATGACGACAAGATGGGCGAAGATCTGACCACCGAGTGTGTGCCCGAGAATGGACGTGTGAATCTCTACTCTTCCTACACCTCCGCCAAGCCCTACAGCGCCGTCAGAGGCAGTGTGGTAAGTCTGGATAAAAAGTTACCCACTCCGTCTCGACAATTTCTAGCTGAGATTTGTTATTGCAGTCGCAGGGATCTGCACGTTTGTTGAACGCCTCCTTCGTGGATGGCGTCATCTACTGCAAGGTGGAACGCGATGCCCACACCGTGGTGCAGGGACGCAGCTTTGACCTGAAGAACGGCGCCTATCACATGCTCGTTGCCTCCGGCAGCAGCTTGAAGGAGAACAGCGTGGGCTACCACGATATTGGTCGCCTGCCCTCCTCTAAGCCCATCAATCTGGCTGTGGTCCAAGAGCTGGGCGGCTCAACCATGTTGTTGGTGCGTCTCCATGGTGCTTTCATGATTGCCGCCTGGATCGGCACCACTTCGCTGGGCATCATCTTTGCTCGCTACTTCAAGCAGACCTGGGTGGGCAGCCAGACTTGCGGCAAGGATCAATGGTTCGCCTGGCATCGCATGCTCATGGTCACCACCTGGACACTGACTGTCGTGGCCTACATCCTCATCTGGGTGGAGCTGAAGCGTGCTGTGTGGCATGCCCATTCCATCACTGGCCTCATCACTGTCATTCTCTGCTTCATTCAACCCATCGGGGCGCTCTTCAGACCCGGACCCAATGACAAGTCGCGTCCCTACTTCAACTGGGGCCATTGGCTGGGCGGCAACCTGGCGCACATTCTGGCCAGTAAGTGGTAGAGTCATCATGGTAAACTTTAACTACATCAATGTTTTCTCGTTCCACAGTTGTTGCCATCTTCTTCTCGGTGAAGTTGCCCAAGGCGGAGCTGCCCGAGTGGATGGACTGGATACTCGTTGGCTTCGTTGTGTTCCATGTGCTGGTGCATCTCATATTTTCCGTAAGTGTGAATGTTGCTGTCGTTGTGACTGTGTGGTGCCCTCAATCATGTCCAGTTGCATTCCGTCGCATGCCCTGCAGTGTTTGTCATTAAATGCTCCATTCATTCCGTTACTAATTTCATTCATCGCTCCTCTCGTGGAACTGTGAGGCTACGTCCATTAATTCCCAGATCTATTTGTGCATGAATCATTGGCAGGTGTCGTCGATAGCGTCGGATCGCCAGCAAAGCCAGCGCGTCAACACCCTGCAAATGGGCGATGTGTCGCATCATCATCAGCATGCCATGCGCAACGGCATGAGCATGGAGCGTAAAATGGATGCACCGGTAAGTTGATGACCACCTTAATCCTCTGCTCAACTCAACTCTCTTCTCCATTTCGCAGTATGGTGGCCTGAGGAAGGGTCTGCTGGGTGTCTATACCATCGTGCTGGCGCTGTTTGTCGTGGTGCTGATACTGCTTGTGGTGCTGGCGCCCATCGAGAAGGTCTTCGGTTAGAGGCGAGGCCGATGCTGCAATAATCTCTTCGTTTCCGCTCTCTGTACAGTCCAATACTCGTGTAGGCTGCAAACTTGATTGTTTTATTATTTACTTAACACACCCGCCCGCCCTTGTTTTATGTTGTTATGTGTAAAGTGCAAATGGTCAAAAACTAAAACCAGAAAAGAAAAAAAGTGTGAGCTGGGGCATGCGTTTTCAGTACATGTTATATAATTTATTATTGATAAAGTAAAACAAAGCCAACTTAAATGCCTTTCTTTCATCTCTCGAATGCTTAACTAACGCTACCATTTACGAGTGTGTTGTGTGTGTGTGTGTGTGTATATAGGGGTTGGATGGGTGTATATTTTTGTTTGTATGTGGGTGTGTGTGTGGAGGGGGTTGGCAACATAAATCGCAGTTGGTGCTAATCTAAATGTATATGTGTGTATTTATATATATTTATATATTTCTAGCTGTAGATCTGTTCGAACCTAAACTTGCTTTCGTAAAAAATGTTTACTCATAAAACTACAGTCCAATTCGGCGTACAAGTGTTTGTTGTTGTTGCTCCAGCTGTTTGTTTGTTTTTTCTTCTATGCTTATTGTGGTTGAACATAAAATACAAACACTAGTTTTCTTTCACATATCTTAAACCCAAATGAAAACGAAACTCTTAAAACGAACATCTTCAAAATGAACATCGCGTTCGCGATCGCGATCATTGATAAGAATGCAAATCAAAATCGTTCCTCCAATATGACCGTTTCCTGCGGATACAGCTTGAGCCCTTCGAGCGTTTGAGTCGCCTCAATGGCGGTCAGATCACGACGCGGCCAGCCGCTGAACACCTTATATTCATCAATCAGGAAGCCATTGGCTGCCACAAAGTTAAGCAGGTCCTGCAAGGGAAAAGTGTTAAATATCGCTGAATAGACTTGGGTTGAATTTGTGGACTCACCTGCAGTGTGTCATGTATGTAGAAGCGACGCTCGAGATGATCGCCAGTTGGTTTGCGCACGCGAATTTTGGAAATGTTTGCTTCATGCTCGGCAGGCTCCTGAGGTAATGATTGCTTAGCCTGTCAAGCAGTATTGATCGGATTAATGTATTATTCAAGTGGTTAAATCATTTAAGTACTTACCACTAATCTGATGGATTCACGTCTAGCATCTTCTTCGGCACGCTCGCTTTCAATGCGTTTGCGTTCGGCAGCTTGGGCCAATTCCTTTTGACGCTTCGCCGCCTCTTTGGCCATGTCGGCTTGGAGCGTCTCTTCGTATGCCATGTCCTGCTCGGCCTTAACCAGATCGCGCGCCGCGCGTTCGTTCTCCTCCCGTATCTCGCCCTGCAGCTGCTCCTCGTACAGCACTGTGGTGTCGAACAGCCGTGACTGCAAATCAGCCAGCCCAATGTTGCCTGCAAGCATGAGGGATTAGTTACAAGTTCTGTTATTTATTTCGTGCCCAACTCACCATGAATCACAGATAAGACCTCGCAAGTCTGGCGGCCCATCATGCGACTCTTGCCGACTAGCATAATGGCGGGCAGCTTGTCCAGCTTGATATTTCTGGCCGTCAACGAGGCGTTGCTATTGATGCATGCCGTCAGAGACGACAGGAACCTAAAGCACATACAATTTGAATCAATAAACATAAGATTGGTATAAGATTTTGCGATGCTCACATATCCTTGTTGCTCTCGAACGTCATGTCCCAGCCGTAGAGCACGAAGTTCTCGCGAAATGTCAAAATGATGCCCTCGTCCTTCATGAGATGATCACAGAATACATTTGTCAGAATGCTCTCGCCATGATGCAAATAGATGGCCAACAGTTTGCGCTAAACAACGATAATGATAATGGCTTTAGATCTGGAATCTTTTGCGCTCTAGAGTGGTAGTTACCTCCTTGGCGGGCTTGTGGCATGCCAGTCGCAGTGCATCCTCCAAGCTGCCTATGAAGAAGTCAGCATGAGGCTCACCAAAGCGTGCTCTGTAGTTCTCCACAAATTGTGCCGAGCCGCTCGTCTCATCGTTCGTATTGTTGCTAACTGAAAACAAAAACCAGTTATACAATCATCTTCAAATACAACTTGTGATGGAGCTTACTCAGATGCCTGTTTAATGGCTGCACAGGTGGCGAGTCTGTGAATATGTATTCCGAATTGTTAAAATCTGTGGCATCCTCAAACTCATCCGCTGAGCTCTCGCTGTCCAGATTTACAACGTCGCTAAATAAATAACATTATTTAGTGAGGTTTTTTTTTGGGGAATTTCTCTCAAGACACTTACACGCTGTTCAATGCATTGGAATTGTTTTGGACTCGATCCGCAATGTTACGCAGCACCAACTCATGGTTCTGTTCGATGCCCGATTGCTGTGGGGAAGAGTGAGAGGATTAGTCGCAGATCAATCGCATTCTTGAGCTAAGACTCACCGCCAGATTGGTTTCGTTATCACAACCGCTGGGCCAGCCGGACCATTCCTGGTGCCGAACTGGCGTGTTGGTAATGTAGTAAACTTTTGTTTTCAGCTCCTCGATTGTTGTTTTGCCCACGAGATTCAGTGTGGTCCTGCGTCCCTCCGGCTCCTCCACAATGTGCAGCTTGAACATCTTATCCAAACGCTGTGTGCTCTCGTCTCTAGAAGAATAAAAGTAAATTGTGTTAGTGTGAAGATTGCTTGCTGATTAACGTCTATTGCTTACTGCTCGGTATCCATGAAACCATCATCCGTTAGATCCACCAGGATCAGCTCATTCTCCGGCGCCAAGCCCAGATTGCAGAGCTGCGTCTCGGCCAGCTGAGCTTCACTAGCTCTGGACGGCGGCCAGCCACGCAAAGCCTGGCGGCATTGTGGCACATGGGTCACATCAAAGATCTTGCGCTTCAGTTGCTCTGCCAGAAAAAGATGCTATTAAGTGACAGCTTGTGAAGAAAACAAATGAACAACTTACCGACAGTCGCCAGCGATTGTATGCGTATCTGATAGATTTGTTGGTTAAAGTGTATGTTGAACAACAAGCTGTTCTGGTTGTTGTTCTGCCTGGAGGGATCCAAGTTGATGCTCGACGTCAGCTGGGCTAGCAATTGTGACGCTATAGTAGATACACGTTTCAACACGAGAAATTCTCTCTGTCTCTCACCCAGAACACACTCTCATCCTCAGATGCTCTTAACTTACTTGGAAACATGCGTGCTCCTTGCGATGGTCCGGGCATCTCATCATAGTTGAATGGCCGGAAGCCATTGGTATTTGCTGGACTTGCTGTTTGTGCATTCAGATTGGAATTGGAATTGGGATGTGCTGCTCCAGTTCCGCCTCCAGATGCCGGGGACACTGGATCGGCTTGTGCGACCGCCACGGGCGGATGATGGTGTATGGGATTGGGATTGCTGATGGGCAGCGGCGTATCATCATGCGGCATCACACGGCTGAGTGCCACCTACAGTGAAACAACAGCGATTACAACAGTTTACGACGCAATTCATTTGACGCATGTGTAATCGAGACAAAGGCAGGCGGACGGACGGACGGACGCACTTACCACAAGATCCCAGTTTGCAGCCTCCAGATGGGAGAACGCTTCTCCCACATCCTCTATGCCAGTTAACATCTGTATGTGTGTGTGACATTGAATTAGTTTTCGCTTTGCAAAACACACAAATTCGACGTCAAGAAGCCAAGACGCAGACACCCACACACTCGCACTCTCACGCACACGCACACGCATACACTGACACATTGAAAATGTGCGCACTCAGCATTTGGTTTTTGGGGCCCCACACAAAATAATAACAGAAGTTTGGAGTGTCTGGCGGCCAATTGTTGTTGCATTGCTCACCTGGAAACTGGCCAGTGTTTCTTCTTTGTCCTGGTTGTCCGACATTAGTGTATTTAATCAGTATTTTCGAATTAAAACTAAAGTACTACTAATTTTTCACAAAGAAACGACAAACGACAGTCTGATGTAAAAAACATTCGCCTGTTAACGCAATGTTAACACAAAACAAGAAAGCTGTTAAATTTTCGATATGTCTGGTACGCAGTTCGCAATAACAGCTTGTAAAACACTACAGAATTGAGCATTAAATGCAGTAGAAGAAATTATTTTATTTAGTTGTAGTTCGAATTTGTTGATAGTATTTTTTAATAAGTCTGCGAATTTCACTTCATAATAATATTTTATGTTGTTGTAACATGTAAATGCGTTTCGAAATATAATAACTAATAACAGTCTGGCGATGGCATTCTGCTTCGATAAATTGCTCGCTACGTTTTCGATAGTCGATAAATTATGGCGCGCAATTTAAATCGAATGTTGCAAACAAAAACTACTCGAGTATAGTATATTTTGTCTCTTTGCTGTGCAGTCGTACCCAAAAAGTTAAGTTATGCGAATATTAAGTAGATGTTTAACTTGAGTCTAACTAAATGCTATCGCGGAGTTCTGTTTTCTACAGAGATGCTTGTTGTTGGCGAAATATTGAAATTTGGAGACTAGAGAGGGTGGAAATTGCTTGTTTGTTTTTCTTTAGTCTTAGCCAGCTAATAAACAACATGTGTATTGTATTAGGGCTATGCCGACAGTGTTTCTTCTCCCGTTGCCAACCCTTTCTTAATCAATGTAATGTATTCAATTTTAAATTGTGATTAATATGCGAAACTTAATATTGTGCACCACCGAGACTCTGGGGGCTCTTGACGCACTCGATATCCCGACACGCTCTCTAGCCATCTCTCTGCCCGCCGACGACGACGATGCCGCTTGTTGCCCACGCGCTGCGCAGAGCTCAGAACAAATGTCATCCAATTAATCTTCATAAGAAAAAGTGAAATCAAAGACTGAAAGCGATGTGATTTCAATGTGGCCAGCAAACAGGCTGGCATAGAATCATCCAAGCGCTCCATTCAACATGTTCTCCTCCAGCGCAATATTCCGTTTAAATATTGTAACACTTTGCGCTATTAGTGCTGCCCTGACACTGGCACTAACCCAATCCGCCGTCTCCGTCTCCACATCGATGTCGCAGGAGCAGCAACTGCCGCAGCGCATTTATGGTTTGCTAGATAAATTGTTCTGTGGCAGAAAGCTCAATGCGAGTGCCAAGTTTGCATTGTTGCTCTCCGAATTCCTGATAAAACGTGAGCCTAATGAGCTGTGTGTACTCCGCACACGCATGATAGATGCGTTCTGTGTTTACCATAAATAACCATTAATTTCACACAATGTTTGCATATTCATTTTCAATTATGTAGAGAAAATGCGCTATGTGGCGCCCACACGATACGACCGTCAATTGTATTACCATCTGCTGCACCGTATGGAGCGTCTAATGAGGATTTCAAATCAAAACACAAACCAATTGGAGAAGCAGAGTAAGTTGTCGACCTAATGCTCCACTCTGTAGTACAGTTCTGGACTAGTACAGCAAATGTACTCAAGGATATTTATTTCATTCAACATTTGCTTTCTAGTACTGGACAACGCCTTCCAACGCAATGTGCTGCTTCTGCCGCCCAGTCTTAAGTAAGACAGTGAACATTAGACAACAGTTCGCTCTACGTTATGCTAATTAGCTAATTATTCATCCGACAGATATGGCGCGTTGAATGCAAATGCTGAGTACGAGCAGCTGGCCATGAATTATGAGGATCTGGTTAATCGGGGACAACCCAACAGCACGCAGTCGAACCTCTGCATGCGGGACATAGTTAATTTGAATCCCGTTAAGTGCAAGCTCAGCCTCGACTGCCTGCAAGTGTTGACTAGCGAGGCAGCTGCGTATGGCTATCAGCGCACTCATCAGTAAGTTCAGCTTGGTGTTGTTTCACATTACCTTAAATGCAGTTCAGCTGTGTCTCAACTCTAGTTCTTGAGTGTGTCCCTTTTGAAGTCTAACACTAGTTTAAGTGAAGGGCAATACGAGTCATATTAGGATATACATGAAAAACGTAGAAAATATATCGCATTTGTAGTTTTTTGTGCAAATATCATCGTAGAATTGCAAGTACGTTTAATAGTAATATGAAAGATTAAAAAAAATAATGCTTAGGGGCCATCAGGATAGGTTTATCTGTCCAATTCTATAAATTCAAATTGATTTGCCCTTATTACGTCTTAAACTTCCATTAAACAATTTTTGAGAAAACGCCAAATGAATAATGTGGCCCTTAAAAAATAATATTTAAAAAAAGGTGAAAACAATTTCAATTTTAACTGCCTGTAAAAAATATTAAACGATGACCTATTTACAGGTATTGAGCTTCAGATATCACACAATTTAATTCATAAGAGAATACAATTTGAATTTTTTCGATAAGTTTGCTGAAATTAAAAGTTGAGCAAAAGCGCCTAAAAGTTTTCGTTGTGGTTGTTGAGCAGACAGACACTTGCATCCTTTCAGTTCTGTATCTTCCAAAACAATTCGAATAAGCTTCTGAAATAATTCTTGAATAGCTTAACTACCTATTGCAGAAAATAACGATGCCTTTTGTCAGTATATCCCCCCCTAACGATAATTAATTGAAAACTCCATCTTTCAGAGTTCTGCTGCTCTTCATGCTGTCGCATCACAGTTGCGCACCCGTCTTGAGTCCTCCCCAGCTCTACGAGGAGTTGGCCAAGAGTCACTGCAACGAAATTTTGAGCGAACAAAATGCCATACGAAGTCTGGCCTTGGGAATGGGCAAGTACAAGGACTTGTATCTGGAGCAAGGTACCGCAACTTGTCGATAAAGTATTAGAAGTGTATTATAAGGTTAAATGATGATAAATTGCAGCAACAATCTGTGGACTGTATGGCTATAATGAGTTTCTCAACTGGCGCAATGTGATGGAAATTGACAGTTGGTTTCCCGATGATGACCCCAATAACGAGCACATTAACGACTTGGCTCTGGTGTTCTATATAAATGCGCTGCTGCTGCTGCATTAAATGCTGTTGATGCTGATGTTGATGCTGATGCTGTTTACGCTCTATATTTTGCTGCTAACTGTTGCTCTTCTGATGTGCCTGCTCCTCTGTCTCTCTGCGCCTTGTTTACTAAATGCTTTATAACAGAATAAAGTGTGGCTTTATTGCTTGACAGCTTTGCTATGAGGAGCGTAGTTAATAGTGGGGAAGTGAGCGAGTCCGTAGTTAATACTTTTGTTATTGAACAGCGTGAGAATGCATGTGCTTGTGGAGCGGAGGGAGGTGGGGGAGGACGGCTTGTCAGGTGCTTGTCAATGTTGGCTGCCAAGCCGACGCCATTTGTAATGTGACACATTAGTTGCGCCTGGCTGCCTGGTTGATGGATGCGACAACAGACGTGGAAGTCGAAGAGGACGACGACAACAACACTTTCCATTACAAAATGTGCTCGCATTGAAGTGGAATACTAATATTTGCCCTGACATACTCGAAAAACATGGCAACATGGAAGCCAGTCATGAGCTGCAGCTCCAGCTCCGCATCCAGACTGAGCCTTGGGGTCGGGTTGGGTTGTCCCGGGTCGGGTCGGGATATTAATGCCTCATTTGCTGCAAGCGACGAGTGCGAGTTCCTGTTGTTGCTGCTTTGAGCTGCACCCACTAAGCCATGCACAAAAGACACCAACAAACAAAATACACCCACAAACAGACACACACACGCTTACACTCGATGATATCCATGTCAGAGACTGGCCCTTTGCTCGGGCAAATGCAAAAGGCAAAGGACTTAGAGGCGCATTGTCGAGGGCCATGAATAGCACTGGTCATTAGCAAAGTTGACTGTCAGTGCAACAGCAACAGCAACAGCAACAACAACAATAAGTATCCGAAGCAAGTGAGACCGACTGTGGAATGCCTGTAACTCATTTTTTTGATGACCAAAGCAATTAAACAACAAAACTTCTATTTAATTGATATCAGTTGAAGTACATGCTGTTTTGGTTTGTGACTTGGCTAAGAAAAAAACACTTCCATTATTTTTGATAGTGGAAGTGCATGTTGTTGGTTTGTGTCTTGCTTAAAGGAAATGCAGTTTCATACTTTATAGAAATGCATATATTATGTACATATATTTAACACTCTTAAAAATTACTTCCATTTGACACACAGCTGTAACACCACCTACCGGCTGCCGGGTATAATCACCAACAATTGCTGCGCCACCGAAAACAACTCCAACTTATGCACATGGTCAAGTGAAGTCTCAGTTACACAGTTACAAGGCCCCACAGGAGCAGAGCAGAGCAGAGCGGAGTCGGAGTCGGAGCAGAAGGAGCAGGAGCTGCGACTTGTCTATTATTTCGTTTTAATTTCTTCTGTCACTTTCTGTCATCAGCACCCCTGGGTAACAAGCACAACAATTACAACCCTTGCAACCTGATCAGCTGTCGTTGGCTGACTTACTGCCCATTGCCCTTCACTGCTCGTCACGTCCCACGTCCCACATCTCACATCGTCTTGTTGTTGTTTGTTTTTGCTTTGTTGTTGTTATTGTCCATGCGTGTCGTTGAGTTCATTATGGGCTTACGCAAATCTAGCGGTGTGTGAGTGTGTGCATGTGTGCATGTGTGCATGTATGCATGTGTCTGTGTCTGTGTCGCACTCTCAAGTGTTGGTCGCCTCTGTAGGTGTTTATTGTGATGTTAAGTTGCTGGCAACAGCAACAACAAACTGTTGTTTAGCAGAGCGCCACAATCGGCTGCTGTTGACAGTTTAGCTCTCTCTCCACTCTCGCTCCCTCTGTGCCCTGTTGTTGTAACTTGAGCCCAGAATGTTTTGCATGTTCCAATTCATTTCGTTTCTCGCATGCGCTCAAACAATATGCGCTCTCTCAGTTGAGTGGGTGTTTGGGGGGGGGAGTGAGAGTCAGACGACGGCTTTTAGGATTGCCAGGGTAACTAGCTTCATCATTATCCTGCACAGCTGAGCGACAACACTTATCTAATATATATCTAATTTTTATTTATAATTAAAACCGTCATAATAACATACATTAAATTAGTCCTGTTAAATATTGTATGTGTTTGCTATGCATTGTATGTGGCTAAGTAGTGAGCAGTCTGGCAACCCTAAACCACCCCGCCATTTCATATTTGGCGCCTCGGATAATCACCTAACGGATACTACATACTACAATGGAGATTTGGGCATAGTAAGAAGAGTGCCAACAGTAACAACAACAAGCGTTGGCGCTCTCTCTCACTCTCGCTGCGAACTTCGTCAAGTGCTGCCACAGTTGGGCACTTTTGTGCTCAGCCAAAGAGAGTTTTGCCATCGTTCCAATCAAGCAGCATTTCGGTTTCGATACGCGCAGTAGTCTCCCGTCAATTAGAGTGTAAAAACGTTACGCTCCGAAACAAAAACGGCTAAACGGAACGGAGCCGCTACACAGACATCCTTTCGCAGGATACAACCAAAATATTGCATATATACACACATACAACAACAAGCTGAGCAGAGCTTTAGCTTCAGCTTTAGCTGTGGCTGCAGCACCAATAAATAACTAAACAAAATAAACGCGTTACGTTATTTGTGCACGCGAAAAGAAGCTGCAAAATATTTAGGCAAATGTGCAATGTGAAAGACAGCTTCCAAAATAATCGTGTGTGTGCGTGTGTGTGACTGTGTGTGTGTGTGAGTTAATGTAAATACCACGAAAATCGCTGAACGCCGAAAATAAAGCAGCAGAAATCAACGAAGACGAAGACATCGTCGTCGTCGTCGTCGTCGTCGGCGGCCACTCGCCAAAAAGCAAAGGCAATACAAAAGTGAGTAGCTGTTGTTGTGCTTGTTGTTGTTGTAGTTGCAGAAACGAGGCGAAATGAAATAATGGAAATTTATGTTGTTGGGCCAGCAGAGAGCGCACTTTGAAGTGCCACTTCAGTTGGCAATCGGAGACTACGCGGGGGGAATTAACATCAGCATTACATACATACGCACATAACATACACATAACATAACATACATACATATAACTGGCATTTTTGGTTGCTGCACTCAAAAGATCTTAACAATACCCGGGCATTGCTCCAACTCACCCCCCTTCGCTCCATGTTTCGCTCCTCTGCAGTCAGTCAAATGTCTTTGATATAATGTCGCACAGCAAACGCACGTACAAAGCTGCGGCTGCTGCAATGGCCGCAGTACACACACACACACACACACACACACAAACGCAAGTCACGTTCTGCTGCTGCTACTTTTCAGCATTACGCGATGTATGTATGTGTGTGTGTGTATGCATGTGTATGTTTGTATGTGTGGGTGGCTGCTTTTGTTTTAGTCTTTGCTTGAAATTGCTTTTTGCTGCTTTCTGCTGCTGCTCAGCGCGACGTCTTTGACAGGGCGCAAGTAATATGCGCACCTGTGAATTTGCCATAAATTAGGCGCACACATAAACACAGCGAAATACCTACACACACACATACAGACATATATTTAAGTACGTAGGTGTGTAAGCACATATCAAAGCATTCGACACCATAACGGCGCATAGCAAAAACGCGCGCCAAACTTCGACTGTGTGTATGTGTGTGTGTGTGTGTGTGTGTGTGTGTGTGTGTGTGTGTGTGTGTACGGTTTCTGGGGTCAGTCTGTCATGCGTGAGTTGCTCGGCCCAAAACTGGCCCCATTAGACGCCCCTTTCTATTCCCTTTTCTCTTATGCTGTCTGTCTGTCCGTCCGTCTGCCCGTCTTGCTGTCTCTGTCTGTCATTTCTGTCTGTTCGTTTATTTTGTGGTGCGCCTCCAATTGGCTCTCAACGGGCTTTGCTCTATTTACCTTATAAAAACACAATTTATTGCTGCTTTAACGATTTTTCTTCTGCGGACATTTTGTGTTACAGTTGTTGTTGTTCTTCTTGTTGTTGCTTTGTAGTTTTGTTTGTTTCAACTTTTCTCGTTTTTTTTCCCCCTCATTGACTTTGATGCTCCTTGTTGTTTGTTTTGTATGTTATGCAGCAGTGTGCGTGTCCTTTTGCGTGTGTCTGTGTGTGTGTGACCATACATATACTATATGTTGGCTGTGCTGGCTTTGTGTATTAAGTTTTGCGTGACATCAACACAAAAAATCAGCAGTAGCAGCAGCAATAACAACAACAACAACAACAACAACATCACAAAAAGTATCCACTCCATTTGGCTAGGATATAATTTGTGCTGGCCTTGTCATAGTTTTTAATCAATAATTTATACTAGAGCATTGCCAGGGAAAAACCCGCATATATCTATATATGTGGGTCTCCGTTTCGAGATAATCATGTTGTAGTTTTCGTCCTTTGTGTGGTTAATAAAGCAAGGGGGCGTTAATGTTAGCTCACTATGTAAATGTCTACTGTAAGTAAGCTGTTAGTTTACAGCGCGCCTGCATGTAAAATATCTCGATCCACGTTTACGATTACAGTGGCGTCTCAACATTACAGTCGCTGTTGACGTAATATAAAATACGCAGTTGTGTTACAGTTTAGTTTGTATAAGCAGATATAACCGATTAATGTAATGTTAATGTTATATAGCAGAGGCGTCCGAACAGAAATAATGTAAGCCTGCTGTTAGCTTACAGCGCTGCAAATGTCACTTGATCCGATCAGTAGTCGGAAATGCTTGTTAAGTAGGACGTCATTGATATCGATTAACAAAAACTCATTACTGTGCTCCCGTTGCTGAAATTTTCCCATAAACTTTTCATCGTTTTGGTTATTGTTTTTGTAGTTGCCAGGTGAGATTAATTTCCACAGTTTTTACTCAAGGTTTTACCCTTCTTACGCAAAAAATGACGAAATGAAAGCCGCTTGAATTTACGACTTTTGTGCTGGAATACGACTCATAAACTTTCACATGCTCTCCGTCAAAAACTTTATCCTTACAACAAAAGGAAGACTAATCACGGCTGAGCGAGCAAGAGCTGCGCCATAAATTTGGAACAAGCCAGATCTTAAGTGCCGGCGATTAGGTAATGACAAAGCGTCACTTAACTATAGCATACTTTTGAGCTGCGAAAAATACGGAATTTGAAATTGAAATTGTGAAGTTTTACAGTTTATTGTTGATTTTGTCGACTTGATTGTGTAATTAAATCAATGCCACTCGGCACTAATTTAGCTCCATTAGCTGTGTAATTAGGTTGCTCAACTTTTCGCCAGACAGAGGCAGCCAAGTGCTATTAATTTTGATTCTGCCAATACCAAATGTGTTACTCTAATTAGTTTCGGCCTGGCTCGACTAAAAAGCCTCTAAAGCGGCAAGCGACTTGCCACTTTCCACTTGCCACTTGCCACTTGCCACTTACTCACTGACTCTGCTTTGCTCAGTGCAAAATGTTCGCAACCAAATGAGCGCACGTTTTTGCTGCGTTTACCTGAATAATGAGTTTTCATGCTGCTGCCACATGCCACATGCGCCTCGATTGCCCCACATTGCCCCCCGTCGGTGGCCCACATCACACATCGGACATGACCAACTTCAGTTTCCATCAGCAGCAATCTCTGGTCTGGTTAAACGTATGCAATTTGAGTGAAACTCATTCAACGACAGCCTTCCAGCATTTTGGCCATTCGGAGGCGTCGTACCGGAAAGAAATGCCATTAAAAACGCAATAACAAAATCAAAAACGAAAAAAAGAAAAAGTAGCGAAAAACAAGTAAGAAAACTGCTGGCGAGTGAGCTCGACTATGAGATACCCGTCTAAGGTCATTTGGAATACAAATTAAAAATTATTTTTATTTTGTTAGTATTTTTTGAGTAAAGAAAACTCATGAAATATAATAATAATATCATTGTTTGAATTTTATATTTTACAAAAAAAATATCATGTTGCAAAAAGAAGAAATAATATGTAAAAATTGCATTAATTCATTGTCTGCCAGTTTAAAGAGAATGAAGAAGTCAATATTTGTATTAATTATTTCCAAAGAATAACAAACCAAAGAAACTTAAAAGTTTCCGAACTTATTGTTTCTTCTAGGATTATTTAGGAATTCGTAGACTTATATTATTTGGCTCTTCAAAATTTAAAACTAACTTTGTGATAACATTTGCAGGGGCAACTTTAACTTTATCTGGGTAGTTGACCTAAAGGGGTAGTAGTCACCAACATGGTCTATATTGCTTTTATAATCTGTGAGAGAAAGAGGCTTATAGAAACGGACAGATAGACAGACAGATATATCAGTTGGAGTTGCCTCCTCCTGGCTCTTACAATCAATTGCCACTAAGTTTTAATACCCTTCTAGCCTATGGGAGACGGGAATAAAAAGTAGCAGAAAAAAACAAGATAAACTGAAACGAAATGAAAGAAAAACGAAAATATAACGTAGAGAGTGCGCAAAAATATATATATGTACATATCTATATGTTATATGGATTGTACAGTAGTATGGAAGTAGTATGTCAACGTTTCTGTGTGAATGTCTGATTGTGTTAGTGTATGTGTGTGAGTGTGAGTGTGTGCGTGCTTAAGGCTCCAGTGCAAATAGCCAAGGTGGAAAAATCGATATAAATGAATACGGCAACATTTGGTTTGGGGTTTTGGGGTTTTTGGTGGCGATGGGACGATGGGGGGTTGGTCGGTGGAACACCCAAAAACTCGAGACAGTACAAATGGCGAATGCTTTTTAGCCTACCCAGCGTCCAACTTGCAAAACTTTTGCACACGCACAGCAACGCGCACAGACGCAAACGCAATCACAAACACAAGCACAACAACCACAACGCACCCACACAGAAACACAAACACACACACACACACACACACACACACACGCGCTTACCAACTCGCCCTACAGCCCGAGTCAGAGGCAGACGTCGCGATTTTAAGCGCAGGCATACAAAAGTTGATATAAAAATAAAGCAAAAACAAAAACACAAAAACGAACAGAAAAAAAAAAACGCAACCAACATTGAGAAAGTTACAGTTGAGAGTGCTCTACAGGGAAATACCCAGTCCATCCATCAATGGCAGGCAGGCTACACCACTACACCACAGTTTAGCAGTCACTGTTAAAGTGCCCGTTTAACAGCATTTTAATGAGCGATCATCGCTTAACAGCAGCCGCATGTTAAGCTTAGCAGCTGTCTGTTAAGCCTAGTAGCTGTCTGTTAAAGTTTCCACCCAAGAGTTGTGTTTACTGGTGTTATTGTTGTGCTTGCCATAGCGTTGATATACCCCAATTGAAGCTTATTGTTACGGGGCATATCCGCAACAAGAACAACAACAACAGCAAGCGCAACAACAACAACAACTAGCTACAGCAATAAAGAAAGATTTCATGCTGTGGCTGCAATTTTTGCCCCAGTAAGTATGCTACATATTTTTGAGTACGGGTTAAGTGCCACACAGGACGAGTGTGCGTATGCCAGATGTACTTACATACATATATACACACATTTGTACATATGTTCATACATACATGCATGCATGCGTACATATGTACATATGTACAAATATATAGAATTGTACAGCTGTGTCTGTATGGGTCTGTGACCCGGCTTAACAGCATTTGCACGCGTCTCTTTTTTTGAACTTAGACATTTGACATTTCAATTTCAATCGGCCGAGCAAATTGCCAAAAATTCCAAATTGGAAAAAAATGGAATAAAAAAGAAATGAAAAAGAATTATTTGTATACCAGCTACCCGCAGGACATCAGGGTATTATAAATTAGTCGCAATTGAAAGCCCCAAAGCGAACTCTAAAGCTATATACAGATAACAGTTTTTATTTTAATTTGTTTGCAGATATTTTATATATATTTACTGCTTCATACTGAGCCCGCAAGTTGTACATTATAGAGAAATAAAATACAAGAAAACAAGATAACAAATAGAATTAAATTTTTAATAAATGTAGATAAATATAGATTTTAGTTGGGTGAGTTTTTATTGTAATTATCAAATTTAAATTGGGAATTTAAGTAACTACCTAACTACCAACTGCATAAACTTCAATTGTATAATTTGTGTATATTATTCAACATTAAAACGTATTTATTTATTTTGTTATGTTTAAATTGTTCTGAAATTTTGTACCTTGGAGTGAAAACTCTCAACAATTTTAATATCGGCGAAATCTTGATGAGCGTCGAAAGCCGAGATGATATATCCTTATCCGTCGGTCCGTCTGTCTCCCAAAGACTTTGAAAGGAGCCATGAAGGTAGTGCGCAGCTTAATTCATCGAGCGCCATTTAAAGGTCAAATAATATATTTACACAAGGTGAATGGTTTGTGTAAACTTAATTAAATTGGGAATATTAAGTTGGAAGTTACATGCGGTAAATTTTATTAGGTGATTTGGATATGTAGGTATTCAGCAAAATTGGAAGCGGATAACTCGCAGTCGTCTATAGCTTTGTCAGTTGATTTTTTTAAGCTTCTGCTTCCTCACATGCTTAAGCTGTTTTAGATAGTTTGCCGAATTGTCGTATTGATTTCTAATTACATGCATTCGCCTCACGGCGTCGGAGGCGGCACTCGGCCAGAGGCAACAACTTAAGGTAGGGCCGCACACACACACACAGACACACACACGGACGCGGACACGGACAAACTCGTTGGCTGGTTGATGTTGCCAAGCGAGCGATCCGTGCTCATGTGTGCACCTCGCTCTGGTAGTGTGTACTATGTGTATATGCTTAGGAGTGGCTCAGTCAGCCAAATAGAAACAAATTAGAGGCGGGATGGGGGTCAGGCTGTCTACTATTTGTTGTGGTGGCGCGTTGCCATGACGCCGTTTATTGATTTTACTTCTGCCAACTGCCAACAGGCAAGAGCCAAGAGGCATGGGAGGTGGCAAGTGGCAAGTGGCAAGAGCCATCAGGCAAGAGCCATGAATCATGTTGTGGGGGGTCCGTGTGCGTTGCGTGTTTAGCAATTTGTGGTTATATTATAATGACCACTTGATTTGCCTGCGCCCAAGCTCGAGCCCAAAAACCCGAGCACCCCTCGGTCTCTCTCTTGCTCTGTTAGTTCTGTCTCTTTTGTACTAATTGCTTGGCTTGGCTTGCTTGATATATCAACAGGAAACAGCAGGTGAAGCAGGCACAGTCGCAGAGGCAACGTCAAGACGCATGTACGCTCCATGCTCAACGCTGGCTGCTCAACGCCGAAGTCGTCTAAAAGCGCCAGCGATCGTGTGAATCGAGCGTATACTTAATAATAATTTTTGTGTTGTGCAACACACACACGCACACACCATCAAGTAGAGCCACACACTCACACACACACGACGAGCCTACGCCTATAACTTGCGGGCAAGGCCCAACTCTACAAGATGTCAACTTCAAAGCGACAACGACAACGACAACGGCAGCAGGAGCTGCAGGCACAGCAGGACCAACAGCAGCACAAGGACAGCGAGGAGCGAGGACATCAAAGGCGGTCGAGAGTTGGTCACAGCTGGCTGCTGATTCTCTTGTTCCTGCTGCTGTCATTGCTGGGGGATCATCAGCACTGGGCAGCCAGCGGCAGCAGCATTGTCGAGCCAGAGGAGGCGGCATTTCAAGGTATGTAAAACACAACACAACACACACACACACACAAGCACACACACAAAGCCACACATCCTCCCCTCGCCGCAAACCCTTTGTGAAGTGTCTAATTGTGCAAATTTTGAGGCCATGTGAAAATTGAGCACGACGAGCATATCAATAAGTGAATTGAAGGGAACTGAATTGAAGTGAAGTGAAGGGCCTGCCTTCCACACAGACTCTCTACTCTCTACTCTCTGCCTGAATAGCTGTCAGTCTGGCTTTTGGCTTTGACATTAATGAGCGACTTAATTATGCGTTGCACACACACACACACACATACACACATTTATACTACCGCCCCCCCCTCTCACGTGACAGGCCCGTCAGTTGTGAGCACACAGTGAGAAATAATCAATGCTTGTTTCCTTGAAAAAAAAAAACTTTGATATTCGATCAGAATCTAGTACCGAAATTAGGGCACAGCTTGTTTAATTTGTTTTTATTTCTCTGAGTTTAAACAAAGCTGGCAATAAATTATACTGTTATTGTGCATAGTAACTAAAGTCTAAATATTATTAATTTTTGTTAGAATATCAAAGTAAATTTGGGATTGAAATCCTCAGCTTAAACTGAATCCGTCAGAAAACAACTTAAAGTAAAGTCTAAATATTATTAATTTTTTATATTCGAATTATCAAAGTAAATTTGGGATTTAAACTCTCAGCTTAATGTGAAACAGTTTCATATTTGAATATTATTAAACAGTATAAGGATTCAGTTACATTACTATTTAATCAGAGCTTAAAAAATGTACCAACAAATGTAGCTTCCACCATTTTAACATGCTCGAAATGTTAGACAATATTTTTGTCGTCGCAATTAGATATGTTATTAAAAGCTACAACAATTTGTAGAGCCTGATTTTCTCGCTGTGCATGTACATAAATTATCGTTGTTATGCAATGTTTTTGTCAAATTTTCCGACTTTTCGGAAATTCCCCAGCTGTCCCTCTGCTTCCCTCTGCCCTGCTCCCTTGCTCCCTTGCTCGCCTAGTCCGCCAGTTGTCAGCGTATATGTTGATGTGCTGCTGCCGCTGCTGCTGCTGTTGCTGACACTTCGATTTCAATTGCATGCAATATGCGATTTTTCAATTTCAATTTGAATACGCAATGGCGCACGGGCGAGTTGAAAACTCAACTGCAGCCAAAGAGTGAAGAGTGAAGAGGCAGGAGGAGGCGGACAAAAACATGGCAAAGAGTGTGGCACACACACACACGTATGCAAATCTGTCGAGTGTCCAGTGCACTTTAATCGGCAGCACATAGTTGCTTAATCAACTAGCAACCACACACACACATTCATAGAGTGTGTGTGTGTGTTGGTGTGTGTCGTGTAGTTGCGTGTTCCATTTAATACAATGGGAGCCAGCATGACGTAAGTGTTGAACAAACAGCAAAGAGCGGCAAGTACAAGTAGAGCACTAAACTCTACACTACACTTTGGTGGCGACTCGTTACTGGTTACTCGTTACTTGCTAATACACACTTATCGATGTCAAGTGATTCCCCAGGCTAAGATCAAAAGCCAAACCGCAAGAAGCTGCTTCACTTTACTTTGCTTTGCTTTGATTGCGGTCTCATTCAATCGCCATTTTGCTGTTGTGCCCAATAAAATGTCGTAGCAGAATTTGCATTGCATTTGGAGAGTGCAGAGATATTTATTGAAAATATCTATGCACTCGCAACGCAGAGGCTCAACAGTTGTAGCTGCAGCTGGAGTGCTTAATTTTGGCCCATTGCCAAAGCACAAAAACAGACCCACAGCACAGCACAGCACGAATGTCTGCTTTGCTGGCTGTTTTGGAAATGTGGCCAATGCCTAGCAGTAAATTACAGACATGCCTCGAGTTGGCAAAGCTCATTAGAATTTATTGCGGACACGTCGGTCACACCCCGAAAGGACAAGCGGACAAACGGACAAACGGAGTGTGTTCGCATATGTGGCCGAAAATTATGAACTCGACTCACACATTCATGTACTTAAATTGCTTTTATTTGGCCATTTGAATACGCTCGCCAGGTCACTGTGGTCACACCAGCCCCTGCGAGCAGCTCTGCTACGAGATCCACGATGGCATGTACGAGTGCGATTGCATCGAGGGCTACGAGCTGAACAAGAACGGTTACAGCTGCCAAGGTGCGTCTCCCACTCACCAACATATTTGTATATTACCCTCCATCTTAATGTCTCGCTTTTCTCGCAGTCATAAATACGACCAGCAGCGGCATCGATGGCCACGGCAAGTCCGACGAGGATGTGCTGTACCAGAAGGGCGCCTCGTTCAGCGCCAAGTTGGCCAACGATAAGTCTCGATTTGCAGCAGGTTCGGACTCCAGTCAGGACTCTGACGGCGATTCGGATTCGGTTGCAGATCTGGACATCGATAACGATAGCTACGATTACAACGATGACAATGCCGATGGAATGCAGCAGCAGCAGCAGCGACAGCAACAGAAAGTCAATTCAAACGATTATTACATATCAGCCGAGAGCATTAGCTTCAATTCGGAGAACGAGAACGAAAACGAGAATCAAGAGCTGGATGCGGCCGACTTTAAGGTGGCATCCACAGCTGGCACCACGACCAGCAAATCTCCGCCACGCAGCACCGCAAAGCCGGTGGCGAGCACAGCAGCAGCGACGAGCACCGCGAGACCAGCTGCTCAGCGGAATGCGGAGGATTATGGCGACGAGAGGGACGTGGATGCAGACGGAGATGACAATGGTGATGGGGATGTGGACGAGTATTATAGCTACAAATCGGACATGTCCATTTATGACGATGTCAATAATAATCAATTAAACTTAAGACGCAATAGCAACACTAACGGCAACAGCAATTCGCATACATATCAACAAATGACTAGCAACAACGACAACAACAAAAACAGGAGCAACAATAAGGTTGCAATGCATATCAATAAAAATGCTGCCAATATCAACACCATATCAGAGAAAACGACACCAGCAACAACACCCAGCAGGTGCGTAACATTTAACTTTTCGATTTTTAATTAAAGCAGAGTCGACGATGAGCAATCGACATTGATAAAATTCATTTAGTTAAATCATAAATATAAAAATGATTTGTCCTAATTGACTGACTAGACACAACACACAAAGGAAGTTTAAATTTGTACAACATAGTTTACGAAATGTTTGTGCTGCTGGGTTTTTTAAATTTCCCACTCGAACTATATTAAAACGCGTATTAAAATTAGTACGATTCTTTTGTTTAATTACAATGTGTAAAAGAAAAACACACACGCCGCAATTAGTACACAACAGTAAAAACTCTTCAAAGAAACAACAACTTTTTAACAATTTCTCGATGGCATAATGAAAAACCTACATGCAGTTAAAATACAACTTTGTCCAATACATTTTTTTAAGCAACGCAAATTGCGGGATAGTAAAATGACTAAAAAATAAATCTGCACATTTTAAATTAAAGGCGCTAAATTGTAAATTGTAAATAATGAATGATAAATTCTGGGGGTAAATTATATTGTGTTAATTTAATCTAGCTTTCGCTGCAGGGGTTGAGGAAAAGCCAAAAAAAATCCATCTGGTCAAATGAAAGGTTAATAATTAGCTATTATTTTTTATTTTGTTTTCCTAAAATGATAAAATAGATTTGATAGATTTTTATTAGAACTGATTAGACTAGAACTGAGGACAGGGATCTCGAGAGATTTTAAAGACTAACAATCGTTTAACTGTTATCGGTAATCGCTATCAATCGTTTGTTATTTATTTGAATATTTATGATTGCTTTGGACAGCAGCCAACTTTGCAATCTGGACTGCGGCGCAGAGGGCATCTGTGCTCTGGAGGCCTCTTCGACCATTGCCCGCTGTCTGTGCCCCTTTAGCAAGACGGGCAATGGCTGCCTCGAAGGTAAGTTCGGCCTTTAACCTCCTTATATATGCCATTACTAATCTGGTTGCTTACACAGATATTAAGGCGCATGTGCCACGCTTTGCGAAGCGCTCGTGGCTGGCATTTGCGGCGTTGCATGGCGCCTATAAGCATGTGCAGCTACGGCTGGAATTCCGTCCAGAATCCTTTGACGGCATCATTTTGCTGAGCGGGGAACGTGATGATTTGACCGGTGATTTTATGGCACTGCTGCTCAACAAGGGCTTCGTGGAGTTCTGGTTCGACTGCGGCTCCGGCGTGGGCAGCGTGCGTTCCCGGGAGACGATCATGCTGAATGAATGGAACTCGGTGATCATCTATCGCCATCGCTGGGACGCCTGGATGGTGCTCAACCATGGCACCAAAGTGCAAGGCAGATCGAATGTTGGTTCAATATAAAACAGCGTTCTTTATAATTTACTTAAATGTATATCCATTGACAGGGCTTGTTCTCACGCATCACATTCCGGGAGCCGGTCTTCCTCGGCGGCATTGGCAACATCACCGGCCTGGCCAAGCGGCTGCCACTCGCCGAAGGCTTTGCCGGCTGCATTCGTCGCTTTGTGGCCAACGAGCACGATTACAAGTTCACGGAGCATCCGCTGGGCGATGTCATCAATGGCTTCGACATACGTAAGAGACAAACCTTTAACGTAATCAATTATCTATAAACGTGTTCTTGCAGAGGACTGCTCGACGGACAAGTGTGTGCGTTATCCTTGCCAGCATGGCGGCAAGTGTTTGCCCTCAGATCAGGGCGCCGTTTGTCTGTGTCCCCTCGGCTTTGTGGGCGATCTCTGCGAGATACGCATGGATCTGCAGGTGAGCAGCAGCTTATCGCCATTGTTTGTTACACTCTCTTAACTGGTATTTGTTTCTGCAGGTGCCCGCCTTCAATGGCTCCTCTTTTCTGCGCTATGCGCCGCTGGGCAACAGCGCGCTCATCTGGCTGGAGCTGAAGGTGATACTCAAACCGGAGCAGTCCGATGGTTTAATACTTTACTCTGGTCCGGAGCATCGTGGCGACTTTATTGCACTCTATTTGCACGATGGATTCGTGGAGTTTGCCTTCGATCTGGGCAGCGGCCCCGCAGTGGTTCGGTAAGTTGCATTTAATCCTTTAACTTGTTAACTTTACTCATTTCCGCTTTGTGGCCAGCAGCAGTGAGTACTCGCTCAGTCTGGGACAATGGCACACCATCAAGATCTCACGCACAGCGCGCTTGGCCGTGCTCAAGGTAAGTGAATAGCATCAACTTGAAACTATCAAGATTTTAATACGTTTTGCTGCTGCAGATCGATCAGCATCAGGAGGTCATGACCATCTCGTCGAACGGCTTCTGGCATCTGTCGCTGGCACAGAATCTGTTTGTGGGCGGCGTCAATCACGTGGACCACCTGCCGCTGGACCTCAAGTACAAGTCCTTCTTTGTGGGCTGCATTCAACGCGTAAGTTCATGGTTGCAATCAACTCGGGCACTTCAGCTAACCAGACTATTGTAATTTGTGCGCAGATTGACATCAACGGCCATTCGCTGGGCATTGTGGCGGAGGCATTGGGTGGCAGCAATATTGCCAACTGTCCGCATGCCTGTGTCGCCCGCCCGTGCGGCCCGCTGGCCGAGTGCGTGCCGCAAATGGAGAGCTACGAGTGCCGTTGCAGCATCTACAACGAGCGTTGCAACAAGGCGGCTGAAGTGCCGCCCGAGCAGCTGCCAGAGCTATCGCTGCACAAGTCACACAATGGCAGGCCACTTGAGGCCGCCAAACAATACAAAGGAGTTGACGCGACGACGCCGGCTTCGCTCTCCAAGAAGCTGTGGACGCACAAGAAGCATGCCACAAAGCGCAAGAATTTGCACAAGCACAAAACAACGCCCAGCACAACAACCACAACAACAACGACGACGACGACGACGCCTCAACCCACAACAACAAGCACAACGACGACGACGACAACAACAACAGCCAGACCGTCCACAACGAGCACCACAAGACAATCTGTAGCAGCGGGCGGTGCGCCCAGCAATGAGGAAATCGAAGATGATATCATTTTCCGCTTTGTGCATGAGAATGCAGGCATGCAAAGTGCCGCACAGCGGGCAGCAGTGGAGGCGAGGCAGCAGCATAAGCTGAAGGTGAAGTTGGAGCCGACTCGCTTCGAGAGCAAGCATGTGGGGAAGCAGCATGTGAGCAAGCATGAGCACCACCAGAAGCCCAATGCGTTCGCCCACAAGCTGAGTCGCCTGCCCACCCACTACGAGAGTTTCCAGACGAATCCGGACAGCGATATACTCACGTTTGACGACAACAACGATTGGATAGCCAGTCTGCAGCAGCAGGAGTATGCGGATGCCATGGCAACCGGTCAAATGGGCAAGCCCCAAAGTGTCGGTTTAAGTTCAGCTGTCGAAGACGATAACGCTGACAATGTGAATCCCAGCTCGAATCAGGAACAGGATGCGGATGGCGATGCCGATGCCAGTGCATTTGTATTTGATGAATCGCTGTTTGACGCGACCGATGGCACCGAGGACTATCAGCGCAAGCAGCTCGCCCAGGACATGAAGCGCATCATGTCCAACACGCACACGCATTCGCATGCTCCCAAGGAGCTGCAGCCACCGTCGGTGGCCATTGAGTCGCAATACAGCGAGGATTACAGCGACGATGAGCTGCTAACGCCAGTGCTTAAGTCCGAGGCGGAGTCGGCAGTTCCAGCTGCGCCTGCAGCGCCCAGCACACCACAAACCCACACCGACTGGAGTCTGCTGAAGAAGTTTGATTTGTCCGCGGAGCATCAGTCGCAGGTGCAGAGCGTGCGCAAGAATTTCGGCGCCTGCTTTGCCGGCACCGACAGCTATTTCCACTACAACGATGCGGAGACCATGAGCCAAGTGATTAGCTACAACATCGATTTGAATCTGCGCATCAAGACGCACTCGGACAATGGCGTCATCCTCTGGACAGGACGGCAGGGCACCACAGAGGAGCACGACGACTACTTGTCGCTGGGCATCGAGCATGGGTAACTTTACCCTTAGACTATTTATTTTTATTTGTAATCTAACTTTATAATCCGCCTGCAGTTACTTGCACTTCCGTTATGATCTGGGCGCTGGCGAGCTGGACATACGCTTCAATGGCACCAAGATCAGCGATGGTCTCTGGCATCGCGTTAGAGCCATCAGGTAATTATGAAAACTTCATACTGTAGTATTTTGACTAAAGCTCCTATTTTATATTGCAGAAACTCGCAGGAGGGTTACTTGGAGGTGGATGGACGCAAGACGCTGGCGCTGCATTCGCCTGGCACGATGCGTCAACTTAACACCGATACTGGGCTTTATGTTGGTAGGTGGATGAATCAACTTGTTTCAGACTGAACTATAGGCTAAAAAATACTCACTGACTGAATAGTCTGCAACATTTGATAATAATAAGGCTGGCTTGAAATTCCTACTCTAACCATTTAAAATCAAGCATTAAAGGTTGTATGCTAGGAGACTAAAATTTGTACACGAGATAGATAAATATAACGTAACGCTGAGTCTTTTAGAATTATTACTTTAACTATCTTAAATCGCGCATTGAAGTTAATACTATAGGAAAATGTTTTTAAAATATATGTGTATATTAATGAATTGTTGTCGTTATTCCTTGCAGGTGGCATGCCAGATGTGGCATATTTTACGCATCAGCGCTATTTTAGCGGCATCGTCGGCTGCATATCAGAGATCGTTTTGGCTGGCGATAAACTTAACTTTGATCCGAACACGTTGGGCACGGCGCACAACGTGGAAACCGGTCTACTATGAAACGCTGCACTTACGCCTCAAGACTTTTGATATCAACTAGTTTAAATGTTATTTATGCTTTGATTTATAAATGTTTACAAATATGTCTTTTTCGTTTTGTGTTTGTACAAAGACGCTTTTAAATATCAATTCGAGAGAGAAATCGAGGAGGTGGGTCAAATGGAGGGAATTTTTTTACGCCAAGTGAGATGAAAATGGAACCTAAGTAAAATCTAGTGCATAAACGAAACCCATACTACATAATATAGTGCATACATATTGATTATATACAACAACAATATATATACATACATATATATATATATATATTTGAAAGAAGAATGGAAACCCCCCCTAAAAACAAAAGGCATGCTTCACATAGCCTGTGACTGTCAATACTTCAGAATGGAATAGTTTATATATAACTTTAGCAAAGATTTATAAAAACAAAACAAAAACAAACAAAAAGAAAAAACTATGCGATGAAATATCTATGAACAATTGTAGAAAAATGAGAAGAAAAAAAAGAAAACGAGTGTGCACATGTTTTATGTCCATTTTAGCGCTTGTTTTTAAGTGAACGTTACGCTTTATGTGCAGAGCTGCCAGACTTTTTGTAAGACAAACACAAAACAACACACACACACACACACATACAAACACTCTCACTCTCACTAACTGACACAACATATTGGCAACACTTTCGTTTTTCGCATTGCTGTACCTTAAGAAACTATAAACTGTACATTCTGAACTTATTGACACTTCTTGGAAGTTCTTTAACTGTATTGAACAAAAACAACAAACAAACAAACAAACAAAGTAAACAACAACAAAGACAAACAACAACAAATAAAAGAGCAGAAGAGTAAACATACTTAATAAATGATAAGTTAATAAATGTGTAGCGTGTATTAGCCTGTAAGTTAGCACACATACACTCAAACACTCACTCACATACACAAACTCACTTACATACACACACACACAATTGCCTGCCTATGTAAACTTTTATATAAACTAAATACACCAAAGAAAAGGACAACAACAACAACAAACATACGTAAGCTTTACATCCACACTATCACACTCACACTCACACAGACACACGCAACATGCGCTGAACCAGAATTGAAATATGTGAGCGATTTTTAACAATTTATACTACGATACAACATACAAGAAAACAACCAAAACATGAACTAGCTAAAAATAAAACGAAACCAAAAACAAAATACATAAGCAATTAAACAATCCCATAGCGAAATTTTTAAAAGCTAACAACATAAATCATAAATGAGAAAAAACTAAATTAGCCTGTTGACAAAAATTGTAAAAGAAATGCAAGAACACGAAGTTTGTATTCATCTTATGAGTATGATTTTGTAGCTTAATAATAACATCTACGTACATAGCTATATATAAACATACGAAATACTTATGCGTAAATATAAATATATAAATATGAGAAAAACTATAGTGAAAAAAAAAAAAAAACAAACAAAAATAAAGAAATCACAACCACCAATCAATGTAAAACTAAATTAAACGACATTCAATGTAGCTTATTTATAACATATGGAAACGATGCATTGAGATATTTAATTTCGTACATTGGTTTGCAGAAAATACAAATAAAAAACTGATTCTTAAAACTTGTAGTGTT
Organism: Drosophila immigrans; assembly: GCA_963583835.1. Taxonomy (NCBI): domain Eukaryota; kingdom Metazoa; phylum Arthropoda; class Insecta; order Diptera; family Drosophilidae; genus Drosophila; species Drosophila immigrans. The sequence continues at coordinate 27,224,829 of OY757141.1, forward strand.
CTTCCCGTTTTTTCAAAAGGCTCTAATTTTTGAATTCGAAAAGCGCGCGCAAGCTTCCAGTGCTGTAAAAGGAAAAAGTGGTAGCACTGATTTTCAGTTACTCAAACGGGTAAATTTTGGAGCGACCATAATGAAAAAGTTTAAAAAGTATTTTATCAGTATATTTACAACTATTTAACGGTCGGCTTTTTCATATTCGAAAGTCTTAGAAATATTTTTATTAAACATTCAATTATTGGCCCACTCTTTATCACTGTCAAACTAGCTGACTGGATATGTTATACATTTTCAAATAAAATCTACGGTCACACTGTTGAACTGCAGCATCCACAAACAACTCACAATAACGGTAAGTGCGCACTTTCTTTTACATTGCAATTTAAAAAATTTATTTAAATTGTGATTTATGACATACATCTACAACGGGTGATTCCTTGGACCCAGAGATCAACAAGCTGAGCAATGGCTGACGCAAGAGATATAGAAACAGTCGAAAATGCATCCGAAATCGTAGCTTCCAATGCAATCGATAATATCCGTGGGCGCAATCGTATTGTAGCTGCAGGTGGACCGGGGGGTGGTGCAGAGCAGGTAAGAACACCTTCACACGCATGTACGCATATACACCTACGCACATTTCTTAATACTGCATAACCTTGCTTCTCAAAATGCAGAAAACCTCGATGAATATGCTAAATCGGCTATTACATACGATTATCTTTGAAGCAGTCGGCAACGAAGAAGATTTGCACCGGCAAGTATTTAATAAACAATAAAATCGCTTATTAATTGTCACGCAGTAAAGTGAAAAAGACCTGTGAGTTGCTGCTGCTTGCCCATACTTTCATCTTCGTCTGTGGCCTGATCTATATGATATACAATAGAGATGTTAAAAACTAAACACAAAAACCCGGAATGAAGAAAAAAACAAGATATTTGTATTCATATTATAATTATGATTTATTTATTGAATCCTATTCCTTGCACTACAATCAATTATTCATATTAATACTACAATTTTTATAGCTTAATATAACATTTTTTCGAGTAGTTCCAATTATCATCCCACTATTAAGTCAAGTCTGTACAATATAAATTTGGCATTGAGAGGATTTAAGCTGGATTTCAGGTATTGACTTACGCTGCTTTAATAGTAGACTTCTCTTACTTAATCTTCCCCTTACCATCTATGATCTTTGTGTTATGATCACTATTTAATTACTAAAGGGAAATATTGATTCTTCAAACCTTCTTAGACATATTAACTTTTTAATCCCAGTTAGACAACTACTATCCAACAACTACTACTACACCAACTACAACACTCTATTCTAAGAATGAACCTATAAGATCTCTGTGAAGAGACATTATTTCAACTAATCTGATTGGGTTTTTACTGGGTTTTCCCAATCCCTGCAGCAAATGCTGGGTTAGTTTAATATTTATATACCCCCAGAGTTTTTAATTTATCTTTTTTTTAAATTTTTAAATGAATAATTTATTCATATCTGCAACCTTAAGCTTGTAATCTTTTAATATTAAGATTCTTTAAAAATGTTTTTAATTTTTAAATAAAAGAAATGAATACATTTATTAAACTGGTTTTATCCTTATATCCACATTTTATAAATTGTTGTGATTTTGTAGCTCAATAATTCAACGTTTGTAGCTCTATATAAACAGTGACAATATTTATGGTTAAATATAAATATATAAATATAAGATAGCCACAATAACTAAGTGTGAGCAGCTGCTTCTGACTTTTATTAATTGTTTCCTTAATATCTTATATGATTTTTATACCATCAAAACTAAGGCAGTTTTTCAGACAAGGACACGGAACACTAGAGTACCTACATCGAGTGGTCAATTTTGCCTTAAGTGTGATGCAAGCTAAAAAAAGCTATCCCTACACATCCAGGAACTATATATACAGCAATATTTATTCCGATATGGAAATATGTTTTTCAGATTGGTATGTTTGCAATAGCGACATTTCAAGTGAGTTCAAAATGCCGAAGGTAGAAGATGTACTGCAAAATATTCCATCGAGTTACAATGATAATGATACCAAGACTCGATAATTTAACATTACGATTATAGGGGGAGAAAAGAAGTGTGGTCGAAATCTATAATTAATTTGATCTCTTTAGGACACACACAAATTCTATCACAAAATTTAGTGTCTCTAGTCTTCTTCTTCATAAATATCTGATTTTCGAATTACAGTTGCGCGCGCCAACGCCAGTGTTGTGAAATGCTACGCTTAATGAGTACTGCGCTTACTGAATACTTGGAACTTGTAACTCGTTACTCAAACGGTAAAATTTCAGGGTGACCATGCTGAAAAAATGTATGAAACATTATTAAAACTTATTCAAGTTTCTTATACTGCTTGGGTATATTCGTATAAAAAAAAATAATTAATCGATTCGAAAGATTTAAAATATAACTTTTTTTAAAATTGTCAAAAAACCCAACTAATTGGATGTGGTATATTTTGCAATACGGAAAAGTACATTTTGAAATTAAATCTACGGTCATACTGGTGAGCTGCAGCAACAACAAACAACTCACAATAATGGTAAGTGCCCCCTGTCTTTTCTATGCCAATTGGAATATTTTCATTAAATTGTGATTATCCCTATAAGAACTAGACACGAGCAGACTATTGGAAAATAGGCGCAGGTGTCACGAGACACAGCAGACACCTCAAGAGGGACAACAGTCATCAGTCAGGGCAGCAATTTCGAAGACACCTTGGGGGCTGACGTTGCGGAAGACGGTCGCTTCAAAGATACGGAAGTATTTTGTGCGCTGAAAACTTGATTAAAAACCATCTGCTGCGAGTGCTACCTTGGAGCCAGTGATCAGCGAGCTGAGCCATGGCCGACGCAGGAGGTATAGTCGAAAATGCGGCCGAAATCGCTGTTGCCAATGCAATCAATAATATCAATGGGCGCAATCGTATCATTGCAGGTGGACTGGGGGGAGGCGCAGGGCAGGTAAGAACACACTCACACACGCATGCACACACTTACACCTTCGCACACACACACACACACACATAGTACATGTGTTAATGCTGCTTATCTCTGCTTCCCAAAATGTAGAATAACATGATGAATATGCGAGATCGGCTATTTCATGCTATTTACTTTCGAGTAGCCGCCACCTATGCAGAGCTGGTGCCACGGCAAGTATTTAATCAACAATGAAATCATTATATTAATCTTCAATCGTCACGCAGCAAGGTGCAACTGGCCATTGAGTTCCTGCTGCTTGCCAAGGCTTTGGTCTTCTTCTTCACGCTAGTCTATGTGCACACGGCATTCATCAAGAATCCGTGCTCGTGTCTGCAGGAGGTGCAGCACTGGCCACGGGAAGGCGTCATCCGGGTGGAGATCATTCCGCATCTGGCCGAGAAGCGAGCCATCTGGGAGGGCATCAAGGCGGACAAGCAGCTGCTGCAATCACTAAAGCATACTTAGTGAGTTCATATTCCGTGCTATTTGTTGGCCAATTGATTTAGTTCTCGCTTCGTTTTGCAGCCACTACGATGTGGGACCCCAAACGCTGGACAATCACAACCGACTGAGACGCTATGAGGCGATATTACGCAAACTGGGCGTGCCTGTGCGTCCCGTGCGCGCCTACAGCAATGAAACGCTCTACTTCTACTTTGAGGCCATCAATCTGCTGGACAACTATGAGCATCCCAGCGCTATACCACTGAAAGACGAGGACGACGATGATGGTAATTTGGGTCGTTCAAAGAGATTATTATTTGTTAATTGTATCCCTTTTCCAGATGAACAATACATTGTGGAGTACTCGCTGGAGTATGGACATCTGCGACTCTCGGCCGCCACGCGCAAACGTCTCAATATACCCGTGCTTACAGTTCAATTGGATCCGAATACCAACAAGTGTTTCGGTGACAAATTAACGCGCTATTTGCTCAAACGTTTGCTAGGGTGAGTTCTCTGCTGGCCATCTTAATTAATTGATGTTGATTGGAGACTCGTTTTGTGTTGCAGCTACGATGATTTGCTGATGGCATCGGTGCGCACAATTGCCGAGAAGGAGGATAACAAGGGCTATCTGCGCAACGTCATCACCGGCGAGCATTATCGCTTTGTGTCCATGTGGTGGGCGGCCTGGAGCAGCTATCCTGCTGCCTTCTCTGTCATGCTGCTCTTTGTATGTCGTTTTAACCGCTTATCAATTTGTTTTTCGTTAATTTGTTATTGTCCAATTACAGACGTTCTCGGTGTCGATGCTGTTGCGTTACTCGCATCATCAGATCTTTGTGTTTATAGGTAATTAAGCGAGACATTTGAACTCGGACACTTTATCTTGATGACTCTCTTTATTCCGTTCTCTTTCAGTCGATCTGCTGCAAATGCTGGAGTACAATGTGTCGGCTCGTTTCCCCATTGCGCCCCTTTTGACGGTCATATTGGCGCTAGTAGGTGTGCATAGACCAAACCAAACTAAGAATCTGTTTGAAATTGTGACTAACTTGTTGCGTTTTCTTGGCAGGCATGGAGGCCATCATGTCGGAGTTCTTTAACGACACCACAACGGCATTCTATATTATATTGATTGTATGGATCGCCGATCAATTCGATGCCATCTGCGTGCACACAAGCATCACGAAGCGTCATTGGCTCAGGTGCGTAGACACATTTGGCAATCTATCCATCCATCTATCAGTTGTTTAGTTTTCTTTTGCGCCAACATTGTGCAATTGTCTGTGTCGAGAGAGAGAAGAGAAATGACAAATTCAATTACATTAAGTCGAAGACTGGCCGGCAACGCAATCCTTTTGGTGTCCAGCTGCTGCTTGAAGCTACCCCCAGCACTTAACAGTTCATTTCGTTTGGGGTTTTGTTGTACTTCACACTCTCCAGCCCCGCTCCGCCCCGCACCCAAACAATTCGTCGTTTTGTTTGTTCGTTTTCGCTTTCGTATCGTAGCGTATCGTTTGGTTGTTATTTGAAAATTAACTTGGCTTGCGCAAGCCTCCCCCGGGGCCAAAGCAAATCGACCAACACCAACATCGAGAGACCAAGACCACTGCTCGGTGCCCCCTTTGGAGCATAGAACTGAATTTCATCACTTAAGTCAACAAGCGTAACCCAAGCTCTGCTCGTGCTCTTCTATCCTGACCCATTCCCAACTGAGCCGCGCCATTAGTAAACATTTAAATAAACTTGTTTGTAATATCTGCGCGTAGGAAACGAAATAAGTGAAAACATGCCAAAAAATGTAAAAAACACTCACACAAGTCAGAAGGGCTGCATTCGAGTGTGCTCGACTGCGGCATACCCGATACCCATTTTTAGCCACCACCAAATCTTTTATGCATGCCCTTGAAAATAGTTTCTTCAATTTTTGTAATTAAATGAAACCATTCAAAATGATGCACATTTGTTGGGCTAAAGTTCAAACTTGATCTGCAAAGAAACCACACGAATATTGCAATTTAATTATGAAGCTCGCTGGCCACTAAATTAGAATGCCCTTCATTTCCGAGATTTAGAAAAAAAGACATGCTCTTTCTTCTACTCTGCAAACATTAATGACCACGCACGTCACAACAACAAAACTCAATCAGGCCGCAGGAAAAACAACTGCTGTTTTCCCCTTTTATATTTTTTTTTGAAGTGAAAAGTCTACATTGAGGCGTGGCCGGGGGGACGGGCGGTGGTGCGGTCGTAACTGGCGGCTACTTTGCGGTTTATTGCGCGCACTTTGCATAATTGAGAAGCTGCCGCGGAGCTAGAAATTATTTTGGTAACTGTCTGCCTACCTCCCTAACCTCTCCTTACCTCCCGCCCTCCCTCTCTCAGCATCACTTTTCATTTTTGATAGCATTCAAGGCGGGCTCGCATCAATAATTCAAAAAGACACTCGAGTATTCCCTTTATTCGTTCCATTGCCGCCAGTTTTGCGTTTATGAGTGCCATTAGATATTCATGTGCCGGCATTTATCAATCACTATTTTCCCATCCCTGCCACGCCCCTCTTGTTGCCCCCCTCATCGCTTGTTTTCGTGTTGATTTTGCGTAATTTGCGCCTGAATTAAAAGGCTATCAATGCGGCTTGGTCAATACAGCTGTTTGGGTCCACTTGTCCTATTTATATTCATTAAACATTCATTGCCGCAAATCATTTTCAATTTTCTCCCACCCTCTGTTCACCACTCCGCCCCGCCCCTGCCTTGCCCTCTGCCTTTTCCCTTCCCTCTCGTGTTCAAGCTCTCGCTTAGGCTTTGCTTTAGGCTCTCCAGAGTTTTAACAAGCTGTTTTGATTTAACAGCGAGTTGCGCGAAGATTCCAGCAGTTTCGTTAATTTCGGCGTGCAAATGTTGCTGGAAACTTCTTGCGTGACTTTAGTTTTTTATGATGGTATTTAAAGTGATGTGTTGTGATTTGTAACGCTCATTGTGCAATTTTTACGATGCAATAGAAAGTAGAGATTCAGATAAGAATAGACTTGCCGATCTCTTTACTCATTTTGTGTAGCAATGTTTGTCGATTTTGGTAAGACTAATATAATAATAAAAAAAAACAAATATAAAATGTCTCTACTTTTCATTTTTATTTTTGATGACTTTTTTAACGTGTTATAAATAAATGTATCAAAAATTTAAACTCTGATGCACGAAGATATAATTAATACTTTCACTTAAATTGCTTTAATCCCTTTTTATCCTTTTTAATCGGTATTTCAAATTAAAATTGTATATATAGTTGTGCTAATTGCCTTGCAAGATGCACTAACTTTTTAATTTCGAAGCTCTATTAAACTTTATTAACTAACTTCTAAGGCATAATGCGCGTATACTTAATATAAACCTTAAAGTATTGAAGTAATATTTTGGAAATATTCCATTAATAGAAAACCCCCAATCATCTTACCTTTCAACTGTATCAATTTTATTTAAATCAAATAAATTCCCCTGCAAAAATAGTTTCATCTTGAGCTCAATTTGTAACAACTCTTTCGGGAAATGTATCAATTTCTCTGTCAATTTTCAATATTTGTTATTATTATGCCAATTTTCATTTCCTGTATCGAAAATGTTGTGACTGCTTTATTGATTCTTTGCAAGAATCAAATCAATCATAAATGTTTAGAGTCCGAGTCGGAGTTGGAGTCGGGAGTGGAATTCTTGGGTTTTGTGACCGCAAAAACTGATTGTTGTTGTGAAAGGAAAGTTTTGCGAAATGTTTACCTAGGAAATGAGCATTCCCAGCTTATTTCGGGTTGGGTTCGGTTCGACAATGTAGGATGCATTCACAAAAGAGAGAAAGAAGAGTAAAATAAGGCAAAGAAAGAATGGCACAAAGCATATGCAGATTTAGCCCAGCTTCCTTCGCAGCCACGTTTCATGTCGCCTCCTTTTTGCCCCACATCTCAGACTGGCTACAAGCAAAAATTAATTTTGTGAAAAGTCAAAACATATTGGCAGAGCTCATCATACACGCACACACACACACACACACGTGCTCAGTGTGTGTGTGTGGGCTGTGTACTTTGGTACGGTTTAATTTTGCTGTTATTGACCGCCTGAAGCAATCGGAAGGGGGCAAGTTGCTTCTCTTCACTCGCAATTTTTGCTCCGTGCTGCTGCTGTTCTATGTTAGCTGCTGGCTCCTGCGGTTATGGGTTATGGGTTATGGGTTAGCATCCTGACTGCTGCGCAATCCTTTTTGCGACCCAGGGCTGCTGCGTACATCCTGTTTGCCTTGTCTGCCATTTTCGGGTTGCCCGTTTGCGGTTAGCTGCCATTAAAGTCATTGCGAAATTGGCCAACAAATCTGCGCAGATCTATGCCACAATTAGTCCTGGCATTAACGCTCAAACTGCAACTGCTGCAGCTTAAGCAGCGATCTCTCTCTTTCTCTCTCTCTCTCTCTCAATCTCGCCCCAGCCGGTTTATTGTGTTTTGGTATTTGGGCTAATTGACTATCGTCAGCGACTTTTAAAGTGGCATCAAAGCGACGCCGACTCGTTTGTGGCACGTTTAAAATAACGCTGTTAATCGCCGTTTAACGAGGCAGGCGCCAAAATGTATAGAGCCACATAATTTGGCACCCCTTTCATCCTCGACTGCTTGGTTACCTGCCTGCCATCTCTGGTGACTTTTGCCCTGTGGCTGTGGCTGTGCCGCGTAATGCTTCTTTTGTGCTTAAATCTGGTTGCCACGGCACGTATTAAATGAGCTGCAAAAGTGTACAGAAAGATGCTGCTAAAAGCCAGCCCAAGCTTCGAGCAACAAGCTACCACCAGAAGTTCCACCAGAAGCAGCAGGAGCAGGAGCAGTCACCAGGACCATGGCCAACAACATGACTGCCGGCTACGTATGCCAGCAGAGTCTTGCGCAGATTGTTGCTGCTACTGCTGTTGCTGCTGTCGCCTTGTGCTCGACGCCAGGCAGACGGACAGACAAAGGGGAATTGCGTGGCATTGGCATCGACAACAGCGACAACGACGACGACGACGGCGACGACGACGACGACGGCTGCGGCGGCGGCTTCAAAGAACAAATTTTATCAGGCCAAAAAGGGTTTGAGTTTGGCGTTTTGGGTTGCGGGTTCAAGTTCGGGTTCGGGTTCAGATTCGGGTTCGGGTTCGGGTTCGACTTGTTGTAACAGTCGCAAGTTGCCGCGCGCGTTTCAAGTAGCTGCCACTTCCCTTGCACCGCCCCGCCCCGCCCTCCTCTACGCACCCCTCTCGCTTGGCGGCCAGCATAATCTTTTGGCTGCTGCTGCGCCTTTTGCTCGGCTGTTGTTTACACGCTTGTTATGCGTACCTACTTACAAATAAGTATGCTACACACACACACAGACACAGATACCGACATATAGACGTATATATATTTTATGTATATATAGATTTGTGTGCTCGCTTGTTATACCCGTCATCCAGTGCAATATATTGGTTGGAAGGGCATGATAAGGCTAGCAGATAAAGATGATTTTGAACTCATGTAAGACATTAAGATGTGTAGAATAAATAAATACATTTTGAAGTAAATACGGATCGAAATTTTTAGAAGGAACTAGCATTTTTAATACTTTTGTATTTAATCAATTATTGATATCCGATGTTGGGCCTTTAGATAATTTTCAAATATAATACTGTAAGAAAACAAATTAAGTTGATGTAAATTGTTCTTACTTGTTCTACTCAAACAACTGAAAATAATACATTTGCTCAGTCAATGTTGAACAAAAATTAAATTGATTTTGAATTCTTTTTCTCTACGTAATCTCTAAAATTGTGTAGCGGGTGTCTCAGAGTCGAGCACGCTCGTCCGTCGCTTTCTTTGCTTGTTATTGTTGCCAGTGCTGGGACTCTTTGGGTCGCCGTCACTTGGCTCCTAGGTGGCACTCAAAGGTGGCGGTTTAGCCTCGACATCAACGTCAATGTTCAAGCCATTGGCAACGCGCATTGCCCGCCCGCTCCCCCCCCCCCCCCCCCCCGAACTGCCCCGCCCTCAAGCAGTTCGTGCGCCCTTTACCCTTCAACCCTTCACGGCATGCCAGCCCTCTCGTCCTGCGACTGTTTGCTGTTTTTCGTGTTGATTGAGATCATGTTACGCAAAGTATAATTGCGTCAAGTTTGTTTTGCTGCCATAACTTTTGTCCGCGAGCCAACGCCTCGAACCCAATCCCCACTCGCCTTCTCCTTCCCCTTCTACCCATCGAAATGCCAATGCCTGAAGTGGCTTGCCCACTCCAGGCTGCCATATCCTTTGGCCCTTTGGTGTGTGTGTGTGTGTGTACACGCTTGTTGTTCAAAGGTGCAGTTGATGAGTGTTCATAACGAGGCAAAATCGCTTCATTGTTATACGCATATAGTGGCTTGGCTGGCGGCCTGTTTGCTTCGTTTTTTTCTTTTCTCGTTTCTCGCTTCTCGTTTGTTGTTGTTGTGCTTCGTTTTTTTATTCTTTGTTGCTGGCTTGTTTGTTTGTTTATTTCGTTGTTTGTTTGCTAACGTGGCGTATGCGCAACGTGCCCTTCTATGCAAAACGAACTGCTTGAATTTATGCATGAAAATGGGTCGTTTACACGCATTTATCAATGAATATTCACACACCCACTCATGTGTGTATGTGTGTGTGTGTGTGTTATGTATGCTGTAGTTCTTTAGTTTTGTTATATTTCAATTAAGTGAATCACGAATTCAGGAAAATAGTTTACATTCGTCACGTTTCACAGCAATTGTCATAAGTGGGAGTGTGTGCGTGTGTGCGTGTGTTTGCTCTTGAAAGCGTGTGTTAATTGGTATTCTGAAACTCCAATCAATTTGTTACATATCAATAACATGAAAACATAAGAGCGAAACAACACATAAGTCTAGACGTCACAGTGGGTGTATTTATTTGCGATATTTATTACAAAATGTATGCAAATTTTAAAAATTGTTTTTCTTTGGAAATATTAACATAAGTTTAAATTTTCTTTAAATATATATAATAATTTAATGCGTATACGTTATATCGGCTGACGGCTGTAAATTAACAAAGCTCTGTTAGACGTGCTGTCATTAGGCTGTTAAATCTTAACAGCCATGTTTTAACAACCAACAAATTGACAACCAATTCAATATTTTAATGTGATTTATTCTTGGAAGTTGCACATTTTTCCAATGATTTGAATAGTTGTTCAGTGAACCGCAAGTGTTGCTATAAAATTATTCAAATTCATATATTTATATTAATAATAGCTATTCTGCGGAAAAGCTGCCAATTTAAATTGTTTATTTCAAATGCAATTTTTGTAGGTTACTTGTTTTTGTATCTGACTTTCAAAAATGTATTTCAAGTAGCACAAAATAACACAAAATAAATAAAACTATTGCTTTGCCGTCGAGTTATAAGTTATCGTTATGAATTTAGTTCAAAAGTACCTTTGGCAAATGCAGCATACAAATATTTCACCCTAAAAATACAGTTGGTTAATAAGATAAATAACATTTTCAGCAGAAAGAAGACAACATGATTAACGAGAACTACAATTATTTTATAAAATAACTTTGCTTGCATTTCAAAATGCTATATTTACATAAGTTTAGCTTCACTTTAATTCAACCGAAAAGTAAGCAGCTATTTTAAAAGTTTAGCGTTTGCGTTTTATTAACAGTGTACTGCAATTGCATTAGCAATTTTTGGGAGAAAAGTAGACAACATTATTATGATATTTTGTTGTTGTTAGTATTTAATTGATTTAGCTCTTTTATTTACAATTTAAAAATGAACAAACTTTTACAATAAATAACAAAATAAATACAATTTAAATTTTTTTGAAATATTTGTAAGTTTTGCGGAATAAATAATCCTACACATTAGATATCAAGATAACAAATAGAATTTACTTTTATAAAATACATTTGTAAGTTTTTCGGATACTGCCAGTTGCAGCATTATTATCGTGTTGCTGAGTTAGAGCTCGACTAAGGATATGCCACACTTTTTTTGGGCCCCGTCTAATTGGAGACGTTGCAACAGGTGCTGGAATTTATCGCAGCACTTTCAGCAAATTGCTTGGATTAATGCAGCAAGAGCACTTTGCTTTCTGCAGCATAAATGCGTCATATTTATAGCCGTTGCATTCAATCGGTTTAACCAATATGCTAATGCTGCGTGGGGCGTCGAGGTGTGTGCGGCTCAAGTGCTTGCTAGCTCATTGGGTACTTTGGCCATTATTCGCAGCCCTCGCAACAGCAGCATCCGTGTCTCCTCTTTGGCTGCTGCAACATGTGCAGCTACATCTTCGTCTGTGTCTCTGCGAGTCGTCGCCTCTTGCTGTTTGCTGGCGACAAATAAACACTTGTGACGCTGATCCGATCAGAATGCTTCATACCACTTCCCATCTCCTGCTCCTCTGACGCACCTTGAAGCAAAGCTGTCTGCGTGTTGTTTGCTTTGGGGCTGCTTATTTAACCATGTAACGTTGGCGTTGCCGTTGCCGATAGCAGCACACAGAAACACACACACACACAGTGAGATACACATGCAACAGTTGTGTGTTGACTGAGAGTCCTGGCGTTCGGCCCTCTCACTGCTGTCGTCTGCCGGCGTTGCAACATCATTTGCCCTCATTTCCGTTCGGTCGAAGGATATGAATGCCAATAGCACTTCCTTGGAGCACATCCGCTGCGACACGCCGAAGATGGAGCAGCAGTTGTGGCAGGGGCAGGGGCAGGGGCGACTGTGGCACGAGGTTGTTCCGCCCGCTTGGCGCTTGTCAACGCTACGCTACATTAGGAAAGCGAATGAAACGGAAACGAACAAGCGATAAGTGTTGTCTACGTGTCGTTCGCTTTCACTGTCTCCACTCGAGTGCTTGCTCCGTTCGGGGGCGAGGGGCGCAAAGGAAATTGCTGTGTGTGTGTGGCACGATGTGTCCATAATGCTGAAACACCCACCCGCCCATGGAAAGGCTTACCCACCAAATAAGTGTCGTGTGTCTTCATTTGTCGCTGTCGATTGTGATGTTCGTTTTCACGACTGTCTGTGCGTGTGTGTGTGTGCACAATCAACTCAAATTAAATTCAATAACATAACTCAATCATGGCCATGCCCAGCCCTTGTCCATGTGATCCACACCCACGCAACAACAACAATAACAACAACAACAGCGACGTCCGTCCAGCGTCGTTGTAAAAATAAATTAAAGTTGAATTCCTTCGGACGCTCTTTGATGACTCTCTCTCTCTCTCTCTATGCTGTCTCCCTCTCTGTTGCTCATTGTCGCTGTTTATGGTTATGGCCACTGTCCATTGTCCAGCTCGTGCCCAGCTGCTTATCAATAAAGCCAGCGTCGCAATCGCCATCACCAATGCCAACGCTGTCTCCGCCGTCTCCGCCATCGTCGTCGTCGTCGTCGTCTTCGTTGTCGCCGCGTGTCGCTCATTGTGTTTATTATTTGTTGTCTTTTGGCTCGCACAACAATTCAACTAACAGCGCCAGCAATTATTTATATTATTAAATCCTCTTGAGTGTGTCCTCGCCATTGTTGGCACTTGTTGTTCTCCACTTTTTTATATACTCTCTGCCAGACCACTCGACGAGTGTTTCATGCGGCAGCTCCAACAGACTCTTGGCGCTTTGACCGAGTTTCGCAGCAATAAAGTTGTTCAACTTTTCATTATTAACAGTCAACAAAATTTATTGATAGTTGTGAACTCCTCTGCTGATGGTATAGCAATAAAAGTATTAACTCCAAAAGTAAAGGCAATTTTCTCGTTGTGGAACAATTAACAACTGCGACTTTTTATTGTAATAAATGCAATGCCGAATCAACAGTTCGAAATCAGCAACAAGTATTTCCATTAGCTATTTAATTACTAATACAATTTGAAAGATAAATATTGAATAATATTGAAGGAGTAATTTTTCGGATAGCAGCTGTGGAGTTTCTCAACGTTTTTAGTTACAAAAGAAACATCAGTTGTGAAAATAAACATGACTATTCTTTTGAAACGACAACCATATTTTATTAGAGAAGCAGAAACTGAACAGCTTAATAAATCTAAAAAGCATTTTTTAAATATTCAGCTTAAACTGTTTAGGCTTTTTTAGGTTTCTCTGCTAAGCACAAATTCGGAATTGAAAATCTACATTAACTGGAGATTTAAGCAACAAAAGGTATTTTGTAGTCCATCAGCTGAGTGAGCAATTGGCATAAGTGTTATTGTTGTGCCTGTTGTCAGTCGAAGGCGTTACTTATGTCATAGATGTCTGCGTGTCCTGCGGTCCTCTTGTCTGGCTGTCTGACCCATTTCTTTACAGCTTAGTTGGCATTTGCACAGCACGACCGTAGAGTGAAAAATAGATGAGGAGTGAGGTGGGCGAGGTGGAGGGGGCAGGCGAGAGTAATAAAAATAGAAAACAATAATTTGTTGCTTTTTATTTTAGCAATATTTAATCGAAGCTATCTATCGCACGACGGCTATCATGTGCAGAAACAAACGTTCACATAACTCGTGTACAGTGAACACATATTTCTTGACGAGGGTTTGACGACTCGCCCTCTGCGGGGAGCGTTCCATTTGTAGCTCTACTTGTATTTAAGAATATTGTTGCTGCTGTTCTGTTATTGATACTAATACAAGTGTTTGTGTTTGCTTACAGATTCTTCTACCTATATCACTTTGCGTTCTATGCGTATCACTATCGCTTCAGCGGACAATATCGAACCCTGGCGCTGCTCTCCTCCTATCTATTCATTCAGGTAACTATGGATGCATTACGCTGCTCTTCCACGTTCCATGTCCTTTGTCGGCTGCTTACGCAACTGACGCCAGTTTCCGCCTGTCAACTGCATGACAAATTATCCAGCGCATTATTCTCCGCCGACTGTCGCTCGGACTGTCTATTTGCCAGCGCACAGCGCACAGTGCTCACGTGTAGACAGACAGACGGCAGGAGCAGCTCACGTGTCAGCCAACTCATTGCATAACTCAACCCGATCCCTTCTCGTGTCTCTCTCTCTCGTTGCAGCACTCGATGGTGTTCTTCTTCCATCGTTATGAGTTGCCTGCCATTATGGCACAGCGTCATGTCTTCTTCATTTCGCGAAATCAACTAAATGCAGCAGCTGGCGGCGCTGCAGCGGGCCCAGGAGTCGCAGCAGCCGGAGATAGAGCTGCAGCTGAGGCGGGAGCTGGAGCCGATGCGGCTGTGGTGGGACAACAGGCGGCTGTGCAACGTGCGCGTGTCATTGTAACGCGACTCTTTCGTCAGCTGGCTGCTCAGCGACAGGGACAACAACAAGCTGGCGGACCGGGAGCAGCTGCAGCTGGAGGGGAAGAGCAGCAACAGGCTGCAGCACAGGCAGGAGACAATGCAACCATTGGATTTGGTAATTTGAGACGTTTGCCGCTGGTCGGACGCTGGTTGCAGCGTGGACCGCAATTCACCACGGTGCGCCGTGTGTTTTTGGGCCAGGGCCATGGACCCGTCCAGATGATGCATGTCCGTGTTCAGCGCATCAATATGGCCGACATACCAGGGCTGCAGACGCGTGCAGCCGCCGCCGCAGCAGCTGCAACAGCCGCAGCAGCGGCGGCAACGGTGGCAGCAACAGCGGCAGCAACTGCAGCAGCAGAGGCGGCCCAAGCAGCAGCAACAGCGGCGGCAACGGCAGCAGCCACACTAACGACCACGGCAACAACAGCCGCAGCATCAACGGAAGCAGCAGCAACAACAACAGCCCCAAATGAAGGTAACTAAAACTTATTGAGCATTGCGAATGGGAAACTTTTGCTTGCAGTTCATTGCGCTTAATTGGCGGCTTTAACTTTTAAGCCCGGGCCAAACGATTTTTCGGCCAAAATGCCACAAATAACGGTGGCCGTGTTGGCATGGCAATGCACCGCCACACTTGCCACATGCCACACAGCACACACACACACACACACACACACACCACACCACACACGTGTGTAATCGAGCGAAAGATAAATTTAAATATTCGTTTAAGCTGCACTCGAAAACGCAGTCAGCAAATGGGAAAATGCGAAGAACCCAAATAGAAGAAGCGAATCAAATAATGTACAGTGCGGCTTGCTTCAGACGAACCACGGCAATTTCATTATTTATACTTGTAAATTCAGTTTACATTTGTTACGTATACTGATTTTATTAAGTATAAATTTATCACAGCTTAAAAGTAGGCAACACATTTTTGACAGCTGTTATTAACAGCTCGCTGTTGTTAACATAAACTGTTAACAGTAGCAGACATTTTAATGAGCAGCTCAAAAATAGGCAACATATGTTGTCAAATTCTTAACTGACGCCATTTTAAACTTGTTTAGCTAAAAATATAATATATAAATAAGAATGAATATTGACAAGACCTTAAAGATGAAGAAGAAAAACCACATTTATTTTAAAAATAATTTAATTTAATTTTCATCATTTTTGGATTGAATTTTTTGCAATCAACAATTGAAATTTAATTTTGTGTATGCTGAAAGCTGTTTATTTCAGCTGTACATTAACTTGTGTTCGCTATAGCCATGCTTGACTGTGAAGAGCAGCATGTGTAAAAAATCAGTGGCAATAAATGTCAAAGAGGTGCCGCACTCGAACATGAAAACAGTCAATATTAACGATATAAAATATAAATATGTGCAACCCATGCCACAGTCGCCCCTGGGCAACTCGTCCCGCCCCCCGCCCCCGCTCTCTTTACGCAACTCCATTCCAGCCCACGCCACTCGTAGTCTATTTTCCTTTTTTTGTATTTTGTTTTCCGTTTCATTTTATTTTTTTGTATGTTAACAATAATATGAAATTATTTCTCAATTCGCTTTGCGAAAAAGTATTTGAGTTGAGAACGAGCGAATGTTTTGTAGATTGTAACGCGCCTGTCATTTCCTGTTTTATTTTCACTTTATTTCATTGCTAACTTTGCCATTCTTTGCATATTTTAGATGTCGAATCAAATCATGGACAAGGACGCTGCGAAGCACCAGCAATGGCAACAGCAACAACAGCAACAACGATAAACAGCATCAATGATGCAGGAGCAGCCGAGCAGGGGATTGAAGAGAAAAGCACTGGAACTGGAGCTGGAGCTGGGGCAGCAGCGGAAGCATCTCAAGACAAGCAGGAGCCGGGGCTGGGACAGGAGCTGGGGCATAAGCTGGGTTCCAATCTAGGACAGACAGCAGGGCCCAGGACTGAGAAAAATCTAAATTCCGCCACGGCGGATATTATAAATATGCCGGATACAACAACAGCAGCAAAAACTATCGCAACAACATGGGTTAAGGATGAGAAAGATAAGGACGAAGCTGAGGCTGGCGCTGAGGCTAAGGCCGAGGCATTTGGTCTGCCATTGGCAAAGCAATTAGCAAATAATTTGCCAGCTCGAAGCACGCAGCAGACGCAGCAGCCGACAGAAGGGACGCCAGGTGAAAACCAGAGCAGTCCACTGCTGCATGCCCAAAGCGTTTCCACTGACCAGCAAAGGGAGCAGCAACCAACAACAATTAGAGAAACAGCTGCCGCCTCCACAGCCACGTCAAAACAATCCAGAGCAGACGCCAAGGTTGAGCAACAGCAGCAGCAGCAGACTGAGACTGAGACTCAGCTTGGGTTTGAGTTTCAGTTTGGGGCCGAGTCCAAAGCCAACACAAGCACAATGATGGATGGCAGGCAAACAGTTGATTTTATAGAAGGCGACAGCTTCACGTCAACAGCAAATTACAACGATGTCGACGCCACAGCAAACCACATAGAGAAAGAGCAGGCGACGCCAGGAGAGCCTGGAAAGCAGCAGCTGGAGGGGGAGCTAATGAAAACTCGACCACATACATCAAACCAAGTGACAAGAGCAGCAGAAGCCGCAGCAACCAACAACTGAATAAGAAAGACAAACCCGCAACTTCCCAATCCCAAATCACCCCCCATCTAGGCAGGACGATGCAGGGAAGGGTGAGCGGCAATCGCGGAATACAAGATGTTAAACAAGCATGAAAACAGCTAGTAAATTTTAGATAATTTGTCTGGTGTACTTATGTCTAGATCATGCGAGCTGTCTGCGAGTGTATTTGAATGAAAGTGTGTGTGAGAGGATGGCTGTGTGTGTGTGTGTGGGTGTGAATGGGTGTGGCTAGACGACATTTCATATGTGGTTGCATGCTAAACTGTGTTACTTAGTGATTTTTAACTACAAATTAATGTGTTATACTATTTTTTGGGGACTCATCATCCATGGCAACGCGACGCGATTTTAATTAGCCCCCAACCAGGTCCAGCAACAAATATATTTTTACTTTGATATCATTTGCCACATGAGCATGCAACGTGCAACAAAAATATATATATACATACGTGTATTCGTTTATACATTTATAGCTAGTCGCTTAGCAAGAACCTGAATAAAACTTTTGAAAAATAATGCTAAATGTGCGAAACACAATTTTAATGCGCTTTTCTGCTTGGCTTTACACATTTAATTAACTATTTAAATGCAAACGAAATGTTATACATTTTAATTTAATATATATCCTTTTATTTGTTAATGGTTTTGCGCCAATTGCAATTGGTTTTCCTTTGCTTTAAACTATTACATAAAATCATGTTCATATTGCATTTTATTCCCTCCAAAAAGAAAGAGTGCGGTTGCAAAATATGTATATTAAGCGAATGTAAATAGTTTGCGATTGTCTTTGAAAAACAGACTATTATTATTTGTGTTTTTTTGGGCAATAAATGCGTTTCGTTAAGCAACGACTCTGCAAATTAATTAAAAACTTTCAACTTATTTGTATTATATTTCATTTAATTTCTCTCTATCTTTGTGTGTGCGTGTGCGGATGTGTGTTTTGTGTGTGTGTCACACAACATTTGCTGAGACTTTCAAATGAAGCAATTTACAAAAGTTGTCTATAACACTTTTCACAGACTCTTGATGTGAAACGAAAACCCCTCTTATTCTATATGTATTACAACTTACTATTATAAATATATACATATACTATACAATTTATGAAATGATTGCTTAAATTATTGGGAATTATATATGACTTTTATTCTTAGTTTTCCAGCTTACAAAACTGTATCGAATAATGCTTTAAAATGCGTTACGTATACGCAATGTGAGTTTAATTGAAATTAAAGATAAACAAATTATGCGCCATCAAGAGAGCTGAGAACTGAAAGCCGAACTTGATCTGCATATTTCGGTTTTCGCATTAACTTGGCAAGAGGAAACACAAAGTAATAATAATAATAATAATAATGATTATGATAACACCAGACAGCCAGCAAAGCAGTGTTTGAGGGACGTTCGCCAATCTCTCGCATGTCTGTCTTAAATGCCCAAGTCAATGGTTAGCTTTAGCTGCTGATAGATTTTATGCATGCCAATGCCTCATGCTTATCCTCCAACCAAACGGCATTGGCATCATCATCATCGTCCTCATCTTCATCGATATGTTGGGAGTTGCCCGCCGAAAAGTTTATGGCAAAGTATGTAAATAAAACAATGCAAATGTCTGGCGGAGCACGTCACGGGCGGAGCTTGTGCCAGAGATTGCGATCCCTTCGTCCCCCCCTGCCACTAACAGGCAACTGGAAACTGGCAACTGGCAACTGGCGCTGTCAATGCGCATTCCTTCCAGTTCGTTGATGTGAGCCAAGCCAAGCCAAGCCAAGCATCTTACAATAATAAACAAGCGCGTCGTGTGCGACTTCAGACGTCAGATGTGCGTGTTTTGTGGTGTGGTGTGGCACGCCAGGCATCGCGATACCAAAGGTGGTTGCAAGACAGTCAGCCTCACTGTCAGCTCAGACACATTGCGAGTACAAAAAGCGAGCACTCGACACGGCCTGAATGTGAGCAAGGTGAGCCTTTGATTAACATCTTACGTTTGCGACAACAACAACAACAAAAAGGAGGCGACGCCTTATCAATACAAGAATTTATATGAATGCGCGTCTACTCATCAACTTATTTGCTTATTATTTGCTCATTTGTTTCGGCATGAGAAACTTTTCAATAAAAGATGCGAATGTTGTCTCAACATAAAAAATAAACAAATCATTTGCATATCATTAATGCAAATCATACCCCGCACACACACAAAACACTCCCACAGCTTCCTGCTCTTTGTGCGACAGTGTGCGAGAGTGCGAGTATGTCTGTATGTGTGTGTGTATGTGTTTTTATCATTAAAAGGCTTGTCATACAAGGCAGCATGGCAACATTCAGGCAGCTCAGCCATCCGGCCTTTAAATGCGGCTGTTAATCACAAGTCAAACAAAACGCTGCATACTTTTCGGCGGCGCCAGCTAATTATACAATATGTGCGTGTGTGTGCGTGTGTGTGCGTGTGTGTGCGTGTGTGTGTGTGTGTGTGCTGTGGACATATGTTCAAATGAATCTTAATTAGCTCTTTTGTTTCACACAAAGCCGCAGGCACGCACACACATGCCTCTGTGTGTGTGTGACAGAATATTATGTGATACTTTCTATTAAAGTCAATTTTCGGGGCAATGTAATTCAATAATTTACTGGGGCTTAACAGTGTTGTTTTGTTGTGCCTTTCGCTTACCCGTGTCATTTGTATAGCTAATATGCCCTTTGATAGCGTATGTGTTATGCATGACAAACATCCTTTGAAGTGTCAAATAGTGTAACGAGTCGCAATTATCGCTTTCATATACACAGCGTAATTAGAGAGCCACCCACATAACTGTATATATATAAAGTATATATCTTATTTGTGATTTGTGTTCTTTAAGCATTTAAGCGTCAGTCATTGTAATCAATCTTCATGCGAAAGTTGCGTAACAAATTGTGAGCTCAAAGTTCAGTTTATTGATGACTTTACTCCAAATAACTGATGTTCGACTTGTTGAGCGAATCTTTGTTAACTACGTGTATTCTCAAGCAATAACAGTTGAATTAAGCACGTTATAGCTACGAGCATACACGTGGCCATATCAGATTGCAACGCATTCACTTGCGGTCACTGTTTTTTTTTCCCACTGTATTTTGCTGTTTTTCAATTTTCATCAACTTACCCGAGGCATCCGATGGCGGCTCCTCCTCTCTGTTCAGCCATTTAACTGCCGGGTTTTAGTTTTTTTTGCCCCGTTTGGCTTAGTTGGTGGTTTTGTGTTTCGCCTGATACGCCTAATAATGCCCCAGCCGCAAAATTAATTGCACTATAATTTGTAATTAAGTTACAGGCCAAACACGAACATGAACACGGCCAGGACGAGGACGAGGAGCAGCGTCAGGTGGACAGGAGAGAGTGTTGCTGGTGGGCTCATAAAATGCGAACAATACGCGCAACTCGAAGCGAGCAACATCCTGCGCCTGTTGCTGGTTGCTGGTTGCTTGTTGCTGGTTGCTGTTGTGCATGTCCAAGGGTTGTATTCTCTTCCTTCCGCCTCGTGCCACTTTGTGTTTTGGTATGTGGCCGCTGCGTTGTTTCACTATAATTAATTAATTACATTACACAAACTTGCTGTCATCATTGTTGTTGGCGCTGCTGTTGTTGCAGTTGCAAAGTGTAATGAACAGAAGCAGCAAGGCTAGTTGACAACCATCCGCAATGTCACTTTCTATAAAATTAAGTTGTTTCGCAATCAGCAACTGCACCTTAGCTACCCATCTCTATCGCTCTCGCTCTCGCTCTCGCTGTGGCAATTATTTTGCAATTTGGTGGCTGGGCAAAAGCCAATCAAACAACTTTCTGCCAACAAGTTGCGAGTGTGAGCAAAATGCAAAATGTATATAAAACTCAATTACTGCGTAGACATAGACAGCAGTCGAGTGAAGAGCGAGAAAGAGCGCGAGCGAACGCGACTGGGCGTAAAAATGCATTAAAACTTATGGATTCTGGGATGCGAAAAAGTTGAGCAACATTTCAAGCTAATTAGCAGGTGAAAAGCGCTTTTTGCTTTTCCACATGAGACTCGTCGCTGGCATTAATTACAAAATTTGTCTGTTTATTCCCGTTTCTATATCTGTCTGTCTGTCTGTCTGTTTGCCAATATCAAATTGTTTTCTTATATATATTTATTTGCTTTTTATGCATGTTTTTTTTTTGTGCTTCTGTTTTTTGTTTTATTTGATGTCGTGTGTATTTCAGTATTCAACATTTTCTGTGCCGTCGGCCATTCGTGTTGTTGGGTGCGTCCTTTTCTTGGCGTTGCCTTGTCTCATGTTGCCACGTCGCCACGTCTTCTGTGGTAGCTGTATCTGCTGCTGCTGCTGCTGCTGCTCCAACTGCCCCCGAGGTTATTGGTTCGAAAATAAATCGCGCATAATGCCGCATAGCAGAGCAACATCACGAAGTATTTGCACTGCGTGACAAACAATTTGTGCCAACATTGACAGACGCTGACATCGCCTCCCAGCCCCCCTCCTCAAAATGCCCAGACTCCCAGTCGCATTCGCAGTCGCAATCGTTGTCAGTGTCGCATTCGCATTCCAATACGCATCCTCATCCTCTGCTCAGCCGCATCCGTTTCCGCTGAGGGCCAACTCAACTCTTGGCCAACTCGAAATTGCAGCAGCATTGACATTGGCCACGTACGCGTAGCTGCCTGGCAACTATTTGTTGTGCCGCTGCGAGAAATAAGACAATAAGATAGACTCAAAGTAGAGAGAGTAAGGAAAAGAAGTTGCGTCAATATTTTCCGACGCGCTAATTGAAAAATCATTTGCCAAGTTTAATTAAGCGCACTTTTTGGACTCGAATGGCCAATACCAATGGGCAAATGGGCGACAGGTTTTGACCAAATAACAAAAATCACGCAAAAACATCAATACATCGCTGCTGTTGTTGTTATTCTTTGTTGTTATTGTTGCCAGATAATGATATTCAAATGATGGCGCGGCTGCCAACGCATATATCCATTCGCTAATGTGACACATGAATTCATTTCCAACTCTGATTTATGCATAAAATCTGAACAACAACAGCCTAATAATAACAATAACAACTGCAAAATAAAAAGGAAAAAACAAGAATCTTGCGCAGAGTAAACAAAGTATGCAAAAATTGTAAAAAGCAATAGCAACTTTTGATTTTGGGTCTCTCGCATTTCGCATTCGCATTTGAAGTTCTGGTTCGTTGGGTTCGATTTCGATGCATGCTTCAGGGTCTGGCCTTCCCTTTCATTTCTTGTAGTTTATCCTGCCTCAACAGGCCACTCGTGGTGCGCATTTTTCGAATCATTTATTAAAATATTTACCCTGTCGCATAGTGCAGAGTTACAGACACAAAGCAAATATTTGCATAGCTAATAAGCATGAAACTCTTGCTCAAATATCTGTCGCAAAATTAGCAGAACTTCCTTCATGGCCAGCACATCGTTACCTTTGCTTTACTTTTCTATATACATATATTTTTTCTTAATATTCACGAATCATTTCAAGCAACTCGAGATTCTTCTTTTCACATGGACTTAAAAGCTAATTTACGTTACTCACTTTTTAATTAGATGAAATATTTAATTAGAATTTTCTAAAAGATCAAGTTGCCAAAAATAAAAAAAAGAGTAAAGAAATTTCTAACAATTTTCAAATCACTATAAATTTAAATAATATATTTCGACAATATATCTTTAACTGCAATTGTGTTTTTCCAATAGTTGTTCCATTAACTAAAATATTCGGTACATTATTTATAAATCTATCTACTTTTATTATTTATAGTATTTCATATTATTTTAAATATAAAACTAAAATATTTGATATTCAGAAATTCAATTTCGTAACATCATTTATTAATAATCTCCTATACAATGTTATTATTTAACCTATTTTATATTATGGGAAATATTAAACTAAAATATTTAATATTCAAAAATTCAATTTCTTCAAAAATTGAATAATAATCTTCCATTTACTTTAATTACTTATAGTATTTTATAGTATTTTATAGTATTTTAAATATAATACAGAATTATTTTAGAAATTCAATTTCTAAACATAATTTATTAAAAATCTCCTATCTACTTTTATTACTTATTGTATATTATACTATTTTATTTTAAATTTCAATGCCTCAAATGTAAATATTTGTAAGAATTTGTTTTGTTCCTTAAGATTTATTATCGCGACGCTTCATATTTTTGAATGCCTTCCCCGCAAGTTGCCCCAAAAAGTGTGCTACACAATTTTGCTAACGCCATAATCTTGAGCTAAACTCCGCAATGTCCCGTTGACAGTGGCGCACATTGATTAAACGTCTAACTGGGAGGACAAAAAAGTCAGCAATTTTGGCCAGTTTGCACCTGGCAGACATTGTGGCTTTAAGCTGCTTAAAGTGCGGACAGACTTTGCGCTCCAACTCCTTTTTCGGCTCCGTGTTTTGTGAGCTGTTGAACCCTTTTGTGTGCTCAGTACACTCGGTAGTTGATGGTCTTTAGTCTGTAGTCCGTAGTCCGTAGTCTGTGCTGTGCTGTGCTGTGTACTGTAAACTGTGCACTGCATATCAAGTTAATTAAAACGCATTCATTCAAAGTGCCAGCAATGCAAAATTGCAGACACTTCTGTCGCTTCCTTTAGCAACAATTCTGTTGCTTGCTTTCTTTCGAGTTTTTTCAGCGAGTAGAATTCTTCGTTGTCGTTTTTGTTTTTTGGGGTCATGTTTGACTGGGTCATTTGCACAGAATAGCGCTCAATCAGGGGAATGCTTTTGGTCGCTGGTTAAGGGGTCGTTTATTAATTATGCAGAGCAGTTGACTGTTGCAGCAAACATGCAAATTGCGTATACGACACCGCAACGTGGCCGGGCGAATGGTTAATTAAATAGAGCCAAAAGCTGCACAATACAATGCTGATTAGTCTATGGCTATTCATAAATACGTACGTACGTACGTACGTATGCTGCCACATGCCACATGCCGCATGCCACAGACTCGTAAATAGCAAATGAAATGAGCTTACCTCAGCTCTGAAGTGCTAATGGTTAATGCGCATCATTCGGATCAGGTGTGCCATAAAGCCAATATCCCTCTGTCTGTGTCTTTGTGGGTGTGCGAAAGTGTGTGTGTGTGAGTGCGAGTGTGTGTGAGAGTGTGTGTGAGAGTGTGTGTGAGTGTGTATTTGTGTGGGTGTGGGTATTTAACGTAGTCGCATTAATGCGCTTCAATAACTGAATATAATTGATGTTTAAAAACTCGCACTAAAGTTACGATAAGTATTTTTGCAACACACACACACATATATACTATACTATATATATATATATATATCTATTGAAAATACTTTATGCCTTTGTCATAAGATTTTGTGCGTCTCGCAGCTGTAACCTTTCCCTTCGACTCTCAGCCCTCGACTCCCACGCTCTTAGCCACGTCCAGCCAACAACATCAACCCCCCAAAGCGTTGTTATTGTGATGTTATGTGTGTGTGTTGTTGTTGTTGTTGTTGTTGTTGTTGTTGTTGTGTTGTTGTGTGTGTTGTTGTGCGTGTATAAGTCAAACATTAATTGGCACTTAAGGGCATTTAATGGTCACATGGAGCGCTTGTCGATGTATTTTTGCTGCTCTTCATTTGATTTTGTTGCGAAAAATTGAAACAATTTTGATGTTTTGCGCATTTTAACGATTGATTCAAAAGTAACTAGCAGCTAAATATGATATTTATAGTATGTGCATTATATAACCATATATCTGGTCATTACTTCTACTTACCACACCAAGTGAGAGTGTGTCTGTGTGTGTGTGTGTTGGTGTGTGTGCTTTTAGCCTGGTCGTTTACTTACTTGCAGGAAGTTTGGCTTATAACTTCAGGCGCCATATGAATAGTTGCCATTAGTTTTTAATTACAGCAGCTGAAAGCTCATATGTGTGTGTGTGTGTTTACTTTGTGTATGTGTGTGAGTTAATCTCGTAACTAAGCTGATTTTGTGTTAAATAACAGTTGCTGTGGTGTTAATCCATTTGTTCAGCTAGACAAATTGCAAATGAAAACTCGAAAACTCAAAAGGAGCGCAAAAGAGAAGCGCCAACGAACAACAGGAAACTTTCTCGGTGTCTCTCACTCTCTCTCTCTCTCTCTCTCTCTCTCTGACTCTTTCTCCCTCTGTCTAGGTTGGCGACTTTCTCTTTGTACTTTAGTTAATTTCTTTTCCTTTTGCGACTAATGAGTTTCAGCTTTAATTAACTGAAAGGCTCCAAATGAGCTCGTCACAACTCAATTACTCTTCGGACAATTGCAGCGATCGTTGATCATTGAAATGCCGCTGCAAAGTTGCCAATTTAAGTTTGACAAATCTACTTCACAATTACTTTTTCCTGTTCACATTTTAACTCTTCTTTCTATTTACTAATTGCCAAAAAGTTTTTGAAGAAGAAACAAAAAAAGCAACTGCTGTTTGACAAAGATTTATAGTTTGGAATATTTTCAAGATGCTAGAAAACAAATGTAAATTAAATTAAATTATTAATACCAAATAAACTAAAACAAAATAACAAAAATAATTAATACATTTTATTTTATTATTTATAACAAACCGAATTAATACAAGAATATTAAAATTGTATTTTATTCTTTTAGTAATCTACGAATGTTTTAACCACGATTTTATTTGAATATGGCATTTAATAAATTAATAATTTTCCATAAATTTGTATCTACATAAAAAGTATTAAATAACATCATGATTTTCTCTACTAATCAAAATATTTACTTTACTATTTATTCTTTAAATGGTTATACTTTTTTGTCATCTTTGCCTTCTACACTTTGCATAAATATAGTCTTTTCAGACTCCAACTGCTTTTTTGTATTTTTTAATAAACAGCAACTTGCTGTTATTGTTTTTTCTGTAAGTGTAACTTGTGATGTTTATTGTTGGCTAAGGAATAACTTCCTTATTTCTGTTTTACTGCGCACTTTTTTTCCAACATTTTTTATTTGTGTTTCCTTATCATATTTGCGCTTCCTTCGCTGCTGGTTTTTTCTACACTTATTTGGTTCGTTTGGTAACTTAAATTTATGTCCATTAGCAACGTTTGCTGGCCATAAAAAACGAGAAGCGTCGCTTGGAACGACGGCGGCAACTATTGCTATCTCTGTTTTGCGACATCGGATTCGGATCTAAGTCAATATAGTTATACGGCGTTGAGGCCAACAAATTTCTTTTATTGCTCGCATAGTCGAACGCATAAAATGCCGATATGCAGGCAACTGTCTGGAGTTGCACACCGCAGACACAGACAAAGAGAGAGCGAGAGAGAGGGAAGAGTGTGGGAGTGAGAGAGAGAGGAAGAGTGCTGGCCTTGTGCTGGCTCCAGGCCTGCATATGAGCTGAGCCATAAATTTAGCGCCCGCCATCGCCATCGCCATCGTCGTTCGTTGTTGGCAGTTGGCAGCTGCTGCACCCGTTCAGAGGGAGGTAGGGTTGTAGGGATTGTAGGGGCAGGCAGCACAGGAAGTTGGGCACGAAGTGTTGCCGCTTTTGTTCAGTGCAATTAATGAGGCGACGCTCTGCCAGTCGTTGTTGTTATTGTCATTATTGTGGCTGTGGCTGTCGTCGTGTATTATCAACAGGTGTTAAATTTCAATTTCCCAGTTTATTGCTTATTAGTCAGAGAGTCAACAGGAAACGGTCGCATTCTCGTTAACTGTCTCGGCCTGGGCTTTTGTAATTTAAACGAAATTAAATTTGGCCAATACCCATGTCAGTCACGAGTTTATGGCCAACAGCATTCACCGTGTGCTGTGTGCGCTCTACGCCTTCGGGCCAAGGGACATTAATTAAAGTTGACGTTTAGGTGTTAGCACCGCTCGCTGCCCGGACGATATATCACAATGATCAATCACGCTGCGTGCTCCCAAAAGCCAAACCCAAAGCCAAAGGGCCGCAGGCGAGACACGGCCACAGACACTGCGACAGCGACAGCGATAGAGACGGAGATGGAGACGCCGAAAGAGATAGAAAAAGTGACTGAAAAGGAGACTGAGTTGGAGATGGAGTTGGAGATGCAGACGAAGACTGGCTTAGCTGCAGATGGAAATTGAGATAGCGCCAAGGCTGTTGCTGCGACGCAGGCAAATTGCTTTCACTAGACACAGGAGTGGACAGCGCAGGACATGACTGGACTGTGACTAGCTCTATAGGTCGCTGTTGATCTATTGGAGGTCCTTGATCTGCTGCTCCTTAGTCTGCTGCTGACTTGCTTTATGCGTCTGTTACTCTAGCCCATGGACACTTTGTCCTCTGTGGCAATTCAATTTGCCTGTTTGATTTGTTTGTGTGGCATTCGAACTTTCCTGTCATAAATTAGCTGCCATATGCTATGCTCGCTGGCCCCATTTCGCTGCCAGCGATAAGCAAAACTCACTTCCACACACACACTCGCATATTATTTAATATTTAATGTTTAATATGATAAGAGCAAAAGTTAATAATGTGCGCATTATCTACTTACCCAGCCATATGGTGGCCTAGTCTCGCCTCCTCTCTCTCTCTCTCTGCCACGTTCTCCGTCTCTTTCTCCGCTCTACTCGATGCTGTTTTGGGCGCCGCTTCAGCGTTGCTTTCACTTCCTTTTTTGAGATCTTTAGTCTTTTGTTTATTTGGTATTTGATTTTCGGTTTGGTTTTTGTTCAACTTTCATTTACTTGCACTTTCTACAGTTTTGTTAACAACAAATGGTTTATAACACTGACTGTGTGTTGGTGTGTGTGTTGTGTGTGTGTGCGCATTGCGAGGCAGAGACAGTACCACAACCGTTGCCAGTCAGACTGTGACTGTTATGAAGCCTGATAATTTATCGGGCAGCAAGTCTAGCAGCGCATGCTGCGCTGGCACACGGCGACAGCGACGCCTGCCCCTCATTGCTGCCTATGCTGCCTGTTGCCTCTCTGCTGCCTCCTGCCTGCTTGTTGTCGACGTCAACCCTCGAACGTGGGCCACCAAGGCGGCTGTGGGGCGGCAATCGCTTGTCTCTATGGAAACTTGGGCGCGGTGTGGCAGCAACGGCAGCAACAGTTCGCTAAAGGGATGAAAAACGTTATCGTTGCTCGAGTCGACGGCGACGTCGACGGCGACTGCGACTGCGACTGCGACAGCGGCAGCGACGTTGTCGCCTGTTGAAGCTTCGCTCAATTTTACGGCAAATGGAATCCACAAACGGCAACCAGTTGACATCGCTGCCACACCAGCGTTGCACTCCGTGCTCTCGCTCTCTCTCTCTCTCTGTCTCTTTTTCTGTCTCTCTTTCTGTGCTGTGCTCTTGCAGCGCCTGCTGGCTGCAGTCTGGAGTCTGAAGAAGCCACCCACCTGTAGTCACAGCATACGCTGCGTATACGCGACGTTTGTGGATTGCATTCGCTTTGTTATTGTGTGTGTGTGTGTGGAACTGCGCCGGCGCCGTTGTGGCCGGCCTGCTGCTGCTGCCTGCTGCCAGCCAACAAGTGAAGCAACAAGCAGAAGCGTCTGGCCCTGGGCGACGCTGCGTGCGAGCGAGAGAGCAGCACCGCATGCACGCCCACACCACGCAGCGGGTGCGACAGAGCAGGCATGACTCGACGCCACACACATTAGCAACAACAACGGCAACAACGGCAACAACAACAACGGCAACCCATATGGACTATGGACAGCTGGCGGCGCTTCGCAACGCTTTTGGTTTTACGCTTTTCCTTTTTCCCTATTTTTTGTTGCCCCGTTGCCGTTGCCGTTGCCTGTTTGCTGTTGGTCGCCATCGCTCGTCGGCGGCATCGTCGTCGTCGTCGTCTACTTATTATTATGCTTAATTTTTACCGAGCTGGCATTAAAGAAACACACACGGCAATGGCAGCAGCAACAACAACTGCAGGCATTTAAAGCCAACAGCAGCGAGGCTGAAGTTGAGGCTGCGTCCATATGCGCTGGCATTTATTGGCATAGGAAGCAAACAAGCAAAAAGTAACAAGTATGTCTCATATGTTTTTGCTTTTACTTAGCCAGCCACCAGCCACCAGTCACAACAACAACACAAACAACAACAAGTGCTCTGGCGCCGGCTACATTGACATCGTTGTCGTCGTCGTTGTTGTCGTTGTTGCTGTCGTCGTGGCAGGAGAGGCAGGCGAGGCTGCTCAAAAGTCAATTGTTTGCTGCTGCACGAGGGTCTGCGGAACTTTCGCAACATGCATGTGTGTGTGTGCGTGTGTGTGTGTGTGTGTTGACTGATATACGAGTACGTGATTGTGGTGTGTGGGTCTTGGCAAACTTGTTGCTGCCAAAAGTTGCAGTCGAAGTTCGCCCGTTGACTGGGCTCTTAACTTTTGGCAATTGTGCAACGTAAAATGGCAAATAGTTGACATATACTCGTAATCGCCACCCGAACATCGCCACACACAAGCAAGCAACCAACCAGCAAACAGCAAACAGCTGGCGAAATTGGGTTTCGTAGCATGCTTTTCAGCGCATATGGAAATTGCCTAATTGAGAAACGATTAGTGGGCATTAACAGCAAAGTTCTTAATTGATTTTAAGCCGGCAAATAAACGAATATGGCTGAAATCACTTTGCCAACAACTTGAGAAGTTAATAAAGCCCAGCTAAACTTACAAGCTGCAACGTGAGCAAAAACTCGCCACAGCAGCAATTATTGGCTTAAGACCAAGAGCTTAAACTTGCTTTTCCTTTTTTATTTCTATAAATTTCAATAAGTTGTGCACACTGCATTTGCGTGCTCTTAAATTTTGGCTGTAGATTCGCTTTAGTGGCGCACACGTCGCGGCTGTCGCGTATATGTGGCAAGTGGCACGCCAAGTGGCATGCCTCGCATGAAAAATTGAATTGTCTCCCTGCTGGCTGGCTGGATAAACTTCAGCGCTGGCTTTTCGCTGTTGCACAGCAGCAATAGAGAGACAAACAGACAGACAGACAGAGAGACAGACAGAGTTGGTTTGTTGGTTGTAGAGACAGACAACAATTTGTGAGTGTGGCAGGAGAGCGAGAGGCGAGGGCGCGTTTATTTCAGTTGTTGTTGCTGTGTGTTTGGCCTACTTTTAGCTGACTGAAATGTTTGGCTGGGGCGCTGCCATTAAGCACCATTCACACCATTCACACCACTCACACATTTTCACACGTCCAGCTGGCAACAGCTGCTGATAAATTCGCAGCGTCTGCGAATCATATGCAACAATATGCAGAATATATGTATGATAGTATACAGACTATCGCCACATATATGTAACTGCATAACTATATGCGCACATTACGTATACGCCCAGTCTGTACAGTCGGTATATTGGCTGGCCGATGCTTTCTGGGATCGAGTGAATGGCTTCTTGGCTGCCATTTGCATCTTTAACGGCCGCTGTGATTCGATTGCAACAAACAGTTTTAACGGGGCGAGCGAGCGAGCGCAAGACACAATAAGCATATAACAATGACATAAAAGCCAAAGCAACATGCAACTTGCAACCTCCCCCAACTGCTCGACAGTCTGGCAAACAAAGCGTCCCCCGCTCCCCATTCGCCTCCTCGCCTCTTTCTCGTTGTGTGCAGCGCATAAAACCGAAGGAAATTGTAAATGAAACGCACTTGAAATGCTGCAGCGACGACAACTAATACAAGCAGCGGGCCACACTGGGCGTAACCGTATCCTGGCTGCCGCTTACATGGATTGAGTTACAGTTACACATTCACGACCGGATGCGGATGCGGATGCGGATGTGGATGTGGATGTTGAATGTGGGATATGGGATGCGAATGGGCTGCGAACGGGCTGCGGATGCGGCGGCAGTCAGCAAAGGCGCTTTGTGGCAACATATGGAGAGTGTGCTTTAAGTGCAATTGTATATCCTTCCTGGGTTTTTGTGGCGTGTCTCTCTGTGTGTGTGTGTGTGTGTGTGCGTGGGTGTGAGTGTGCGACACACATAAATAATACAAGCACATGAGTCGTCTCCGTCTCCGCCTCCGCATTTGCAACTCGCTGCCGGCAGAAGACGCAACCTAAGCTCAATACTTAGGTTACACACAACAACACACACACACTCGCACACACACTCGCACACTTTGATATGCTAGACGTGACACCCTTTCTTATAATTATTTATGTAATTGTCATCCGAACTTCATAAGATTTCATTTAATGGGCCATATACCAAATATAAATTGGCTTTCTTGATTTATTTGAAGTTTGTGCTCTTGCAGCTCCGGCAGCTCTCTTCCAGCTCACTCAGGCAGTCGCGTCGCCGCCAGCATTTGTCTAACTGTCACACACACACACACACACCCACTCACACACACACACACACCCACTCACACACACACTTAGACAGAGAGTGAGAGTGTGTTGGTTGCTGATGCTGCAGCTGGTGTTGGTTTGGTTTCTGGTTGCTGGTGTTGAGCTCGTCAAGTTCTGGGACCGCAAATCGAATTACACATGCAAATCACTTGGTCTGCCTCACCAGTTTGTCCTTCGCCAGTGTCCTGCATCCTGCCAGCCTGCCATCCCACATTCCCTGAGCTCTCTATCACTATTTTTGCCTGTTATCCATTTTGGGCTTCGCTCTCCACAGAGTGTGGCTCGATGATGATGACGATGTCCATGGCTTCTTAATAGCCATTCGGACAGTTTAAAGCAATTACACACACACTCACACTCACACTCACTCGCACACTCACTCGCACACTCACTCACACACACACTCATGGATGATCTGCTATCACTCGAATGCTGTCCACATGACAGCAAAGTCAAAATCTAATTATAAAACAAGCTGTGAATTAAATCCTGACAACGATTGAGTTCCATTACAAGCATATGCATAGATGGATTTCCAGACAGCTGGAATGGGGGAAATTGGGTGGGGGATGGCTGGATAAATAAATGAATAGCTATCTATCCACACTTTTGTTGTCCTATAAACAATACGGGCTAAACTCAATTTAGCTATAAATAAAAAATAGGACAGCAAAGAGTTCAATTGAATTCAAAGAGATGCAGCATAAAAAGGTTCAAAGCGGAGATGAATATATGAAAAAAACAGCATCAATTTAATGACAAAATATATAAAAATCGTTTTTATTCATTTGTCATTCATCTCTTTTACTTTTGCCGTCAATCTCCAGTTACATTGTCTTTTCCTAACCATATTGTTGCTTTTTTATGTTGTTTTCATAGCCTAAACAGTTTGATTCTTCTTTTCTCACTCTGCCCCATTATTTTTATCCTTTTAACTCTTTAGAAAGTGCCCTTCTTAGCTTTCATACTCAACTTTTCTATCTCACCTTATTTTCAATGATGTTTTCTGCTTATTAAAAATATTGTTGTACTGTCCAAATTATGCAATTAAAAACATTATCTCCCTGTTTTGATTTTAGTTTGATTTAACCAATAATTTTAATTTTCTGTAGCTTCTCTTCATATTTATACTGATTTTTATTTGCTATGTTTTTGTTTAACAATAAACAAATATTTTACTTTTCGTAAATTCTTGTTATACTTTGACTTATTTTTATTTTTCTGTTCTTTTGTTTGTTTATTATTTGTTCTGTATTCGCAAAATATCCTGTTTATTTCATATTTTTGTATTAATTCTATTGCTTGCCTCTTTCTATTACTATTTCTCTTATTCTTATTTAGCCTTATGATTTAAAATGAGTTTTTAAAACAACGTTGATCAATTTAATTTAATTACTGGTTGAATAACCTTCTTATGTTCCAATTTTATGTCTTTTATCTTATAAGTTAGAATTCTCCTCTAATTCTAGGATTTCATCTGATTTAATGAAGGTATGTTGATTAATTTAATTATCATGTATTCTCTTGCTGTTAAAATATATCCTGTATTTTTCTCTATTGTAGCCTATTCTCAAACGTTTCATTTTTATGTCTTTTATAGTACAAATTTGAATTCTCCTCTAATTTTATGATTTCATCGGATTTAATGAAAGCATGTTGATTAATTTAATTATTACTTATTCTCTTATTGATTAAATATATCCTGTTGTTATTTCGTTTTCTCTTTTGTAACCTATTCTCAAACGTTTCTTTTAAATATATTCTGTTGATGTTTCCTTTTCTCTTTTGTAGCCTATTCTCTAACGTTTCACTTTTATGTATTTTATCGCACAAATTTGTATGCTTCTCTAACTTAATAATTTCATCTTATGTCATGTTGATTAATTTAATTATCACATATTCTCTTACTGATTAAATATATTCTGCAGTTGTTTGCTTTTGATGTCTACATTTAAGTCACAATTGACTCGTAATTAAAACTACAAAACACTCGACTGTCATTCACGAATAGTAACGGCGTCTAATCTGAGACGGTTGCATCTTAATTGTGAATAATCGAATACAAACGAGTTCAAATGAATGGACAAGTCGACAAACGAGTGTGTTGGCGATAAAAGGAGCCGCAATAATCTCGATTGTCAACAATATTGTTGGGCGAACGATCTTGATAAAAGCCAAGTTCCCAGGCAGCTCTGAGGCTACAACTATAGTTATAGAGCCACAGCTGCTCCTGCTGCGTCTGAGTCACGCACCCCCCATAAGTGTGTGTGTGTGTGTGTGAGTGTGTGTGTGTGTAGTGTCAGTGTGTGTTTTTTTACTGTCGCACGTTTCACAGTTAATTTATATTCATAAGTCAAATTGGTGTACAATTACCGCCCGATTATGAAAACGAGCAACAGCGGGCGGCCAACAGCGAAACGTTTGTCAAATTCTCATTCCCCCAATCCTCCCTCCCTCTTCCCTCGCCCCCTTGGCCGAGTCACCCCCGCGAGCTGCAGCTCTGGCAGTGAGCAGGGTCGACTGTTAGCTATGTGGACGTGGCTTTGGATTTGTATCTTGGCCGTGGTGGGGAGGCCATCCATATGGAGCGACTTTCTGTTGTTGCTTTGCTGCTATTTCTGTTTTTTAATACGGCGACAAGTTAAAACAACAACGTTGCAAAGGAGCAACAAGCAAACTGGCAAGCAACCCCCGAATGACACTTGCCAAGCATTTTCTCTCGACGTATCTCCCCAAGGATCAGCAACAAGCGTGTTGCCATAGCAGGGGGCAGGGAGGGAAGGCAAGTGTAGTTGATGAGCTGGCGCCTCGTTGCGGGCGGGCTGTTGTCGTGTTGTGGACATGTCACCTACACAGAGCCATGGCCGCATGTAGTAGACGACGCTTCCGAAAGCGCCTCCCGTCTCCATCTCAGACTGGTGGAGTCTGAGTTCGCCCCACGGCGCTCAACTGGGCGGCATTAACGAGAGCCAGCAAGAAAGAGAGCGAGAGCGAGAGCGAGAGAGAGAGAGAGACAGTCATGAAGTCAGTGCTGCTGGGCATCGCCAGCGTTCTGGTTCTGGCCATATCCTTATGGACCACCAGCTACAACTAAAGCTAAGCCGTCATCTTGTCATCGTCATGAAAAATCTGTGAAGTCAGCCACAATTTTGGCGCCAGTCTGCTTAGCAGCCAGCTGTGCGTGTGCGATGCCATGCGATGCGATGCGATGCGAATGCGTTAACCCCAACTTCGAATTCAACCCCCTCCGCTGCCCTTTGGCTGCTCGATATTGCTTTGAGCCAAAGAGGGAGGCGGTGAAAATCATTCCGCAATGCTTCATTTTAATTTACCCGCACACTGACTGACTGACTGACTTGGGGGTTGGCAGCATTTGCTTAAACGTATTCAAAGCGCGTGTACAACGTCAGGAGGCATGCCCCAACGTCGCAGGTTGCCCTCTTCTCGCAGCAAGTGGCATGCGGCTTTAGTTTTAATTTAGTTATTGTTGCCACTTCAATTGGATTCACGACAGTCTCTCTCGCTCTCTCTCTTTCACTCTATCTTAGTCATCCCTCTCTTTCTGCTCCTGCTTGTCGCATATCTAAATCTAAGTTTTATCGAGCGTCCTTTGGGCTTTGCGCTCGCTGATTTTTCGATTTTGAAAATGAGGTCATGAGACGCAGCACGTTTGCCATATGGGAATGCTCTTAGCCTTTGAAATCGCAGCCAAGAGTCGCCGCCGTCGTCGAGTGGCAGCAACGCTATAACTGTTGCCTGCCTCCAAAATAGAAAAACACTTCGCATACCCTGTAAGCAGCTACACATTGGCAGAGCAAAAGGGGAAAATACTGTGAAAGAGATAAAAATTTATGTGAATGTCTGCTCACATTTTCAATTTGACAGTCATTTTAATAATTTACAGCCGCATCCAGGGTGTTCTCCAAAGTATTTGTTTAGCAACCATTGCCCCAAAAAGTATGCTACGAATATTTGTTTTATTTTGTTTTTTTATTGTTAAAAATATTATATATTTAATAAACTATTTTACTGTTATCTATATGACAGCTTAATCTAGTTGAAAATGAACAAAAACAAGGATAGATCACATCAGTTGAAATGAACTTATGATTTAATTTTTTAAATGCTATATGTACATACAAATATACATACAAATGAATCTATTACAACTGGAAATTATATTATAATTCTTGTCTGTAAATCTACTGGGTACAGCTTACGTAGTCTTCTTTCATCTTGAATTGCTTTTCAGACATCTCGCAAGCATATTGGGGTGTCTATCAAGTCGTTCCATATAGCTTTTTGAAAGGGATTGAAGGACGTCACCCACCTTTGTATATTTGTTGCGATTTCGCAACAAATAATTAAAGCCACCAGATTTGCGCATTTTATTTTTAATAGTTTCCAAGAATCAGCGAGCTTAAATCCTGTTGCAGGGTATTTTCAAACAGTTGTAGTCGTTTTGTGTGTTTTTGTGTTGCCAATTTCACTTTCACTTGCTTTTTTGGCAACAAAACAGCGCAGTTGAATAGTTTACTTTCGCTTTCTCAGCTGCCCCAAAAAGCATGCTATATTTTTGTGAATTCCCTTTTCGTTTGTACGACAGCCAACAAAAACGAGTTTACTTTTCGGAGAAGGCCAACAAAAGCTGTCTGAGGAATATATGAAACGGTTACAGAGCTACGTAAGAACGTAGTTTAAACAGAAATCATAGAAATAGAAACTTTCAATAATCCCATTTGTAAATATTTGTACATAAATGTCAATAATTGTAAATAGTTATAAATACTTCAAATTGTACTATATACATATCTCTACTCACCTAAATGTCCGGTTATGTTCAAATGGCATTGATCGATTCCGGCCCAAATACAAAATTAAAACAAGTAAGAAAGCTACAGTCGACAGAAAACAAAAAACTTAAATGAAATTTTAACAAGAAATACACCAAAGAATATACTGAAATTTGTTTTTTTATATATTTAAAAAAAAAATTTATAATCTGACATGGTCACATTGCCAAAAAAAAAAAACAAAGCGCGAGCAGATGCAAGTGATTTTCGCATATTAAATTGATTCTTTAATAACTTTCTTGTATTTCATTCGATCGTAACCAAATTCCAAGGAATCATTGAAACTACAATTATTATTATGCAAGTAGATTAACCAAAAATTTAAATTTTCAGAAGCTGGGCGGGTTTTTCAAATTTGAATTTGAATTAAATACGTTAATATTAACGACGAAATTCCTTCCCAA
Organism: Drosophila immigrans; assembly: GCA_963583835.1. Classification (NCBI taxonomy): domain Eukaryota; kingdom Metazoa; phylum Arthropoda; class Insecta; order Diptera; family Drosophilidae; genus Drosophila; species Drosophila immigrans. Next base: position 27,261,842 of record OY757141.1, read on the forward strand.
AACCAACGTCGATCTGCTAAAGTACCAGGCGAACATAATCGAGTAGCAAGTAAATTAATCGAAAAATTTAAATTTTCAGAAGCTGGGCGAGCTTTTCAAATTTGAATTTGAATAATATACGTTAATATTAACGACGAAATTGCTTCCCAAAACCCACGTCGATCTGCTGAAGTACCAGGCGAACATAATCGAGTAGCAAGTAGATTAATCAAAAATTTAAATTTTTAGAAGCTGGGCGGGCTTTTCAAATTTGAATTTGAATAATATACGTTAATATTAACGACGAAATTCCTTCCCAAAACCCACTTGGAGCTGCTGAAGTACCAGGCGAACATAATCGAGTAGCAAGTAGATTTGCCAAAAATTTAAATTTTCAAAAGCTGGGCGGGTTTTTCAAATTTGAATTTGAATAATATACGTTAATATTAACGACGAAATTCCTTCGCAAAACCCACTTGGAGCTGCTGAAGTACCAGGCAAACATAATCGAGTAGCAAGTAGATTTGCCAAAAATTTAAATTTTAAATTTTCAGAAGCTGGGCGAGTTTTTCAAATTTGAATTTGAATAATATACGTTAATATTAACGACGAAATTCCTTCGCAAAACCCACTTGGAGCTGCTGAAGTACCAGGCAAACATAATCGAGTAGCAAGTAGATTTGCCAAAAATTTAAATTTTAAATTTTCAGAAGCTGGGCGGGTTTTTCAAATTTGAATTTGAATAATAAACGTTAATATTAACGACGAAATCCCTTCCCAAAACCCACTTGGAGCTGCTGAAGTACCAGGCGAACATAATCGAGTAGCAAGTAGATTTGCCAAAAATTTAAATTTTCAAAAGCTGGGCGGGTTTTTCAAATTTGAATTTGAATAAAATACGTTAATATTAACGACGAGATTCCTTCCCAAAACCCACTTGGAGCTGCTGAAGTACCAGGCGAACAAAATCGAGTAGCAAGTAGATTTGCCAAAAATTTTAATATTAAATTTTCAGAAGCTGGGCGGGTTTTTCAAATTTGAATTTGAATAAAATACGTTAATATTAACGACGAAATTCCTTCCCAAAACCGACTTTGATTTTCTGAAGTACCAGGCGAACATAATCGAGTAGCAAGTAGATTTGCCAAAAATTTAAATTTTCAGAAGCTGGGCGGGTTTTTCAAATTTGAATTTGAATAATATACGTTAATATTAACGACGAAATTCCTTCCCAAAACCGACTTTGATTTTCTGAAGTACCAGGAGAACATAATCGAGTAGCAAGTAGATTAATCAAAAATTTAAATTTTCAGAAGCTGGGCGGGCTTTTCAAATTTGAATTTGAAATAAATACGTTAATATTAACGACGAAATTCCTTCCCAAAACAAACTTTGATTTTCTGAAGTACCAGGCGAACATAATCGAGTAGCAAGTAGATTTGCCAAAAATTTAAATTTTAAATTTTCAGAAGCTGGGCGGGTTTTTTCAAATTTGAATTTGAATAATATACGTTAATATTAACGACGAAATTCCTTCCCAAAACCAACTTTGATTTTCTGAAGTACCAGGCGAACATAATCGAGTAGCAAGTAGATTTGCCAAAAATTTAAATTTTAAATTTTCAGAAGCTGGGCGGGTTTTTTCAAATTTGAATTTGAATAATATACGTTAATATTAACGACGAAATTCTTTCCCAAAACCGGCTTTGATTTTCTGAAGTACCAGGCGAACATAATCGAGTAGCAAGTAGATTAATCAAAAATTTAAATTTTCAGAAGCTGGGCGGGTTTTCAAATTTGAATTTGAATAATATACGTTAACATTAACGACGAAATTTCTTCCCAAAACCGACTTTGATTTTCTGAAGTACAAGGCGAACATAATCGAGTAGCAAGTAGATTAATCAAAAATTTAAATTTTCAGAAGCTGGGCGGGTTTTTTCAAATTTGAATTTGAATAATATACGTTAATATTAACGACGAAATTCTTTCCCAAAACCGGCTTTGATTTTCTGAAGTACCAGGCGAACATAATCGAGTAGCAAGTAGATTAATCAAAAATTTAAATTTTCAGAAGCTGGGCGGGTTTTCAAATTTGAATTTGAATAATATACGTTAACATTAACGACGAAATTTCTTCCCAAAACCGACTTTGATTTTCTGAAGTACAAGGCGAACATAATCGAGTAGCAAGTAGATTAATCAAAAATTTAAATTTTCAGAAGCTGGGCGGGATTTTCAAATTTGAATTTGAATAAAAAACGTTAATATTAACGACGAAATTCCTTCCCAAAACCGACTTTGATTTTCTGAAGTACCAGGCGAACATAATCGAGTAGCAAGTAGATTAATCAAAAATTTAAATTTTCAGAAGCTGGGCGGGATTTTCAAATTTGAATTTGAATAAAATACGTTAATATTAACGACGAAATTCCTTCCCAAAACCGACTTTGATTTTCTGAAGTACCAGGCGAACATAATCGAGTAGCAAGTAGATTTGCCAAAAATTTTAATTTTAAATTTTCAGAAGCTGGGCGGGTTTTTTCAAATTTGAATTTGAATAATATACGTTAATATTAACGTCGAAATTCCTTCCCAAAACCCACGTCAATCTGCTGAAGTACCAGGCGAACATAATCGAGTAGCAAGTAGATTAGCCAAAAATGTAAATTTTAAATTTTCAGAAGCTGGGCGGGTTTTTCGAATTTGAATTTGTATAATATACGTTAATATTAACGACGAAATTCCTTCCCAAAACCCACTTGGAGCTGCTGAAGAACCAGGCGAACATAATCGAGTAGCAAGTAGATTAATCAAAAATTTAAATTTTTAGAAGCTGGGCGGGTTTTTCAAATTTGAATTTGAATAACATACGTTAATATTAACGACGAAATTCCTTCCCAAAACCAACGTCGATCTGCTGAAGTACCAGGCGAACATAATCGAGTAGCAAGTAGATTAGCCAAAAATGTAAATTTTAAATTTTCAGAAGCTGGGCGGGTTTTTCGAATTTGAATTTGTGAAATATACGTTAATATTAACGACGAAATTCCTTCCCAAAACCCACTTGGAGCTGTTGAAGTACCAGGCGAACATAATCGAGTAGCAAGTAGATTAATCAAAAATTTAAACTTTCAGAAGATGGGCGGGTTTTTTCAAATTTGAATTTGAATAATATACGTTAATATTAACGACGAAATTCCTTCCCAAAACCGACTTTGATTTTCTGAAGTACCAGGCGAACATAATCGAGAAGCAAGTAGATTAATCAACAATTTCAATTTTCAGAAGCTGGGGGGGGTTTTTTTAAATTTGAATTTGAATAATATACGTTAATATTAACGACGATATTCCTTCCCAAAATCAACGTCGATCTGCTGAAGTACCAGGCGAACATAATCGAGAAGCAAGTAGATTAATTAACAATTTCAATTTTCAGAAGCTGGGCGGGTTTTTTTAAATTTGAATTTGAATAATATACGTTAATATTAACGACGAAATTCTTTCCCAAAACCGACTTTGATTTTCTGAAGTACAAGGCGAACATAATCGAGTAGCAAGTAGATTAATCAAAAATTTAAATTTTCAGAAGCTGGGCGGGTTTTTTCAAATTTGAATTTGAATAAAATACGTTAATATTAACGACGAAATTCCTTTCCAAAACCAACGTCGATCTGCTGAAGTACCAGGCGAACATAATCGAGTAGCAAGTAGAATTGCCAAAAATTTAAATTTTAAATTTTCAGAAGCTGGGCGGGTTTTTTCAAATTTGAATTTGAATAATATACGTTAATATTAACGACGAAATTCTTTCCCAAAACCGACTTTGATTTTCTGAAGTACAAGGCGAACATAATCGAGTAGCAAGTAGATTAATCAAAAATTTAAATTTTCAGAAGCTGGGCGGGTTTTTTCAAATTTGAATTTGAATAATATACGTTAATATTAACGACGAAATTTCTTCCCAAAACCGACTTTGATTTTCTGAAGTACAAGGCGAACATAATCGAGTAGCAAGTAGATTAATCAAAAATTTAAATTTTCAGAAGCTGAGCGGGATTTTCAAATTTGAATTTGAATAAAAAACGTTAATATTAACGACGAAGTTCCTTCGCAAAACCGACTTAGATTTTCTGAAGTACCAGGCGAACATAATCGAGTAGCAAGTAGATTTGCCAAAAATTTAAATTTTCAGAAGCTGTGCGGGATTTTCAAATTTGAATTTGAATAAAAAACGTTAATATTAACGACGAAATTCCTTCCCAAAACCGACTTTGATTTTCTGAAGTACCAGGCGAACATAATCGAGTAGCAAGTAGATTTGCCAAAAATTTTAATTTTAAATTTTCAGAAGCTGGGCGGGTTTTTTCAAATTTGAATTTGAATTAAATACGTTAACATTAACGACGAAATTCCTTCCCAAAACCAACGTCGATCTGCTGAAGTACCAGGCGAACATAATCGAGTAGCAAGTAGATTAGCCAAAAATGTAAATTTTAAATTTTCAGAAGCTGGGCGGGTTTTTCGAATTTGAATTTGTGAAATATACGTTAATATTAACGACGAAATTCCTTCCCAAAACCCACTTGGAGCTGTTGAAGTACCAGGCGAACATAATCGAGTAGCAAGTAGATTAATCAAAAATTTAAACTTTCAGAAGATGGGCGGGTTTTTTCAAATTTGAATTTGAATAATATACGTTAATATTAACGACGAAATTCCTTCCCAAAACCGACTTTGATTTTCTGAAGTACCAGGCGAACATAATCGAGAAGCAAGTAGATTAATCAACAATTTCAATTTTCAGAAGCTGGGGGGGGTTTTTTTAAATTTGAATTTGAATAATATACGTTAATATTAACGACGATATTCCTTCCCAAAATCAACGTCGATCTGCTGAAGTACCAGGCGAACATAATCGAGAAGCAAGTAGATTAATTAACAATTTCAATTTTCAGAAGCTGGGCGGGTTTTTTTAAATTTGAATTTGAATAATATACGTTAATATTAACGACGAAATTCTTTCCCAAAACCGACTTTGATTTTCTGAAGTACAAGGCGAACATAATCGAGTAGCAAGTAGATTAATCAAAAATTTAAATTTTCAGAAGCTGGGCGGGTTTTTTCAAATTTGAATTTGAATAAAATACGTTAATATTAACGACGAAATTCCTTTCCAAAACCAACGTCGATCTGCTGAAGTACCAGGCGAACATAATCGAGTAGCAAGTAGAATTGCCAAAAATTTAAATTTTAAATTTTCAGAAGCTGGGCGGGTTTTTTCAAATTTGAATTTGAATAATATACGTTAATATTAACGACGAAATTCTTTCCCAAAACCGACTTTGATTTTCTGAAGTACAAGGCGAACATAATCGAGTAGCAAGTAGATTAATCAAAAATTTAAATTTTCAGAAGCTGGGCGGGTTTTTTCAAATTTGAATTTGAATAATATACGTTAATATTAACGACGAAATTTCTTCCCAAAACCGACTTTGATTTTCTGAAGTACAAGGCGAACATAATCGAGTAGCAAGTAGATTAATCAAAAATTTAAATTTTCAGAAGCTGGGCGGGATTTTCAAATTTGAATTTGAATAAAAAACGTTAATATTAACGACGAAGTTCCTTCGCAAAACCGACTTAGATTTTCTGAAGTACCAGGCGAACATAATCGAGTAGCAAGTAGATTTGCCAAAAATTTAAATTTTCAGAAGCTGTGCGGGATTTTCAAATTTGAATTTGAATAAAAAACGTTAATATTAACGACGAAATTCCTTCCCAAAACCGACTTTGATTTTCTGAAGTACCAGGCGAACATAATCGAGTAGCAAGTAGATTTGCCAAAAATTTAAATTTTAAATTTTCAGAAGCTGGGCGGGTTTTTTCAAATTTGAATTTGAATTAAATACGTTAATATTAACGACGAAATTCCTTCCCAAAACCAACTTTGATTTTCTGAAGTACCAGGCGAACATAATCGAGTAGCAAGTAGATTTGCCAAAAATTTAAATTTTAAATTTTCAGAAGCTGGGCGGGTTTTTTCAAATTTGAATTTGAATTAAATACGTTAATATTAACGACGAAATTCCTTCCCAAAACCAACTTTGATTTTCTGAAGTACCAGGCGAACATAATCGAGTAGCAAGTAGATTTGCCAAAAATTTAAATTTTAAATTTTCAGAAGCTGGGCGGGTTTTTTCAAATTTGAATTTGAATAATATACGTTAATATTAACGACGAAATTGCTTCCCAAAACCAACTTTGATTTTCTGAAGTACCAGGCGAACATAATCGAGTAGCAAGTAGATTTGCCAAAAATTTAAATTTTCAGAAGCTGGGCGGGTTTTTTCAAATTTGAATTTGAATAATATACGTTAATATTAACGACGAAATTCCTTCCCAAAACCGACTTTGATTTTCTGAAGTACCAGGCGAACATAATCGAGTAGCAAGTAGATTAATCAAAAATTTAAATTTTCAGAAGCTGGGCGGGTTTTTTCAAATTTGAATTTGAATAATATACGTTAATATTAACGACGAAATTCTTTCCCAAAACCGGCTTTGATTTTCTGAAGTACCAGGCGAACATAATCGAGTAGCAAGTAGATTTGCCAAAAATTTTAATTTTCAGAAGCTGGGCGGGTTTTCAAATTTGAATTTGAATAATATACGTTAATATTAACGACGAAATTTCTTCCCAAAACCGACTTTGATTTTCTGAAGTACAAGGCGAACATAATGGAGTAGCAAGTAGATTAATCAAAAATTTAAATTTTCAGAAGCTGGGCGGGATTTTCAAATTTGAATTTGAATAAAAAACGTTAATATTAACGACGAAATTCCTTCCCAAAACCGACTTTGATTTTCTGAAGTACCAGGCGAACATAATCGAGTAGCAAGTAGATTAATCAAAAATTTAAATTTTCAGAAGCTGGGCGGGATTTTCAAATTTGAATTTGAATAAAATACGTTAATATTAACGACGAAATTCCTTCCCAAAACCGACTTTGATTTTCTGAAGTACCAGGAGAACATAATCGAGAAGCAAGTAGATTAATCAACAATTTCAATTTTCAGAAGCTGGGGGGGGTTTTTTTAAATTTGAATTTGAATAATATACGTTAATATTAACGACGATATTCCTTCCCAAAATCAACGTCGATCTGCTGAAGTACCAGGCGAACATAATCGAGAAGCAAGTAGATTAATTAACAATTTCAATTTTCAGAAGCTGGGCGGGTTTTTTTAAATTTGAATTTGAATAATATACGTTAATATTAACGACGAAATTCTTTCCCAAAACCGACTTTGATTTTCTGAAGTACAAGGCGAACATAATCGAGTAGCAAGTAGATTAATCAAAAATTTAAATTTTCAGAAGCTGGGCGGGTTTTTTCAAATTTGAATTTGAATAAAATACGTTAATATTAACGACGAAATTCCTTTCCAAAACCAACGTCGATCTGCTGAAGTACCAGGCGAACATAATCGAGTAGCAAGTAGAATTGCCAAAAATTTAAATTTTAAATTTTCAGAAGCTGGGCGGGTTTTTTCAAATTTGAATTTGAATAATATACGTTAATATTAACGACGAAATTCTTTCCCAAAACCGACTTTGATTTTCTGAAGTACAAGGCGAACATAATCGAGTAGCAAGTAGATTAATCAAAAATTTAAATTTTCAGAAGCTGGGCGGGTTTTTTCAAATTTGAATTTGAATAATATACGTTAATATTAACGACGAAATTTCTTCCCAAAACCGACTTTGATTTTCTGAAGTACAAGGCGAACATAATCGAGTAGCAAGTAGATTAATCAAAAATTTAAATTTTCAGAAGCTGGGCGGGATTTTCAAATTTGAATTTGAATAAAAAACATTAATATTAACGACGAAATTCCTTCCCAAAACCGACTTAGATTTTCTGAAGTACCAGGCGAACATAATCGAGTAGCAAGTAGATTTGCCAAAAATTTAAATTTTCAGAAGCTGTGCGGGATTTTCAAATTTGAATTTGAATAAAAAACGTTAATATTAACGACGAAATTCCTTCCCAAAACCGACTTTGATTTTCTGAAGTACCAGGCGAACATAATCGAGTAGCAAGTAGATTTGCCAAAAATTTTAATTTTAAATTTTCAGAAGCTGGGCGGGTTTTTTCAAATTTGAATTTGAATAATATACGTTAATATTAACGACGAAATTCTTTCCCAAAACCGACTTTGATTTTCTGAAGTACCAGGCGAACATAATCGAGTAGCAAGTAGATTTGCCAAAAATTTTAATTTTAAATTTTCAGAAGCTGGGCGGGTTTTTTCAAACTTGAATTTGAATAATATACGTTAATATTAACGACGAAATTCTTTCCCAAAACCGACTTTGATTTTCTGAAGTACCAGGCGAACATAATCGAGTAGCAAGTAGATTTGCCAAAAATTTTAATTTTAAATTTTCAGAAGCTGGGCGTGTTTTTTCAAACTTGAATTTGAATAATATACGTTAATATTAACGACGAAATTCTTTCCCAAAACCGACTTTGATTTTCTGAAGTACCAGGCGAACATAATCGAGTAGCAAGTGGATTAATCAAAAATTTAAATTTTCAGAAGCTGGGCGGGTTTTTTCAAATTTGAATTTGAATAATATACGTTAATATTAACGACGAAATTCCTTCCCAAAACCAACGTCGATCTGCTGAAGTACCAGGCGAACATAATCGAGTAGCAAGTAGATTAGCCAAAAATGTAAATTTTAAATTTTCAGAAGCTGGGCGGGTTTTTCAAATTTGAATTTGAATAAAATACGTTAATTTTAACGACGAAGTTCCTTAATTCCTTAACTCAATTAATGTTTAAATATGTAAATATTATGTACATGTGATGTTCAAATATTTTATGTATGCTATATTATAACTTAATAATCATAGTAATAATGGGCTATAAACAACAAAATTAAGCTTATTACATTTTTTACAGTTAATAAATAAATAAATATAAAACAAAAACAAATGTGGATATTGGGCCATTGTAAATAGACGAAAATAAATAATAATAATGTAATTTGCTGTTAAATATATTTATTTTATTTAATTGAATTTTCGAATATTGTTGACTTTTGTGTATAGGGTATTTGTCCGTTGAGTAGGTAATCAAAATAAATGGTATGCTTATTGAAAGTGCATTTGTAAGAAATAATTGAAGGAGGCAGAAATATTTTGCGTTGCATATTTTTTTTAATAGTTTCTAATGATCTTTAACGATAAGCAGAGAGCTTAAAACTGTTTGCTGAGTATTCTGCAGCGATTGTAATATTTTCCTGATTGTAGACAATTTCACTTTCACATGCATTTGCTTTTTTGACACACAAAAAGAGCAGTTGAATAGTTTGCTTTCAATTTCTTTTCTGGCCAAAAAACTCTGCTATATTTTTGTGAATTCCCTTTTTTTTTTAGGTATCACTAACGAAAACATTTACTTTCTAGACGTTCTTTAAAAGCTGTCTACCTTATATAAGGAGAGGTCGGAGGATTTAACTTTTCAGCCAGTATTTTATCAGAAGGCTTAAGATCTTGCCAAAATATGTATGTAAATGATGACAATATAATATAAAACTTAATTCATATTTAACCAAATTTTCGGGCAACTTTAATTTGAACTTTTGTAAATAATTATTGATTTGAAATTAATTTGTATTGCTGCTCATATTGCTGTCTGTAATGTGCAGGGTATTTGTCCGTCGAGCAGCTTTGGTAGTTGCACGCTCTTAGCAGCGTCTTACATTTCCGTAAGCTCATGGAACGCTCGAAAACGCATTATTGATGCGTTGCCAGGCCACGCGCCGTTCCAGACCCCCATCCTCCACTCCATTCCCGCTCGCTGCTCCAACTGCCGCTTTAAATACTGGCGCTTTCGCGGAACTGTTGCCCTCCTACTCATCAGGGCTTTAAGTACGCGAAACTTTTTTTTAGAGCATTAAATGGTAAACGCGAAAGGCAACAACTATGCGGCAGCGGCAACAAGCAAGTTCCATTAGCTGTCGCGGATTTGGAGCAGGAGCAGGAGCAGCGGGAACAGCAGCAGGACTTTAGCTTTTGGCTTACAGCTTTTGGCTTAGCTCCAGCTAATGATACACGCCCACAGAAATTATAAAGTGCTCTGGCAAAACACGCATAACGCCACTACAATTAATTTTTGGAAACAACTTGAAGCGCAAACAGAGACAGCAACAGGAAGAGTGAAAGGGAGAGGGAGAGAGGTGGGGGGAGGCGACTTAGAGTCACGTCAAGTCGAAGTACACTTGAGTTGATTTTAAAGCCAAGTTAAGAAGCAGCAGAAGCTGACTGAAGATGCTTTGCTTGCTTGCTCGGCACTCGTTTGGATCGCTTACTGTTACCTAGCGACTGCTGCTACAAATTAGCCTGATCCTGGCAGAGACTCCAAGAGCGAGAGGGAGATGGGGCGATAGAGAGGGAGATGGCGACTGTTGCTCGCCTCAAAAGCCAAACAATTAGCTGAAGTGGCTTTAGCAGCGGGCGCCTGATTGAAATTAAGTGCAATTCAAATGGCGACACGAAACGCGTATGCAATAAAAGCAATTTACCTAAAGCCAACAGAGACATCTCTCCCTCCCCCCTCACCGCCCATTCCCGCCCCCCTCTGGATACCACGCACTCATTCATTCATTCAATAATAGAGTGTGTTGCCGGCAGTAGCCAATCTTAATCCCCTCCAAGCACCTCTCACTCCCAAACAGCAGCGGCAGCGGCAACAAAAACGCAACATTTCTTTCAATTGACTACAAAGCGAAATTGTGCGTCGTTTTGTGGCACATAGCGTGTTGCAAGCAGCAGCAGCAGCGGCTAGAAGGGGCATGTTGAAGTGAAGTTTTTGTTTGTCTGAGCTGTGGCATTAGCTCAACGCGCACAGCAGGTTGCCAATGTTGTCTATTGTTCCCTTGCTCTCCGCTTATTCCTTTTGCTTTTGCTTTTGCTTGCTGTCCTGCTGTCTGCATCTGGATCTCGGTCCTCGTCCTGGTCTTGGTCCTGGCTCCCCGCCATCCCTGGCATATAATTGATTTGTGCCGTCTCCTTCTCAATTTGGCTGGCATTTGAACGATTTCGCCTCCTGCTCAATTGAATGGAAACTTAAATATACATATGTATCTTTCCCTCTGCACACAAATGTGAGTGCGCTTGTCCTTGCTCTATGTCCGTGTCCATGTCCGTGTCCATGTCCGTGTCCGTGTCCATGCTTACAAATCATTGGCTTTTGCATTTAGTCCTTACCGAAGCAATTCGAATATTTTATTTCAATCTAATAACGCCAAACCGATTCAGTTTCTCCTCTCCAACTCATGTCCTGCGACCCGTGTGTCCTTCCTTCGCCCCTCTGGCTGTGGCTCGGCATTTGTCACGTTGCAGGTTTGGTTTTTGTTATTAATCTCAATTTGCCTCCACATAATCACACCTCTGCTGGAGGTCCTGCCATCCCGACGACCAATGTCCCTCTCTCCCCCGCCCGGCATGTCTGCTTTCACTGTTTACCTTTGGCGGAGCAGAGCAGAGTGCAAAGAGCACATCGAACGTGCCCCAAATGAAACTGCCAATCTATATGCCGAGTATCATCTGCATATCGACGAGTATCTGTGCGATAGCTGCCATTGAGATACACTTTAATGAGTCTAACGCGATAATCCCCGAATCCTTTTGAATCCAATCGCTGCTCCTGCTGCCTCCTGCAGTTCGAAGCTCCGACAATCAGGAATCGCCACATCATTGAATTAAGCACGGGATTTAATTGCTTTGCAAATTGCTAAATATTAAGTATGTTTTCAGTTGCATTCGGACCAAGGATTTATAGCATGCTTTAGTTGGAGGCCAATGCAGCAGCTATGCGCTTTTGGGATCTACAATAATTTGAGTAAAGAAATTTAATCATTGCTTGACAATCTATTTTTCTTTATGAAATGCATTTCATGGCAATAATTAAATCTATTGTTAAAAAACAAGAATTTTATTATAACTTGAGATGGATTATGTTATCTTTTGTAGACTGGATTTCATTGTAATAATTAAAAAAGCATCATTTCAATTCAATGGAAACCTGATGCTGAAGATCTGTCATATTTATTTCCAAGAAAATTGTTTGTACAATTGGGATTTACAATAATCCTAGTGAATTTGCAATTGTGCATAATAAAGAACAATTTATTAAAGGATTCATATTTATTTTTTTAGATTGGTTTTCAAAGTAATAAATAAAACTGCAGCACTTAAATTTAATGGTAACTTTATTTCAAAGAACTTCAATACTTAACCCCAAGAAACTTGTTTGTGCTGCAACTAATTTTAATCGTAGAATTATTGGCAAACTTCTTGGAAAATGTAATTGTATGAAAATTGGGTAATGCACAAATTGTTGGCAGTAAAAGAAAGTGTACTTCGAATTCGATGAGTTGACCACAAAAAGGCAAAGGCCTTGAGGTTATACAACAATTGAAATGGGCGTGTCCAGCGTTTGACCATGAGCGATACATGGACGCAAAAAAAGCAACAAGACGACCAAAACAATGGTCAACAAAAATGGTTGTTTACTCTACATAAAACAGGCTTCATCGGCATTTCAACTAAACACGACTTTGAGACATCGGAAGAGCATCAAAGATGCGAATAGCATAGAATAGAGCCTTCCGAATTGATTACAGCAACACTGCAAAGAGAGCAACTGTTGCTGTTGTGACAGTGCCAACAATTGAAATAGGCGTGGCATTGGCAACGGCAACGGCAACTTCAGCCTCTGCTTCAGTCTGCTGGTCACTTGGCAAAAACAATGGCCCACAAGCAAAATTGCCCAGCACTTTTTTTGCGAGCTGTAAATATTTTCACAAAGCGCAAAAGCTGAAAACGTATTTTTCCAGATTCATGCATATGCGAGGGCGGAGGACAACAACAGGACAACAATTGGCAGGCAGGATGAGCTTGGGCGGGCAGAACTCCATTATGTAGAGATTTTCATTTGTTATCGCAGCACGAGCTGCGACTAAATTATGATGCCAACATTTTTTGGCACTTCTCGCAAGTTTAGTCGGCTCCAAAAGTATTTATCTTTGCATCTGAAGTTGTTCAGCTTGTAAGGCTATAAGTTAATTATACATTTGGCCAACAGCAACAACAACAGCAAATTTTGTTTGGTAACTTAAAACGCAAAAGGCTCAGGCATAATGGGGCCAAGCATGGCGATAATTAGTGTTATGGCAACGCAACGCCAGGACACGTAAAAGGACACTGACGCCAGCTGTTGCGCAATGATAAAAGCCAAACAAGTCCTCACTGTCGAATCCTTTTCACCCCGCTCCCCCGCTCTGCAACTACTTATTTACACACTTTACGTATCATCTCTTTATGCTATTAACGCTTTTGAGAATTCGACCTGATAAAGCTCTGTGCAAAATAACAAGCGACAGCCTTGAATTCGAGCAGCTTAATCCGAAGCAGCTGCACCTGGAGCCGCCACAAATAACAGATTGTGCAACGCCAAGTGGGTTGCAGCTAGGAAAACTATGACTTTACTCAGAAATACAAATGTCCTTTGAAGTCTTTATGTGATTTACTGAAAAACAAGTTTGTCCGCGACATTAAAATAACCACGAGCCTTTACAGCTCTTAATTCACCAAGGATTTGCCTAGGTATCTGAAGATTCTATTTCAAAAAAGAAATGTTGCCTATTATTTGAATTAAAAATGTAAAGCATTGTGCTTTTATTTTTAAATCAATCATTTTCTTTTCACCTTCCGTTGACACATTTTATTTTCGTCTTCGCTGATTTTTGAATAATATTTAATTCAACATGGATTGCACAAATTGGTTAATCCTGTACAAATACATAAGTAATAAACTCGTGAAAATGAATATTTGGCATTTACAGGAATGTGACATTTGTACACATTAAATTTAAAAAATATACATGACTAAAATGTAGAAATCTAGCAAAAATGTTTGTCATGCATTTTTATTTATATTTTTTTATGGTAGTTTTTAGCCTTATGCATAAATGGATATAAATGTGTAATATATCCATATGCATGTTAAAATAAAATGTTATTTCTAGTTTGTATCGTGAATGGAAATGACCTTTTATTAGCAAAGATTGTGCTTTTTATGGAGTTCACTTTTGAGTGGTTCCCGCTCCTCTTAATTGTTCTTATTACAATTCTATTAAGTGTTTTTTTGCGGATGCTCGTCGACCTGTTGTACGGGGAAAAGTTTTGCCATTCAAGTAAATTGTTTGTATATTCCCAGACAATTTGCAGAATTATTTGTCCAATTTAGCCAACTGCAACTGTCCCATTGCTGCTTTGATAGAGTCAACTCCTAAATAGTTGAGCACATTTTAATTGCAGGCCAGCTGCAACGGCAGCAACAAAGTAGACAGAGCGAAGAGCAACAATATTAACAACAACAATAAGAAGAAGAAGCTTCGCCCATTGAAAAGTTGTGCCTTGAATGTTTTGCTGACAAGCTGGAAAATCGCCTTTGGGTGCTGCATTAAAGCTAACAACATACTAAAAGCATATGTATCCAAGTAGATGCCACATGGATACATGTATCAGTGTTGTTGCTGCTGTTGCTGTTGTTTGATACTTTGGTTGGGTTTCCTGGAAAATTCATAAAAGCGTACAAATGCCAAGCCAAACAATACAATTTGTTACCAATTAAATGACTGCATTACATAATAATAATAATAATAATAAGAACTACAACAACACCAACAATAACAGCCTGAAGTGGCAGCTGACACCCGCCCCCTTCTGTCCTCCATCTCCAGCTCCAGCTCCGATCAAACTGAATTGAGTGACAGACAAGGCAACAGTGTAGATGTTGTTATTGTTGCTGCTGCTGTTGGCGTCAGCGAAGCCAGCCAAGTGAGTGTGTGTGTGTGTGTGTGTGTGTGTGTGTGCTATATGAGGAGTGTACGTAAGCATCCAGCAGAAGCCAACGCATATTGGTTGTTAGAGCAACCGAATCAATAGCATACCCTCGGCAGTCAGAAGCCAAGGCACTCCCACCACACGGAAAGAGGCACAGAAGTACAGAAAGGACATAGCAAAGGACTCGGCTTTATTAGGCAGGTGAGCGAGAGCCAACAAAATTTTATATTACTTCATTATGTGAAAGCTTTTGATTTGATATCACAGCATTTTTTTCGGCTGAGCCCCAATCCCCAAATACCATTCCAGAACAGCCTGCAGGTATTTTAATAAATCGAATATCCATTCATGAGCTAAATTAGACCAAAGGTTTGCATGCTGTAAAACTTCAATTAAAATGTCAAAACGCTTCATTAATTATATCAAAATATATATATAAATGTTTATTAGTAATTTGTTATTCATATATTGTATAATATGTTTGCTTGCGTTTTGTGTGTGTGTTTTGCAATGTGTGTGTGTGATTCTCTCTCGCTGCGGAAAATTGCACACAAATCGCAATCAATTTTGTTGATTTATTATTGACTTTCATTCTTCAAATAATTTGTTGCAAATGTACAAATTTGTTTGCTATCAATTGATTATTTTTCATACACATCATAGAACTAGAACTACATATGTATGTGTGTGTGTGTGTGAGTGTATGATTACAGCGTTTACAATTTCTATGCACAATTATTGTATTGTTTTTATTTTATTGTTGTTCTATTTATTAGTTCAGTTCTCTAGGCTACAAATTGGCGAAATTCAAAACTATTTGTGAGTGTTTGTGTGTTATTGTGGTACTTACGGGTTGTGGGTTCGGGGGCAGGAAGGTGTGATTTGGGGGGGGGGAAGAGATTTGGGGTTCTGAAAGAGAGTGAGAGTCGGTAGCCTCAATCACATTGCGGATTGAAATAATTAATAGAAGCATGTATCTTTGGCATTTTTTATTCAAAATAAATTGATACCGTTATTTGTTGCTGTTCTTGTTGTTGGTGTGTTGATTTCTGTTTGTTACAAAATACAGTGTATATAATAAGTATTTACGCTTAATGAGCTTTTACAATTTACTCAAATTAGTAGACATACGTGAACATATGCTAGATGCTTAATTTAATAGGCATTACGCCGCATTGCGGTCGCATTCTCTTAACATTTCCATTTTCCATTTTCATTTTCATCATTATCTTTCTGTTCATTAGGTATAAATTTATAATTCAGAGAAAATATTGCTCTAACTTACATAGATTACGGGTCTCGTGGTCCGTGTATATAAAATCAATGGACATACTCTCTACACGGTACAAAAAATTATCATGCAGTATTAGTACGAGTAATTCAAATGTTTCTTTCGTTCATTCGTTTTTCCTTTTTCATTTTTGTTTCTTTTAAGTTTAAGTTTAAGTATATAAATACGTGTATATATATTCTAATCATATATAGTTGGGGCGCTTGTAAAATCAATTAAAAACTAAGGGCTACTTTAAGTAATGATTTGATATACTTAGTGGGTGTTGAGGTGTTGGTGTGTTGGGTTTGTGTGAGGATAGTTTGATTTGAGGATATGATCTTGGTGGTATGGAGGAAGCACTTAGTGGGGCAACTGTAGGAATTTCTGAATACTATTATTTTGATTTGTATTTGTTGTCGATAGAACCGTGAGCGAAGTGCTCACAATATTCAAATTGGCAGCTGTATTGAGTATAGCAAATATGATTTGTTATATAAAAAAAACTAACAATAAACAAAAGGCATTACGAGCAAAAAACACTTTTCTCTGCTTAAAACCTAAATGCAAAAAAACTCAAAACCAAAGCGTAATGCCCCCTGCCCAAGGGAAGTGTGCTACGAATACAACTAACAGGATAGCCAATAAATAAATGGATTGTTGATATGATGACTATAATACTAGACTATCTACTGCACGTACTTGTCATGCCCCAACAATATCTAGCCCTTCTACCGATTGGCTAGAGTGTGGTACAAATTGAATTTTGTTTTTTGTTGCCTGCTGCAGCGGCCAGTTTAACAATTGATTATAATTTGATGGCAACGGATGACGGACGGTGACTGGCCCAAATGATTTAAACAATTGCAACTTGATTGATAACAAGCTGAATGTCTGCTTAGCTGCCCAAAGAACGCAATTTTGAACTTATGCTAAATACAATTTCAATCTCGTCACCTTGGCAAAGGGCATTTGGAAACGGCGGCTGGCCCCGTTCTCATTTCCCACATACATTTTAAATGCTACTCTATAAATTGTTGTGTGTGTTTCATGTGTGTTTTTCAAGGACTTGCGCTTGCTAAATGGTGTGTGTGTGAGTGTGACATATAAGTTAAGGTACATACTAGATAAATAATATGCAGCATAGTGTGTTTAAATGTTTAGTTGTAGTTTTTCGTTTAGCTTAAGTGTGTTGCCAAGTCGCATATTGAAATCGTTTAATTGATTGTTTTACAGTTGCGTCCATTTCGATAATACCATTTGATTAATATTCATTCATGCTGTGGGCGGGTCTGTCGATTTACAACTCAATTCAAATTCAAATTCAGTTTGAAATCCAACTCCGAGTAGAGTTCACATTTTTGGTGCACAAAGTTTCGTTTAGATTAAGTTTAAGAAGAAATCTTTGCATTCGCTTTAAAGTTGATTAGTTGTTGTTCTTGTTATGATTATTGTTTGCTTGTTGCTGCCTGTTATTATTGTTTGTTTGTTTGTTTGTTTGCTTATTGTTGACACATTTATGGCGATACATATGGCGGTGGCTTGCGGTAGGAGGGCGTGGCTGGTGATTTCCCTCGCACCTCGCGACCACCGAGCACTACAGCTGGCGGCGGCACATATTCATCGACATCGTTGTCACCATTCATGTTGGAGGTGTTGTAACTGGGCGGCAACAGCGGCGGCTTCTCGTCCTTCAGTATAACCGGGCTCTTGTTGCCAATTTCGGGCTTCTCCTCGAACTCATCCTGAAAGATGACAGGTATGCCCTTGGTGCGGAACGACTTACGTTCCTCCTCATCGCCTGCATGTGAAGAGTTTGTTATTTTCGCATCCAGCCAGCTGTGTATCAATAGTTCCATCACTTACCTAACTCCATTTTGCCGCTCTTGTGGCGACGGCGATGCAAACAGCAGGCTATAATCGATGCCAACAGAATCATGACCACAATTATGATGGCAGGCAGTATAAACGTAGCCAGATACTCTTCCGGTGAGGTTGGCTTCAAGCTCGGCTCTTTGAGGTTTGGCGGTAGATTGTCCAGCGTATTAATATCGCTCGAATCAGAGTCTGCAATGGAAATGACATTAAATACATCACAATTTTATTTCCGTTTCATCGTGTTTGTTGTTATGCATTTTTTAACTACCTCTAATGATTAAACAGAATGTTCTTGATTTGTTTATCATTTGAAGCTAAATGTTTTGTGGAAATCAAAATAAATGCAGAATGCAATTTCGAACTCTGTTTGATTTCCTTCTTAAGGGAAATATAAATATTTTTTGTATATAAATACTAATGTTAATAAGTGATTTATCTTATTGTACTATCAAGTTATACAACTTGTGTTAAAACTTACATTGGCAGACATTCGAAGCCATCGCCGAAAAATGAGTAAGATTCAGTTCAGCTCCAAGAGCATGCTTGACGGTAGATTTGAGCTTAAGATCGTCATCCAAGTAAACACTGCGAATGTTGTCCATCTCCTTGTGAGGACAACGATTGTGCTGCTTGTAGAGCGAGGCGTTGTAAAAGTAGACAATGACGCCATCCTGATCATGATTTTGGTTGATGGAACGCACAAGGATCTGATTGGTATTCGCATCGCCATTTAGCTTGGCAATGCGTTCGACAAACTTGCGCTGCAGGTCGGCATTAAAGTTCTCGTGCTTGATGGTCAGATAGGCCTTGAAGTTCATGGCATATTCCTTGCGTTGTGGTGTGCTAACAACCACAACCAGAGCATCGTTGGCGCTCAGACCGCCGCTATCCTCGGCAATCAGCAGATACTCCTCGGTGCCAATGTCGCCGCTCTTGGGAATGCCAAAGAATTCCTGATTCTTTGAGTCGAACTGCATCCAATTGCGCGCACTGATCTCCTTGTGATCCTTGGTCTTCAGCGACAGCGTCAACTCATTGTCGTTGGGATCGTAGAAGGTGTCGCTGGGCACCTTGTAGACGAGCAGTTGTCCCACCGTTGCACTCACACGATCCACCTGATTGCGTGGCATTGGCGGCAAGTTCTTGGCCATCTGTGTGGTCGGCTTAACCTTATTCAATTCAGTCTTTTGGCAGGTGCCAATCAGCTGGCCCGTTATGGACTGTATGCTCAGCAGCGGCAGCACCAGATCACTCAAGCGTTCGGCATTCAGGCGACGCACCACATCCTTAAGCTCCAGCTCGGGGCACTCGCTGGTGGGCAGCGTCTCGTTGAAGTACACAAAGCTGGCGCTCTGCGGCTCCAGTGAATTCTGGCGGATCTCGCGCACCACAAGCGCCGAGCTGCCGCTGTCGCCTAGCGTGTGGGCCACTGCCTTGATCAGCTTCAGCTGCCAGTCAATGTTGTGGCCAAGCTTCTCATTGATGCGCACAGCAATGTTGATCTCATGGTTGATGGTGCGCACAGCACGATGCTGCTGCACAATAATCTCCACAGTCTCCGTGACGCTGGCGTTGCCCGAATCGGTGGCCGAGAGGCGATACTGCCAGCGGGACACGGCATCGTCGAGGGGCCTGTGCGGAAAGCATGAAGTTAGCAAGGCTCGCAAGGATTATGTGATAGTTAACTTACAGTCCGTAGAGTTCACGCTTGTCGGCATTGAATTGCAGCCAGGATGAGGACTTCAGCTCGTGTCCATCCTTGTCGGTGAGCTCGAGGCGCAGATTGCTTTGGTCTTCGGCATCGTAAAACGTTTCCATGGGCACCACAAAGCTGAATGCCTTGCCCGATGTGACCGCCAGCTTCTGCAGCCGCATCTTGATAATGGGTGTCGAGTTCTCCTGCCGCGGCTCCACATAATCCGTTGACATGTCGGTTGTGGTGCTGCTGCTGGTGTCCAGCTGGGGTTGCCGGGTTGTTGTGGACACGGGTGTGGGCAACGGAGCATCCAGCTGCAAAAAGGGGACAAAGAGGAACGGTCATAAAATCATTTTAATTAGCTTGTTAAGCAGCTGCGCCACACCCACCTCATTGCTGGTCAGGATGGGGACACTGCTGGCGTTGCCGGCAGCAGCTTCCAGGGCATCAAGCGCGTCGCCAGCCTGAGAAATACGGAAAACTCATTAAACGACATATGAGCTGGCTAATTGACGCAGCATCAGCAGAGCGCGCGTTTTCATTTAGTTCTTTTAGTGTCATGCTTGAATAGTGTTGAGCTAAAAGGCAGGCAGAGTCTATTGAGGGGTGCCAGATACACGGATACAGATATAAAGCTACATAGATGCATATAGATAGTATACATATACTTATAGATATATATTCGCATGCAGTGTTTTGAAAAGGACATGCGGGAAGAATGCGCTGTTAATCAGCGCTGATTGGCAACCCAAATGTGGGCGGAGGGAGCGAGGTGGATTAAATGTGCATTCGCTGAAAAGAAAAATTCTGTGGAAATCCCTTAATTGGCTTAACTAGTTACATAGTTGGGGGGGGGGGGGGGGGGGGGGGGCAGGTTGAGATACTTGCGTATCAATTTAAAGTGCAGCTTATTAAATTAGAGATATATGTATATAAATCTACGTTGATGCATTCATTATTCGAGTACAATTTATTTGGGTGTTTCGTTAGTTCACCTTAGGGCTAATTGAGAGCGTGCTGTGCGTTGTTGTGGACTCAGCCTCAGCCTCGATTTCGCTATCGATCTCGGCCAGCGTGGAGCGCATTGTGGCTGCCGTGTCAGCATCAGCCACATCCGTGACCAGCCAGGTGCTCCTCGGCTCAAGCTCATTCTCATTCGGCTGCAGTTTACAATTTCGATTCATCAATTTTGCAGTGTAACAAAAAGCGGGCAAGGGGTCGAGAGTAAAAAGGGTCATAGTCAAGGTGGGACTCATCAGCAGTGGTGATTGTAAGAAGTGGGGAGGGACTGCAGAACTATATTTCAATAGGGTAGGTTGGACTTTAATAATCTGATCAGTATTTCAAACAAAAAGGTCGAAAGAGAGCGAAAAGCTAATATAAACTGGGTATGATAATCAAGTTGATCAACAAGTTGCGCTTAAAGCAAGCTTTCGACAAGAAAGTATTTGAAAATCAAAGCTAAATCGGGAATATCGCATCTGTAAACTCAAACTGTATCGGGCTATATCCGAGATATAATAAAAATATTCTAGAGTCACCCGAGTTAGTAATTTTATCCACGGAGTTTTCTAATTTTATAGGGCAAAGTATTAGTAATGTGTGGAGTCACCTCAGATGTTAATATCCTTCAACCGTTTGAACTATATATACAAATTATTTATGTATCGGAATACAAATAATATACGACTACGCTATAACTAATGTACAGGAACTTAGGAATACGTTTGTTCTTAAAAATAATAATTGTTCTAAATACTAGAATACGATATATTTTGTAACGATCTGCAACTGGAATATATTCGACAATTGGCCGGGTCTCAGTTAGGTTAACATCTTGTTTGGTTATTGTTTGAGGTTAGGTCCTTTGTCAACGTATCTAACGATTAAACAACAATGTTTACAACACAAACACGAGTACTATAGTATATAGGATGTTTGCTGACTGAAAGTGGGAAGTGGGAGGCGTGGCGTGGCGAGGGGTTGGACGAGGACGGAACGCAGTACAATAGATATATACACAGACACGCGCACACACACACACACACAGAGAGACAGAAACATTTGGTATATAAAGGGCTAAACAACAGTTACAATTGTCGCACAACGAGACACATAAAGAGAGAGCGAGTGTGTGGGAGTGAGTGAGAGAGAGACACACGCACACACACACACACACACAAAAGCGACATTACCTTTGGCGTTTGTGATTGTGTTGTTGTAGATGTTGTTGTTGGAGATGTTGTTGTTGTTGCTGTTGTAGTTGGCATAGTTGCAATTGTTGGTAATGTTTCGAATGAAGTTGTTGTTGTTGCCGATGAAGATGGCGATGGCGATGAGGATGACGATGACGATGACGATGACGATGAAGTTGTTGTTACAGAAGATGAGAGCAAGGGTATTGCAGTTGTTGTTAGAGTATTAACCATATCAGTGTCTATGGCAGCTACGGTGCTGGAGCTGGAGCTGCTCATTGCTGTGGTTGCTGCTGTGGATGAGGCGACAGCAGCAGCAACATTGCTGCTGGGCGGAGTCGACATTTCGACAGTCTCGATGCTTGCAAATGAAGTGGAAGCGGATGAGGATGCGGATGCGGATGAGGATGGATCAGACGCAGACATGGGTGTATCAAGTATATTGTTGTTGTTGCTGTTGTTGTTGTTGTTGTGGCTTGTGGTCGTTTGTGAGGTGCTCGTTGCCGCGTGCTCAGCTACATCAAGAGCTGTGGCGGGCGCAGTGTCAACCTGGTTGCTGTTGATGTTGCCGTTGCCAGGTGCTGCAGTTGTGGTTAGCTGCTTCTCCACATCGCTCAGGTCGGTGTCGAGCTGCTTCTCGCTGCTGGCCACAATCACGGGCGCTGCCGGCACGCCCAGCTGCTGCAGATCCACATCCTCGACATCATCGACGTCCTCGTCGACGCTCAGCACCGGCAACTCCTTGATGTTCTTTGTGTTTTCAATGGTCTTGCTGATAACTGACTCCAGCTGCGAGACGCTCTCCTCGATTTCCGCATCCAGGGTGCCAACAGGCGACGTGGAAACAGAGGACGAGGACGAGGACGAGGAGGTGGAGGGGGAACTGATGCCCGCAGTTTCCGTTTGTTCCGACTTTACATTTACATTGTTGTAGTATTGTTGTTGTTTTATGTATAATTTACATTCAGTTTTTGTAAAATGTTAGTAACAGTAAGTAAATGAGCACAGCGAGAGTTTGAGAGAGATAAACAGAGAGAGAGAGAGAGAGAGAGAGAGAATGTAAATGGCAAAAAGAGAAGAAAAGAGACGAGAACACCATATGATGAATTACATTTACACATGTTAAAGAACCGTTTCATCAAAAGTCTTAACCAACTATAGATAAATGTATATTTATATTTATGCAAAATGTAAGTGGATCGTGTGTGGATTGTGATTGTGATCTTTGTGGTTTTGTGGCTTGTAAATTGTGATTGTGGATTGTGTGTTTTGCAGTTATCAACAAAGTGCATAAGCATAAACAATATCATCGATCTTCCGGAAATCATTACGCATCGTACTTAACGCTATCAAATGTCTCTCTCAATTCTTATAGTATTATTCACTTGTATTTAACCAAAACAGTTAACACCTCAGGTAATTTGACAAAAATATAAAACCAGTAATAACAGAATCCCAGTTGGCATTCGGGCATTTGGGGAAACACTTACCACGCCATGATGATGACGATGCGCATGTGTTGTTGGCACCTCTGTGACTGGTTCCCTTTTAAAGAAAATAGATAAAGATTGGAGTATTAATCATCTGTCAGCTGTTTCGACAAGTTCGACTGCACTTACGGTGCTTGTTCCTCGTCGTCTTCCCCGTAGTCGTAGTCGTCATCCTCGGCTCCGCTGCCCTCCGATTGGCGACGCTTTCTTTGTGATCTGCGATGGAATGTGAACGGAGTCATCGTCAGTTAACCAGAATCGAAAGTGCTTGTTACTCATTTGATTAAATCTACCAAATGTGCAATTTCATTCTACTCAAGAGTTGCGTTAAGAATTTCTCAGTATTCGTTTGTAATTTAAACGAATTTAACAAAGCATAAAATAAAGTTAAATTTAGCACTTTATAAAAAACAAACAACCTTGCTTCAATACATGTGTTTGGTAATATTGACACACATTGATTACAATCGTTCAATTACCCTTGATCGATGCACAAGTACTTGATATTTATAAATGTGATTCATACGTTTTGATTTAGTGCACTTGAACTCAATGGAACGCATTTGAAATCGAATTTGTATTTGTTTGATTTGATTTAGTGGCATTTTGTGTATTTTGTGCTGCTTTTAAAATATTGCTTCCGGTATTTAATTGCCAGCAGTTTGCGAATGTTGAATGCAGTATTCAATCAAAATCAATTTGAATAACAATTTTCGTTTCTTTTGCATTCATCTGTTCGTATTGTTTAATTGAAGTACAAAATTCAAAGGCATTTCATTAAAAGTCTGCTGTCTACTATTGTTATTGCCTGTTGCATTCTAAACTATTTTCCATTTTACAAGGCATCCCATAAAATAAATCAAATATTCTAATTTGCGAAACGAAACGAAGAAGCGTCGCACAGTTGTTTATGTTGGTGTCGAGACGATTTTCCAGTCTTTTTAATGTCTTCAGCGTAACTTAACTAAGGTGGCGAAGCGAGGCGAATTCGCTCAGAGCGAGAGAGTTGTTAACAATCCGAAAACTCACCTCGACTTCAATTCCTTGCGCCAAATGAACCACAGTCCAAAGTTCTCCTCAGTCAAGGCGCCAATGGTGCCGTCCTTGATTTGGTGAGCAATCTGCTTGGCAATCGGTTCGCCCATGCTAAAGTAGTTGGCACCACAGCCGATCTGCAAGCAATTAAACGAACCTTGAGCAACCACAACAATTTGACTGCAAGTCAATTAAAATAGCTACCATAAAACTGGCGCGTCCCAAGCGATGACTCAGCGCATCCAGCTGCTTCTGTCCCTTGCCGCCCTTGCGCATCGCCAGCTTGTGCATGGTGGTCAGCTCCCGCTTGGACACCGAATCCAGTGTGATAAACTCCTGCAAATGGCCATGTGGCATGTCAGTATGAGAGTGGGTGGGAATGGAATGCAGTCTGCGATTGCGACTGCCACTTACCCGGGGTATGGCGAAGAATTTGGAGAGCTTGGCCTGCACATGCGAGCGCTTGGCAATGCTGAGATCGCTCCAATCGTGCTTGCGCAGCAGCAGCGATAGCACAATCTCGGACTGCGAGTGCTGGCAACGCATCAGCTCCGTCACATACGGATCCTGCTTGTAGGCGGGCGCATCTTTGGGCTCAATAACCGGCACCTACAAAGAAAGCGAGCATGTTTAGTTGGGTCGGCGTTTTCAAGTGAAATGTGTCAGGCCGCCATCAATCAAAATTAACGGAGAAATGACAGGCGACGGCTGTGGCATGCCAGTGTTGTGTTGCAGCTGCAACTTTGCCGCCTTGCCGCCTTGCCGCTTGCAGCTCCCCTTACCTGCGAGTCGTTCACATTGAAATCGCGCTCCGCATTTGCCGAAAACAGCAAAGCGAGCAATAAAATTGGCAACGTCGCGCATCGATTGCACATCGCTGATAAGTCCGGCGACCTCATCGTTCTCCTGCTGCCTCTAGGGTACAAACTGCAGTATTATATATCTCTCTCCGTATCTCCACACAGATAGAATACAATTTCAGTTTCAGTTTCAGTTTCGGTTTCAGTTTCGTTTTCGAATTCGCTTGCACTTATGGAAGGGAATTTCAGAGCGAGTTAAAAAGTGAGAGCTCTTTTGACTTTGTTTGTGCAGTCGTCGGTGCTGTTGCTGTTGTTATCTTCTATTGAGGTTGTCGGGTGTCGTTTACGTCATCTGCAAAAGAAAAGCACACACAAAATGTGAATTATTTATGTGAATTAAAAACTAGCATGTGTCATTTATATAATCATAAAGGTCTCGCCTCGTTGATTAAGTGCACCTCAAACTGTGCCCATGTTAATTAAGTGCTTAATTATCATTAACCCGGAGTTGTCGCTGTGGCTGCCCCAAATGGGTCAAAGACCCAGCACCCAGCACCCAAAACCCGACCCCCACCAAAGCCTACACAATTTGTGATCCCCATTCACAAATGCTCATAACTAACTGCTCTACGTATACGTAATTAACATAAACAACTGTTTTCTATTTTTCTTGTTTGTTGTCTTTTCCACCGCCCAACTAGAAATTAGCGCCCGATCATAATGTGACGCTGATGATGATCATCGTCGTCGTTGGGGAAATACGTAAATGGAAATGGAAAGTTGTGAAATATTTGAAAAACTTTGAATATTCGAGCGATATTGATATTACGGTGCAGTTATGAATAACTCGCTTCATTATGTAGAAAAACAGATAAACACATTGAATACAAATATATCGTTATAATCGTCATCTACGTCTGTTGCAGGTTTTTAAAAACAAAGCCTTAAAACTGCAAGAGTAGCTTTTATAAAAGGTATTGTCCAGGCGGACAGACGGATAGATTCTTACACCTCTAATCTATATGCAAATAATTCCATCTCTTTTAAACGGTAAATGATAGGAAGCTGCAATTTGTACACTTCATGGTTACCGACATAAGAAACGGTTTCTCAAAATACCTATTCTAAAATAATTAATTTAGAGTGGTTATAAAAACCACAAACTCCGTATCTGATCAATCTACGAGTAACTTCGGCTTCTGTTTCCAGCTTTCATGAGTCATTCAATTTGGAAGAATTTCCTATAAAACTCCGCAAATGTTTTTATATCTCTCACTGCAAGCAGCCAAGATTAATGGTTTGAACAGTTGGAACTAATTAAAGAACTTGCAAGAATTTCCAGTGAACGACACGATTGGTCTGAGCTACATTTTTTTTTGTTTACCGCAAGCGCGTAGTAAATACCAAATGATAAGATTATAACTCAATTCCATTGATAAATCATGTGCGATTTGTTTTAATCTGCGGAAAGTCGTCGCATGCATGCCATTTAAAACGGAGCTTATCAATGCGCAGTGTCTATTTATAGAAATGCCCATTGGCATTCCCAAAAGTTGGGACTTTGGGAAACAATCAGTCAGCACTCACAACGAGCTCTGTGTCTATGAATACCCTCTCTGAATGAGGTCACAAGCTTGCCAACATGTGTCGTGCTCCCAAGCGAGGCAAAACATGAGTTTGCAGCAGCGAGCATATTTTGTGAAATGGGTTTGGCCTGAAAAAAGTGACTTCGAATGCGTGGAAAACTAATAAAAAATTGGAAAACGACTTAATTGAGGCATTAAATATGCCAACACAGATGAAGGGAGACGAGTTCGAAGTCAATTAATGATAAATGCAACATGCAACAAGAAGAGAGCAGCACAACAAATGAGTTCAAATTAACGCACAGCTGGCTGTCGGAGTTAGCATAAATATGCCGCTGTTATGGCTCCGCATATTGGCTCTAAGAAATGCTAGAGACTTCTCTATGAACTCTCTAGTCTGTTTCTCCCTTTATCTCTTTTTATATTTCTCTTTCTCTGTGTCTCGCTCGCTGCTGCAATTTGTTTATTTTCAAAGTGAGCAACAATATTAATTGAACAGCACTTTCCGCCCGCTGCTCGGCATAGCAAATGAGCAAGCAAGAAGTGCACGGGGGAAGCAAGGTGTGGATAGTGAGGGGAGGGGAGGGCAGTGAAGAGGGGGCCATCAGGTAGAGACTGGAGACTGGAAGAAGCGGCGCTGCTGGCACAGCCAATATGCCACAAATAGATGAACTTAAAATGCAGCCAAGCATGCCGGGGCCATCAGTCAAGTTGGCAGCAGTTTTGGCATGAATGAGAATGAGCCACACACACACCTCAATACACACTCACGCACACCGGCAAGTTCTTGTGGGTGTTGTTGTTGTTGTTGCTGCTGTAACTCAGTATCTGTCTGCCTGTGTGTATGTAAATGAATTAGCACTGCGGCAAATGCAAAACAGGCAGGGACAAACACAGAGCCAGATACAAGCTGAAAACAATACCAAAAAACAAGCAAACAAAAGTGGAAATGAGTATACTCAACTGTTAGCTACCCTGTGCTCAGATTGCAGATATAGTAATAATAATTT
Source organism: Drosophila immigrans (assembly GCA_963583835.1). Taxonomy (NCBI): domain Eukaryota; kingdom Metazoa; phylum Arthropoda; class Insecta; order Diptera; family Drosophilidae; genus Drosophila; species Drosophila immigrans. The sequence goes on from OY757141.1 coordinate 27,289,708, forward strand.
AAATATATTTTTACACCAAACTTTAAGTGTAGATTTTATTACGCAAGTGTGTTAATTTTACAAAATAATTTCACTGCCCAAATTTCGCTCTTTCTACATAAACAGAATTTTATATTTAAAGAAATGAACTTAAGGAACAGACTCAATACATTTTTTTGGGGAAAAAAGCATTTACAAAAATCCCATTGATTAAAATATTATGAACAAAAATACCAGAAATCTAATCAACCCAAAAACAATAATAAGTATATCAAAACATACAACACAAAAATCATTATCATAAAATAATGAAATTCAATCATTCCCAAGAGCTTTGTTGGCAATTATGAATTGCAATTCGAAAATCCCATAAGTGTCGTTCTAAACAATTTCGACAATTTTGACTTTCTCAAATAATCTAAATTAAAAGTGCGTCATAATCACAAAGTTGTGCTGGAATCACAATTTTTAGTATTAGTTTTTTTGAATAGATACATTTTGTCAACAAATATACTCGCTCTGATTGTACATTGGGTATAAAGAGTCGAGAACAAGTTTTCCCATTGTATCGACTATGCGACTGTGCATCACTGTGTGTGTGTGTGTGTGTGTGTGTGTGTGATGCATGCAACACAAAAATGAAGCTGCAGCCCATACTGCAGAGTTCAATGGAGTCGAGAGAGTTAAGTTCATAAATTGAACAAACAAAAGCAAACTAATAAAGGTACGAGAGTTGTGCATATTTACGGCCAGAACAAAAGGCGCCAATCCATAAACTTAATGATCATGATGATGACGATGATGATGATGAGTGGTGTAATAATGATGTTGTTGTTGTTGTTGTTGTGGCTGTTCGCCCACGCTACTTTTGAAGCCACAGGCGCTATTCAAGTGCCGCACACAAAGACATATCGTTATCTATAATGTGATTAGCCATGCATTTAGAGTTGAGTGGCACTCTGAGAGGCTGAGGATGTTGCATGTGGATTGCCGGCTGCTTGTGGCATGCTGATTGCCTGCTGCCTCGCTGCGGGCATTTCATTATCTCTCGCCGCTCGATGCCAGCCACCGGGCCAAAGTGCAGCCAATTAGCGTTACATTTAAGGCGACCACAAGCAAGTGGGCGGCTAAGGTGATTTTTTTCTCTGCACATATGAATTATGCCTCTATATATATACTACCATATTGTTCTTCGGCCAGCTACGTGACACAAAACTGATGTTGTGTCGCAGCCACAACTTCAACTGCAACTGCAACTGCAACTTCAACGTCTTCAACAAAGAACGTCTTTCTTTCTTCGACCAAATGCATCTCAGTCGGCGCATAAACAAATTTATTTTCATTATAACCACACTCAAAACTCACACACGCACAATGCACCCTGCGTATACAACAAACACACACATTCAAGCTGAGAGTACGCCTACTTATTGGCCATGCCACAGCCAGTTTCTTAAATCTTCATACTTATAAGTTTCTTTCTTTCGTACATCAATCATGGAATAAAGCTGAAACTCAACAGCTGGTTTGGATGTTTACTCAATGGAATTGTTTGTAAAACAACTTTCAAAATGAAAACTTAAATTGTCGTACTTTTAAATTCTTATGTTATATCCACAATATGTACGATTTTCTCTCGATGTTTTCCCAAATCATTTCTTTGCATATTATATTTTTTAAAACACAAAATATAGTTTGTGACGTATACGTAATTAATGAATAATATGTATACATGAGGTTATAATATTAATTTAAATAAAACCATAACTTTAAACGCGTTTAAAAAAACTACAAATATGCGAAGTCACATAACAACGAAAATTAAAAATTAATTTAGCCTAGCGTGACTTATTTTTTAAATTTCATAAATTAGCCAATTGAAACGCTTATAATCCGTATCTGTACAAACTTGAAGAAAACAGACAAATACTGAAATAGTTCAGTTGCTCATATTGATGAAGAATTCATTTACTTTCGCACAATTCGATAAACTGAATGGAACCTCGCGATTTTTGGCGCTAGGTCTGATAAAAAACACCATGTTTTTAATAAAAATGTTTATCTAATGGCTGCAAAATACAACAAACTAAAACAGCAGGCGAAACAAAGCCACCATTTTATTGATGTACGTCATGGAAAGTATTTTTATTGTGTGTTCTGAATTCTTGTTTACACATAGAAACAACAAATTCGAAGTTTTTTTTTAGGCTGTGTTTCTGTTGTGTCCTGCGATGTTTTGCAAAAACAACAAAACATACATTAAACAGATCAGAACACAAACTATATTGCTAACATATATAGTATACACAGCTATCAACACTTGTTTCCATATATATTTCTCCTCCCTATACTTTTATTTCTCTTTGCAGATATCCATTTCTATTATTTTCTTTCTGAATTAACAACTCTTAATACAGGGTATTTGCAGCGTCGAATCTGTTGATGTTGAGTTAATTTTCTACTTGTTATAAGTGTTCCATGATGTTCATGTTGTTTCTCTTCCACGAAATAATAAAAACAATTTCTTTCAATCTTGCTGTACAGCTTTCACTCCCTTCCTCACTCTATTCCCCCGTTCTCATCACTCTGCCTCTTTCACTCTCCTTCGCTGCTGTCTATTGCTATCTTGCTCTGACGCTCTGTTGGCTGCCTTAATTAATTCGATGGCCCGCAATGGGCGCGTCTCCAATGAACTTTTAATGAATTGTTTTGTAGCTTGCATTTTGTTTACGTCGTTTGCCCGATTGAAAAAAATTCTTATAAATTTATTTATTTTTTTGATTTATACTTACACACAAACGTGAGTGTGTATGTATATGTGTGTATTCCCATTTGACCTACAATCTTGTCATCGAATGCTCCCGCTTCCTGTCTACTCAGCGTCCAACTCTATCTCTCTGCGTAATATGTGCATTACATCGCCAATGAACTGGAACTGCTGGAAACTCTGGGAGGTCGCATTAGACGCAGTCCGTGCTGTTCAGAAGTACGGCAGCATAATGGAAGCAGGCCACAATTACCAAAAATAGCCCCCAGTTCAGTTGCGTCGAGTTTAGCCAAGTTGTTAATTTTTTTTTATTTTTTCCATAAAGGCGTGTCACATTTTCAGTTTTCCCCCAACAATTTTTTAATGGCATGTAAAAAGGCAACAACAAGCATAATAAATGCCGCCTCATACAAATTTTGAAATTTCGGAATTTTAAAGCACTACACAAAAAAAAACTTGTTGAAATTTAAGGAGCAGTCGCTAAGCTGACACCGTTGAAGAATTGAACATGTAGAATGCAGAATGGAGATTGGAGAATAAAGAATGCGGCACTAGCAATGATTCAGTTGCGAGGTATGACAATAAATCTCTAAGCAAAACACGGCAAATGAACGAACCGTGTTCATATGATATAGTAGTTCGATGCTTATCGAAAGAGGTCGCAACGAAAGCTGATCGGTTAATTGATATAATGAGCCATCCCATGAGACCTGTTACTAACAAACTGTGACAAATTTAGGCAAAGGAATGTTTATCGTAAGGTGGCCGAAGAAAAGCTCAATTTGATCTAATTTAAGAAAGTGATATTATGATTAAAGTCTACTAATTAGATAGCCCCAAAGAAAGCAATCTAATTAACATTAAAAATTATCTTCGTTTTATGTAAATAAAAATTTGTTAATTTTTATATTATCATTTTCTGGAATTTATATTTTGTTGGTAGCTCCTTCATTTTGAAATAAATAGGTTTCTTTTTATTTATATAGTATGTATATTACATTTACGTTTTTTGGTTGCTCCCCAACCCCACAATAAATATATTAAAGAAACGTGTTTTTATAATAGAAATTTCTTTCTTTTCATATTTACATATTATTGTTTGTTAAATCTCTTGATAGCACCTCTATTTTAAAATACAAATTGGTATCATATTATATTTCGATATTTTGTGGTAGCACCTGCAGCACAACAAAAGTGTATTTTATTAATGCAAATTTGATTATTTTTATACATTTATTATTAATATGTATGTTATATTTTGTTATTTTTATACATTTATTATTAATATGTATGTTATATTTTGTTATGCCAACAAAAGTGTTTTTTAATTATACAAATTTGTTTTTTAATATTTATTCAATTCTTTTGTATAATATTTTTGTATGCCACCTTTATTTTGAATTAGAAGTTGATTATTTTTATATATTTTTTGGTAGCACCTGTAGCCCAACAAAAGTGTTTTTTTTTAATACAAATTTCTTTATGTATTTATATATTATTTAAATATGTTATATTTTTTGATAACACCTCTATTTTGAAATAAATATTGATTTCTTTTTATTATATTTATATATTTTTGGTAGCACCTCCAGCCCACCAACAATAATGCCAAACAAAAGAGTTAAGAGATCTCTCTTTTAACGGCACCACAACGAGAGACAGTAGCCCACATGTTTTGGGTCAACCAAATGTGGGCGGGAGCATGTGATGAGCTTTAGCAACGGTTTAAACTATTATCTAATATTATGATATGCCGACTAATGTGCCTGACCAAAGGCAGCGAGCGAGAGAATGGGAAAGAGCGACAGCGACACTGAGATATGATAACAGTTATAGCCCATGCGATATGCATAAACAGATAAGAACAACAAAAGTCCAAAAAAAGTGGGTAAGCGATGATGTGTGTAACCCAATTTCCGACGATTGCTCAAGAAAAAATGTTGGGCAATGAGCCGGAATGCCGCGAGTGGCCAAATGCTGACGGCAGCCCGACGAGTTGCAGTTGCAGTTGCAGCTAAATGCATATTTGGCAAGCTCATCGCCAACATTAGCATTTGCATCTCAGTGTGTTGGCCAAAAAAGGTGTTAACCCGCGAAGCAGCCGAACGGCACGTAACTGGCTGCGAGTCACGCACCACGCACCGAGGTCAAAGATGGCATCATGCAACAGCAGCACAACTTGCAACGGGCGCAGCAGAAGCGATGATGCATCGGGCCAGAGAGACCCACATAAGCGGGGCAATTTTTGATAGAGTTTAATTGGCAGTAATTGGACTATGACAACGATATTGCTTTACTTTGCTTCTCAATTAATTTCGTTTATTTTTGGCAGCGGCCACGCCCACATCAATTTGGTATCGAATTAAGACAACAATGCTCGAAATAAATGTGACTTTATTAATTCTTGATATTTTCTTCTTGAGTCTAGTTTTGATCACTATATATGTATATGCTCGAAATAAATGTGACTTTATTAATTCTTGATATTTTCTTCCTGATTCTAATTTCGATCACTATATATGATATCGAATTAAGACATCAATGCTTGAAATAAATGTGTCTTTATTAATTCCTGATACTTTCTTCTTGATTCTAGTTTCGATCACTATATATTGGATATATTAAGACAACAATGCTCGAAATAAATGTGACTTAATTACTTCTTGATATTTTCTTCTTGATTCTAGTTTTGATCAATATATATATGATATCGAAGTAAGACAACAATGCTGGAAATAAAAGTGACTTTATTAATTCTTGATACTTTCTTCTTGATTCTAGTTTCGATCACTATATATGATATCGAATTAAGACAAAATAAAGTAATAATTCTTGATATTTTCTTCTTGATTCTAGTTTATATCACTATATATACGATATCGAATTAAGACAACAATGCTTCAAATAAATATAGCTTTATTAATTCCTGATACTTTCTTCTTGATTCTAGTTTTGATCACTATTGCGCTGTCCATGATGAATGTGCAGCGCAACGTGCAGCACTTGCAGTCGCAGGAATCTCAGGGGCCAATGCTCCCTACGATTACGCTGCAATACGTTGCGATATTTTTGCCAAGTCACAACAAAAATATTTTTGCGTGGGGCCAACTTCGTTGTCTCTCTCTCTCTTCCTCTTTCTCTCTCTCTGGTTCTCTTCCTCAATCGGTTTCTGTCTGCGTCTGCTGGGTCGCCATTTTGGCCAAATAGAGTGTGGAGTGTGGAGTGTGCAGCGGGGTGCAGCAGTTGCAAGTTGCAAGTCGCCAGTTGCAACGTTGACAATCGACAGTCCGACAAGCAGATCGCTTGCATGCATAATGCATGACAATTCTGGCTTTTATTTCTCCTCTGGTCGCCACAGCATTTTCATAAAAATTGTGTTTGTTTTATCCAAAAAATGAAAACGAAAACGGAAAAAAGCAAAAATAAACAAACAACTCGCAAACGACCAGCAAAAACGCAACAACAATAACCATTTGGAGGCGTTGATGAAGTCGACAGCCGTTGTCGTTGTCATTGTCGTTGTTGCTGTTGATCTGCTTGTTGTTGCCGTTGTTGTTGTCCATCTACCAACCAAAAAAAAAAAAAAAAACTCTTGCTGTTGCGTACAACAAACAGCTGCTGCCATGATATACAACGACAAGATATATACGAATAGATTCGAGTATTTTTGTACTTCAACAGCCCATGGCTGAAGAGAACAAGCAAAACAACCACGAACACCAAATGTATACGGAGTTAAGTCAGGGGCAACAACGCAGCTGAAATACGCTAACAAAAGTTCAGAAGACCGGAAGTGGCAGCGGGAAAATGGGGAGAGAAAGAAAGTCGCATTTAGTTAGCCAGATTATGCTCTTGAGAGCGGCTTTTTGTATTTAACAATCGTCTAAATTGTGCGTGCCTGCGACACGTTAAATGCCAAATAGGCTGCAGAGAGAGAGAGAGGGAGAGCGAAAGGACATGTTTCCCCTATTTAGTCAGATTGCACTCTCAAGAGAGCAATGCGCAGAGAACAATTATATTTTGTGCGAAATTTCTAAACGTTACGAGTTAACTAAAGTACAAAGTGGCAAGAAAGAAATGGGAATGACACGCAAATGGCAGTCAATTTATTTCAGACATACTTCACGCTTAAGAGAATATTTATTTGATGGGCTTGTGGGCGTTTCTTTAACTTATATGGTTAAGTTAGGCGTTACAACATCACAGAGGGAAGTAATATAGAGGGAAGAAAGAGAGAAAGATGAGACGAAACGAGGAGATTAAAGTAAAGGTTTCATTGTCTCTATGACATTTTTTTTTTCCAATTTAAGAAGCTTTGCTTGTAAAAGAAAGACAGAGAAAGACTTTCGAAATTTTTAAGATGAAGTCCAAGATGACTTCCGCTTCTCGTCGAGTTCCCAAAGTAAAGTATTCGAAAATTATTTAAAAAATTAAAAATTCGTAAAGTTAGCCTTTTTTATTGCTGTTCTAATGACATAAGCTCATAAGAATTATTTGAAAAAATGTTAATTTTTACAAATAACACAAACACGAAATGCCCATATATGATTTAATTTATAATTTAAAAGTCATATCAATAAAATAATATATTATATGTATATTACTTCATTATGTATTATTTTATCATTTCATTTAATTAAATAAATTTGCAAAAGTTGACTTTTCCTTTTTTTTTAAATAAATAAGAAACAATGAACTCTTCAATTTCCTAGGACAATTACAGCACAAAGATGGAAAGAGAAAAAAGTTCCAGGTGAAGAATAAGTTCATTCTTGTTCCTTGTGCAACCCGCAACACTTTTCGCATAGACCCACAGACACAGTGAGAGCATCGCAACCACAGGCAGTTGCAGTTGCTCGTGGTTTGTTGTTTCTGGACTTTCGATGTTGGCCAAAATGCCAGCGAGGAAGTCAGTCAACAGAAGCCGAGAATTTTTGTGTTTGCATTGCAGCAAATAAAACGAAAGAAAGTCGAAAAACAGCAGAAGAAGATGGACGAGGCGGTTTTCTGCAATTAAACGCGTAATTATAATTATATAAAACGCAGCTGGAAATGGGAAGTGGGAAATTGGGAGGAGACTGGAAATGGAAATTGAAATGAAAATGAAAAGGAAAATGTGCGTGTGTGTGTGGAAAGAGGAAAAACGAGGGCAGCGAGTCAACCAGGCGTCCAGCAGCCAAGGCAACCAAGCAACCAAGGCGAGTCAAGTGACGCCTTCGCCATTAGCGAGCGGGCAAATTGACGCAGTCTGATTAAAAACGCATCAAATAAAAGTAAACGACGAGTGACGACGGAGGAAGAGCGGGGGAAGGGGGGAGAGGCAAACGAAATGCGAATAGGAAAACACAACCTATGCTAAATGCTCGTAAAAGTAATTTTTCTCGCACACACACACACACACACACACACAAGTACATAAGGGTGCTTAGCGGAAGGAAGGCAAATAAGGGACACGGTAAACGCAGACACTGCGAGAAAGGGAAAGGGAGCGAGCGAGAGGGAGAGGGATGCGAACATTGCGGATGACAAGGGACATCCCCATTTTGGGCACGCAGCAGCAGCAGCAACAACAACACAACATCCGTCGTCGGTGAGTGCCAAAAAGAAAACAACAACAAGCAGCCGAATAGAATTGCTAATGCTGTTGTGCGTGTGTATTAGTGCAAACACACACACACACACACACACACATACGCATAGGGCTTAAATCAGTGCGGGTGCGTCGCAGTCGACGTCGCTGTCGCAGAGTTTGCTGAGTGCCGTCATCAAAACACACACATCACAGCAAGACAGACGGACGGGCGGACAGACGAGCGAAGCGTAAGTGAGTAAGTGAAAGAGATGGCATAAAAAAAGGGCTGCTCATGCTGTGACAGCTGGCCAGGCCCCCGTCGCCCCTCCTTCTGCCCAAACAGCCTCGACTGATTGCAAAAATCTGTTAAATGAAAACTGGTCCGACTTTTTTTCGGCTGATGGACGAGAGAACGCACACACATGCATACGCACACGCACACACACATGCACACGCTCTGCAGCATTAACACCAGCAAGAACAACAACTACAACAACAACAATAACGAGAGCTTTTGCTGTTGGGGCGTTTTTGTTGTTGGCGTCGTCATCTCTTCGCTCGTCGCTTCCGTGTTTCGAAATTCAATTTATGTATACTTTATGATGTTGCCCCGCATTCGTCTGCCAGACGCGTTCCGCCGACTGCGACTGCGACGTCGACGTCGCCGGCTCCCCCCAAAATGATGCTGACTGAGCTACCGCTCTGCCGCTGCTGTTGCCGCTGGCTGTGGCTCCAGTGGAGAAGTCAGTGAGGCGTGGAAAATTGCAAGTTCAGGAAAATCGATTTTCCTGTTGTATTTTTGTACTTTTGACTAGCTGCGCCGAATGATGTTTCTCCCATTTTTACTTATTAGGCTAATTACCGTGCACTGCACACACACACACACACACACACAAGCATACATACACGCAGAAGTAAAAATAAAATGCAAGGCGCACACACACACACACACACACACAGGCACACTTACCTCGCTGCTCGTGGGGATTCTATTTAAGTTTTGCACAGAGGCATGTATAAAATGCACTTCAATTTTGCGTTCTGCTGATGATGAAGTGGATTCTGCTGCCAAAATTCAGTTTCCAACGCCGCGGCGACACACATACACACACACACGGCAGCTGCACTTACGTGCACACTCACACACACATATGCGAGTATATGTATGTGTATGAATGTTTCTAGGTTTTTCACTTGCACCTTTGCACTCGAGTTAAAACTCCATCTAATTACGCTCTAATTGCAACTGCAACGCGTTAAATTCATTAATACGCGTTCAAGTCTTGTTGGCTTTTCACTTCATTTTTTCATTTCGTGGTATAACAATATACAAAACATACGGCCCCAACGCGTTTTATTGTTGGAGCTAACGACGGCGATGTGACCGCCAGCAACAAACACAGAACACAGCGTGACCGCAAGCTTAATTTTCGAAACGTGCTAATTTACGTCGCATGCGGTAAATGGTCCCACTGTCGACATATCGATATTGCGGAAACGATAGTAAATTGCTCAACACTGGTAGTTTATAGGGCTGTGGTCACATTGCGCTCTATTTACAATTACTTAACATGTTGCAAGGTTTGCTGCAGAGGTATAAATTGCCGGAAATTGCTTGTTTTGTGTGAAATATTAATGTTAAACATACTTGCAGAACGTGCGTGTCTGTGTTCAACACGGCACAAACAATGTTGGTGCGTCAAAAGCACGCTTTCGACCGCGCCGTCCTTAAGCCGAAAGTTCGCTGCCATTTTCCCAAACCGCGCGAAGTGAAACGCATCAATGTGCACGGCTGGGAAACCAGGATGTCCACGACGGAGGGACGCCGAGTGCTGATGCGCCGCATGCTAAAGGGCAGACACGATCTCTCCCATTAGACTAAGGCTGATCAAAACAATCCCTCTGTTATAATATTATTATTATTGAAACTGTATGTGAGTTACTGGTCTACACGGCCGTCAGAGATATAGAATATATGCTAATATATACATATATATTTATTTCTTATAATATAGTTTCACTATATTTACTAAGTTTTGGTTTTTAAACATTTTTGTTCGCTGGATTGCCCAGAAAAGCGGGAGCACGATGATAGATCTGCTGAACGCTCTTCGACGACTTGGAGTCGTCAATGACAAATACGAAAGGCACCTGGTTGGTCACGTTGGTACCTTGATCCTTGATAAAGCCCTGAGGCAAACACATGTCGCCGCCGATGACCAGACAGTTTACTGTCGAACAACGCTCTAGAGGCATCGCGGGCAGCAGGTACAGCGTATTCTTCTTGTAGTTGACGGCACGCACAACACCTGCAATAAGGCACAACGATCTTAATGGAGAAGTTGAGGATATAAATCTAATTTATTGGACTTACCAATGCCAAGGCACTCGACAGTTTTGTGTTCTTTCGCTGGCTGCTTGCAGAGATAGACCAGGTTGACCTCGGCACCCTCAATGAGCTCTTGCCGGGAATACCCATCAGAGGTGAGCTGCAGTATTTCCAGCTTATCTAGCGATGTCTTCAGCGGCTGACACTCTGTCAAATGCTTGGCATTGCCGCGCAGAGCTGCGCTGAGCCGCGTCAGCATATTGGAGTAACGCATATCCTTGGCACTCATGCGCCAGGACTTGTTCTGTCGCTGCTGCTGCTGCTGTTGTGGCACAGCACTCTCCAGCCTGTGCATCGTATACTTGGGCAGCGGAAGACTCAATGTGAATTCATCGCCCACATAGATGGTGGGCTCAACACTGGAAAGCGTTGCGCTGTCCAGAGAGACATCAAAATTGTTGATCGGCTTACGACTGAAGATTTGCACCAGAGCTGTGGGCTTCACAGCGTCCACAAGCAGCGCCATCAGCTCCACACCAAAGCCCTTATTGTAGCCCATGGTGTTGATCAGCCAGGGCATGTTCTTGTAACGTTCCTGCTGATGGCAGTGGGCGAGCAAACGCTTCACTGCGAACGCATATTGCTGGGCACACATGACGATGTCAACGTGTCCCACAACATAAGCCAGCTCCGGCTGCCGGTTGAGGAAGAATCCAGGTCCCAGCAGGGGCGCATCGACCACGCTGCAGGACACCGTTTGTGGCACAAACAGTTCGGGTTGCCCAATATCCAGATCCACCAACAAGACGCTGCCGAATTGCGTCACATTGCGGTTCAAGAGGTAGCGCAGCAATGTCGACTTCCCGACGCCCTTGCCACCAGTAATCATACAACGAGTGTCTTGCTGCAATGCCAGTTTTGTCCACACTGTGGGCACCTGCAAACCCTGCTCAGGATCCGCAACGCCCTGCACCAGACAATTCAGCAGATACTCGCTGGGATAGTGCGGTCGATTGGTGGCATTGATCAGCGGAAACACATTCTCCGCCATGTGCTTGCCGAATGTGCTGAGCATCTTTTGGGCTCCACTGTTCCTCTGCAGCAACACAATCGCATCGCGTCTCGGGTCGAAATTGCTCCAAATGTTGTCCAGCTGGGCACGGGAAAAACTTTCGGCCAGTTCGCTGTTGTCACCGAGAGCGACTTTGGGCGGCTTTGGCTTTTTGCTGGCCTTCGGCGAGATGACAACCCAAGCGTAGCCCTTGGGCGAGTAAATGGTCAACGGTTTCAGCTGCTGTGCTTCGTGGCCATTAATAGAGATCCTGCCACTGAGCAATGTGACTATCACGGTGCCATACCATTCCACATCCTGCTTGAGCACCGCCAGCACCTTATTCGTCTTAAGGCTGTTCTCGAAAACGCTCAGCTCCGGCAACGTTTCGACCTCTGCAGTTGGCTGGGAATAAAAGTGTGCGGCAGCGTCCGATTCTCCCGATGACTTTCCATTAACTATCGACTGAGCATCGTCAAGTGCTTCCATATCCATAATATTGCAATCATCTTCGATGTCCAGATCCAGTATCTGCTGATCACTCTCGTCGTCCTCAGATTCTTTCTCTATCGCACCATCTTCCGGCACATCCTGCTCATCTTTGACATCGTCAAATGGGTGGCCTATCAAATCATCCTCGGACGTGTCCAATGTTAACGAATCTAACTCTTTGTATTTTGGCACAACTCTAGCCTTCACAATCTCGGCGTCATCTATTCTCTCATACTCCGCTGCCAAGAACGCGTCTTCATCAATAATATTCTGCTTCAAATCATCATAATCATTGTCAATATGGAGCTCCTCGTCTTCAGACATATCTCCCGAAATAACGTCTGGTGCTTTAAAGAAATCCTTCTCAGGTTTCCATTCTATGTTGAATCCGTTCCAAAGCTTATTTCTCTCGTTCTCATCATTACTGACTTGTGGGCCAATTAGGTCATATAAATCATAGCCGTTCAATTGGTCACAGAACATTCCTGTGTAAAAAAAGATAATTGTGAAGATAAATCAAAATTTTGTATTTAATACCAATATCATAATAAATATAGAAAATGTTGGAAAGCAAAATTGGAACACCCAATTCTCAATTTCAACCTCTTTTAATAATAATCAAATTAAAGTGTAAAAAGAATAAAATTTGAAACATTAAAAAGCAATATGTTGTATACTTAATTTTGAAAAAAGAAAACATTTTTTTAAAAAACGGTTTAAAGTTTTCGCTGTTATTTCATATTAGTATCTTCAAAAACGATTCGAGAAAGCTTCTGAATCTTTTTAGTTATTGTTGAATAGTTTTTTTTTTCGATTTACTAGCATGTTTGTATAAAATTTAAAATAAATGTTTTAATGCTTACCAACTTTATCCTGTAGAGCTTTTTCGTAATAATTTACTCTCTCTGCATTCTGAAGTTTGACGCCTTTTTCGGATTTCGAGTTAACTTTTTTATGCTTCCGATGGCGCTTCAGAGACTTTTTCGACACATTAGTTGACATCGTCGTTCTTTTAATATTCCTTATGTTTTAACGTTTTAAAGTTGGGACAGTTTGGTTAGTTTACTTCCTGCTTATCATTCGCCGCCTGCTGATTTTTTGTTCTTGATTCACTTACTGAAGCTCAATCATTTTGCAACCAGTAGCAGTTGCATCGTTTGATCCAATCTTATAACATAATTTTCAATTGGGATTCGACAATTTGTTTTGATCGTATTCTTGACCCAATTTTACATGATATGGGACATGCGATCAGAAACCGGCGTGACTAAAAGACGAATCTGAAAATATCCTAAAATATACCACTATCAAAATATACCTATTTCATAAATACTAGATGGCTCCACATTGTAATCTGTTTGTTTTTTTTTTTTTTTTTAATGCTTCAAATCTATGATATTGCCAGTAAATGGTCGAAATTTACTAAAAAAAAAAAATCACTTAAAACACCCGTCTATCGATAGACGATATTTAAAGTTCGAGTCACAGTTTTCTCAAAATCACTGTTTTACGTTCCCAAAGTAACTCTGTGTCAATTATTATTATTTATATTAAAAAATAATAAATAAGTACTAATTAAAGTGATTTTAATTGTATTTTTTAAATGTTTATAATTTTTGTCAACCCCGTAGAGAATGCCTATAATAACTCTTATTTTAAATTTAATAAAAATACCGATACATAATGGAAAAGGTATTAAGAAGTTACCAAATCACTTGATAGAGATCGTTTAAGCTGTGAAATTTCATTTTAGAGCCCGTTGTATTAATAAATGCCAATAAAAAAAACTTATTAATCTTTCATTTGTATTTATTGAAAATTTTTCCATCTCCAATCTAGTGTAACCAAGCTGTCAGTAATTGCGGAAGTGGTATTAAAAAAAAATTAGTATATTTTGAAATCGAAGTTGCGGTCACGCTGCGCACGAAGGCGTTGGTTGTTCATCTACCAAGAAAATTCATCGTCATTTTGCATGAGAAAAAAAACGTCGAATTTTTAATTGTAATACATTTCATACGAAACGAATAACGGTAGACGCATAAGAATCAACATATTTGTGCCATTTTGTAAGCATATTAAGTGTCCAATTCGTACTGAGTGTTCCACAAAATAAGAAAATATCAAATTAATTGTAAGTGAGAAAAAGTTGAAAGAGCAGTGAAAAAATTCCACACACACACACGCATACAACTACTACGGGCACACAGACAACATACACATATGCATGCTTGTATGTATGTATGTATATACATAAATGCGAGTGGATGATGATGTTTTTGGAATAAAGTTGGTGGCGGGTGGCGAGGAAACAACAGACCTATGACGCGACCATTGGACTATCGTACATACATATAATTAAAGAAAAGTAAATACGCTTGGGAGCAGTGGGAAATCTACCAATACGAATACCAACGCATGAAATCACGGGCTTTCGAATACATGCATAGACACACACACACACATACATGTATTTATGTATGTTGATAGGCATTGTAGTTTAATTTACATTTGTAGACACAGACTATATAACTGGCCAAAAAGAATTAAGAACCAAAAACGCCTCATGCGGCTGTTCGCTGCTGCTTCTTCTTTTCTATAGATCGTCAGCAGCAGCAACAACAACAACAACAACAAACGAGAGAGCCATTCAAAGTGTATGACTCAAGTGTGTGTGTGTTTGTGTGTGTGTGAGAGAGTGAGAGAGATTGTGGTGTGTGTGTGTGGCTTTTTCACTTTGATATTTTTCAACCAGCTCGCGCAGTTTTCGCAAATAAATTAAACACAACGCAACGAACGCATCGTCGACGTCTACGTCGCTGCATCTCTCTGCTCTTCCAGAACCTCCAATGACGACGATTCGCAAGAAATTGGTAATTGTCGGCGATGGTGCCTGCGGTAAAACTTGCCTTCTGATCGTCTTTAGCAAAGACCAATTCCCAGAGGTCTATGTGCCGACTGTCTTCGAGAATTATGTCGCCGATATCGAAGTCGACGGCAAGCAGGTAAGTCTCCCATCGAAAATCGAGCATCGATCATCTGATCATCGATTTGTGCATTTTTCATATTCACAACTAGCATCCCCCTTGCTCTCCCCCGCTGTTTCCCTCTCTCTGCGGTGCAAGTTGTGAGTCAATATCAATTGTCGAAAGACATACTTGACTCCCTCTCCGCCTCCCCCTCGCGCTCCTTGCACACATAACGACACACGGACACAAACACACTTACACACTAGCACGCACGCATATACACAGACAGGGCCTAGTACTACTACTACCAATACACTTGCACTTGTACTTGTATAGCAAGCTCCCTTCCTTCCGTTTCTTGCTGCTGCTGCTGTGCTCGTCTTATACAAGCCCGTTGCGCACACACACTTTTGCGCGCTCTCACTCTCTCGCTCGCGGTCTTCCTCTCCACCGACCACCCCACCCCACCCCACCGTGTCCATTTGCTACCTGTGCTCGTTGCTCTCACACGTTTTGGAGCTCTCGCTCTCAATTGTAATAAAAAAAATACAAAATACAAAACAACAAAAATGTTGTATGCCATTTTGATTTGCATTAAGTCATGTTTTGCAAAATGTTTCGGTTTCTAATACGTTTTTTCGGCATAAACAATTTGCGCAGCACACAATAAATATGGCGGCGTTTGTATTTGTTGTTTGGATAGCGCTTACATATGATGCACACACACACACACACAAACATACATCCATACGTAATGTAAATATAAAACTTTGTGTATGTGTGTGTGTGTCGTTCACGTCATTGCTACGGATTGTGTCTGATTAATACGTTCGGCATTTCCGCCAGTTCCTTTTGCTATCTCTGCAACTTGAAGTTGACTCTCGTCTCGTCTCGACTGCGACTTCGTTCGTCTCTTTGTGATGAACAACGCTTCACATAATTGCAAACTTAACGGGCGTTATCACTCCATTCACACTCGCACACACACACACACACACACACACACACAGACCATCTTACATGTTTATATGGAATCAATCTGTAGTAATGGCGTGATTCTGTTATTAAATGATATGTGATATTGTCTTGCAGGTGGAGTTGGCCTTATGGGATACAGCCGGTCAGGAGGATTACGACAGACTGCGACCGCTGAGTTATCCCGACACTGACGTTATACTTATGTGTTTCTCCGTGGATTCACCCGATTCACTAGAAAATATTCCCGAAAAATGGACGCCAGAGGTAAGAACAACCCTTCAAATATAATGAATCATTTTAATCAATTCACATTCCATTTGGCAGGTCAAACATTTTTGTCCCAATGTTCCAATCATTTTGGTAGGCAATAAGAAAGATTTGCGAAATGATCCCAACACAATTCGGGTAAGCAAGAAGTCATATGAGATTGATTTTGTATTTATTTTATTAATTTGTTTGTTTTTGTCCTCTAGGATCTGGCAAAGATGAAGCAGGAGCCGGTGAAGCCGCAGGAGGGACGCGCTATGGCTGAGAAGATTAATGCCTTTGCCTATTTGGAATGCTCGGCCAAGTCGAAGGAGGGTGTGCGAGAGGTATTTGAGACAGCAACTAGGGCTGCACTGCAAGTTAAAAAACGGAAGAAGACCAGATGCCTTTTGCTCTAAAAGAGCAAATATCAAAAAATTCTATACATAACAACAACAACAAACAACAACCACAACAAAACAACACACACACACAAACAACTTTTACAAGAATAACAAGAAAAGAAAAGAAAGAAAGCACTGCAATACCAGAAGAGATGATGATAATGATAACATACGGAATCCGGCAACTAGAAGCAGCATTCAAGGAAAACAGCTAAGCAACAACTACAGCTACATCAAAAACAACAACAGCAACAATTGATGAACATGATAAAAACAACAGCATAAAGAGAAGATGGAAAACCGGGCAAATTGTCAAATGCGGATTTGATTTTATATACAGTCTAGAGTAGTTATTAACCGAAGTAAAACAACAATAATAAATATTGCATTATTATTATTATTATTTGTAACTCGTAACGGCGTCAAATCAGTCAACACAACAACAACAACAGCAACTACAAATACATACTTACTCGTATATATACAATCTACGCGTATATATACACACTTATATATGTATGCATACTATGTCCTATATCATCGTATCCGTTGATTATTTGAGATTAAAAGCCAACTAAAATATCTACTACGTTTCTCAGTGTGCATCTGTGTGTGTGTGTCTCTCTGAGCATGTGTGTGTGTGTGTGTTGATGAGTGATGATGGATGCAGTTATTCATTTTTTCAAAACAAAACAAAATTATGATAAACGGACTAAAACAAATACTGAAAAAAAAGAGTTCATAAACATACCAATTACAATTTTTTGACTCATATATATACATACATACATATATATATAGAAATTCAAAACAGAGACCGCCAATAAACTAAACAAAATGCAGCAAAAGAATAAGAATGAATATTATAAATACTTTGCAACAACAATACACAAATGATAATGTTTATAACGTAAGCCACAAGTGAGAGAGATGCATTCAATTTTCATGTGCAAAAAAGCAAGTTCGAGTTTTTAATATTTGTATTTTGCATTAAATTAAAACAAAAACAAAACACACAAGATAAATGAGCGTATTTTATGATTTTATAAAATACCAATATATATATGGATTATATACCTATATATAAATAATATATATATATACAGTACATATATGTGTATGTCTCTTTTTGTATTTTGTACCGTCAAATCGTGTAATTCTCACACAAAAACTCAAAAAAAGAAAATGCGCCGTTTTCTACAAATGGTATATATACATATGCATACACATACATACATATATTAATATATATACATGCATACGTATACGTAATATACAGATGTATGTATATATATACTATTTTCTACAGTTACTATTACACAACTTAACAACAACAACAACCGCAACAAACAAAAATGAAAACGCGTCGAAAGTAATTGTAAATTTGTGCATTCAAAGTTTTGCTTCCTATACAATAAAACAAAAAGAAAAACAAACAAACAACCACAAACACATTTACCAGATTACCAAAATTAGAATTATATATGTGTATATGTATGTATATGTATACATATACATATATAAACCAAAAAAAAAAAAAAACAAATTCATTTCTTTTCAAAATTACAAAAAAAAATGGAATATTTTACTAAATAAATAAAAAATAAAAAAAAACTATAAAAATCGAAAATCTGTGTTTGCTTACCTTTTTTAAAGATTCCGTTCATCAGAACATAGCCAAAGCTATAACTTCTTGTACAATCAGGAATTGTCAAAAGAAAACTTGAGACGCGAAGACTCTTTCCCTTGGTTAGTATTCAGTTTTATAATAAAAAGTCTTTCGGTTAACGGGGTTTCAAAAATCTTTATTGAGGGTCTTTTTTTGTGTTTATTTTGTTTTACATTTAAAATGTACGAATCAAATAGATCAATTGATCGCTCGCAGCGATCTGAATTGAATTCCCAAAAAAAAACAATGCAAGTTGGGATTGCTCCAAGCTTGTTCGTCTACTAGTTGCTAGTGTCGTGTTATTGTTTAATGGGAATTACATACTCGTATGTGATATTTAACATATATTAATAATTTTTTTGTGTGTTTTTGGAAAGCTTGCTTTCATTTACCCGCATTTAATTAACTGACAAAATATAATTTAACATTACATTACAAACGTTCGATTTTGTAATTTTACATAGCTCGATTTTGTTTGGGGTTTTTTTGTTGTGTTGATTTGTTTAACATAATTCAGTTTTGGTGACAAGTTGTTGTAACAATTTAGAATTGTTTTTTTTTTTTTAACAAATAGTATTGACTGTGCAGTTAACATTGATGAGAGGAACTCACGGTGATGCTTAGAGAACGTCATGGAAGTTAAAAAGTAATTAACAAAACAGAGAACAGTTTTTCAACTAATCATAATAATGATACAATAAATAAACTTAAGCGTTAACACTTAAAACATTTTTGTGTTTCGTTTCGTTTACCATAAAACTTAAACAACAAATGCAAAACGTATGTGAATAGTTTGTTTTTTAAATCACATTGGAAAATTAAATTTCATAGATTTTTGGGATGCTTCTATTTGCTCTTTGTGCATTTATAGTCGATCCCTTGGATCGATCGTTTCGTTCTAATATATGTTTTGTTTTTAGTATACATACGTTTTAAATTCAACATTTATTCGATTAGTTAATGTGTGCGACCTTTCATAATATTGAATAATCGTAATCATAATCATAATAATAATAATAATAATACATGCACATAATACATAATTCTCTTCATTTCACACTTCTTATTACTTGGCTTGTGCTTCGATTTGTTTCGTTTCGTTTCATTTCATTTTTGTTTATTGGACAGTTTTTGCGACTTAAAGCTCGATCGATCTCTGATTTTAACTTGACCATTTCGTTATAATAATATAGCCTGATCTATGACTTGTTGGCTTTGCTAGGATTCAGTTTTGTTTTTTGCATCGCTTCGTATTGTTTCCGATTCAACATATTATTGTTTTCAGACCCTTCTTCACATTTGCAAAGGTGCGAAGGGTCTATTAGCGTTTATATATGTATATATATTTATGTTGCTTCAACGTTCGTTCAATTTAAATGCATATATGTATATCGTCTTCTTGTGATTTTTTTTTCTTTTTGGTTTGTTTGCCAATTTGTCTGTTTAGGAATCAACATTCTTATGAATAACTCTACATACGTTATGTGCATTGCTAATATGTATCATTTGGATTGGTGCTTAAATATATTGATATATATGAATACTTCTATATATATCATCTCATCTCATTGTCTCATCATCTGTCTTATCCTTCCACTCAACAATACAAATACAAGTGGCATCGTTAACAAACAAAATTTAAAAACAAAATATGTAAACAAAAAATAAAAAAAAAACGAAAACTATTAAACATCTGACAAATGTCGATTAGTTAGTTGGCCATTATGTCGACCATAACAATTACATACATAAATTCTTCTTGCGTTTTTTTTTTTCGTTTGTCGAAAATAATAATTAGATATATAGTACATTCATATGATTGGTTGTGCTATATACGAACCGCATATATATAGCCAAATAAATACAGTATAACGCATTGATTATTATTGCACTTGTTGTTTTTTTGTTTTTGTTTGTGTTGCACTGCGAACCGAGGAGTTTTCGTATCTTTGAAGAGCCGAGAACCGGGTCAATTAGCTTTGTTCGTCTGTCTGCTGCTGCTCACATTGCCCACATTGGCATTTGCTGTCTTTTAGTTTAAATTACGTCTACGCCTAAAGACCAAAGCGAATATGGAGCGAATGCGCCACCATCGACTGCGATGACGTGTGTGTATCTTCTCCGAATTGTTGTCGGTGCCCAACGCCTTTTGCATCTCCTTGCGCCGAATCTCACGGACGAGCGTATAGAACGCCTCGTCGATGTAATGCCGCAAAGCTGCCGATGTCTCAAAGAACGGACAACCAAATTGATTGGCCAGATTTTTGCCCTCTTCGGTTGTGACCCGCCGTTGAGATTCCAGATCCACTTTGTTGGCAATCAGGACGAGCGGAATATCCTCAGAGAGGCGAACACGTGTGATCAGTTTGCGATATTCGGACGCCTCCTGAAAGCTATGGCGATCCGTTACCGAATAGCAAATGATGAAACCTTCGCCACAGCGCATATATTGGTCCCGCATGGCCGTGAACTCGACCTGGCCAGCAGTGTCGAGTATGTCCAGCAACGCGGCTTCATTGTCGATGACCGCCTGTTGCTGATACGAGTCCTCTGCGAAGGCACGCCGAAGAGAAGTTCAGGGATGTAATCGAATCGAAGGTTATCGACGATTTCAAACACTCACCAATTGTGGGGTCATGGTAGTCCAAGAAACTGTGACTGACGAACTGCAGGGTAACAGCTGTTGTGTGTGTGTGCGTAAGTGTGCGTGCGCGTGTTCGTGTGTACACGCAAAGTTAGCCGAACGCACGCACGAAGCGGAGACGACGACGACATAAGGGGGTGGCATTGGGTGGCATGGGTTTGGTTGGTTGGTTGGTTGGTTCGTTCGTTGTGTCGCGCGTCGTAAAACAAAGCGTAAAAGAAATTGAGATAATTTATTGATTTTTCGCAGTCCCCAATCAAAATGCGCAGTGATAAAAAAGAAAACAAAAATGTTCTCCACTTACCCGACTTGCCGACACCGCCATCTCCGAGTATGACAATCTTGTAGACTCGGAGGCCACCTCGCATATTCTGTGGTGCCGCTGGTGGTTTATTCATCAATCCCGTATTATTGCCATTTTCTTTGCGCTCGTTCGGCAGCTGCATCGAGTCCGTATCCGCGGCACTGGTGCAACTTTTTAATTTGCTCGATTTGCGCAGAGCGGCGCAGCCAATCGACATGTCACCGGCCATTGCTGCTCACTAAGGATGCGCCCAAGGCGTGGCTGCCGCTGCCTCTGCCGCTGCCCTCCGCCGCCGACGATTTGTCTGGCTCGTCGTCGTTGTCGAAAACACTGTTTTAGAATTGTTATTAATTGATGTCTGCTACACTTGCAGTTTGTTTGCGACTTACCACAATGTTGCACTTGGCCCCGGATCGTTCAACGGGTTTTTGTTGACTTTAATTCCAATCGTATCTATACATAATTTGTGCTGGCTTGTTTTTCCCTCGTTCCGTTCTTTTTTGTTGTTGTAATTTTTATGGTAGTAAATTGAATTCAGTGTGACCGGCGCCGTTCACATTTCAACCAGGCACAAAATACCAAAATTTATCTAAGGTCAGTGCTGGCATGAATCGGTTCCTGTTAAACATAACAGCGGCAGTTCAAAATTAAAATAACATGATTGCTGAACAAATATTAATTACTGTTCAACAAATAATGTTAATTATGCATAATATTATTTTATTATGAGCTTTAAATAAATGAATCATTATTGGGGGTAATACAGCAAAATAGCTAAATTAAATAAATTAATTAATATGCTGACTGAATTACATAATAAGTATACGCCTTGTCGAAAATTAAATTCCACGAAAAAGAGTATTTAACAGAGCTATGTTAAAACCAGATAATGTTCTAATTCAACCGCTTTCAACACATCGGCCATTACAAACAAATCACTAAATAAATCTTTAATGAATGGCCGCTTTAGCTTGTCATAATATCAAACAAAAATAACCATATAAATAATATATTTTTAAAAGCAACAGTTGAGGCAATCGATGAGTTCGGAGGCCTGTAAATTTCCCGCTTTTTAGAGTAAAGCGAAGCAAAAAAGTTCTCTTATAGCAGAGTTGCCCGTTTCGGCCTTTGTAATATTTTTTTTAGAAAATTTAAAAATAAAAACATCTTTTAAGTCAATAGGTGTTTATTGAAAATGTCATCAAAGTAAAGAATTTTATTTTTGTATCCATTAACGTTAATCTCTCAGCTTTTGGCTTGCTTTCATCTCAGAGCTGGCATCACTGACAGCTCCCTCGCCTGTTGCATGCTCGGTTCCGTTCGGTTTCGGTTTTAGTTGCGTACGGTGATCGCGGTTGAACTGTTCGCGGTCGGTTTCAAACATCTCGAAAAACCGAAAAAATAAATAAGTAAAGAAACATACAGTGGTTTTTCAAATTTCTACTTGTACAGCAAAGACATTGGCATTAAGATAGTAGTAGCATAATGTCGGGCGATGTGCAGCCGCGAAAGCGCAAGGATAAGCGCAAAAAACGTGGTAAGTGAAAGCTTGTTGGATCCAAAGGATCCTATAAACATTACAACAACCAAAAAAAGTACTCGTTTGTCGTAGCTGAAAAACGTATCTGTCTGTTTCTTTTATTAGCATAAATAATATTGTCGAGCGTCTTTAAAAATAACTTTGCCCTATTATATAAAATTATACATTGCTCTTGCTGTTTTGTCGCTATGCGTGTGCCGCCGCCGAGAAAAAAAAGTATACCTAAATACACTATATACTACTCACATATATACACATATTTTTCATTTTATGATTTCTATACGTTGTCATGCTGCTGGGACACGCGCTACAATAAAATCTATTGAAATATTTTCACCGGGATAAATGGGCTAAAGAAGTTTTTGCGGTTCTCACATGCTTGAACATCGTCTTATATCTCTAAACATCAGCTCGAGTTTATTTAAAGACCTGTGCGATAAAGATGAAACGTTTATTTATATGCTTTATCTGCTGTTGCAACGTAAACAAATACCGGTAGATTTTTAGCTCCTTTCCCGCGCGCTCTCTCTCTCGACAGAGAGCATCACTCTCGTCATCTTGATAGCAGTTGGATTCTAGGCGAGTTTAGTTTATTTAAATATTTCCAGCGAGTTGCAAGTTGACAAGTTGAATTTGTTAATTTATTATCATTGCATTCAATGATAAAATGAATATACACAAAGTCAAGACACTTCCGTGACCAGACATTTATTACACCCACCAGAGTTTGGACACAGATACAAACACACAGATACTCACACGCACAATGACACCTACACATACACATGCACACAAATACTATGCACAGATTTTTCGTTTCTTTTATTTTTATTTATTCTTTCGGTTTTCTTTTGGCCATCTGCCCAAGCGCATGACTCTGCGCGTTCTTTGTTTTGCATCAACAACAACAACTTATGCATACACACACACACACAAACACGAACACCAACACACACATACGTATAGATACATCTGTTATCTCTGTCGTACATTAACTCTGCAATATCAGCTGCTGTTTGATAACGAGCGTAACTAACTTTCTGTGTAGATGATCGCAAATCCGAAGGGGACGTCACCGTCTTGCGGCAGTCAAGCTTCCAAGGTAGCGACTTTTTGTTGTATCGCCCTCTTCCATCCCCCCCCCCCCCCATTTCCATAGAAAGCTGCAGTTGATGCAATTATCCAATCTGATAAATTACTAAATGCAGTTGCTTGTACTAACCGCTCGCTGCCTTTGTTGTTTTTAATTAATCGTTAACTAAGCGCTGTTGTCACAAATACCTTAGCGGAGAGCAATACAATTTTGTTAAGCAGCGTGTAACGCTCTAAAGAAAGTTCATCTGTCTGTCTGGACGTGGCTTTCGATGTGAATTATCTGTTCAGTTTTTAAGCCAACTTCATGAAACTTGGTAAAAATTAATCTTTTTGCTAAAAGTACTTCAGGTGTTGGTTTAAGCCTGATTGGCATTTCGGTTATTGCTCTGCGAGGGTATTTAAGCTTCGGCTTTTCGCAACTTAGCTTTTTGTGTTCGTGTACTAAAATGCATTTGCTTCGCTCACAGAAGACGACGATTCATCTTCTCATGGCGTTCACATCACAAAGATGGGAAACGACGATGTGCACCTGCACGTGCAGCATCAGCACGGCACTGGAGGTCACTGGTGTGCCAAGATCATATTCTTCTCTCTGATGGCTGTGCTTCTGGGACTCGTTGGCTTGATTATATTGGAGAATCGTGGCTTGGAGGACGGTGAGTGACGAGAGTTGAACTCAGTCTATGCATAATGATAACACAATTTGTTTTGTAGTGGATACGCCGTTGTCGGAATCACGTTACTCCAACTACTTTGATGGCTGGGTGGAGGAGCATCGTCATGAGGATGAACACGATGCGCATGGTTCACCGGAAGCGGCCTTAGATGATCACGATGATGAACACGACGATGATCACGATGATGAGCACGACGAGGAATATGAAGCGCATTCAGCAGAAGAGGAGGCTGATGAGGAGCACGACGAGGAGGAGGAGGAGGAAGAAGAGGAGGAGGATAACAATGCTGCTGAAAATGTAACTGCTGAGGAGGAAGAGCAGGAGCAGGATGAGGTGGGATTAGAAACACTTTAAAGTAGTAAAATGACATTTAAAGATTGTATCTTTTTAGGATGATGATGATGAGCCTGAAGAATCCTTGGAGCCACCGCAATCTGTAGCCGACGATGCTGATGAGGATGAGCAGGAAGATGACGAGGATGCCGATGACGAGATTGAGGAGTCCATTGAGCCACCCATCTCGCAATCAAAAGCTCAGAGCGCATTGGACACAGCTGAAGAAGACGACGATTTAGATGGTGACGATGAGGAGGATGCGGATGAAGATGAGGAGGATGAGGAGCCAACCATTTCGCAATCGCAGCCGCAAACCACAGCTGAAGAGGACGACGATGAGGACAATGACAATGACGATGATTTTGAGGATGAAGCTGATGAAGAAGACAACGAGGAGGATCAAGAATCTCTTGAGCCTGCAGCTGAAAGTGCTGTCGATGAGGATGGCGATGACGATGACTTTGATCAGGTTGGTAAACAGAACGAATAATCGTGAGTAAAACTAATAAAAACCCTTATTTGTAGGACGATAACGATGAGGATGATTTCGAATCCCTCGATCAGGATGTGGATGATGAGGCTGAGCAACGTCAAGCTGCTGCCGATGCCAAAGAAAGCCAGAACAAAGAGCCAGAGCAGGAGCCGGAGGAGGAGGCAGCTACCACATCGTCTTGGCTGGGTTCTCGTAAGTATCCTAAAGGTTTAAGCAGATTACACAGAACGGTTAAGAGACTAAGGGTATTCCAAGCTCCAAAAAATACAATACTTATAGTTAGTTGAAAAAAAGAATTGTACAAGAAAGTGCAAAGTGAAAGAATTAATTAAAACTTTTCGTTGACTAAAATGAAAACTCAAATTTTCCAGTTGCCGTTAAATTTGGCGTTGGCATTGCACTTGCCCTTGTCTCACGCCTTGTATTGATAAGGAATAATCCGAATACAAGTGAGTTTTCAATGCTGCTGAGCCAAGTTCTAACCAAATAAATAATGCTCTCCGCTTACCCAAGAACTCCAAACGTTCTGAATAACACGCCTCAATAAACAGCATCTAAATATCTAAAAAAATAAATAAATAAATATTTACTCAATGTAAAGTGAATTTCCGTTAAATGTCGTCAATCAACTAACTTTCAAAATTAACCCAATCCTCAAATTATCGATAACCGCTTATCGATTATTGTACTTTTTTTTTTTTCGATTCGGAAATTTGAACAAAATTTTGCACTTTCTTTTTATTTGATTTGATTGTCTAAGTTTAATAATAATATAATATCATTGTTGTTGTTTCTTCTCACGATTATTATTTATTATGATTATTACCATTATTATTATTATTATTATTACTATTATTGTAGTCACAGCTTTGTTAAAACGTATGCGCCAATATCTATGTATGTCAATTTGTCGTATGGCTTTGTTCTTGTTGCCTGCCAACTGTATTTGCTTACTAATCTCTGTCACCAACAAACCACAGACGAGGAGCAGCCGCCCACGCCGGAGGCCAACATGAGACGACGCCTGACCATAGCGACTGCTGAGGAGGATATACCCGACGATGTCGAGGAGCTGCCTCCGCTAGACGACGGTTGACAAACTATTCTATAACTATGCTGAACTTCGGAAAACTCCGATTTTGATTCCAAACAATTTCAAGTTTTGAGAGATAAACTTTGGAAATATTTGGAATGTGCTTAATTTCAGTTTATACTTAATTAATTGTGAAAACTTATTTCCCTAAAGAGGAGTACTCCGAGGAGGAGATTGAAATTGAGGAGGAAATCGAGGTGGAGATCAGCGATGCGGATGAAATCAGCGATGATAACGTGGCCATCAATGCCAGCTATGTGCCCGAAACTTTCGAGCAGCTCAGCGCCATGTACAGAGGCAAGACAGAACCGAAAGCTGAGGCCAAAGTCGCTCCCAAACCTGTTACGAAACCCGCACCCAAACCTCAACCTCAACCTGAACCCGAACCCGAACCGGAACCAGAACCAGAACCAGAACTAGAACCAGATCACGAAGATATGCTTGGACATGCGGATATTTATGTGGAGTACGAGGATGGCGACATTGAGGATTACGAGCACGACGATAGCGATGAGGAGGAAATCACCGATGAGGAGGAGGACGAAATATCGGATGTGGATGATGCCGAGCTGATGAGTCGACTGGAGGCCAAATATGGCCGGTTGCCGGCCAAGGAATACGAAAGCGATCCCGACTCCGATGATCCGTCCTGGACACGTAATTACTAAATGTACAATTTACACAATTACCAGCGACATATCGAACTGAAACCAAATCATCATCTATCATAACCTTCTCTCTCGAACTCGTATTATAATTCTATTCTAAATGTATATCCGATCATGGCATACGTTATACCTACTCTAAGCAAATTACGTTAATACGCATAGTAAGTTATAGTTGTAGTCGAACCAATCAATATGCTAATCTTACATATAAGCTGGAGCCCTTAGACATTAACCGTTCAAGCTGGGTGTCTTTAATCTTCAACTCGCTGTTACTCTTGTGAAATCTGTATAATTTCTTTCCCCATGTTACTTAGAAATAAAACCCAAGCAACCCAAGGTCGATGACAATGCCGATGGTGATGAGCTGTTTGAGCAAGAACTGCGCAAGGCAAATGCCGAAATGATCAATGAGGTGAGTTCACAGGAATTTCCTTATACACATACTATACCTTATAAAATATTCTATATTTTTTTTCATAAACTTTAAGCTCAACAATCACTAGAAAAAACATAAATAAAAACAAAAGTCAACTTCTTTCATAGCTATAATTAATGTTTGCTTAATAAGTTCATGTGCTTAGCTCTTAAGTAACTATTAACAAATACCCTTTGACATCCAGAGTTTTGATAATTTAATTAGCTAAAAAATTAGTTAATTTACTTACGTACTTATGAATTGGCGAAGTTTTGAGTTTTTCCATATAAAAACAAACTTGCTAGTTGGTTTTGAGATTTCTTAATTGCTGCGGCAGGTGCCAACCACACCCACTTGGTTTCTGCAACAGTTTAATCGCTCAATCGATTACCAACTTTGTTTTTCTGTTGCATGCCCTGTTAATAATAGTATTACAAATATATATATTTCATGTGTTACCCAAATTGGGTTTGCTCTAATGAATTACTTTCGCCTTTTTGCTAATCCTCGTTCTCTGTTCGCATGCTGCTCTAACCGAATCACGCTCCTCCTCCGATCTAACAATAGAATCCTGCGAAAGCTTTGGGCGCATTTAACAAGCTCACACACACACACGCACACGAGCCGTTGGCTCATCTGAAGCGGGCGCAGGCGCTGGAGCAGCTGGCAGATCATCATCAGAGCAATCAACTGCTCCACGAGGCCATCGAATCCTACAAGCGTTATCTGGCCTTCGACGAGCTGATTGCCAAGGAGAGCGAGTTTCGTGCGGCGGGCGAGCGTTGCATTGAGCACCTCAGATTTCTGGGTGAGTACACATAGAAAAATAAAGGTGGGAAAATCAGGAAAAGATTTGAAAATCAAAATTGAACCCAAATTATAGACCAAATCATAAATCCAGATTGCTCTTTCTTGAATTAAGATTGTTTTTTGTTTTTATAAAGTAGAGAAATATTCTCATTACAAGAATTTATGCTGAAAGAGTTAAACAAGATTTCAATCTAAATACAACATTTTTTCAATCTTATAAAAATATTAAGATAGAAATGTTGTTTCATGAAAATTTTGCATATATTTTTTAAGATCCAAATATTTTTAAAATGAAGAATTTAATTCTTGTTTTTATAACCCAATTTATTTCGGAAGCTAGGCAGACATTTATTTGTTTTGCACTTAATTCAAGAATGTAAAAATATCAAACAAAATTTCAATGTTAATACATTTTTTAATCTTAAGAAAATTAAGATTGAAATCTTGTTGAACCCTTTTTTTTTAATTTGAGAATGTAATTCTTCTCTCTGTGTAGGAAGACATTCAATTTTAATAATTTGTTGATTTATTGTGTTGCCTTCCAGGTTATCTGCAGCAGACGGTGGCCATCCATGAGCTGCTCATCGAACGCTATCCGGCGGAATCTGCGCTGCGGAATCAGCTCTCGCTCAGCTACCTGATGGCCAACAAGTGGGTGTGTTGAGCAGCATGTTTCCCTAGTTGCTGGTTAGCTAATGCAGTTATCTTTACAGCTACGCTAAGCTGCAGCAGGTGGCAGCTGAAACGCTGCGACGTTGGCCCAAGGATGCACTTGCTCAGCTGCACTTTGGCCTGGCCATCAAGCAGCTCAGTGGCGACTATGCGCGAGCCTTGCCCTACTTGCAGTTTGCCATCGACTCGCAGGAGGATGGCACTCAGGAGGCCTACTTCTACGTGGTGCTGGGCGAGACGCTGCAGCGTCTGGGGCGGCACAAGGAAGCGCTGCAGCTGCACCAGCGAGGCGCAGACAAACAGTTCTTCGCCAGCGTCTATCAGCGTTCGCTGTACAACGAGCCCGGCCTGAGAGCTCAGCCCTTTTGGCTGCCTGCCGAGACGGGTTATGCCGTCCAGCTGGAGCAGCTGCAGCTGAGCTGGCGTGCCATAAGGCGAGAGGCGTTGACGCTGCTCAATGCACGCGGCAACTTTCAGCCGGAGGCGGAGCAACTGCGCGACACGGGCAACTGGCAACAGTTTGAGCTGTTTGCCCAGGGCAGACGCCAGCATGGCAACTGCCGACGCGCTCCCCTCACTTGTGCCCTGCTCGACCAGCTGCCCGCTTCCACTGGCTGCCGGCGTGGCCAGATCAAGTTCAGCGCAATGCAGGCGCAGACGCACGTCTGGCCACACTGCGGACCCACCAACTGCCGACTGCGCGCCCATCTCACGCTCGTGGCGCCGGAGCCACATTTGACCAGCCTGCGAGTGGCCGATCAGCAGCGGTGAGAAAGAATATAATATTTATATATTATTTTTTTTTAATTGTATGTTAGAATTCAATTCTAAAAGCTAGAGCAACAAAGGCCTTCAGGCTTTATTTGTTTATGCTATTCTCTTATTTTGAATGTATTTATTAGTTTCAAAAAGTTTTTGATAATTTTGGGGTTGACCTCGGCAAGGAGTTGATAAGGAGTAGGGATATTTGAGATGTGCAAATACTTTGATAGAGTTGCATTGGTATAATGTATATATTGTATATAATGTAATGTATATAATATAATAAGATGATTTTGTGGGCATTACAAATTTAATTTCAATTTTAATTCTTTTTTTCTAATTAGTTCAATTTTACTTCAATTAATGTGTAAATAATTAAAACAATTATATTCGTTATTTTTAATATGAACATGGTGCTAATTAAATACAATAGTATTGCTTTATAATTTAATGTTGATTGATATTAATTGATACTTTTAATAATAATCAAATGGAATCATTTTGTTGGGCTTGAAAACTTTGAGTAGGAAGTTTAGCATTTAAAGGCGATGGAAGGAACAATAATAATTTTACAATGAGGAGTTTGAAGGCATTCTGAATTGGATATTTCATTAAAATCTTTTTCAAAATACGAATATATTATTATGTAATTACGAAAATTAAATTCAGTCCTTCTATAATTTAATTATTATAATTAAATAGAATGGATTATTAATATGAAATTGGTTAATGTTAATTAGTAGTATAAAAATACTCAGAAATAATTATTTTTATTACGAACCTCAATAATACTCTTTTTATGAAGATTTGGAAACAAATATTTTTCCAAATAACAAACAATTTGTTTAAAATTGTTCCATTTAGTAAAAATAAAAATTAGACGATTCGAGTAACATTTGAAAAAGACCCAGACCACTAATATATTCGTGAACATTAAGGGTGCGAATTTTTTGTGGCAACGGTTTTCAGATAATATTTAGGATTTGACTGTGGATTATAACATACTATTTAAGTAATGGTGTCAAATAATCTAATATTCATTCTTCTGTCTATCAACAGCACTTGGCATGAGGGCGGCCTCTTCATATTTGACGATAGCTTCGAGCACGAGGTCTGGCACAATGGGACACAGCTCCGACTGGTGCTGATTCTGGATCTTTGGCATCCCGATCTGAGTGATTCGCAACGCCGCAGCCTGTCGCCGATTTAAATCTAGTTTCCATAGTCCAGCCAGCCAATTCATAATGTTCTTTATCATTTTGTTAATTGATTCACATAGCACAAGTCACAATAATTCGTTGATAACTCTTTAACGTTAAGTCTCGATATGGATGCGTGTTTAGTTTGTAATGGAAATGTTAATCTTAAGTCGATGATTATGATTAATGTCTATTGTTGCTGGGTTGGCAGCCCCCTTGCTGCTGTATTCAATCTATTTTGTAAATACAGTCATCTTTTCAATTTGGAAAACTTAACGAGGTCTTTTTAATACCCACTTGCTTGGAGGTCTTATTTAATAAAAGTAATAAGAATTGAATTTCTATTAATAAATTGAATTTGATTTGAAAGTATTTACTTTTAATTGTGATTTATTTAATTGCAAGGAAAACCTTACGAAGTCTGTCTAATATCATAAAGAATACCTGCTACAAAAATATTCTTATTTTAATAAATCGAAAGAAATATTACGCAATTTTTGATCGAGAAAACTCTGTGAAGATCGTTTAGTTCCAGGGAACTCTGACAGTTTGAAGTATTTGTTAAAGTCAAGTTTATCACTCAATTATTGAAAGCTTTAATTTTCTAATAGCTTGATAAGCAAAAGGGGTAATCGGGTTACAACTGACAATTGAGGACTTAAATACAGTATTTCCAATATCTGAACACGCAATGCAGCTCAGTATAAAATAGGCAGATGCAAATGTTGAAAATCTATTGAAGTCTCAACAATGTGGATAGTTCTCGGGAGTGTTTTCTACCTGGCGTTTGTCGTGCACGCGGAGCTCGACGTTTGTATCGAGGAGATGGGCTGCTTGAAGGGCACCACGATGCCAGGACACAAAGGAGACGCCTTCGAGGCCTTCTTGGGCATTCCCTTTGCACAGCCTCCCATCGGAGAATTGCGTTTCCAGGTGGATTAAATGAATTTCACTTGGACTTTCACTGATTGCTGATTGCCTTGTAGAATCCTCTGACTGCCACAGGCTGGACGGGAATACGGGACGCCAGCAAAGCACACAACAGCTGCCTGCAGAAATGTTACTTCATCATGAATTGGCCAGTTTCCGGCGAAGAGGATTGTCTCTACTTGAACGTCTATAGACCAGCTGTGCTCCCAGATAATCCTCTGCCCGTCATGGTCTATTTCCATGCTGGCGGCTTCTTCTGCGGCTCTGCAGATCCCCTCTCAATTGGTCCCGAGTATCTGATGGACACGCAGCAGATTGTTCTGATCACCATCAACTATCGCTTGGGCCCATTCGGTATGTGAACATCTGCATCTCAACAGTTTCAATTTGGATACTTTGTTTAGGGTTTCTCAGCACTGGCGATAGTCAGATGTCTGGCAACTTTGGACTCAAGGATCAGCGCTTGGCTCTGCAGTGGGTGCAGCAGCACATCGCCTCCTTTGGCGGTGATCCGCAACTGGTGACGATCATTGGCCACAGTGCTGGCGGCATGTCCGCCCACTTTCACATGCTCAGCCCCAATTCGAAGGGTAAGCTAAGGATCAATAATGATAGTTCCCTGGTATCTACTATTTTTTTATATTCATTTATTTATTTAAGTGGAGAATTAGAACAATTCAAAAGTATTTATTTAACGGCTCTGCTATCTACATCAATTATTAATCAAATTTGGATCTATCTACAATTGTTATTTATAAATTTTGTTGCTCATCATTGATTTTTTCAAACAAGCTTCCCCAACTTTTCGAACTTACTAATAAATTTTCCTGATCGTCGTTTACCTTCAATATTAGGTTCTTATAATTCTCTTTTTATTTATTTTTGGGTACTTTCAATTAATTTCTCTCCCTCACCCACATTTATGTCCTTTTTTGATTTATGTATTTAAGGAATTTCCCATCTCCACATGCAAAAATACTTATTAATTAATGCAATATTTATATTTGGCAATTTAGCTTACCCTATTACTAAAGCTTTAAGAAATAACTTACTTCTATCCGATACAGATTAATTATTACGAGTGCTAATTTTATTATTATTTTCCTCTTCGCTGTATATAATTTTCCTCTATCCTATTTCTCACTTCCTTTATAGGCCTCTTCCATCGCGCCATATCCTTGAGCGGCACAGCGCTGTCGAACGTCGTGCGTGTTCGGGATCCTTTGGCGCAGGCTCGTCGGCTGGCGGAGCAGGCGGGAGTTGCTCAGGCTGACAGTCTGGCCACCAAGGAGCTGGCTGAATCTCTGCGTGCCGTTGATGCCATGACGCTACTGGAAGCTGGCGACGTGATGAAGGCGTGGCACAATGTGCCGGTCATCAGCTTTGCCACTGTTGTCGAGCAGGACGCAACGCCCGAATCCTTCTTCAACGAGGAGTTGTCAGTGTCCCACCTTGCTGGCCGCATCCACGAGGTGCCCTGGCTGCTGGGCAGCTCATTCCGAGCCGGCGAAGGTTCCATGTTTCTGTGGCACATCCTGAGCAATCCACAAGCGTTGCAGGAATTCAACGAAAGGTTTCTCGAGCTGCTGGGAGTAGCGCTCTATTTGTCAGAGGACACAGCAGAGGAAACTGTGAAGGAGCTGCTGAAGCTTTACGAAGTGCCGGAGATGGAACTCAATGAGCACACGATGATTCCCCTGTCGAATATCTTTGGCGACTTTACCTTTCTGTATCCACTCTATGTGAGTGCTGAGAGCTATGCAGGATATGCCAAGGAACCGCTTTCCATCTATCGATTCGAGTTCCACAGCTTGACTAATCTCTCGTTCACTCGTGCCGCCTCCAAAGCAGTTATTCCACGGGAGCTTGGACCAGTCCACATGGATGATGCGCTGCATCTCATAAGCATGCCAGGACTACTGCCCAATTATCCCGAAGATTCCGATGATCAGCTGGCCATCGATCGAATGACAGCGCTGCTGGTGGAGTTTGCTGAAACTGGGTAACAAAATTGAAAACCTTAAAAAACTACCTTACGATCTATGAATAATGTTCTAGGGTATTCTACAATTCCACCGATTTGCCGCCCTGCAAAGCTGAAGACTTTACGTCCGATGAAATCTGCAAATATTTGCGATTTGGCGACCAGAATGGAGTATATCGTGAGTCCATTGAGAGGTCGATGGATCTGCGCGGACTGTCGCTCTGGAAGAAATTCTTTTTATAGATAGACAACACTTGAAAGTCAAGAGTAGACAGAACAATTTAAGTGTGCAGCTGGTAGATACTCTGTAAAAATGGCTAGAGGGAAAATACGACTTATTTTATTACGTATTCGTTATGAATGATATGTTATTGTTTATACTGAAAAATAAAATTAATAGTTTGCATTAACTTTAGTAATATTAACTATATTCAGTACGATTCCGTTCTGCTTGCTTACTTTACTTTATATAATACAGAAGTAACATACCTGGTAGTATTATAAATAAATTTGATTTAAAAAAAAAGAATAATAATAAAGTCATACAAATATTTGTTCGCATTCAGATTGAATAGCAGTTGTCTGTCAATAACATTAAGATAATAAACTAGTATCTGATAATATCAGAGAAAGATTACGTACTTTGAAATACTAAGCAGAGATAGTATATGTAAATAAATTAGTTGGCAATCGATTAAATATTACTTATAAACTAGTATTTACAATGTCTAATGATAAATTTATACTATAAGATATATGAGAATATTACAAAAATATAAATAGTCACAAATCGGTATCAAATAAAACAGAACAACAGCTAAACCTGATCAATTGCCTATACCAAGTGGTATAACGATAAGAATGCATGCTTAATTTATCTGTTCTACAGTTACTAAAATAAGTACGCTCCCATTTGAATGCATTACTTGCGAGTTTAATGATAATACACGTGCCTTCCTTCCGATCCCTTGTCTCCCCCGCTCCGATTTCTGTTTAAGAATCTGGAGAATAAATTGATATGGGAGGCTGCTTTAGCGATTGCTCCGTTGCAGCGTTGACCTATTTTGTCCTCGAATCAGTTCGCAGTTCCAGACGAAGGTCAACTTGCATTTCCATATGGAAAGTAAGCTGTAATAATACAATGCTGTGTAAGTTGTGATAAATGTAAGCACACTGCTGATCATTTAAATAATACAGCTACAGACTGACGCAAATATTTATTATTCATTTTGATCACTGTACTTTTGAAGTTGACAGAAATAAAAATAAATAAATAAGTAATTTGCAATTTGAACAAAAAAATGTGCATAAATATTTATTTACCATAAAACGGCAATTAAAGACTGCGTTGGTATGGAAAGTAAAATTGAATATAAAGTAAATAAATAGAACAGTGCTCAAGGTGTGTTTTTATACCATCTATAAATTTAATAATGATTTTCAGAGCGTTGTACGCAAATAAAAAACTGTTGATTCAAATAGAATCATGTTTAAATTGCAGATGTGTTGAATGTATTATAAAATAATTCAAGTGTAAATTATATTTCGATGTTGATTAAATTATTAACATTATTAAAATAATATTGTGAGAAATTTAAAAATATAACAATGAAATGCATTAATTCCATAAAGAGTAAAATATATCTATTTTTTTTAATTGAGATGTCCATATGTTAAATAATTAACAAATTGTATTTTTTACTATTTTAATTATGATATTATTATTATATTATATCTTCTTCGAGAGCCTTTTCTACTGCGAATATATAATTGAATGATCGGTGGTGTACACGCTCAGAATGAAAGTAAACTTTATTGAAGTTTCTATAATGATATGTAAGTGAAAAGGTCTGCCCGTAACGCCGCCCTGCCCCCGTAACCCCCGCAACCGGGCAGTTCTTATCTCGGAGGCGAAAGCGGATCACAAAAGAAAACACAAGCAAACAAGCACAAACACAAACACGGGCTGGGAAAAGAGCAGGCAGGAAGAAGCAGAAGCAGAAGCAGCAGAGGAGGGGAAATGGGAACGAGAATATATAACGTAATATGAGTAGATATATGCAGACGGTTGTAGTTGTCTGTTGTCTGTTGTCGTATTGTGTGTTTGCTGGCGAACAGGATAAAAGCCAATGCATTCGACAGATAGTTCTGTAGTCGGTCAAACAGAATCGGATCGATCGGATCGAGTATACGCCGTGTGAGCCGTGTGTGAATAACATTGCAATCCGACTCCGAATATCTTTGAACACAACAATTGTAGATCAAAAAAGTTTCCAAGCGTTGTTGTTCAGCTCGAGAGCGTGACAACAACAACAACAACAATAAAAGCAGCAGCAAAGTTTTTCTTATTATTTATTTAAAAGTATATTTTTTTTTCATCGAATAAAACTGAACGCTTTGGTTACAAACCCGTCAGATACATTTCGTACGCTGTCGTGTCAGGGGCTCACCCTCCAGTTAGACAAGTGAATTAAACGTGGTTGGGCAATTAAAACAACAGCGTCGCGAGCCAAACAAAATCGAGTGAGTAATCAACTAATTTAGGTGATTAGATATCCTTTTGGCCAAATAAAGCCAGACGATCGATGATCGATCGGTTGGGGGAAGCTGAGCTCCAATTTGATCAGCTCGTCATTTGTCGTGGGAATTAATTTGGTGTGGTTTCAAATTTCAACAAAACGCCGTTGACATCATCGGTAAAAGAAGCTTTTTTGGGTGAATGAATATAAATAAATGAGTTATGCATAATTAATGGGGGCTATTATTGACTTTGATTTCTTTTCTGTAGACAAAAGCCATCAGTCATGATTCATACGGGGAATGCTTTACTTCTGCTGCTGCCGATGCTGATGCTGACGATGATGTCGCTTGTCTCAGCCACGGCCCTGGCCCCGAGCGAGAAGGCTTTGCTGGTCTGCGGCGACAACTTGGGCTGCTTGAAGGGCGTCCACATGCCCGGCTATCAGATCAAGCGCTTCGAGGCCTTCCTGGGCGTGCCCTACGCCCTGCCGCCCCTCGGCGAGCTGCGCTTCAGTGTAAGTATTGCGTCAACAATTTATATATTTATCGCTGTCGTTCTGTCTGTCTGTTGGTTTGAAAGCATAGATCTCGCAGACTATTAGAGCTAGAGCTAACAAATTTGGCAATAATACTCATAGTACCTAATAACATTTCGTTTTTGAAGAATTAAATTATAAATGATTAAAATTAAAATTTGTAAAATAAAGAAAAAAAATACTAAGGCACAATAAGTTTGTTTTAGAAATAATTTATTACTCATTTAAAATTAAATTCTTCAAATTGAAATGTTAACGTCACTTACCCGGAAATTGAAATAATGAAATCGAAATAATGAATTTCGACCCATAATAATATAAAAATTTTCAATTGTCTTTTATTTTAATGCATTAAGTTCTTAGGTAAAACATTTATGCGTTATGAACAAATGAATTTTTTGGTGTGAAATTCCTGCCCTTTAGTTAGTTCATTTAAGTTCTCTAAATGTTATAGATAGTGAATATATCAAAGTCGCATACTTTACTGCAACTTTTTTGCCCTTCTTCACTTTAATAGAACCCCAAAGTGATGCCCAAACTGCAGGGCATTTACAATGCCAGCTCGGCCAAGGCGGACTGCATACAGAAGAACTATCT
This sequence comes from Drosophila immigrans, assembly GCA_963583835.1. Taxonomy (NCBI): domain Eukaryota; kingdom Metazoa; phylum Arthropoda; class Insecta; order Diptera; family Drosophilidae; genus Drosophila; species Drosophila immigrans. The sequence goes on from OY757141.1 coordinate 27,327,436, forward strand.
GATGCCCACGCCGCTCATCTACGGCGCCGAGGATTGCCTCTACCTCAATGTCTACAGACCAGAGGTGAGTTTAATTTCTTGTTTTAATTATGCATTCTTCTAGCTCAACAATTGTCTGCTTGCAGCATCGGCAGCCGCATTCCTTGCCAGTTATGGTTTACATACATGGCGGCGGTTTCTTTAGCGGCTCCGCTGGTCCCGCCATCACAGGGCCCGAGTACTTCATGGACACCGGCGAGGTGATCTTGGTCACAATGGCCTATCGACTGGGCGCCTTGGGTAAGTCAAAAGGAGCGAGCAAATAAATATGAGAAGTTGACGCTCCTCTTCCTTCGCTCTGGTCAGGCTTCTTGTCCACAGAGGATGCGGCTATCCCCGGTAATTTTGGCCTCAAGGATCAGCAGCTGGCCCTGCGCTGGGTGCAGCGTAACATCAAAGCCTTTGGCGGCGATCCACGTCGCGTGACCATCTTCGGCCAGAGCGCCGGCGGACTCGCCACACACATGCACATGCTGAGCCCCAAGTCGGAGGGACTCTTCCACCGCGTCATCAGCATGAGCGGCACAGCCAACGTACCCTTCGCCATCGTTGACAACGCCCTGGAGCAGGCTCGGCTCACAGCCGAACTGTGCGAAGTGAAGGACGCCCAGCAGCTGAGCACGGTCAAGTTGGCGAGAGCTTTACGTTCGGTCGATGTGAACACGCTGCTGAATGCTGGCGACGGGCTGAAGTTCTGGGATGTGGATCACATGACCAACTTTCGGCCTGTGGTTGAACCTTGTGGCGCGGAAGCCTTTCTGAGCACGCATCCCAAGCAGTTGCTGGCCGAGGGCAGCTACCAGGCGGTGCCTTGGCTGCTGGGCACAGTTCCCCAGGAGGGTGCAGTGCGTGTGGTCAACATTATGGAGAACGTGACGTTGAGGGAGGATTTCAACTCCCGCTTCGACGAGCTGCTGCAGGAACTGATGGAGTTTCCGCCTCATTTCAGCCAAGAGAAGCTCCAGCAGTCGATGCAGCTGATACTCGAGGAGTACTTCCAGAACCAGCACGAGGTCAATGAGAGCACAGTGCAGGGATTCCTCGATGTGAGTATAATATATTCATTATTCCTAGATGTGAGTACTAGTTAAAAGATAGATAGATTTCCAGAGAAAATTGTAGTTAATGTGTGTATAAAAAAAAATATTGGACTAAAAAAGATGTTAGAATCTGGATAATCTTGCATTTCCGATATTAATCTTGAATTTCTTAAATTCATTCTAAAACATTTAATTCCGACTCGATTTAAATTCATAAAAAATCAGTACCGAATACAGTTCGAGTAATACTATAATTTCAAAACTAAACTATCATAATTTGGGACACAGAATTTTACTTTAATGTTGTATTATATTTTAATTAGTAGTTGATTTAATTTTTATAATTTTTTATATATGGATTACTACTTCCACTACACCAAATAATTTAAATAATAATTGTATTTTGTATTTATTTATATTAATTCAGCTGATTTCGGATCGCGGCTTCAAGCAGCCGCTGTACAATGCCGTCTGGGACTATGTGCGGAGCGTCGACACTAGCGAGCAGCCACTGTACTTGTACAGCTTCAACTATATGGGCCCCTATAGCTATGCCTCCATCTACACGAGTGCGAATGTCACCCAGAAGTACGGCGTCGTGCACTGCGATGATCTGATCTATCTGTTCCGCAGTCCGATGCTCTTTCCTGACTTTGAGCGCAACTCGACGGAAGCGAAAGTAATTGCCTCATTTGTCGACTACTTTGTGCAGTTTGCCAAGACGGGGTGAGTTAAGCAGAGAGACTAAACTAACTAAACTATTACTATAATTACTATTACTTTTGCTATTTTGTAGTAAGCCCCGGAATGCGGAGACATTGGCGCCTTGCTCAGAGACGGTGCTGAAGTCACGACCCAACGGCATTTGTGATTATCAGGTCTTTGAGAATGCTGAGGATGGCTTCGAAGTGAATGTGTCGCAAGAGTTTCGCACCAGAAATGCCAAACTGTGGAGTCATATATTAGACGAACCAAAGTTTACGAAATAAATTCTCAGATTTCACACGACAAGTCTTCTTCTTTAGATTATTACTCAAGACTGTCTGTCTAGACTTTTACTTCCACAAGCGACCAATCGTCTCATTTCCATAACAATTTCAATTAGCCGCGCGTGTAGCGTTTTTAACTGTGCCAGTTGGATAATAACCGTTCTCAGGTTTACAAATCGAACACGTGAACACCTTGGGAACTGCAATAAACCATATTGTCTACAAGTGCAGTGCGAAGTCGGGTCGTCTATATAGTATATCGATGTTTGAATCGATGCTTGAATCAGTTTTTTTCCCTTTCAATCGTCATATATTAATGGTCTTGTGCTTGATTAACATTCATTAGCATTTGCTGCTACACATACAGATATCGCTATTTATATGTATATATATATATGCCCGATACCTGATATCGCTTGATACCTGATCTCAACAGCTGACGCTTTCTTTTGGCGCCTGCACGCGCTTCACTTTTTTTCTTCATTGACGCTACTCGAAAGGAGGCGTGTCAACGGTGGGCGCGGGTTTATTGGCTGCTAAATGGCCCGCTTAGCATATAAACAACTATAATCGCGTATACGTCATGTGAACCAGATGCCAGCTGGCCATTGATAGTGCGGAATGAGCACAGTCGAGGAAGAGGAAATGCAAGATCTAAGCGAATTTTGTCAAGTCGAAGATCTAATATTCTTTCGGTATACAATATTTGAGTTCGATAACAATATGACATAACAGAAAAATAAAGAAATAACTTATTTTTTTGGAATGCTGTCAAAAATACTTTTTAATAAATTAAATGATAAGAAATCAAATACATATTTATAATATTGCATTTATCAATTTGACATTTAATAATAATAACGACATTAAAAGAAAAAAAATTAGACATATTACTATGTTATGGTATTCTTAAAATTACATTTTATTTTACTAATGCCAAGTATTTAATTTTATTTTATATTAAAAGCTAAAAATTTACCTATAAAAAAACAAAACAAATACATATATTCAACTGAGTTAAATTCTAGAAATTCAGCCGCCATATAAAAGTATTATTTCTAGCTCATAAAGTTCAACACCATATTTATTTGTCTATTAAAAACAACAATTAAAGCCACACTTCCAAGTATAGAGTATGCAAAATGTGGTTGCTATGCATTTATCTCACAATAGTAATTGTTGTCAATATTATTACACTTATTATGACTTTATTAGCCACAAGTTATGCATATTTATAAAGGTATGGCGCCAATGACTGATTGGCTAGCGATTCAAAGTCAGACGAGTCGATCGCATTGCATCACATTGAATTGGCATGAAGTGAAGCAGGGCACGAGTACGTGTCATTTGTGCTTATTAAATAGATATTTGGATTAAAGTTCAGCGAACTTTCGAATGCCCGACACTTATTTATTTGCCTGCCAAATTGGGTTAGCGCATGCAAATGCACAAAGAGAGTGTCCGTGTCCATATCCGTGTTGCTGATTTGTGTCAACAATTAAAATCAATAATGGAGAGTCCTGCTTTTATCCTGCGGGCACATTAGCCGGACAGTTGCAATTGGAAGCGCGGCGCATTGAGTTGACCATGGAATTGGCACGGAAGATAATTCTCTGGATTATTCCACTATTTGTCCTTGCATTTCTGCTCACCATGAGCGAGGCGTATCTGAACAGGGTGCGTGTCCAGGAGATTCCGTTTCAAAGGATTCCCCCCAGGGCCGCCAGTCTCTTGGCCAGGAAACAAGGCAACGCAAGGCGGTCCAGCGGCATTCATTTGATCTCCAGCCTAGAGCATCAACGCACCTTTCTACACATTTTCCATGTGCCCTGTGAGTGTCATAAATATAAATAAAGAATCCTTATTGTAAGTATTTAAAATATTTGCAGACATCATCTGCTTTTATGCCGCCAAGGGAAAGTGGCCCTATGTGCCTGGCTTCATGAAAATGCGTGTAAACAGCGCAGCTAGAAGTTTCTTTCATCAAAATGACAGCTTCATTAAACAGTTTTGCACCAAGTGGATTCAAGTTAAAGAATGCTTTAGACCACTTTTCGGTATGCCCAACATAAATTTATTTTTACATGGCATTAACCATATTTTTGTCTAGATAAATCGAATGACACGGTGGAGGTGGAAACATTGGATGCCCAGAAGCAAATTCGCTGCAATTGCGATAAGTTGGTGTCCACGGAGCCTCCCGTTCCAGTTGTCTACTTCGACAAGAACTACATTGGCAATGTCAGCTCGGATACCATTATGACCACCATCGAGTTTCTCGAGAGTTTCTTGCCGCCGCCCACCAAAAAGCACAAGCGCAAGAACCGAGTTCGTGGTCGAATAGATGAAATAGATATTGATTAGAATAATAACTATGTCGATCATTTCATATTTTTTTAAAGCAACACCAATTGAAAATTTTAATATATAACTGCACTCTTAGCACACAAATAAACTTGCATTATTTTAAATATTAATAAATATCGCGCGTTAGTTTTCGATATTTTAGTTGGTATATCGAACTAATCGATTACATGTACGTATACGTATTTAAATACCGAAACGGTTATCAAGCGCAACTGTTAATAACAGCGCTCTGTTATGCTGCTGCTAAAACCGAAAATACGTTACACAAACTTGAATTCGCTCGCTTTATTGTTAAATGTAAACTGCATGTTAGTTTGTGTTGTGTATTGTATATATATTATGAACATTGATTGATTTGTCATGACCTTACCGAAATGCATTTACCAAATCATTGAAGCGCTGCATGCATGCACGCAATTTTACAATTTAATAATGTGTAAAACTGACCGCAATCTATGACTTAGCATCAGTTTATCTTAAAACGCAAGTCAAGATGCAGCTGGAAGTGCTTTTGGGATTAGTTTCGCTGCTGCTGCTGCAATATGCCAGTGCCAACGTTACGTATACGCAATTCAACTGTTAGTAGCAATTTCAAAACTGTCTTCCAGATGATTTATTTTTACTTCCTGCATTTACAGTAACACTTTATAAGCAAATGCCATCGATGTACCAATTGGATGACTACGATCTGTGCCTGCAACAGCCGCCCAGCAGACTCCTCGCCCACAGCACCTATTGCTTGGTCTATGCTGAGATTGTGCCCAATGCCAGCTCTGCGCTCTGGCAGCAAATCGATCGAGTTTCGCAGGATGACAAGCACTACTTCCGACACGATCATCTGTTCATTGGCGTCTGCCTGGAGCGCTGCAAGCGATCACTGCACACACTCACCAGATTTCAGAAACAACAGCTCTACGAGGGAAAAGTATTGGACACTGAGGTGAGCTAAATAAAATAATTGTAACAATTACAAACAATAATTAGAGCTTTAAAATATTGACCTTTGTTGAGGTAGCTCTCTGAGATATCCTGGGGTGTTCTTACAGAACCGACGAACTGACATTATGATTCAAACCCTCACCATGCCGCTTCGCTTTACGTAATTTTCATTTAACGACCTCACAGCATATAATATTACAATTTTTAGCAACTTATTTTCTCGCTTAATGACCACACAAAAAATTAAAACTAAAACAAGAAAAACTTATGTAGTCGAGAGTGTTCGATCAAAAGATACCCTGTGCTCATTAGTTTGTAATCATAATACGTTTGCCCACATATGTACAACAACTTTTCTTCTGCTGGTCAGATTAGAGGGTTTATTTAGAGTTAAGATCAAATATTGTTTACCAAATTACCCATCATTACCTTAAGAACTTTGCAAGTAATGTGGAATGTACATCAAATACATGTAACTAGTTTTGAATTTCAAAGAAACTTCATACCTATGTATTAAACTCCTAGCTCTGGTAGCCTTTGAGGCATCTTAAATGCATCTTACACAGAGCGATGAGCAGAAAGTCGGACAGACAGATCGACGGACATGGCTAAATCAGCTAGGTTGTTGATCAAGAATATCAAGAATATATATACTTAATAAAGACGAAGATAACTCCTTCTGACTGTTAAATAAATTTGCTCAAAACCATTTCAAATCGGCACAGGGTTAGAGGGCAAATAAAAAGCTTAGAAAGCACAGAATATTACTGCTGTTTCACTTAGCATCATTTGGTTAATTCATTATTTTAATATATAATATTATATATTATTATCATTATAATTATTATTATCTGCTTGCCATGTCTTTCAGCTCAGCTCCTACTACGCCAAGGTGCACAAGCGGGATGCTGATGAGCGCATTCATTACGATCATCTCATCAACAGCTGCCTGAATCGGGAATTCGAACGCAAGTTTCAACTGCGAGTGCGCAGCTCCATCGAGTACTGCGAATGGGCGGACGAGCAGCTGGAGCATGGTAAGTATTACACTAAGTTACACCTGCAATTGACCTTTTGAACTTTCTTGTAGATGCACTGGATGTCATAGTTTACCTGCTGCTGGCTTCGCTTCTACTGCTCACCATCTTCTCCAGCTTTTACGACTATCGCTTAAAGCGGCAACAAACTGATCCGACATTAGCTCGTGGCAATCTCTTCTATCAGCAGCGTCTCAAGCCTTCTTCACAAAGATTTCTCACCGTCTTCTCGCTATGTCGCAACTATTATCGCCTCGTGCTGCCGTCGAGCAGTCAGTTCTCCAAGGATCTGCGTTTTTTCGATGCCTTTCGTGTGGTTGGCGTCTTCGTTGTGATTCTGGGACATACTTTGATGGTCTTTATGACCGTGCAAATACAAAATCCCGAGTTCTACGAGCAGTTTCTTTACAAATTCGAGTCGTCCATCTTTCAGAATGGCAGCGCCTTTATACAAATCTTTTTTGTAATCAGTGCCTTTCTGCTCTATGTGAACTTTACGGAACGCCAATGGATAAACAAGGAATCGGGAATTCTTACTTGCATTCGCGTTTACTTTCGGGTTTTCTTTACCAGATATTTTCGGATGCTGCCTTCTTTGGTAATGCTCATTTTGTTGAATGGCACGATTCTTAGTCGACTGGGAGATGGACCCTTCTGGCGGCACTTGACCGAAGCGGAGCGCGTCTTCTGTCGTAGCAACTGGTGGAAGAACGTCTTCTTTGTCAACAACTATTTGCTGGAGGAGAGCGTAAGTCGATACATCGGATTTTAATACTGCGTAGGAGCTTTACTATCACTTTGTCTCTTTAGACTCTATGATCTTGGGACTTATTTGCACGGACAGACAGACAGACGAACATGAATATCTCGAACAAACGTTGATTAAAAACATTTAAGACTCGCTTTTCTATTTACTACTAATAGTTATATCCTTTTGCAGTGTGCTCAACAAACTTGGTACATGGGCGCAGACATGCAGCTCTTTGAGCTCTTCCTAATCATAATAATAATAACCAAAAAGTGAGTGCATAAATAATCAAGTTATTGTAAAATAATTCTTAACGATATTTCATCATTTTCAATAGATATCCCGGACTCACTAGAAGCATCTATTTTGTGCTGTTTCTTATGACCTTTTCTGTGCCAGCATTTATAACATATTACCTAAAACTGGACGCAGTTTATCATATCAAACCAGAGTAAGTAATGTAGGCAATATTTAATTCGTTCTTTAAGATATATTCGACAGAACCTATCGCTATCTGTACTTTCGCCACTCGGAGACGTTCTATCAAATCTATCCGCCGTTCTACACGAATCTTGGTGGCTATTTCATGGGCTTCCTCTGTGGTCAACTTTATTTGAAATTGCGCTCGTCGCCAAGCAAAGCTGGGAGCTTGAGAGGAAAGTGGAGTTTGCAGCTGGGCGTGTGGCTTTTGATTCCAGCTGCCATGCTGGTGCTTCTCTCGGGCTTCATCTTCATTAAGCATGACTTTGAGAAACCTTCTATTTGGCTGGCGTTATATGCGGGAATTTACAAGAATCTCTGGATTATGATATGTGGCGGGTTTGTCTGTTGCATGTGCTTCAAAGTGGGCTGTAAGTCTAGAAAAGGAAGCATGCGGTCTAAAATGATCAATACCATCTCCTTGCAGGGATCGCTTATGAATTTTGCTCTCTTCCGATTTTCCGGCCCTTGGCACGTCTTTCCTTTCAGGCCTTTATTTGGCATGTCTTTGTAATACGCTTAGTAGCTGGCTATTTTCGAGATCCGGTTTATGTAAATAGTTTCAATCTGGTAAGTAATTTGTTGGCTATAAATTCATATACAATAATATTATGCATTACATTTTCAATAGTTTGGAAATGCTTTGTTGGTGTTTGTGCTAACGCAATTCGTAGCATTCGTTATGGCACTTTTACTTGAGTATCCCTTGGTGGAGCTATTAAAACTGCTCACCCACCACAATACAGGTGAGATTTTGCTAATATTTAGTCGACAATTTCATGTATCATATTTGTGCATTGCAGTTGAAAAAAAACAGGAGTCTAATCATTCAACTGTAGTTCAAATTGAACTTCCAACGTACTAAACCAATACGAGGGCTGACGAAACATTTAAAAAAAGGGAAATTTTCTGTATAGCAGAGGAATATACTCTTAATAGAATTCAAACATTTGTTCTTAAAGCAAACTCTTTAAAGCTGTTAATTCCGTTTTATTGCGGAAGCAAATTTTATGAAATATATTGTAATTTTTTTGTAACAGAAAAATACGTAATTTAAAAACCATTAACGGTATTTTTGCATATGAGCGCAAATTTAGGCTCTCCAGAGTGACCAGTCTTGGATAAATACCGACAAACAATTGCTACGAGAAAGAAAGTATTTTTAAGACAAATTGACAGCCCAGTGCGCTGCATGTTAAATCACTTAGCGGAGCTCGGTCACACCGATAAGTTTGTTCAGTTTTGTTTTCTCTCGTCTTGCTCGTCGGCGTTTTGCTACGTTTCGTCTTTTTCGTAACCGCAAATTCTTTAAACAGTTCACAACAACAAAGTGCGAAATTCGAAATTTCTTGTTCTCAATAGAATTTAAGAGCACAACAAGCCCAAGCATAATTGCTAAATCAAAGTGAGTGTCTTCAAGTGTGTGGGTATAATTTCTTAAGTTCACAATGCGGCAACTTTTGGCATTTCGATTAATATAAATGTCAATGAATCACTGTGGCATTTTTAACAATAATTAGTCGACAAGTGGCAGCCATTTACACAGCCAATGTTATTACAAATGCAAATAGTTGGTAAAACGATAACATTTAAAAAAATATAATGAACGCGCGTATTACAAAATCATTCAAATCACGGCAGCAAATAAAATAAGTGCGACAATTGTATTTGTGTGTGTGTGTATGTGCGCGCGCGCTGGTGTGTGTGTGTGTGTGTGTTGTGTGTGCGTTCAGTGCGGTGAGAGCAATGCATGTGAAGAGTGCAGCTATAAAAATGTTGCTACATGCGCTCCCGCTCCCACACAGTGTTATATGAGTCGCAACACTCCAAAAAAGGGAATAAAAATGAGAAGCGTCTTTTGGTGGACAGCAGCGCAGCAACAACAACAACAAAAGAGACCGAACGCCGAAAAATGTTGCAAAATGAGAAAGAAAAGCAAACAAAAACGAAACGAAACGAAAGCAAGCCAACAAGATTTCAGCGTTTCTTCTCACACACACGACGCATACATGCATATACTTTTAAATTAATTGTTTTTTATTATTATTTGTATTCTTCTTTGGCTCTGTAACAGATTTTCCCGGCTAGCCAATGACCGACCATCCGCTCTTGTTTATAAAGTTCTGACCGAAAGAAATAAGAGAGCGAGAGAGAGCCTGTGAGAGAGCGGCCAATTGTTGCTCTGGAAGCAACAAGTCTCAAATATTATTCTGATTGTTGGTGGAGGGGGGAGGAGGGTTGGTCGCTCAGTTTGGTCAACAACATTTTTGTTGTGTTAAGTGTTGTGGGCGCAAACGCAAGCGATAAGCCGTAATTGAAATATTGTGGCAATTGGCAAGAAACGTGGCTTCAAGTTGGGCCCCAAAGAGTAGAATTACACGCTTCCATTTCCACTTCCAGGCAGCAGCAGCAGCAACAACAACAACAACAATCAGCCAATCTCTTGCTCTCTTTCTTGCAAGCGTGTGTGGGTATGAGTCTGTGCCTTTGTATGTGTGTGTGTGTGTGCGTGAGTCTGCGTGTGAGTCTGCGCGCGCGTTAGTGTGTGTGTGGAACAAGTGTGAAAAACAAACGACCTCCAGCAGCGCACTTCTGTCTCTTCGTCTCCGTCTGTGGCGCTCTCTTAGAAAGTGTAGGAGAGCGGGCGAGGCGATCACGCCCCCCACGCATATTTTATGTGTTGTTGTCATTGCCGCTTGTTGTTGTTGTTGTTGCTGTTGTTGCCAGGCGTTGTCCAAAAATGGGTTAAGCAAAAAGCAACGCCAATTAGTGACAAAATATAAATGAAAAACGCATGCAGTGTGTGTGTGTGTCTGTGCGAGAGAGTGCGCAAATATGTGTATGCAAATTAAGTGACAGTGTCCAAAAAAGCAGCAACAACGTCGACGGCTGCCGCCAGTCTGACTAAGCGCAAATGCGGCAGAAATAGCAACAAGTAGACGCGTCGTGCAATTAAGACAGCAGCAGCAAAACGACAACAACAACACCAACAAGCGATGCATAGTTAAATTTAGCAGCAGAGTTCCACTTTCACTCGGCGGCGACACCGACACCCACCAAGCCACCACGCAGCCTCTGCCCCTCCCTCTCCCACTGCCCCCCTTTCACTCCCCACCTTGCTCCCCTAGTTGCATGCTAAGTTTGATGCGTGTCGTGTTTTTTTTCTTGTTGTTGCGTTGGCACGAACACGCACGAAGCAACAAAACAACTAACAAGGCGTTAATAGAAATTAATATGCACACACACACACACACACGCATAAGTTGCCAAAGCGATAGTTCGATTATTTTCCTTGCGGCAAAACTTCCTTTCAAGTGTGCCAGTTTGACAGTTGGAAATCAAGCTGGTCACACAGCTTAATGCAGCCAATTAAATTGTCACTCACTTGACTTTCCCATTAAGATCATTGTTTAGGGGTTTCTTAAAAGTACTAGAGTAAACATATATCATTTTTATTAATTATTTATTTTTAAGGAATTTAGTAAACATATTGCTTATTAAAATGCAGTTATCATTTTTTGAATAGTCTAAAAAAATAATTTAACGTTTAAAAATAGTTCTAAATTCATAAAAAAGTTTTTCTTATTAGCAAGAAGGTAACGATCCAAGAAAATCTCATGTTATGCGAGACACAAAAAGTACAAAATGCATAGTTACGTTCCTGGGGTTCAGAAAAAAAAAATTGATTTATCTATAAATTAATTAAAACTTTAAGTTTACAAAAAATACAAAAACAATTCAATTCGCTCGCGAAGAAAAAGCATTAAAAAATTTGTTAAACTTAAAATTAAGCATTTACATTTAAGATTCTGGGTTGTGAGTTTTTTTGCCTGCGAAAATGGTTTTGGGGTCCTATAGCTCTTTAATAGCGCTTCTTAAAAGGTAAAAGTAATTTTTCCCTAATATCTCTTAAAAGGCAATTTCTTGTCTTTAAAATATGAATTAAGTTTCCACTCCATTTCCTTTCGCATTAGGATCGTTTTTTGACACTCGAGAGTGCAACACGCGCTCATCGCTAGTTGCACGCAACGTTGTTGTCAACGTTGCTGCCTTGGGGCAGCCGCGAGACACTTGCGCGCTTTTTGTCAAGATTTAAGTTAATCACACACACAGCAGTTTGATGAACTTAAGTACAACATGGCAATGTTTATAGTTGTTGTTGTTGCTGTTGTTGTCATAGTGGTTGTTGCAGGCTGTCATTGGTAATTATAGTAATGCCTAATGACATCATCATCGAGCGCCGCATGCAGCAGAGCACCACAGCACCACACTGCGTTGCAGCTGTATTGTATGCAGGCGAAAGTTTTCCATCGATGCTCGACTGCTGGCTGCTGATAAGTGCGCACTTGCAGCTGATGCTTATCAGACAGGCGTCTGGCAACGTTGCTGATTCACTCCCACACACACACACACACAGACACACACAAGTGGATATCGTGGTCAGTGGATTGTTATTGTTATTGCGATGTTTTGTTAGTGATGACACATTCACGCCGCTCCGTTGTGAGCTAATTAGATGCTGGACAGTTGGATTGTAACGGTCATATTAGCATTCTGCAGTGCAGCAGCCAATTGGAGCAACGCCTCTTGTCCGCGCTTCGTTTGTCATTTTCATCTCATTTTTTTCTCTCTTGCAACGCTTAATTGACTTGGGACTGCGGCGCTGCTCCTGTCTGCATTGACCCCCCGTTGATCAGAAAGAGAGAGGGAGAGAGTCAGCGGGGCGCTTCAGCTTTTTTAGTCACGCCGAGAACACAACGAACATTTGTTAGCAATTAGAATTGTGAATTGCCGGTGAACGTTTCGACAAAGCGTTAAGATTTGCAATCAAGCATTAAGTCAATTTGTGGCCAGTCGACGTCGTCGTCGTGGACGTCGTTGGCGCGTTGCAATCATCGCTGCATTCGCAATGAGCAACGCGACCATTGGAAGCTGCTGTAATGCAAAATACAGTGCGTGCTATAAATTAACGCGCACTCGTTACGCATATTTCTAGGAATATTACTAACTACATATGTATATAATTCTTGCACTTATCTGACCTTAGAAAAATCGAATATATCTTATCGAAAAGTATGCGAGTATGACAAATGTTTGCTTTGTTTATTAATACAAAGATCTATTACAATATTGATAAGGTGTTACTAGAACAGGTTAATGCGGCGATCGGTTACTTTTCATGCGCATTATGACAACTCAATCAGACCACCGCCCGCAGCCGCACCCTTGTCCCCCAACACACACTCCACTCTCCCGATCACCCGCATACTCCTCGATACTTGTAGTATATGTATAGTACATATAACAAGTATTTTTACATGCCGAGTACAATTTGTATCAACTTCCGTTATAAATATACATATGTGTGGCATTATCGCTAGTTTGTCAGCGTCATGTTAAGCAGTTAAAATTTTTCGGCACATGCATGTGGTATTTGCGCTGTGCTCCGTTAAGTTTTGGGCAAATGGCAAATGCCAAGAATACTAAATATCAAAATAATAAGAAAAATGCACAATAAACACATCAGACGCGAATTACAGCCCGCTATATACATGTATGTATGTAGGTGTGTCTGTGTGAGTTTATATGAAAATTGAATTTTAAGCAAGATGATTGAATTTTCTATTAATAAGTTTGACCTTCAACAGCTGTGAAATATCTACACAAATTTTCTAGCAGCGAAGGTGTTCTTGAGGCATAAACAACACATCACTCACACCTACAAATACACACACACATGGAGATATATACGTATGTATGTATATATAGATCGATCTGTATCTGTTCGGGCAAAAGACTGTGCTATATTGAGTATTATTTTATAGCCGTGTTTTATGTTTGTTTTAGGCGTTTTGCTAGCTGATATACGCTTTATTATCAGCAAGGGGCCCAATGATAGTCACCAATTTGAGGCACTTTGACTGTCACACACACACACACACACACAGTCGCAGTTTTAGCCACTCCATGGCATGGCTGAGTTTACCTTGTGGCTAAAAGAAAATAAATATAAATACATATAAAAAGTGCTTTTTGTTTTGTTTTTTTTTTAGCAGGTCAATGACAAATCCATTATGCCCCATAGCATTATTGCTACATTTATAACATTTTCAGCAGAAAAAAAAACACAACTCGAGAAGAGAAAAAGCACTGAAAAGCATATTAATAATTTTACGGCCCTCTTTTTTTTTTGGTTTTGTTTCTTTTTCCACTGATTAAAAACGAAAGCTCTGCGCCGTCGTTGTCGTTGTCGTTGTTGTGTCAAGCCTTTTGGCAATATGTCGGTCGTATCGTAAAGTCTGTGTGGTGCCCAACCCAAAAAGTTGGAGAGTTTTGCGAATTTGGTGTTTAGAGTTTTGTCAGTTTATTTGGCCATAATTCACGTGTTGCCAGCCAATTCGTTATTTCAGCGTTATGACATCATATAAACAGAGTCTCTTAGCATTAGCTTGGCTACCTGGCAATCTACTACCTACTCTACTATACTCTACTCTCCTCTCTCTGGTTTCTCGCTGATACACATATATTTTGTTGTGATAATTTGACACGTTTTGCTGTGTGATTTCGCTTAGAAAGTGTTCTAGGGCCAACCTGCAATTTTATGCAACCAAAACAAAACAATGCCATAGCTTGGCATCAACATTATTTTTACTCTTTTTTTCTCGTTTTTGCATAAATTTCATAGTTTAATGTTAACGGTGCTGTTCATTGATCGGCGTTCGTTCGACGTAATATGCAAATTAATATTGAACAAACCGAGGTTGCGAAACGACTGCGACTCAACCGGCTAATGATGTTTATTATTATATGTTTGATTTTGGCGGTGGAGGGGTAGCGATTGATTCCGTATCGAGACATTTATTTGTATCTCAGAAAATACAAATAACTCATTGATTACATATGTCTATGCAAATTTAAGCATTTCATTATATACAAATTATGTACATAACTCGATGAGGTTAGTCAGCTTGGACATTGAGTTTACAACAAAATTAATAGATATTTAACAGACTTGCGGACAGTAGAAATATCGCAAACAGCTATTCAATTAATATGACTATTGCAATAATATTAATACTTGATCTCCACACCGTTTATCGACTTTGTTGAGAATTTTATGTCATTTCACTTTCTACATTTTTATTGCGCCAAACATTTGAGATTTTGGTTTGAAATTAGAAATTAAACACTTCTTAATACTCTCAGCAAATGCAGCATTTAATTAGATATATGTATATTTTGTTTTGCAGGAAAAGCCAACTAGAAACCTCAAAGCTGAAACCAACAACGAATTTACCAAGTATACTGGCCACAAATTATAGAGCAAGAACTTGAACAACGCAGTAGAGTAATAATAACAGCAGCGGCAGCAGCAGACCTACATACTTATAACGGGCCGGACAAAGAGGAAGCAACAACAAATTAACTTGCAAAAAAGATGTCATTTCGCGTGGTTCGCAGCTCAAAATTTCGTCACGTCTATGGACAATCGTTAAAACGGGAGCAATGCTACGATAACATACGCGTCTCCAAGTCCAGCTGGGACTCCACATTCTGTGCGGTGAATCCAAAGTTCTTGGCCATCATTGTGGAGTCGGCGGGCGGCGGTGCCTTCATTGTCTTGCCACACAATAAAGTAAGTACACTCATCTCAGCGACGAGGAAATCCCTATTTTGGTTGCATTCAGCAGTAGCTAAAAAAAGGAAATCTACATGCAATATATATATACATCCCCATTCCCATACCGATCGAGACTCGTCTGTATGCACAGAGCATAGCCAGTGGCCAAGTATGTAGTTGTATTGTATATTATTTGTATCTACCAGATACATATATATATTTATAACAAAAAGCCAAAGACAATGGAGAGCCCGACGACTACTATTTATAGGGTATATTTAGTTGGCCCTGTTGCCACGTTCGATGTATGTAGGAAATGACGTCGACTGATTTGCTGGCTTATGCTTTACGAGTCTAAATAAAGTTCAATCTGCTAGTTATGAATCCTCTTCGCTCTGCTCTCTCAATCACTTTCTCGCTCCTCTCTCTGCATTTCGCTTGCTTCTCATTAGTCGCATCTCTTGGACGCACTTTTCAATGTTGGCCGTTGGCCAACATGACACACCAAATTGTCTAAATTTAACAGCAAACGTAGGAAAAAAAAAAGAAAAACGACACAAACAAAATCCATATAAATTTAATTTGTGCGATACAACAAAAAGCAGTAAGCGAGGGAAGAGGGGTTAAAAAAAAGTGATATTCCAAATAAATAATTATTGCAGGAGACTAAGAGTGATCGACAGGCTAACGAATATAATTAGTATTGGAATTGAGTTGCCCATTTGTTTATAGGGTATTCGCTTAGCAAAATTTCCACTTGCTTGTTGGAAATATATTTCGGCATTTTTGGCATTTGCTGGCAGCGCCAAATCGAACATCCGTTCAGCTGTCATCGGGGCAGCAACTGCGTGGGCGGCGACGCAACACGACGCCCGGCTGTGATCTCTCCGAATTTGGTCAAAACGTATTGCCGCCACACCACACCACAGCACAGCACAGCACCGCACAGCCGTGTGTAAACGTAAAGTGTGCGTTTTTGGGCCTGTTCTAATTGGGCCAAATTTGTATGCAAAATGCGCGCCATCTACGAAAGTTGAGACAGCTGCCGTTTTCTATGTGGAGCGGCTTTCACACGCTCTAATTTAAATATTTTATGGGGATTAGCTGGAATTTCAAGTGTCAATTAAATGGACATGCCACACATACGCAGACAAACTCGTATAAGTACGCACGCAATGTGTCTGCGGCGTTAATTGATGGTGGAGCAGCGAAATAGCTGCTGAGAAGAAACCTTAGCCATAAACATTTATTGCCATCTTACTGATTGATTAATAGCATAGTTATTTATTGGATTTTATCGTACTTCTGCTATCAGTCACACAATACAACTGGGCTTTATCGCAAAGGTTTGCTGACTAAATGCAATTGGCCACCCATAATTAAATAATTATCAGACTTGTCTAAACAACACATCTAATAACGATTCAAAATCATAAAAGTTGCTGACCATTCAAAATTATCGACTATTTGGCAACTCTAAAAGAAAGCTTTTCACCTTGTTTAGTATTTCATTACTCAAATTAATTTGTATTTATCAAAGTAATCAGGTCAATCCAGATCACTGCAATAAATGAAATTCACTTACCCACCCCTTATTAAATAATTAGCAGACTCATCTAAACAACACATCTAATAGCGTGTAAAAATCATAAAATTATCGACTATTTGACAGCTTTTCACCTTGTTAAGTAGGCTGCAATAAAATATTTGACCTTTCAAATTAATTTTCACTTATCAAAGTAATCAGGTCAATCCAGATCAATTTACAACTTGCAATTTGAGTTCTTATTGCTTTTCAAATTACCATCGTTATATACATCTGTCTGTGTATGTGGTTTACTAAAATTACTCATGGGCGGCCATAAATAAATCTAAATGTGGCATTCCAGAAGCTCACTCGGTTAAAAAAATAAGTGAATACTTGGGAAAATCAGCGTAGCAACAGTTTCTAATATTGGATTCTAAATGTGTTGCGCTGGTTATGGAATTTAGCAATGTGTGTTTCACACGTGTTTTTCCCCCATTAATTGCAAACTTCACGCACCTGCCCGACAGGGATTGCTGCAGATCTTGGCAGCCACCATGAAGTTTGCATTATGAATGCTTCTGCTAATTCGCACGGGGATTTCTAAAAATAATGCTTCTCCTGAAATGGTGCCAATGGGTCGCATCTGATGTTCGTTTTTCAATCTATTGCCTGGAACGAATTTTAATTGGAATTATTTTGTGATTTTGTGACGTTCAGGTTGGACGCATTGCAGCGGATCATCCACTGGTGGGTGGTCACAAAGGTCCAGTTTTGGACATTGCGTGGTGTCCACACAACGACAATGTGATCGCGTCCGGCTCGGAGGATTGTGTGGTCAAGGTATGGCAAATACCCGACGGAGGATTGTCGCGCACACTCACCGAACCCGTTGTGGATCTGGTGTTCCATCAGCGTCGCGTCGGTCTGGTGCTCTGGCATCCATCGGCGCTCAATGTACTGCTCACCGCCGGCTCGGACAATCAGGTGAGCCAAGATCATAAACTATATGTTTATATTTAACAAATCTTAATGATCTTTTATTGCCAATTTGCAGGTTGTTATCTGGAATGTGGGCACTGGCGAAATACTCGTGCACATCGATTCGCATCCCGATATTGTGTATAGCGCGTGCTTCAACTGGGACGGCTCCAAGCTGGTGACCACGTGCAAAGACAAAAAGATCCGCATCTACGATCCACGCAGCGCCGAGCTGGAGAGTGAGGCCATGTGCCACGAGGGCTCGAAGGCCACACGCGCCATCTTTCTGCGCCACGGTTTGATCTTCACGACCGGCTTTAATCGCAGCTCGGAGCGTCAGTATTCGTTGCGTGCTCCCGATGCGCTAAGCGAGCCCATTGTCATGGTCGAGCTGGACACATCGAACGGTGTGATGTTCCCACTGTACGATGCGGACACGAATCTGATTTATCTGTGCGGCAAGGGCGATTCTGTGATTCGTTATTTCGAGGTGAGTCTTCACTAATTTTCCGACATTTCCGAACTAATGCCGCAACTCGTTTTGATTTCTAGGTGACGCCGGAGCCTCCATTTGTGCACTACATCAACACATTTCAGACTCCGGATCCACAGCGCGGCATTGGTCTGATGCCCAAGCGTGGCTGTGATGTGACCACCTGTGAAATTGCCAAATTCTATCGCCTGAACAACAATGGTCTCTGCCAGGCCATCTCGATGACAGTGCCGCGCAAATCCGATCTCTTCCAGGAGGATCTCTATCCCGACACACTGGCCGAGGATGCGGCCATCACAGCCGAAGAATGGATCGCCGGCAAGGATGCCGATCCGCTGACATTCTCGCTCAAAGTAAGTGGCACCTGTTGCCGATTTTAGAGCATCCCCCACATACACATCCATTGGGAATACAGCGCTCCTGGCGCTGCGGCGTCGTCGTTGCCTTCATGCTTCGGTGCCACAGATGATCCACAAAAAAACGAGAGCGTACAAGGATGCTTATGAAATGAAAGCACTGCTCATTGTAGGCATTGTACCTGCTGCCACCACAACAATAGTATTCCAATGGCTTTTGTGTAGTCGCTTTCTGTGATGTGCCTGCTGCCTGAAGTCTGTGCTGCTCCTGCTGTGTAATCGCTTGTCACACCAAATTGTGCTGCTTGAACTTCTCTTTGCTGCTTGCCCCTCAGCGTTATCTACGTTTGTGACTCGTCAGCCCTTCTCCAACAGCCAACACAAAACGCATACTCAACACACACACCACACTTTTTAAACTTGCTAGCCATATAGTACAACGATTCTGTCATTGTGTCTGTCCCTTAATATATATGAACACCTAGATCTCAGGGCTTAAATATTTGATCGGCACGTTCTTAAGTCTGGCTCGCAAATCAAGTTTGTTTTAGAGTCTTTAGGTATAACAACATCTATCCAGCCGCAAATCGCTAGACAGACTGTCAAAATGTAGAATTCACACCAATATCCACAATTTTAAATGATTACTCAATATTTTGTTACGATCGCCTAATCAGCAGCTATTCAATCTGATTTAGTCTCTGTGATAAGTAACTGGTATCTTACAGTCGAGCACACTCGACTGCATCTTTCTTACTTGTTCCACATGCAACTTGCAACACATAACAACATAAACTTACGTTCCCAACTCACGGCTTACATACGCCATTAACACGCACGCTGCGTGGCGCTTGTTGTTGTGTTCTTTGTTCTTTGTTGTAACCCCAAAACGAACAGTGATTCTAATAAACCTAATCAGGATCGTGTTTCCATTGTGCAGGGTGGCTACGTCTCATCGTCGGGCAACAACACGCTGTCCGTCAGCAAGAAGGCCAACATCTTGAACAAGGCTTCAGCGTCCAGAGGCGGCGGAGGCGGCAACGCCCTGAGCGGTGGCAATCATTCATCCGCGAACAATAACGAGGGCAATGATGGACCGCCTCCAGCGATATTCACGGTAAGCAAATAAATCGCACTAAATTTAATATTAATTAATGATTGATTTTATTAACGCTCGCAGGAGAAGGATCACCGCAATATTCTGGACGAGATACGTAAGCTGAAGGCCATCATTGTGAAGCAGGAGAATCGCATTCGTGCCTTGGAGGCCAAGGTGAATGCAGCTGGTGATGAGACGGATGCGCGCAACAGCAATAAAAATGGAAGCGGCTCAACTGCAGCAGCGTCATCGGCGGCAGCAGAAAGCAGCCATGCAAGTGAAAGTGCCAACGATCATGCCGCATCCGCGTCAGCATCGGCGGCGGATAATGCACATGACGAGGATTAGCTTCAGCTACTGCAATCGTGAAGAGTTAGTGAGAAGAACAAGAAATTGAACGGACGTTAGAGGAAGAGAGACAGAGGGAGAGAGAGAGAGAGAAAAAGAGAGAACTGCTTGAAGAAGCTCGTCGTTATCGTTTGAATTTCTCTAAATGAAAAATTACGTTTATATTTTGTACACGCTAAATGAGAGTCGTCGTCGTCTATGATTATGATTTCGATTATTTATTTTATATAATTTAATATTAGGTCTTTTTACGAGCGAAATGAATTGAGCGTAGTAGAGATATAAAAAAAGTAAACAAAACAAACACACACAGCAATCAAAGCAGAATGCATATATAACAAATATACACAATATCCTGCCAAAAATATATAGTGAACCTAACGAACTACCTACAAATTGCGCCCAAAATCAAAGCTGTGTTTTTTGTGAAGCGAACTTAAAATTGTTGTACATTTAACAAATTGCAAGTATAGACTAAAAAAAAAAAAAAAAAAAAACAAAACTGCATCCATTACAAAAACATAACACCAATATATCCTACCAATTTTATACCTACCAAACTCTCTATTCTATACATTTACATTATTATACATACATACTATATATTTACCCCGTCGATGCAATATACAATATATTCATGACAATAGCTTTTATAATGATTAGATATCTACAAGAAATTGTTCGACTATTTACCCTTTATCGCCGCCGCCGCTTTCATAATACATTTTTCTCGTTCTAACTAATAATAAGTTGTATTTTGTAATAATAAATGAAAGAAAAAACCAACGATTTCAATATAGTGTCGATTTTGTATTTACTTTAAATCGGCACATGCAATTCGCCTATCGATTGTATAACAATCAAACAAAGAAAAATAATAAATAATGTAAAAGTGCTGACTATAAATACTTAAACATTTTTTGTATAAATTTACAATTTGATACGAAATAAACTATACATAGATGAAAATAACTACTGTTCATTATTTTTTTGGTTGGCTTACAAGTCTGTAACGGATCAACCGATATTGCCAGATCGACAAATTTAAGTTCATTGGATCATTTAATTACAATTGGATCGATACCGATTGTTTTAATCTACAAAATCGCTTATCGACAAATAATTTGATATTCGTTTTTGAATAGTAACGATTCAAATCAATCAACCAATTGCGAGTAATATCTTACCAATTCTTTTTATTTACTATATTTTTGCGCAATCATTTTAATTGGTCACATTTTATTGATCATACATTAAAATTATTTTGAAGGTCAATGGTCAAATAAATTCCAAGTATAATAAATTCGTTGTGAATAAAATATAAATTGGTTGTGGAAAATATTCAGCAAAATAACGACTTTTAAGAAGTTCGTTTAAATATTTGTTCCATCGCTATCGTAGTGTAACCAGTCAAATAATTTTGAAAATGCAACTTGCGACCACACTTATCTAAACAAAAAATCGAAATCGAAAAAATAATCGACTCAAATCGAATAGGTGGCAACTATTCGGCAAGCAACTACATAAGGCCCAATCGGGTTTGCAAGCGAATCATTCGTGTTTTCTGCGTTGTTCGGTTAAGCTCGGCCAAACAGGCAGTGAGAGCGTGTCTGAAAATAAATTGTACACGCGCATTCAAAAAAGAAGAAAAGTCCAGCATTATTTAATCGGCTTCACGTGTATTTTGCAATAGTGAATTGATACGAATCAAGCGGAAGGAACTAGTCAAAGTCGAATTGCGGCGATCAACACAATTGCACTGCGCGCACATTACATAAGCAAATGGCAAAAGTCGAAAGTCATTTTCAGCTAATCATATAACAAAGCAACGGCGTTCGTCTCAGTACAGATTGAGATATATTTCATCAGCAAATACCTACGTACATACATACATACGAATGTATGTCAATGTATTGAGCAGCAGACTAAAAACAACTGAAACTGAACTGAACTAAAGTCGAGAATTGGCCAAAGAGAAAATATGTGCTCGGCAACAAAACAAAGGCAGAAATGTTCAAGTAGCAGCAACAGCAGCAGCAAAAACAACAACAACAGGCAAAAGTCGGCGCCTAGCAACAAGCGAAATTCATCATCAATTCAAATTGTGGCCATGCGACTTTTCGATTAAACTGCTTGTAACTTCTGTCTGCTATATGCCAAAGATTGTAAATAATCAAAATATATACATACATATATAAATACGCTTAGTACAATTATAAATTGCACAAATATATAGAGAGGTCAATGAAATTGTAAATTGGATTACAAATCATTATCAAATTGAAAGTCAAAAGTTCAGAGCAAACTAAATTTGTTGTTAAAATACCAAAAAAATAAAAATGAAGATGAATTCAAGCACAGCGCCAGGCAGTCCAAACAAATTCAAATTTAACGTATTCTCGCACGTCAAGTACGAGCATATGGTGGCCGGAGTCTCCGGCGGAGTTGCATCGACGCTAATACTGCATCCATTGGATCTTATCAAAATACGCTTTGCTGGTAAGTTACATTCCATATCCATACACTTGGCATACATCCCACATCTGTCTGTCTCGCTTACTCGCTCGCGCAACCCTTTTGCGTGCGATTGTTTGTGGATTGTGGATAGTGTCTGGCACGTGAGAAGCTTTGTAGCGTCGTCGTCGTCGTTGCATTTCTTATCACAACATTCAAGTCAGCTGAAAATTTTCCATGGCAGCGTGAAAATTGCTTTAAGCAAACAATTGGGACAACAGCAGAGTGCATTTTTTCATGACAATTATTTATTGATTTGTTGACAGTGTTCTCAAGTCCCCCGAAAAAATCGTGACCGATTGTGCTCCATTTTTAACCTTATCATCCACGCAGAAAAACGGGGAGTGATAAGTGTTATCAACATCCGTGGCTGCCACGCCCCCCAAAAAGTGCTAGAATTTGTACATGGCCATATTGTTGTTTATTCGCGATTTTTCGCTAGATTTTATGGGGTTACTGTACAAAGATCGATATTAACTGTTTAGCACTTTATATCAACTGTTATGACTCAGCGTATATTATTGTTGTTTTTGTTCGCTCTATCTGTGTTTTCATAGTTGTCCTCGTTTATATGGCGTACACAATGTTTCCGTATTTTGCAGTTTAAATTAAATTAAATGTAAACAACAACAACGGGAACGGGTTTCTTTTGTTGTTGTTGGATGAGCGTAAACAATTTATAAATTCAATATTTTGAACTGCATTAAATGCTTTCAGCTTAGTTAACTTTTCACGACGTTCATATCAACTTGTGCAAAATATTTACATACATGGTTAATTATCATTGAAATCGGGCAAGCGCCTTAACAACAAATAACAAATCGACATTAAGTTGTTGATGCGAAAAGAGAAACAGCAGAATAATCATCGTACCATAGAATCCACTCGATCGAAAGCGTACGCTGACGCCATCTGTTGCTTAGAATTCGCAACAAATACACCACACACACACACACACACACACACACACTATCAAAGACACGCGCACAACGATTTGTGACGCATCTGGTTGAGTTTAGTTTGGGTAATGGGAAGGGGAACAACAAACGCAAACGTCAGCAACGGACATAAACTTGTTTATCTTTTTGCACTCGACGCTCTCGCATCACGTGACGAACGTGATGTTGACTGTACATCGAGTCAGCGCTGGTAACGGCAACGGTTGTCTCGCAACTCTCAGTTCGTTCACTCGCACTCATTGACAGAACTGGTTGCTGGGTGCAGTTTGAAGAAGGGCGCCAACAGCTGTTATCGAAATATATCGAAAGTTAACCGTTACCGGTTATGGCGATGGCATCTTTGGCGCTAGGCTACCTCAAGGTTACAATCTTGTAGCGCAACACTAGCGAAAGCTGCTTGAGCTGCGTGAGCTATAAATAAACACACTGGCAATCTAGACGAGCCCCTTTATGCAGGTTGTTTGTTATTGGCTGTTGTCAGGCGAGATCAACAGAACTGTTCTGCTCTGTTGTCGAGCGTCAGCAAATGTTATTAGAGCACACAGTTGTTGTTATTGCCGTTTATAAATAACAAATACAGAAAGTAATGACAACAGCTTATTTTCACTGGCTCTTATCGCATCCGTCGCGTGTAATTAGCGCTATCTCGCTTCTAGCCACAACAACAACAGACAACAGCGAAAACAACTTGTTGCTGCACTTGTTATTGTTGTTGTTGATATTTCGGCCATTAGCCAGGCAGGGCCTGAAGTCAACAACTGTCTGAACTGGATAGCGTACAGTTGCCAAAAGCATTGCCGAAAAAGAGCAGATGAAACAATAACCAGCTGTTTAAAGATTCATGATTCATCGGGCAAACTCAACTGGTTTTCAGTTAGCACATCACTATCGATTGCCGACAATTCACTCGCTGTCGCCGTCTCGCTCGCTCTGTCTGTCTGTCCCAAATCTCAAGGTTTTCGTCTAGACACCTAAATCAACAAACATGCATAACAACAAACTAGCGTTTATCATTTACGAGCTCTGTTTGATTTTGTCGTTACAGTGAACGATGGACGCACAGCGACAGTGCCGCAGTATCGTGGCCTGGGCAGCGCCTTCACCACAATCTTCCGGCAGGAAGGTTTCCGTGGTCTCTACAAGGGCGTCACACCGAATGTCTGGGGTTCAGGGTCCTCCTGGGGCCTCTACTTCTTGTTGTAAGTTCTCTATCGCTCTCTTGACCTCTGGCTTTTGTCTAATATTGATTTTTCTTTGTGTGCGCAGCTACAACAGCATCAAGACATTCATTCAGGGCGGCAATTCCACCATGCCGCTGGGTCCCGCAATGCATATGCTTGCCGCCGCCGAGTCTGGCGCTCTCACATTGCTGCTGACGAATCCCATTTGGGTGGTGAAGACGCGTCTCTGCCTGCAGTGTGACTCAAGCTCGGCAGGATATCGTGGCATGATGCATGCCCTGGCCGAGATCTACAAGGCGGAGGGAATGCGTGGCCTGTACAGAGGCTTTGTGCCCGGCATGCTGGGTGTTTCGCATGGCGCCATACAGTTTATGACCTATGAGGAGATGAAGAATGCCTATAATGAATATCGCAAGCTGCCCATCGACACAAAACTGGTGAGTTTAATGAATGGAAAACATCACATGACCAAAGTGCGCGTGTCGCCAAATGGATATAGCAAATATCTATATAGATCCATATAGTATGTTTCTATATCCGTTGGTAATGGGCAGCATTTTGGCAAGTGGCCCACATTTGTTCGACTTTGACTGACTTTCTCATACACACGCCCATACAGGCCACAAGCGAATACTTGGCATTCGCCGCCATATCGAAGCTGATTGCCGCCGCGATGACGTATCCATATCAGGTGGTGCGGGCACGTCTGCAGGATCACCATCATCGCTACAGCGGCACCTGGGACTGCATCAAACAGACTTGGAGGTACGAACGCATGGGCGGTTTCTATAAGGGACTCGTGCCGTATCTGGTCCATGTAACGCCCAACATTTGCATGGTTATGCTCATTTGGGAAAAGCTGACCAGCTAGAGTATTAAACTTAAACTAGAAACTAGCAAACTTAGCATTAGCATCCTCATTAGCCACCACATCTACAACAACAACAACAACCACCACAATCAACAACAACATTTGAATTTAAGCACTTATTGAATATACGAATATGAATCTAATTCTATCAATAATTTTTGCCACAAATTGTGCGTAGCAACAAATGACAAGACGTTATCATATTTTGTATTATCATTTATGATTTATATTTTTGTTTTAGTTGATAGTCATGAGTAATGTTAAGATAATTCCAAGTTAGTATAACTACTAAATGATTCGAAACTTGTTGTCCTTAAACAAAAAAAGTGAAATCAAATTTCATACAAACTTTTAGTTTAGTTTAGCTAAATTATTTATATTTATTTGTAAGTAAACACACGAATGTAAATATTTTCAACTTAATGTTAAGCCTCATTTTCCTCTTTGGCAAAAAGATTCTTCATAATTTTGCAAATGGTTTATTTTTTATAAGAATAACTAATTGACATTTATCAGCACATAAGCAACCTACTTATACAAATGTGAAACGAAAGCATTGTGAACAAAAAAACTACTAGAAAAAAGTAAAGAAAAATGAGATAAACGTAAACAAATCAATACAAAACAAACAAAAAGAAATGAAAGAACGAAAGAAAACAATCCTAAGTACACATTATTAAAATGCCAAGAAACCAAACTAAAGAGTTTCCCCAAAGTCTTCAATACGAGTCTTTTCATTTCGCCAAGGGCTTGGGGCATGAACAACTCGCCTACGGCAATAGTAAGTAAAATAGTAACAGATATTTAAAAGACGCAACTAACTACACACTAAACACTAAGTGCCCTTAAATTGTGCAGAATCTCTTTGCTAAATTGAAATGCAGGCATAGTAAGTAGCTAAGATCCGTTCACACACATCCTTACTCATCCTCCATCCATGTTTGCTTTCTATTGCAGACATGAGCGGGCTCGTGGCTTCTACAAAGGTCTCCAGGCGAGCTTGATCCGAGTGGTGCCCGCCTGCATGATCACGTTACTCGTCTACGAGAACGTCTCCCACTTCTTGCTGGCACAAAAGAAGCAGCGCGAAGCAAGGCTGACTGTCGAAAAGGATGAGAATTGAGGAAGGAATTAAGTTACTACAATATATATTTATATAAGCCCGCATCTTGATGATACAATGACGAAAATGGAACAATGTTGAGCATTCGATCCATTTTCCACTAGTCAATTAAGCGTATCTTAATCAAGTGAGATCAACTAATCCTAAATAGCACAGCGATAAAATGAGGCATTGGTGAATTATTTTTCGAAACAAATATTCCTTGGCATTGCATTAATTTAGACTTAATTTGTTATAAGCTGTAAGCGAAACCTTAAGTTGTAAAATTCATTAATACTATTCTTAAGTCATTGATTGTAAATACTGTTGGATATCAAAAATATTTAAAAAACACATTTTTTGTCATTTTATTTCTAATTTGTTTATAATTAATTGCATGTTTGTTGGCCAATCACTTGATTATAATTACAATTATTGTTTCTTGATTAATAATTGCAGTTACGATACGAAAGCTTCCAATTCAAAACGTAAGAGAGGCGCTTACGCTCTTTAAGTGCAAAGTGGCGCGCGCGTCTGCCTAAACGGTTAACGACTGGCCGGCATAACCGTTTCGCGTACGCAAAGCTCTTTGCTTCAAGCTTTCGTTCAGTTCACAATTGAATGCAACGGCGAGTGGACGTGTTGCGCTCGTTCTTATGTTTCTGTTTGTTATTGCTCATGTAAAATAAAGCGAACGTCGTGTTTTGCGTGTTTCTCTTTTTGTACGTGTGTGAATTTAATTTTCGTGATACGAAATTAACGTCAACGATAACAACAATTAAAACAATAAAGCCTTATGCAATATATGTAGATGTGTATGTGCTTCCAAGTGAATGTTAAACAGTCTGTCGCTTAATTCGCTGCTCCACTTCTACTTCGGTGTTTGTTTAAAACCAGTTTACTGTTGACATTTGGTCAAAAGTGCAGCAATTGGCCAAAAATCGCGAGTTCAATAAACCTCCACAAAAGATAACCTTTCCTTAAATTGCAGCCGAATAAACTGCAATAAAAAATCGAATGCAAAAATTCTGATAAGTGCGCGACAACGCGGTAAAGGTTCAAGTGCAAGTGCTTTAATTACCGTTTTGGCATAAAGCGCGAGATAAAGAGAGAGAGAGAATAGAACTTTTGTCGATTGAGGTTCGACAACCACATGTTGCCGTCCCTGAAAGTGCGCTAAGAGAGCGTGTAGTGTGAATAAAAGAAACGGCATTGCTCTGGCATTAGTTAAACAAAACACTTGCCAATCAGCACACACACGCATACACGCACACACACATGCGCGTGAGCATATGTAGATAAAGCGCGTGCGAATGACCTTGACTGGAAGACAAACAGACGAGAAGAGTGTGTGTGTGATAAAAACATATCAACAATAGCGCGACTATTTGTCAAAGTCTAAAGAGCAATAACACACGCATCGCACTGTTCCCACTCCCACCTCCACCAGAGGACAGCCAGCTTTCCAGGCGCCTTCCAGCTCGCTCGCTGTATGGCCACCAGCGTCATACGCTGCAGCGTTGTCTCCTCCTCAGCTGGACGCCGCAACCTTTGCAATTCCCTGGCCGAGCACGGCACAGTTGCCAACTCCACCTACAAGTCGAAGTCGGTCAATCAACTTGATGCAGTAAATAGTAACAGTAAAGTTAAGAACAGCTGCGCTTGTCTGCGCTGTCAGTGCGTTCGGCAACTAAACAATAACGACGACGACACGTGGCCGGTGGAGCACAAACATCAAGCGCTGAGCGCCGGTTCCCTGGGCACCCTTAGCGCCAAAGAGTCGCCCATCCTCGCACGTCGACAACACCAACAACAGCAGGAGAAGCAGCAAGAAGAGCAGCAGCTGCTGGTCTCATTGCGGAGCGCGACTCCTTTGTACGCAGAGCGGAAGCCACAAATCGATCTCAGCGCCGTCGAGGCGCTCCACACAGCGGATATGCCTGCGGTACGCACCATGGATATCAATCGCAACAATGGCTATCTTTATAACGGGGTGAGTATTGAGCATGCCTGCAGGCCACTGCGGATAACCAAACACAGACACGGGGGGAGATGGGGAGACTTTTGTACATAGCATATGTTGTGTGTGCACAAGGCTGATCCATAGCAAAGTAACCCCAAGTCGAACTTTATGTGCGAGGGCAGCTTAATAAATGTAGGACAATACAAAGTTACCAAAAAAAGTGGCGGTGGTTCTATTGTTCTAGCTGTACTACAAAAATAATTACAAAATTTTGAAAGAAATGCATAAAATGTTTACCAGGCACTGTTTCGCTTATAATTTGTATAATAAACATTTCAAAATTAGGTTTACAATTTATTCCAATAAAAAAATGTTTTTTTTTCAATTTGTATTAAGCCAGATTTATTCTAAACGATTATTAAATTTTATATTAATAAAACAATATTAACAATTAGAAAGTTTCAGTTGTTTGTAAAAAGTTTGACCAAAACTGTTTCTCATGAATTAAAAAAATAATAGAATAAAAAGTTCTTCTAACAAACATGTTCCAAAAAATGAATTAAAAGTCACTTAAAAACTTGTTGAAAAGTAAGTTCTTCGAATCATAAAATTAAATTTAAAGAAATACAATAAAAACGGATCGAATTATTATTCCGCTTAGACAAGCTCTCAGCTTAACCAGCTTTTGCATAAAATAATTGCTTTGTTGATGCTTTTCAATTTGTTTTCAATTGAAATGCATGAAACTGCCCTCGTGCAATGTTAATGTTGTGTAAACAGCAGAAAACATCAAAACAAATGCGAGTATATTCGCGTCTAAATCAAGTTGAGCAATAAAACGCGCATTGCTGTGTCAAGCATTTCCTCCTCGGCTTTTACTTTGCCCCGTGCCGTGCTGTGGTCGTTGTTGCCCCAATAAAGGCCCTAACCTGCGCTCATCAGCCACAATTACTGGCATTGTTACAAATTTCTTGTTATTGTTTGTTACCAAGCCTTCGAAGCGCGGTTGGCTAACCGTTTCTGCTTTTAAGTCACGGTCAAAACTCGAAAGCTTGTCAAAGCTCAACTAAATACTAAGCATACAAGGGAAATGTGGAAATGGAACAGCTGCAAAAATGTGCAACGTAAAATAAGTACAATTATGGAGAAGTGGCATTTAGTTACACTTAATAGCTGCGAAAAACCCATTAAGTATTGGAATGTTGAAGCATTTTGCAACCATTTAAAGGGTATCACGGAAGTTATCTTGTGCCAATTGAAAGGCAACTATGCCAAATTAAAATGCTTTTGCGACCAAGTACAAAATAAATACTTCACTTAAATTATCTACAGCGTATTTACCAGTCGAGTATACCCCAGCTATGCACTCTTGCTATCTAGATTATATTGAGTCTATTCAATCTTCCAGCTTATGTCATGCTTAAAAGAATATTTATGGAATTTGCAATAGTATCAGCGTTATTTAAGAGGAAATGAAATCTAATTTCCCATTCGAGACCCAGACCTTATAAACACAACGATATAATCTATAGGCCATAAAGGCAGACAGACAGACCTTCAGACCACGTGCTATAGCGAATGGAATTTCACTCTCGATATGCTTTTGGATATATGTATGAACATATAGTCAGAAGGGGACATGAGTTTGGTTGGGCTGTTTGTCAAGTAGTCGTCGGGTCGTTGTGGGTGTGTGTGCGTGGGTGGGTGTGTTCCGATACTTAAACGATTGCTAGTTAGATATGCTTTGTTATTATGGGAACGAATTTGGTCCGAGTCGCCGCCTCAATGGCCACTTTGCTACCGTTTTCACAACGACGCGTCGTTTCACGTCACGTTTTCGGGTCAATTAATGGTGGAAAAGCGAAAGTGTGTGTGTGGGATACAACAACTACTATATGTATAACCACTATGTAGATAGGCAGCGAGACACTGAAGAACCCCTCGGCGAAGACATGGCTTAATTAAGGCGAGCAATTAAAATTGTCGACTATGTGAATCATCGACCAGGTATAGACGCATACTACACAGCTGCGATTGGCAGCTTAGGGACAATCTAATCACTGCCAAACGATGACTCGACATTGCCAGTTGCCAGTTTGTCAGCGATAAGATAACGAATATATATGTACATATAAACATTTGTATGCGATAGTTAAAAGTGTTCATAATTCATTGAGTAATCGCGAAACATTTTATTTATTTTCATATTCCCATTTGGACATTTCTCTCGCAGCGTAATCTCGGGGCTCGCATCGTCGCCCTCATGCCAATGCACTTTGTGCTGTGTTGTTGCTGCGATTTATATTTATTTTACTTGCGATTACATTATAACTTGTGCGCTTCAGTTGATAAACAAAAACTAGCTAACAATCAAATGCAATGCACTCGCACTGCAATAATCATCACGCAAAGCTGCTGCCAGCTGCTGCTTTTAAATATCATTAATTCGATCTTAACTGAATAAATCCCCCATTCGCCCCCATTGACAAGGTCACGTTCGCCAAGTATCTCGGCTACGTTTCACTCTGAAAAGTTTATGCATAATAAAATGTATTAACATTTGCGCATTTGATAGCTGCTTGCGGGAGATACGAGTATCTCACAGATACCATCTGCGTATCAACTTAAAGGTCGCACACGATCGGTTTCGAGTTTTCAGTTACAGATCTATATGTTCTGTCAAGCTGAACTGTTCACTTTCTATATAAATAACAATTGTTGCAATAATTTACAATCGATTTACTTTGTGTTCATCGAGTTTGAATATTTGTCTAATTTTTAAACGGAATTCGTTTCAAGCGAACTGGATATTTCATTTATGGTTGTGCAAAAATATACATAAATGTATTGACGCAATTACTTTTAATTCAATTGATTTCCTAAATTTAGACTTGAAATATTGCTTTTACTCAAAGTTATTTTTAAACTTTTAATTCCAAATTTCTTTACTTAATTTGGTTAAAAATATAAAAGAATAATTCAATTTAAAAACAATTTGCCCGTTCGTTTTTTAAATAAATCTCTTTTTTTAGATTTATTGAATTTCAAATTAATTTTGTATTGTTTATAATATCCTATACAAATCCTATACATATATATTCTATATTCATACTGACTATTATACGATAACGTAGAAGGAAAACAAATTATGCGCACATAAAAAGTACAATACAGATTCAATTCAGATACAATTTCGCCTCAGTAAATATTTATTTCATAATATGCTTTTTAGTCATACATTTTATTTATTAA
The DNA here is from genome assembly GCA_963583835.1 of Drosophila immigrans. Classification (NCBI taxonomy): domain Eukaryota; kingdom Metazoa; phylum Arthropoda; class Insecta; order Diptera; family Drosophilidae; genus Drosophila; species Drosophila immigrans. The sequence continues at coordinate 27,359,340 of OY757141.1, forward strand.
TTGTTTTTAAATTACCTTTAACATTTTTTGAGATTTGTCTCTTTTTTGTCTCAATAATGTAATGTTTTGTGATGTGCATAAGATGATAAAATTAATTTGAAGCCTGCAAAAAGTGTTGCATACTTTTGTGGGCTTCAAGAGTTGTTGCCAAAGTGTTGCATACTTTCATGGGCGTCATTTTAGAAAACAGATTTTTGGCTTCGCCGTGCACAAAGTGCTCTGCAATTTGTATGGGACGTATTACAAACTGTTTGTGCAAATTCATAGTTGCACCTAGACCACGCCCCCTTGATTGTTACCTGCTGACGCCCACGGGCGCCAAAAGGCACGTGGCTGGCGTGCAAGCACGTGCATGCAAAACAAAGCAATCAAAGTGCAGTTTGCGAGGAAGAGAAATGTGGAACAGTTCTGGGAAAAACCGAAAACAAAAATAAGTTTAAGGCAAAAGATTGCAGAGTTTGTTTATTGTTACGTCTAGAGCAGAGTTCTTGCTGTGTAAACTTATTTCTAATGCCACATACGTTCTTTGGCCTCCCTAATGCGATACACATCAACGCCCTGTGGTGCCGCCGTGTGGCTTTTGTTTAGGATTGAGGTCGCTGGTAATTGCAACGCTTAAGAGAAATTCTTTGCATGCCCCTTGGTGGTACATATATCCTTTGCCGGGCTTCCACTTGATTCCGATTCCACTTCTGACTCCATCTCGCTCCCCTTGTGTCGATTGCGTGCAAACATTTGCGGCGCAAAAGAATTTCTGGTTCGTCGAAAGTGAATTTCTAATGTTTTCGCTTTTATGGTATTCTGGTCAGACGCGGTGTCCTCAAAACTTCCTTAAAGCACTTCTCAATCCGTTGTGCGATATACTTTGCTGGGATTAGTTTAAGTGTTCAAAGGCTTAAAGCAGTTTATTTAAATGCTAATAGGAAATTTAATATTTTGACTTTAAAGTAATGTAATTTATAGTTACAAAATTTATTCTAAAGGAAAACTAAGTAGAACGCTATAGACAAATGTTAGACTGATAGATTTTCTCTCAATTAATATAATAATGAAAATAACAATATAGTGTATCAGTCAAATTCTTAAATGCGGTACTAATGCATATGCTTGACAATTTATAATTTAAAGTTATTATTTACAATTCAAATTAAAGTTTATTTTATTAATTTTAAAATGTATAATTACTTTAAAATTTCATTTCATTCAAATTAAAGTTTATTTTATTAATTTTAAAATGTATAACTTTAAAATTTCATTTTTTAATTGCATTTTAAATACTTCCTTTAAATGTTCAATTAGAAAGTTTTGCTTAAAGTTCAGAGGGAATCTAGAAAACTCTAAATAATCTTTGGGTTACAATTGTGTGAAACTTAATTCGCATAAGCGAAAGATTAATTATATGTGGATCAAATGAGGCGAAAAGTTCTCTAATATATGGTGTCAAGTGGATAATGCATTTTTAATGTGGTTTACGTTAAGCTGTGAACAGATTCACAGTGATAAACAATCTGATCAGTTGAACTGAGAACCGCAGCAGCTGTCATAGATCTGTTTGATGTGTTGTGTTCTATTTAAAGTGTGGAATTGTGTTGGGATGCGGTTCGATTACTCTAAATTGATCTTATCAGCAGTGGGTTACGTGCGGCATCAGAGACATTGACATGACATCAGAGCTCAGATGGGACTTCCGCATGCCCCAAGCGAATCCCCGTAACCCATTTACATACCAACTAACATGGTGTGTGAGTGTGTTTGTGTAATTCCATATACGCGTAGGCGATATGTCTTTATTGTGGCTTACCACGTTTTGTAATAAACGTAATTCTATCTTGACTGTGTGCGACTCTTGGCTGACACTAGGCAAAGACAAACCAGGCAAACACTCAACTACACTGTGAGCCCAATTCACATTTAGCAAAACTAGATTAAATTGCCTAATTGGTACAACACATTTATTTAAATGAGATACCTAAAAAAATGTACGTGTAATGTAAATGTAAATTCAACTATAAATTGAGTTTTCTGCACATAATTCTTGCATCAAGAACAATATGGACATTATTTTCAATTCATGACGAGTAATGGTAAATTATACTAAACAAATAATTTCTATAATAATTGTCAAGAATTCAAATAAGTTATTTAAATTCTTATAAGCGATTTTAACCATTTATTGACACTGAAGATTTTAAAGATTTTTTTCTATTATTTAAAGAAATTATTTGTTGAGTATAATTTTACCATTGGAAGTTAGTACAAATAAATAAGTAAATATAAATACAACAAATTAAATAACTACCAACTATAGAAATACAAAAAAATAAGATATAAAATATATTTTATTAATTTATTTTAATAGATATAAAAAAAAGTGTTCCTAAATTTGTCTGTTGTAAAAATTAAGTTAATATTATCTTTCGCATTTCTATAACAGTTTCTGTTAAGGCGAATCAAAACAAATTGTGTGCCAATTACTACCGTAATTTCCCTCTGTGTACTCAACCACTTAAACAGTCCGTCAGTCAGTCAATCATTCACTCAATCAGTCAGTCAGTCAGTCGAGTCGAGCACCCACAACCCATATGCAAATGATGATTCTTCGGCTTTAGCTGGCGCAAATCCTCAGCTCTCGAAGGAAGCCAGCGAAGTGCGTGTCATGCATTTTTGCCGCCTCAATGGGTTTGGAAGCCAATGTGAGTGGCATTAACTGCAGGCACAGGTCAAGCATAGCCATCAGCCTAATGTCCATAGTCCAGTTGTTGCGCCTCATTGGGCGACAACTGAGATGATCAATTGCAGTTGTAGCGCCCTTGAGCCGAATGCCAAATGTGTGGCAAATAATGTTTTTATTGTTTGGTGATTGGTATCAAGCGACGGCTTTATGCTGGCCAAGATCAGTTGAAACGATTGATAAGCCTCGGTCCGCCGCCAGAGATGCCGCATTCCACTTTGGGTCTCAGAGCAGTTGTCTCACGCTCAATGCAACAGTATTTCGCAAGTGCGGCTCGGACAGTGTTGGTAAGCGACCCAAACTGCAGTGTAATCTAAAACCATTTTGGGGGCTCAACCGCAGGGGATGGGGGAGGGTTGTGGAGGCGGGGACGGAGGCGTGTGGCCTGAGGCGTGGCGCAAAAATTGATATAAACCCAAGCGTGAAGAGCTGAGCATTTCAGTGCGCGTTCGTTGAGTGCGCGTTGCGGTCACCTCGAGACAGGATTAGAGACCTGGATTCGATTTCTACGTTACTTCCTGAAAGCCGCCCCGCGAAATATGCCAAACGCGGAACCGAAAAAAGGCAAAAGCAAAGCACCCAAAACGAAAGAGGCACAAGCGGGATTAGAAGTCGAACCGGCAGCAGCAACTGATGTAGGAGCGAAAGCTAAAGTAGAAACGGCAGCTAAAGAAGGTGCTAAATCCAAAGCTGGCGCTGCAATTGCAACAGAGGCTGGAGCGTCTACAGCGGATGAGCTGGAGGCAACAACAACGCAGTCGAAGCTCAAGACACGTTCCCGCTTCTCGGCCGCCTTTCGCAGTCTGTCCAAGTCGAAGCCCAAGAAGCAGGACGAACAGCAGCAGCAACAACAAGTTGTTGCCAGCGGCTCAGAGGACGTGACCAGCATTGGGGAGATAAGCACCGGCAAGAAGAAGAGTCTGACACGGCGATTGCTGCTCGGCAGTCTGAAGAAGAGCAAAGTGCGTCCGCACAGCATAGCGACCAGCGATGACATCAGTGTGCGGAGCAGCAGCAGGGAGAGATTAAGCGGAGGAGGAGCAGTAGGAGGAGGAGGCAACACATTGCCATCGCCCAGCAGCAGCACGCTGCAGATAACCATAAGTGGCAAGAAAGTGGAGACGGTCAGAAGCAAACCGAAGAGCAAAAGCAAAAGCCAAAGCCACAGCCAAAGCAGAGGCGCAGTCAGCGAGACGACGGATTACCTGACACCAACGACAGCGACGACGACAACGACAACGATAGCTGCAACTGGAGGCGACAAAGCAACAAGCACAACGCCGACGACAACAGCCAGCACCACAAAGCTAATTGTGGCCAAGGTATCCAAAGAGAAGAAGCACAAAGCAGTTTCCACCCCCGCTCCCGCTCCCGCTCAGCTGCCTCTCGTGGAGGAGAAAATCGTTATCACCGAGAGCAAGCGCGATACGCCGCCGCGTGAGCGAGCGCCGGCGAAACCGAGTCGAGCCAACGTTCAGTCGCCAGCCAGCAGCGGAGCAGTGCGCAAGCAAAGTCGCCACAGTTACAGCCTCAGCCTCAGCCAGGAGCGGGAGTTGATGCAACAGCAGCAGCAGCGCGGACACCGACTAGTTAGACCATTGACCATTGACGGCCCAACAACGGCCAGCCCAGCGAGCCAAGTGACGGCGCTAGCGACGCCGCCAAGTCCATCACTGCCACCCACATATCCACCTCCGCCGCCACCGCCTCCGCCAGCGCCAGCGCCAACGTCGTCTGTCGCCAGCTCCAGCACCATTGTGGTCGTCAGTCTGAGCGACGCGGACACTGACAGCGTTTCGCTAGCCGAGAGCGCCGCCCAGGTGCCCCAGGTGCGCTTTGCCGTTGGCAGCGCTGTGCGCGGTCCCGCCGCCGACGCCTACGAGGCTGCTCTCGCAGCGGCCGCCTCCCAGCAGCCCAGCTCGAACGAGGAGACCAGCGACTCGAGCCTGCGCCGCCTGAACTTCGCCCAGCAGCAGTTTGCGCTCAGCGATCACGACAGCATCGAGGGCAGACGCGAAACGTTGCGCTATCAATCCGTGGCCAGCGAGTACAACGAAGACGATTCACAGTCGGAGAACGACGAGCTGCAGGACGAAGCGGAAACGCTGCCCAAACCCATGCCGGCCTTTGGTGACTTGACCATGGCACAGGAAATGGAACCGGTAAAGTGTCGCCACTAAAGCGCTAAATGGCAATTGCAATCGCATATCGCAAATCGCAAATCGCAAATCACAATCGCGTTCGCGTTCGCAGTTGTCAGCGAAGCCACAAAAGTGTTGGGTTGCCCTCGTCTCCTAACACACAACTACTCGTATTGTGGCAGTATTGTGTTCAGCTCTCACTCTCTATCTTTCTGTCTGCCCTGGTAGCATTTAAGTGCCGCCCTCGTGTCATTCAACTGGTGACAGTTACTCAATCGCAGTCTCGTTTCCCATTCTCCATTGCAGACCATCATGGCGCCCAGCGGCGAGAAGCGCGAACATCTCTACAAGATTCTAGTCATCGGTGAGCTGGGCACGGGCAAAACGTCGTTCATCAAGCGCTATGTGCATCAGTTCTTCAGCCAGAACTATCGGGCCACCATCGGCGTTGACTTCGCCCTCAAGGTGCTGCACTGGGATGCGAACACGATAGTGCGTCTCCAGCTCTGGGACATTGCTGGCCAGGAACGCTTCGGCAACATGACGCGCGTCTACTACAAGGAGGCGGTCGGTGCCTTCATCGTCTTCGATGTGACGCGCAGCGGCACCTTTGACTGCGTCAGCAAGTGGAAGGAGGATCTCGACTCGAAGGTCCAGCTGCCCGACGGCAGTCCCATACCCTGCATATTGCTGGCCAATAAAGTGAGTTCACTATAAATATTGCAGACCCTTTATAATATATACACAAATCACAATCTATGCTAGGAAATCTTCAAAATATATATTTAAATCATTACTAGGTGCTTCTCTTGAATACTAAATTCAAATTTTGGAAATCCCGAAGATCTAACCGAATAGCTCATTTTATATAAATTAGATCAGCAATTTATATGTATGTATATTTAGTATTAATTCGTAGAAAATTCGGTTATCTTGAGAACACATACTAATTAATTTAAGACTATTATTCGAAGTTCAATAACAGCTATTCAAAATAAAAATAATTTATTTATATACATATGTATATAAAAATAACAATTGGAAAAGAATATGATCGAATTATTAGATCGTTCGAAATTACCAAAAAAGCTAAAGTATTTTAAGTTCTGTCAAGAGCAGACATATATAAGTCTTAAGATCAGAAGTAAATAAAATAACAAAATTTGATAAATTGAATCTTGAGCACTTTTCTGTAATGAAATGCGTATGAAGCCGTATCTTAAATCTGAAAAATATCGTGTGCACCCAATTATAAGGGCACCCCTTAGCATCAACTGAACAACATATAATTATAACCAATAACTTATAAGGTATAACTCTACTATATTCGGCAGTGCGATCAGGAGAAACAGGGCATTGTGACGCAGCCGGAGCGTATGGATGAATATGTGCGGGAGAATGGCTTTGCCGGCTGGTTCGAGACCTCCGCCAAAGAGAACATTAACATCGACGAAGCCGCGCGTGCCTTGGTGAATAAAGTGAGTTAATCCACCCATCTAATAAACATGAGTCCATCAACTAATCCCATCTGTTATTGCTCTAGATACTCATCAATGACAAACTGATAGCTGCCGATGCGAACGATGAGGAGAAATTCAATCTGAGCACCGCAGGCGAAGCGGGCGCGGAGACGAAGAACAAGTGCTCCTGCTGACCTGACCTGGCCACAGACAGCATTACAATTTAGATGGGCTTTAAACACACCAAAGTCTGAGCGTGTCCACGAGCTACTTTTTGATAAAGATAACGATAAAAAAAACTATGCTTAGGATTTTATGTAAAGTGTATCTAAGACTTAGTGTCTTCATTATCATTATCAGCATCAGCATCAGCATCACTATCACTATCATTATCGCCATCCATCCATCTCGTTCGCAGTGTGAGATATGTCAAACAATTTACCTGGCCCCATCTTAACACCTAGCTTGCGTCTGGCGATATAATTTACGAGCGAGCTCATCTTGAAACTGGAGCGCAGTGCGTGAATTTATATCGCAGCCCATTACTTATCTATGCATACAATACAATTATACAATACATATACATACAATTTACACTAGAGCTCAGAATCAGATAGGGCAGCATCATTATACTCTCTCACATTTGTGTAAAATACGAATCGTTGAATTGTTTTTTGTTTGTTTTGCTTTTGTTATGGAGATTTTTATCTTGAATTTTTACACATACACATACCAACATACGTAAACATATTATAATACATAGTACTACACACACCCACACATTCACACACACACACACGAAAACTCTGCCATCTTTATTTGCATTTAGATAAAAACACAGATTACAGCAGAAAAACAATTGTGTCTGCACGCAATCAAATAAACTTTTTAATTGTAGTTAAGCCAAACCTGAGAGTGTTTTATTGGTTCACAAATCATCAACTAATATCTTTATGCTGAATAAACTTCGCTGACAGCTAGTGCAAATTCTTACATTGTATGTGCATTGCAACTCAGTTTGAACTGCGCGCCTATGTTGGCTTTCGATAAATTATCGTCTTTACCTCGGCATCGATAGTCAAGTTACTTTGCAATATTATCGATATTTGTAATAAAATGTTTAGGGTATTTCAACAAAAAGTATTGCGTGCTTCAAGTAAATATAGCGCATATTTAACAATGTTATGAAGTTAATTTTGTTATATAAAATAATGCATTGCAACTGTGAGCTTTTATGCAGCCCTGGTCAGAATGAAACGGTATTTCGTATATCGCGCATACGGTCACATTGCTTGCTGCTATTGTAAAAAAAATGCAAATGCAAAAATTGCGAATATCTAAAAAGCTAAATAGTTAATAGGAAAAGCCATCAAAAATAATTGTGCAAGTTCAGTGCAAGCAGGTGTGATGTTTTAAGTGTTTAAGGTAAGCAGCTACGAAATAAACAACTACAAGTTGCAACAGCAGCAGCAATACACTTAAGCTAATTAGATACGCCGCTGTTTCTGATTGGATCCATCGTCGTCGACGTCGACGTCGCGTCACGTTTACTCCCCTTTTCGGGGTCTTTGTGTGATGTGTTGTGTGGGGGCCGCAGCCGCTGCCACTTCAGCTGATAAGTGCCATTCCCCAGCTCACTTGATTAATCAGCATTAAAAAAGTATGCTTCTTGGACGACGAGCTGATTCATGAATCAGCTGGGCTGGCAAACAACAAAGTGAAAATAGTTTATCGTTGCAGGTTTTTTTTTGTTTGTTGAATTAGCGGAGTCGAAGACAGTTAGTGTTCATCAATTGGGGGGCAGATTCTGGCTGAAAAGATGTTGCCGCCCAAGGAGAATGTCGATCTGGAGTGTTTCATTGTGACGAAGCACTCGTGGAAGGGCAAATACAAAAGGATACTTTCCATTGGCACCGCCGGCATATCCACCTACAATCCGGACAGATTTGATTTGACAAATCGCTGGTCGTACTCGGACATTGTAGCTGCCGCACCCACAAAGACCACAAATGTAAGTTAATTAACCTAACTGAATTAAATCAAATGAAATGTAACACTTGATTCCAATTGACAACACAGATTCCCAATGAATTTGTGCTCACGATCAAGAAAGACAAGAAACTGGATACGATCAAACTTTCCTCGGAATATCGCAACGATATACTCAGCTCCATTCTGAAATACTACAGGGAATTTGCTGACAAGCCTAAAAATGCTCTGGTAAGCTCTTTGAATGAGGTTTCTTTGATCGTTATTCAACTGGGGATTTCTTAACCGCAGCGTTTTAATGCGTATAAATACCATTGGTCGGGCATTAGTTTGCCCACGGTGCTGGAGGTCACGCCCTGCTCGCTGGACCAATTGGATCCTACAACGAACGATGTGCTCACCAGCTACATGTACAAGGACATTGAGGGAATAATAGGTACCTATTATGCTGCACTGCATCGTACCGTGTGTGACCGCATCTCTTGTCTGTGTTTCCTATGTTTAATTCATGTTCGCCTTTTTTGTTTTTTTGTTTTTACACTCATCTTGTGGTTTTTTCTACGTTTTACGCGCACATTTTAAGCAGGCATCTCGGACTATGATAATGGCATTGTGATGGCTTATGGCGGCTTCAGTCGCCTGCACATGTTCAAGGCGCTCAATCACCACGAGATCGTGCAGAACATTGCTCAACGCTCCGCTCAGTTTCTTGGCATCGAGACCAAAATACTCAAAAGTCAAATAACGCGTGAACAATTCGAGCGACAGCGTTTCGGAAAGTACAGGCAAGTGATGAACGACTCTGATTGATTCCCATTCAGTATTTAACAATCTTATCTTTGTGTTTTCCCCGCAGCGGTGACCAGTTCCAAACATCGATGACCGAGTTCACAGTGCAAAAGATAACGCCACGGCATCCGGATCCCGTCAAGCGCATACTCTGCCTCACCGAAGTGACGCTCCTGGAACGCGATCCCCAAACCTACAGCGTCTGCACGCTGCGTCCCCTTTGCGATGTGTTTGCTCTGGTGCGCGATAAAGACAATCTACAGCGCTTCTGCATCGAGTACAAGAACGGCATTGTGCGCAGTTATAGCACCAATGATCGTGACTCTCTGCTGGCCACTGTGCTGGATGCTGTGCGCTCCAGCGGCAATCAGGATGTGCACATACGTATTGGCAACACGCCGCGTGGCAAACGCTATGTGCCGCTTAACAGCTCGGTGGACGAGGAGACGGAGGCAAGCTTAATGCGTCTGGTCATCAACAATTTCCAGAATCAAGCGAAGCGCCATGAGATACTCGAGCGCTTCAATGCCAATGTGCCGCACAGTGGACTCAACTACAGCGTTACACAGGATGTGAGTACTGGGCGTATTTCCTATTGTGATTTATTTATTTACTTAGTAATCTGTAAACAAAAGCTGCAGAGGGAAATAGAATAGCTAAAGCTGCTTAGTCTTTTTTGATTTTTACTTTTTGATTCTTTATTATAAGGAGCGTATTTAATTACAAAAAAAAATATCTTATTATATTTTTTTAAATATAGAATTTATAGTATTACATATTATTTAGTTTATTCTATATTAAGTGAACAATATTAGATGATTTATAATGTTAAATAATTAAATGGATGTTGCTTCTCTTGCAGAGTTTGTTCGCGGAGAACAAGGAGAAGCTGATTTTGAGTGCGCTGCAAGCGTTGGCTCAAAAGGAACTCGACAGTCCAACGGCGCAGCTGAACAACACGGAACTGGAGGCCATCTTTCATGCGCTGACCCGACTGCTAGCCAGCAAAGTGGGCTACGCCGCCTTCACCAATCTGCCAGGGTAAATAATAGATTTGCATTTTCATCTGAACAATTAATTTGTAATGTAACATTTAATTCCTTGCGCAGCTTTCGTGAAATCATTGGCTCCAAGATTGTGGCTGCGTTGCGGCGCAAGGATCTGGCCGTAACGTACTCGGCCATTGACATGATCAACTCGTTGATGCATTCGGTGAACACCGATCATGACCTCAAGCAGGAGCAGCTGAACAAATCTTCCATATTGTCATCGAAAACCTTTCTAGAAACACTGCTCAACATGTGGACAACGCATGTCGTAAGATAACTTAAAGCTTTCTCAAACCCCTTCTAATCGTTGCCAATTTACAGAGCCATGGCAGTGGAGCCTTGGTGTTGTCGGCGATGCTGGACTTTATGACCTTTGCGTTGTGTGTGCCTTACAGTGAGACCACCGATGGCAAACAGTTTGACATTCTGCTTGAGTTGGTGGCCGAACGTGGACGCTTTCTGTACAAACTGTTTCAGCACCCATCGCTGGCCATTGTCAAGGGGGCCGGGCTGGTGTTGCGGGCCATCATCGAGGAGGGTGAACTGCATGTGGCCCAGCAAATGCAAGCCTTGGCGCTGGACGAGGCGGCTTTGTGTCGTCATTTGCTGGTGGCTCTTTATACGCCCTCCAATGATCCCACATTGATAACGCATCGTCAGCTGTCGCGTCATTTGATTGGCCTTTGGCTAACGGACAGCGACGAGGCCATGGAACTCTTCAAGCGCATTTTCGTAGGTTCCGATTTGTTAAGATCTTAACTTTTATTAATGTATTCTTTCAAACCTAGCCCGCTGGTCTGTTGACCTTCCTGGAGACGGAGGAAACGGTTCCCGAGACGGATGTGGAGGAGGACAAATTGAATTTTCGCGATAATCTCAAGTTTGCAATTCAACATTCCAAAAAAACTCGCAAGAGTGTGATAGAGAAGCATTTGCAAGGCATCAAGCATTGGGGCATGAACCTCATCGAGCAGCAGGATAACGCTGCCCAAGCGCTTAAGAATCGTCCCGTTGTGCTGCGCAATCGTCGGCAAAAGAAGAAAACTTCGGATGCCATTGTCAATTTGCCGTATTTCTTCTACAACTTTGCCAAAGATCACAGTTTGCCCAATCTCATTTGGAATCACAAGACACGCGAGGAGCTGCGCATGTGCCTGGAGAACGAGTTGCGGCAGTTCCTCAACGATCGCGACCTCGCTGGCCAAATGATTGTGGCCTGGAACTATCAGGAATTCGAGGTGGGCTATCAATGCCTGGCAGAGGAGATTAAAATAGGGGACTATTATATACGCTTGATACTGGAGAAGGATGACTGGCCTCAGAACCTGGTCAAAGATCCGTAAGTTGCTCATTAAGTATATTGTTAATGTGAAGTATTAATGTTGTTATTTCTGGACAGGATTGAGCTGTTTAATGCTTTGTACCGGCGTGTGTTGTGTCGTCAGCGCGTCAACGACGATCAGATGACGGTGTTCTCCTTGCAGGCGCTGGCCAAGGTCTACAGACGCTACCACAAGGAGATTGGCAAGTTCAGCGACATGTCCTACATCCTGCAGCTGAGTGATCGCGTAAGTTAGATGAGAGACAACTTTTGACGTGTCCTAATTGCAATTGTGTCTCTCTCTTCAGTGCCTTTCTCCGTCCATGCGTGATGCCTTAATCAATCTGATATCCTGTCTGGTGCTGGAGAAATCCAACTGTCGTGCGCTCATCGATCACGTGCAGTGCCTGGTTGACCTCATCACACTGGCCCATCTGCACAAGGGTCGCGCTCAATTGAACACCAAAACCAACGTGATCGAAGCTGGTCCCAATATGGCCGCGTATGAGGAGAAGGATTGGTACTACAACATCGAGAAGGATGGCCAGAAGGCTGAGCGTCAGGGACCGATCACCTACTCCGAGCTGAAGGAGCTCTGGCAGAAGGGACAGATCACCCCCAAGACACGCTGCTGGGCCATTGGCATGGATGGTTGGCGCTCGCTGCAGCAGATACCGCAGCTCAAGTGGTGCCTCATTGCCAAAGGAACGCCACTCTACGATGAAACGGAGTTGGCGTCCAAGATACTCGACATACTGATTAAGTGCACCAGCTTCTTTCCAAGTCGCACGCAGAATGGCGTTGCTGTGCTGATACCCGGTCCCAAGTTGTCGCGCAAGTTGTCCGAGTTCATTTGCCTGCCGCATGTGGTGCAAGTTTGCTTGACCCACGATCCGGGCTTGCTGGAGAGAGTGGCGACGCTGCTGTGCCAGATTATGGAGGACAATCCAGAGATGCCCAAGGTGTATATGACGGGCGTCTTTTACTTTATGCTCATGTACACGGGCAGCAACATTTTGCCCATCACGCGATTCCTCAAAATGACACACATGAAGCAAGGCTTCCGCAGCGAAGAGGTAAGCTAAACTAATCTTGCCTAGAGTATTTCATACAACAGTTATCTTCCTTTGTAGACGTCGCAGTCGGGCATTATGCATCGCAGCATTCTGGGACAGCTGCTACCGGAGGCCATGGTATGTTTCCTGGAGAACTACAGCGCCGACAAGTTTGCCGAAATCTTTCTGGGCGAATTTGATACGCCCGAGGTGATTTGGAGTTCGGAGATGCGTCGCCTGCTCATCGAGAAGATTGCCGCACACATTGCCGACTTTACGCCACGTCTGCGTGGCCACACAATGGCTCGATATCCATACCTCGCTATCCCCGTCATCAGCTATCCGCAGCTGGAGAACGAGCTCTTCTGTCACATTTATTACTTGCGGCACTTGTGCGACACGCAAAAGTTTCCCAATTGGCCGATTACGGATCCTGTGCAGCTGCTGAAGCACACGCTGGATGCGTGGCGCAAGGAGGTGGAAAAGAAGCCGCCACAGATGACCATACAGCAGGCCTATCAAGATCTAGGCATTGATCTGAGCAAGACGCCCAAACCCGACGAGTCCGTCATACGCAAGAGCTACTATAAGCTGGCGCAAATGTATCATCCGGATAAGAATCCCAATGGCCGCGAGATCTTTGAGAAGGTCAATCAGGCCTACGAATTTTTGTGCTCCCGCAACGTGTGGAGTTCTGGTGGCCCCGATCCCAACAACATTGTGTTGATCCTGCGCACCCAAAGCATTCTCTTCGAGCGCTATCCCGATGGTGAGTTAAACAAGTTGTTTCATTATTGAATGCAGTTTATTAATTCCATTTAATTTCAGTGTTGCGTCCTTACAAGTACGCTGGCTATCCGCAGCTCATCAAGACCATACGCCTGGAGACACGCGACGACGAGCTCTTCTCCAAAGAGGCTCAACTGCTGACCGCCGCCTCCGAGCTGTGCTATCACACCGTGCACTGCTCTGCCTTGAATGCCGAGGAGCTGCGTCGCGAGGAAGGCATCGAGGCGTTGCTGGAAGCCTACACACGCTGCGTGTCCATTCTCGGCGTCGACTCCAAGCCGGACTCGCTGCACTATCAGGTCATCTCGAATGTGACGCGTTGCTTTGAGGTGGCTTGCAACTTTGAGAAGTGCAAACAGAAGATCATTCAGCTGCCGCAGCTGCTGTCGGACGTCTGTCGCGTTGTCTACTTTAAGCACACGCTATCGGTCAGCCTGGTGACCAGTCTGGCGGCCAACAACTATGATCTGCAATGCAATCTGTCGCGCAACGGCGTGCTCTGGTCCCTGCTGCTGTTCATCTTCGAGTACGATTACACGCTGGATGAGAGCGGCGTGGAGGTGAGCGACAAGTCCAATCAGCAACAGTTGGCCAATAACTTAGCCAAAATGGCAGTCTTGGGCTGCATTGGCCTCGCCGGCTACAGCATGGAGCTGCGCAACAAGCCTATAACAAGCAGCGAATCCAATTCGCCGGCTACCTCGACCAATACCGCGCCTGCCATCAAGCCGAAGCCAACGACAGGCAGCAACTCGGCGTACACACAGAATGCGCACAATCCGCTGCAGAGCAAGCAGCTGGCCATCACTGCGGGCAAGGAAAAGGAGCAGACAGTGGCGGTGCTTAGCAAGCAGGACTCCAGTGTGAGCAGCGACACATCGAGCTCCACGCCCACAGAAAGCGATCAGCAGCAACAACAGCAGCCACGTCCCAGTGCCATTCAGCAGAAGTACATTGTCGCTGGGGAGCCGAAGAACACGCTGGTCAAGCAGGTGTTGGATCGCCTGCTCACGCGCTACATTGCCAATCAGATGGCCACGGCAACGGACAGCGAGGTGCTCAAGTTGCTCACGGCCAACACTCGCAATCCGTATCTCATCTGGGATAATGGGACGCGGGCGCAGCTCAAGGATTTCCTCGAGCAACAGCGCACAGCATCCGCCAAGGAGACGCACGAGGATATTGCACAAGTCTACGAGCTGGTCGCCAGCTTCGAGTTCGATGCACACAAGTGAGTAATCCTCAATCATCCACTTCTGACATAATTAACTGTATATTCTTTTGCAGAGATGAGTTGCAGATTGGCGGCATCTTTATACGCATCTACAACGACATGCCCACGTTCCCCATTGCCCAGCCCAAGCAGTTCATTATGGATCTGCTGGAGTACTTAAAGCACGCCTATCAGTTCCTGCACCTCAAGAAGCCGAAGCAGTTGCCAGCGCCGCCTACTGCTGCAGCGCCCAAAATGGGCACCGATGGCATTCTGACACCCACACTGGCGCCCAATCATCCGCAGCTGAAGCAGCAACAGTCGGACAGCAAATCGGGCAGCACCTTTGACGATGTGCTGAATGCCTACAACCGTTCCAAGAGTCGCAAGAAGCTGGAAACGGATGCGCAGGCGGAGCAAACGCTGTCGTTGCAGCAGTGCAAGTATGATTTTGCCAACGACAATCAATTGGAGCTGCACATCACGATGGTGCTGCGTGCCCTGATCGCTGTGATCAAAACAAATGCCGAGGTGGAGATCCAATGCATTGGCAACTTTGACATGATATTCGGCTTCCTGGCCAACAACATATTTGCCGATGTAAGTTTAAGACAATTTCCTGTAGAGAATATCATCTAAATATAGCTGTTGTCTTTGCAGAGTTCGAGCGTCAAGGCTGTGGCGCTGGAGGTTGTAGCTCTGGTGTCGCGCAACAAGGAGTGCGTTTCGGAGGTGGCTGCCTGTGAGATACTCGGCAACTATTTGGTGGCACTGAAGGATCCTGAGCTGCGCGCCAGCCAAGTTAAAGTGTTGGAGACGCTGTCCGGCTTGATGAACGTCCAGGAGATGATCAAGGAGGCGCAAGCCAAAGGCGCGGTTATCTATCTGCTGGATTTGTTCTGCAATTCACGCAATCCGCAGATACGCGAAATGTGCGCTGAAATTCTGGCCAAGATGACGGCGGATCGTCTCAGTGGGCCCAAGGTGCGCATCACCATATCCAAATTTTTGCCAGCGCTGTTCATCGATGCCATGATCGAGTCGCCGCCCACATCTGTGCAGCTCTTTGAGTCCATTCACGAGCATCCCGAATTGATTTGGAACGACAATACGCGCTCCAATGTGTGTGATGCCGTGGCCGACAGCTGCAATCGATTCTACCAGCTGCAAAAGACGAATGCCAGACACGTGTGGAAGGATCCCGAGGTGCTGAAGGACATTGTGTCCAATGAGATAGTGGTCGCTGGCGTTTATTTGCGTCTGTTTGTCAGCAATCCAGCCTGGACGCTGCGCAAACCCAAACAGTTCCTGTCGGATCTGTTGGACTTCGTTGTCGAGCAAATTAGCAGGAGCTCCGTGGAGCCAGATGTGCTGGACTTGTCGACCACGGCGCTAGTCGAGCTGCTGCGTTCCCAGCCCAATCTGGCGGACGATATTCCCGTGCTGGGCCACATACCCAAGCTGTTTAACCTGCTCTCAGTGCAGCCAAAGAACACGCTATCAGTATTACACCAGCTGTCGCTCTCTGAGGTAAGTCTACTTGCGAAATAACCCATAATCTCTTTACTGACTATTCAATCTTCCTCTGCAGTTCTGTGTAAGCGCCATCTCGCAGACGGAATGCGTTGCGCCGCTCAAGAAGTGCATGGAACATAATCGGGATTGCATCGAGAAGGCCTGCGAAACATTGAGTCGTCTCTTCAAGCATCAGCATGTAAGTTACAAATGTTATATTTGTTTTGCAATGACTTGTATTTTATTGAACCTTATTTTATTGACAGGATTCGTTGATCAGTCAATCGCTGGAGGTGGGTCTTATACCATTCCTGCTAGGATTGCTGGACAGCCGCTTGGAGTTCGTGGACAATGCATCGGCAGTGAAAGCACAAATTGTTGCAGCGCTCAAGGGCATGACACATAATCTCAATTATGGCGATCGTGTGACGCAAATATTGCTCAAGCATCCAGTGTGGGCCGAGTTCAAGGATCAGCGCCACGATCTCTTCATCACCGACACCAACATACGTGGTTATTTGACTGGTAAGTTAACTTGGTATGCCTATTTATTGTTTGCCTTTATTAATTGTGCGGTTTTTAGGCATCAATCCGACGGCGGGCTACCTCACCGCAGGACCAGCGCAAAGCGTTGAAGTGCTTACCTCACCGCCGCCCATGGATCGCGACGATCCTTCGGCACGCCCGCCCATTGATTAGCGTCTTCTCATTTACGACAGTTACGCGAAATCTAAGCATCATTTATGAGGATGGGGAGTCGAGTCTTTTGCTTTGCTGCTGGCATCCATTTATTGTATTAAAAGTTTTTTGCATATTTTTACACACGTCGCGCTGTCGCAATTGGAAAATCAAAAGAACGTCAGCAAACAAAACAAACATATTAACAATTTGTAACAAAGTCTACGAAGTGTTTAATTTTTTATATTTATATAAATTGTATAAATAATTAGTTAATAGCCAATACACATACACACACACACACACACACACACACACATCTTAACTAAAGCATGCATAAAGTGATTATACATATGTATTATGAATTAAAAGCAGACTCATTAAAAATGAATCATGTTCTGAATATACTCAACGTCTTGTGTTTTTCTTTTTCAAAATCAAATACGTTAAACATGCGGAAATACCAAACACGCAACAGTAGTAACATTCTTTTAGACATGGTATTTTAGCACTACATAGCAACGGTCACACTTTTTATTGATATCAAAACGTAAACAATGTCGCTGGTGGCTGATTATAGCGATTCCTCTGAATCAGATGAAAGCAGTAGCGAAAACGAGGAGAAAAACAAGTCAGAAAGGTACTTTAAACATATATCTATATTAACCGAAGTAGTAACGCTATTTTTTTACAGTCCGCCACCGGTACAAAGAGCACCAAAGTTGCCCAGCGCCAGCGCTGCTTTTGACAATGCAGCTACCAAAAAGGCAGGCGATGTGTTCAGCAATCCATTTCTAGAGGCGGAACTGCACAAGAAAGCGTCGTTGGAGCATCACGTCAAAATGGTGAATAACGACACGCACTTGCAGCTGAAGAATGGCCGCAAGATTTGCTGGAACTATAGAAAGGGCCGCTGTCGCTTTGGCACAAGCTGTCAATATGCCCACGATTCGGATTTGTCCTTAGAAGCAGGCGAGAGCAGCGAAGCAAAGGTCGAAACGGCAGCGCCAACATTCACGACAAATTCGAGTACGAGCCACAAACGAAAGCGACCTGGACTCGGCGACTCCATTCAACCAGGCAAACGTGTCATAAAGTCTTATCAACAACAGCAGCAACAATATCAGGGATCAGGATCACGACGAGCTCCCTACTAAGCGACACCAGCAGCTGTTAGGCGCAGCAAGCAGCTGCCTTCGCTGGCGCCGTAGCTGTTGCTCAATATTCTCAGCAAACGTAGCTCGTCGATGCTCGACTCGTCTGGAATCTCTAAGGCCATTGAGAGTGTGCAAACGGAGTCCCAATAGTCGCCCATCAAGTTGACATCTTCCCGTGGCTGTGGACTGCATTGCGTTTGATAAGCGTCGACGTCGTCATCGCCAACGTCTGTCCCATAAAATCATAATAATTGTAAATAAATGTAAACAAAGGAATGCATCGACTTCGACTCTTTACCGTCTTCACTGGCGGGCAGTGACCAATTGCCTAGCACAAAGGCGATGCCATGTTGGGCAGCCAAGGTTCGCATCTGCATGGCCAGTTTGGTTACAAAACTGCGACCCGCATTCCGCACGTTGCCACTGCGAAAGAATATGAAACTGGCAGCCAGGGAGTCGATGAGCACAAGTTTAATACGGGCTATGTTCGCGTCACCACTCGATAATTTCTCCGCCATGGTTTCCAGTGTTTGAACTAGAGACTCCGCTGATGCGCTGACTATAATATTAATTGCCCGCATGCAGTTTTTAATAGCTTCGCTGTTCAGCTGCCGATCGCGCAGCATTTCTTTAACGCGTCTAGAGTCAAAGTCACGTTTGGTGTCAATGTACAGCACCTGGCGGCTGTCGCGGTATTGGACTACGAAGTTCACTGCCAAGGTGTGCAGAAGCTCCGTTTTGCCTACGCTAGTCTCGCCGTAAAGCTCCCAAATGCGACCTGGTCGCCAAGGTTGTCCAATCGCCTCCAGCAGTTTATCAAGCCTGCAAATGGCGCTCGTTTAAGTACCTAATTTAAATTCTCTTGATCACTTTACTCACTCTGGAATGCCCGTTGAGTAGTTTAGCGGTTGCGCTTCATAGAGACTGCTCAGCTTTACCCTCTTCACTGAGAGCAAGAGCAGCTCCCGCTTTATTTCCTCCACTTGCTCGAGCCTGAGGGCGAGCAGCTTATGCAGGTGCTGCGCGTCTATGAATTCATGTGGCGTATTGATTTTCTGCTTTTTAAGCAACTTTAAGTGATATTCTGATAATTGTTTGCCAGATTTCGTTTGTGTAAGTAAGGATTGCAGCAGATCCTCCTTGTTGTGCTCCATCTCGTTTGTTTGTTATGCGCGCAATGCAAACTGCTAATCTATCGATTGCAAATCGATTAATTGCTAATCGAATTTGGTATATACTAACTGCCGTTAATTTGAATATTGAGCGGCAATTTACGTTTAATACACTGAACATCTTAATAAAAACTATCAACATTTATAGTACTTAAATTACATACCTTCAAGCAGATAAGTCACGTTTACCATGTAAAGCACATACGAGTAACTTGAGAAGTGTTCGATGCTAATTTGTTCGATGCTGACTCATGAATTGGATCAAACAATGATGCTATCGTATATGTATAAAGTATACTCTTATGTGCAGTCATTATGGAAATCCCCACGCACACATACTTGCAAAGTCAACTCTTTTATCGCCAAGCCTCGCAATTCTTAGTTCGCTTGGAATGAACAGTTGTCGTCTCAGTCGCAAATCAATTATGGACGAGGAACCGCATGCTCACGAGAACTTGGTCGCCTCAGCAAGGCGAGAAACCGGAAGCCTTTCCAGCCACAGTGAGGAAAGCCTTTCCCACACCAGTTCCAGACGCAGTGAGAATAACTCTTCGCAAATTCCAGTACTAGGCAACGAACGAGCTCCAAGCCCAGTGGAGCCAGTTGTTAGTTCAAGAAGCTTTCTGCTGGAGCCCATGATATTGATATTACTCTTTGCGTACAACTTCTCTTGTAAGTTGCAACACTGCAAAGATAAGGCAGAGATAAAATAGATACGAATGCATATATGTTTCGCAGCCACTGTGTTGAAGTCACAAATCATTTATCAGAGCTGCACGGCAGGCTTTGGCTACTCGGATGCGGTCTGCAAACTGCTGGGCACTAAAAACGCCACCAATGAGACCAAACGAATTGAGGATCAAGTGCAGCCGTATGCAGCTCAGGTCTTTCTAACCATCAAGATTGTGGAATGCATTATTCCGGCGTTTTGCGGCTTGTTCGTTGGCGCTTTTGCGGATCGCTATGGACGCAAACCGTTGCTGCTGGCCTCCTATTTGGGTGAGAGAGACGTACACGTCGTAAACGACAATAAACAAACATTTTTATCACAGGCTACGCACTGCAATATCTGCTGTCGGCCTGCATTGCCTATGTGACGATGCAGCGGAGTGGCATGGTGAGTCCTTGGTTCTATGTGCTGACCATCCTGCCGCTCTCATTGCTGGGCAGCAGCGTCACCTACTCCGTGGCTGCCGTGTGCTTCATTGGCGATGTATCCACCGGCAAACTGCGATCCTACAGGTGATAAGAGTGCATAATTAATACGAAATATGTATTTTTAAAATGTTGTTTCTCGCTAGAATGATTGCCTATGAGCTGTGCATCTATGTGGGCCTGCTGCTGGGCAGCTTCGCCTCTGGCTATGTGTATGAGGCCACTAATGCTTACATTATCTTTGTCATCTCTGCGGGTTCAGTGTTGTTTGCGCTGCTCACCATGACAGCCCTGTTGCCCGAGAGTCTCAGCGCAAGGCAGCAAGGCATCGCTGCTCGGCAGGAATTCATAATTATGGATTTGTGGCGCAGCAGCGTAAGACGGCGAGAGTTTAACAATCGGTCCATACTCATATTGCTGATCTGTGTTCTGCTCTTGACTGCCTTCGTGTCGGGTAAGTAAAACTTATACGTAAAACTAAACTATTTTAACAATTTATTTATTCAACATTTATTAAACTATTCAACATTTCTTTCCTTCAAAATTTAAAATGAAATTCCAATAACTTTTGAAGATATTGCCGATGTAGAGTCGAAGTGTTTGGCGAAGCCAAGAGCCCAATTTAATTTAATAAATTTAATTAAATTAAATGATAAAATAATTGAAATGCGGTCTAATAGTTAGGAATTGAAGACTTGTAGTTAATTAAATAATTATTTGATGAAAAGGAATATATTTTTCAACTAGTTACCAATATGGCAACTTAAACTAGTTTTATATACAAAGAGAATAAGAAACAAACAGTAAGAAAGCTACAGTCGAGAGCTGTGTGTGACCGTAAGATACGCGCGTATCTTATTTTATTCAAATTCAAGTTTGAAAAACCCGCCCAGCTTCTGAAAATTTAAATTTTCAAAAGCTGGGCGGGTTTTTCAAATTTGAATTTGAATAATATACGTTAATATTAACGACGAAATTCGTTCGCAAAACCCACTTGGAGCTGCTGAAGTACCAGGCGAACATAATCGAGTAGCAAGTAGATTAGCCAAAAATTAAAATTTTAAATTTTCAGTAGCTGGGCGGGTTTTTCAAATTTGAATTTGAATAATATACGTTAATATTAACGACGAAATTCCTTCGCAAAACCCACTTGGAGCTGCTGAAGTACCAGGCGAACATAATCGAGTAGCAAGTAGATTTGCCAAAAATTTAAATTTTCAAAAGCTGGGCGGGTTTTTCAAATTTGAATTTGAATAATATACGTTAATATTAACGACGAAATTCCTTCGCAAAACCCACTTGGAGCTGCTGAAGTACCAGGCGAACATAATCGAGTAGCAAGTAGATTAGCCAAAAATTAAAATTTTAAATTTTCAGAAGCTGGGCGGGTTTTTCAAATTTGAATTTGAATAATATACGTTAATATTAACGACGAAATTCCTTCGCAAAACCCACTTGGAGCTGCTGAAGTACCAGGCGAACATAATCGAGTAGCAGGTAGATTTGCCAAAAATTTAAATTTTCAGAAGCTGGGCGGGTTTTTCAAATTTGAATTTGAATAATATACGTTAATATTAACGACGAAATTCCTTCGCAAAACCCACATAGAGCTGCTGAAGTACCAGGCGAACATAATCGAGTAGCAAGTAGATTTGCCAAAAATTTAAATTTTAAATTTTCAGAAGCTGGGCGGGTTTTTCAAATTTGAATTTGAATAATATACGTTAATATTAACGACGAAATCCCCTCCCAAAACCCACATAGAGCTGCTGAAGTACCAGGCGAACATAATCGAGTAGCAAGTAGATTTGCCAAAAATTTAAATTTTAAATTTTCAGAAGCTGGGCGGGTTTTTCAAATTTGAATTTGAATAATATACGTTAATATTAACGACGAAATCCCTTCCCAAAACCCACTTGGAGCTGCTGAAGTACCAGGCGAACATAATCGAGCAGAAAGTAGATTTGCCAAAAATTTAAATTTTCAGAAGCTGGGCGGGTTTTTCAAATTTGAATTTGAATAATATACGTTAATATTAACGACGAAATTTCTTCCCTAAACCCACTTGGAGCTGCTGAAGTACCAGGCGAACATAATCGAGTAGCAAGTAGATTTGCCAAAAATTTAAATTTTCAAAAGCTGGGCGGGTTTTTCAAATTTGAATTTGAATAATATACGTTAATATTAACGACGAAATCCCCTCCCAAAACCCACATAGAGCTGCTGAAGTACCAGGCGAACATAATCGAGTAGCAAGTAGATTAGCCAAAAATTTAAATTTTAAATTTTCAGAAGCTGGGCGGGTTTTTCAAATTTGAATTTGAATAATATACGTTAATATTAACGACGAAATCCCTTCCCCAAACCCACTTGGAGCTGCTGAAGTACCAGGCGAACATAATCGAGTAGCAAGTAGATTAGCCAAAAATTTAAATTTTAAATTTTCAGAAGCTGGGCGGGTTTTTCAAATTTGAATTTGAATAATATACGTTAATATTAACAACGAAATTCCTTCCTAAAACCCACTTGGAGCTGTTGAAGTACCAGGCGAACATAATCGAGTAGCAAGTAGATTTGCCAAAAATTTAAAATTTAAATTTTCAGAAGCTGGGCGGGTTTTTCAAATTTGAATTTGAATAATATACGTTAATATTAACGACGAAATTCCTTCGCAAAACCCACTTGGAGCTGTTGAAGTACCAGGCGAACATAATCGATTAGCAAGTAGATTTGCCAAAAATTTAAATTTTAAATTTTCAGAAGCTGGGCGGGTTTTTCAAATTTGAATTTGAATAATATACGTTAATATTAACGACGAAATTCCTTCCTAAAACCCACTTGGAGCTGTTGAAGTACCAGGCGAACATAATCGAGTAGCAAGTAGTTTTGCCAAAAATTTAAATTTTCAGAAGCTGGGCGGGTTTTTCAAATTTGAATTTGAATAATATACGTTAATATTAACGACGAAATTCCTTCGCAAAACCCACTTGGAGCTCCTGAAGTACCAGGCGATCATAATCGATTAGCAACTAGATTTGCCAAAAATTTTAATTTTCAGAAGCTGGGCGGGTTTTTCAAATTTGAATTTGAATAATATACGTTAATATTAACGATGAAATCCCCTCCCAAAACCCACATAGAGCTGCTGAAGTACCAGGCGAACATAATCGAGCAGAAAGTAGATTTGCCAAAAATTTAAATTTTCAGAAGCTGGGCGGGTTTTTCAAATTTGAATTTGAATAATATACGTTAATATTAACGACGAAATTTCTTCCCTAAACCCACTTGGAGCTGCTGAAGTACCAGGCGAACATAATCGAGTAGCAAGTAGATTTGCCAAAAATTTAAATTTTCAAAAGCTAGGCGGGTTTTTCAAATTTGAATTTGAATAATATACGTTAATATTAACGACGAAATCATTTCCCAAAACCCACTTGGAGCTGCTGAAGTACCAGGCGAACATAATCGAGTAGCAAGTAGATTTGCCAAAAATTTAAATTTTCAGAAGCTGGGCGGGTTTTTCAAATTTGAATTTGAATAATATACGTTAATATTAACGACGAAATTCCTTCGCAAAACCCACTTGGAGCTGCTGAAGTACCAGGCGAACATAATCGAGTAGCAAGTAGATTTGCCAAAAATTTAAATTTTCAAAAGCTAGGCGGGTTTTTCAAATTTGAATTTGAATAATATACGTTAATATTAACGACGAAATCATTTCCCAAAACCCACTTGGAGCTGCTGAAGTACCAGGCGAACATAATCGAGTAGCAAGTAGATTTGCCAAAAATTTAAATTTTCAGAAGCTGGGCGGGTTTTTCAAATTTGAATTTGAATAATATACGTTAATATTAACGACGAAATTCCTTCGCAAAACCTACTTGGAGCTGCTGAAGTACCAGGCGAACATAATCGAGTAGCAAGTAGATTTGCCAAAAATTTAAATTTTAAATTTTCAGAAGCTGGGCGGGTTTTTCAAATTTGAATTTGAATAATATACGTTAATATTAACGACGAAATTCCTTCGCAAAACCCACTTGGAGCTGCTGAAGTACCAGGCGAACATAATCGAGTAGCAAGTAGATTTGCCAAAAATTTAAATTTTCAGAAGCTGGGCGGGTTTTTCAAATTTGAATTTGAATAATATACGTTAATATTAACGACGAAATTCCTTCGCAAAACCTACTTGGAGCTGCTGAAGTACCAGGCGAACATAATCGAGTAGCAAGTAGATTTGCCAAAAATTTAAATTTTAAATTTTCAGAAGCTGGGCGGGTTTTTCAAATTTGAATTTGAATAATATACGTTAATATTAACGACGAAATCATTTCCCAAAACCCACTTGGAGCTGCTGAAGTACCAGGCGAACATAATCGAGTAGCAAGTAGATTTGCCAAAAATTTAAATTTTAAATTTTCAGAAGTTGGGCGGGTTTTTCAAATTTGAATTTGAATAATATACGTTAATATTAACGACGAAATTCCTTCGCAAAACCCACTTGGAGCTGCTGAAGTACCAGGCGAACATAATCGAGTAGCAAGTAGATTTGCCAAAAATTTAAATTTTAAATTTTCAGAAGCTGGGCGGGTTTTTCAAATTTGAATTTGAATAATATTCGTTAATATTAACGACGAAATTCCTTCCTAAAACCCACTTGGAGCTGTTGAAGTACCAGGCGAACATAATCGAGTAGCAAGTAGATTTGCCAAAAATTTAAATTTTCAGAAGCTGGGCGGGTTTTTCAAATTTGAATTTGAATAATATACGTTAATATTAACGACGAAATTCCTTCGCAAAACCCACTTGGAGCTGCTGAAGTACCAGGCGAACATAATCGATTAGCAAGTAGATTTGCCAAAAATTTAAAATTTAAATTTTCAGAAGCTGGGCGGGTTTTTCAAATTTGAATTTGAATAATATACGTTAATATTAACGACGAAATCATTTCCCAAAACCCACTTGGAGCTGCTGAAGTACCAGGCGAACATAATCGAGTAGCAAGTAGATTTGCCAAAAATTTAAATTTTAAATTTTCAGAAGTTGGGCGGGTTTTTCAAATTTGAATTTGAATAATATACGTTATTATTAACGACGAAATTCCTTCGCAAAACCCACTTGGAGCTGCTGAAGTACCAGGCGAACATAATCGAGTAGCAAGTAGATTTGCCAAAAATTTAAATTTTAAATTTTCAGAAGCTGGGCGGGTTTTTCAAATTTGAATTTGAATAATATTCGTTAATATTAACGACGAAATTCCTTCCTAAAACCCACTTGGAGCTGTTGAAGTACCAGGCGAACATAATCGAGTAGCAAGTAGATTTGCCAAAAATTTAAATTTTCAGAAGCTGGGCGGGTTTTTCAAATTTGAATTTGAATAATATACGTTAATATTAACGATGAAATTCCTTCGCAAAACCCACTTGGAGCTGCTGAAGTACCAGGCGAACATAATCGATTAGCAAGTAGATTTGCCAAAAATTTAAAATTTAAATTTTCAGAAGCTGGGCGGGTTTTTCAAATTTGAATTTGAATAATATACGTTAATATTAACGACGAAATTCCTTCGCAAAACCCACTTGGAGCTGCTGAAGTACCAGGCGAACATAATCGAGTAGCAAGTAGATTTGCCAAAAATTTAAATTTTCAAAAGCTAGGCGGGTTTTTCAAATTTGAATTTGAATAATATACGTTAATATTAACGACGAAATCATTTCCCAAAACCCACTTGGAGATGCTGAAGTACCAGGCGAACATAATCGAGTAGCAAGTAGATTTGCCAAAAATTTAAATTTTCAGAAGCTGGGCGGGTTTTTCAAATTTGAATTTGAATAATATACGTTAATATTAACGACGAAATTCCTTCGCAAAACCTACTTGGAGCTGCTGAAGTACCAGGCGAACATAATCGAGTAGCAAGTAGATTTGCCAAAAATTTAAATTTTAAATTTTCAGAAGCTGGGCGGGTTTTTCAAATTTGAATTTGAATAATATACGTTAATATTAACGACGAAATCATTTCCCAAAACCCACTTGGAGCTGCTGAAGTACCAGGCGAACATAATCGAGTAGCAAGTAGATTTGCCAAAAATTTAAATTTTAAATTTTCAGAAGTTGGGCGGGTTTTTCAAATTTGAATTTGAATAATATACGTTAATATTAACGACGAAATTCCTTCGCAAAACCCACTTGGAGCTGCTGAAGTACCAGGCGAACATAATCGAGTAGCAAGTAGATTTGCCAAAAATTTAAATTTTAAATTTTCAGAAGCTGGGCGGGTTTTTCAAATTTGAATTTGAATAATATTCGTTAATATTAACGACGAAATTCCTTCCTAAAACCCACTTGGAGCTGTTGAAGTACCAGGCGAACATAATCGAGTAGCAAGTAGATTTGCCAAAAATTTAAATTTTCAGAAGCTGGGCGGGTTTTTCAAATTTGAATTTGAATAATATACGTTAATATTAACGACGAAATTCCTTCGCAAAACCCACTTGGAGCTGCTGAAGTACCAGGCGAACATAATCGATTAGCAAGTAGATTTGCCAAAAATTTAAAATTTAAATTTTCAGAAGCTGGGCGGGTTTTTCAAATTTGAATTTGAATAATATACGTTAATATTAACGACGAAATCATTTCCCAAAACCCACTTGGAGCTGCTGAAGTACCAGGCGAACATAATCGAGTAGCAAGTAGATTTGCCAAAAATTTAAATTTTAAATTTTCAGAAGTTGGGCGGGTTTTTCAAATTTGAATTTGAATAATATACGTTATTATTAACGACGAAATTCCTTCGCAAAACCCACTTGGAGCTGCTGAAGTACCAGGCGAACATAATCGAGTAGCAAGTAGATTTGCCAAAAATTTAAATTTTAAATTTTCAGAAGCTGGGCGGGTTTTTCAAATTTGAATTTGAATAATATTCGTTAATATTAACGACGAAATTCCTTCCTAAAACCCACTTGGAGCTGTTGAAGTACCAGGCGAACATAATCGAGTAGCAAGTAGATTTGCCAAAAATTTAAATTTTCAGAAGCTGGGCGGGTTTTTCAAATTTGAATTTGAATAATATACGTTAATATTAACGATGAAATTCCTTCGCAAAACCCACTTGGAGCTGCTGAAGTACCAGGCGAACATAATCGATTAGCAAGTAGATTTGCCAAAAATTTAAAATTTAAATTTTCAGAAGCTGGGCGGGTTTTTCAAATTTGAATTTGAATAATATACGTTAATATTAACGACGAAATTTCTTCCCTAAACCCACTTGGAGCTGCTGAAGTACCAGGCGAACATAATCGAGTAGCAAGTAGATTTGCCAAAAATTTAAATTTTCAGAAGCTGGGCGGGTTTTTCAAATTTGAATTTGAATAATATACGTTAATATTAACGACGAAATTCCTTCGCAAAACCCACTTGGAGCTGCTGAAGTACCAGGCGAACATAATCGATTAGCAAGTAGATTTGCCAAAAATTTAAATTTTAAATTTTCAGAAGCTGGGCGGGTTTTTCAAATTTGAATTTGAATAATATACGTTAATATTAACGACGAAATTCCTTCCTAAAACCCACTTGGAGCTGTTGAAGTACCAGGCGAACATAATCGAGTAGCAAGTAGATTTGCCAAAAATTTAAATTTTCAGAAGCTGGGCGGGTTTTTCAAATTTGAATTTGAATAATATACGTTAATATTAACGTCGAAATTCCTTCGCAAAACCCACTTGGAGCTGCTGAAGTACCAGGCGAACATAATCGATTAGCAAGTAGATTTGCCAAAAATTTTAATTTTCAGAAGCTGGGCGGGTTTTTCAAATTTGAATTTGAATAATATACGTTAATATTAACGACGAAATTTCTTCCCTAAACCCACTTGGAGCTGCTGAAGTACCAGGCGAACATAATCGAGTAGCAAGTAGATTTGCCAAAAATTTAAATTTTCAGAAGCTGGGCGGGTTTTTCAAATTTGAATTTGAATAATATACGTTAATATTAACGACGAAATTCCTTCGCAAAACCCACTTGGAGCTGCTGAAGTACCAGGCGAACATAATCGAGTAGCAAGTAGATTAGCCAAAAATTTAAATTTAAAATTTTCAGAAGCTGGGCGGGTTTTTCAAATTTGAATTTGAATAATATACGTTAATATTAACGACGAAATTCCTTTCCAAAACCCACTTGGAGCTGCTGAAGTACCAGGCGAACATAATCGAGTAGCAAGTAGATTAGCCAAAAATTTAAATTTTAAATTTTCAGAAGCTGGGCGGGTTTTTCAAATTTGAATTTGAATAATATACGTTAATATTAACGACGAAATTCCTTCCTAAAACCCACATGGAGCTGTTGAAGTACCAGGCGAACATAATCGAGTAGCAAGTAGATTTGCCAAAAATTTAAATTTTCAGAAGCTGGGCGGGTTTTTCAAATTTGAATTTGAATAATATACGTTAATATTAACGACGAAATTCCTTCGCAAAACCCACTTGGAGCTGCTGAAGTACCAGGCGAACATAATCGATTAGCAAGTAGATTTGCCAAAAATTTAAATTTTCAGAAGCTGGGCGGGTTTTTCAAATTTGAATTTGAATAATATACGTTAATATTAACGACGAAATTCCTTCCTAAAACCCACTTGGAGCTGTTGAAGTACCAGGCGAACATAATCGAGTAGCAAGTAGATTTGCCAAAAATTTAAAATTTAAATTTTCAGAAGCTGGGCGGGTTTTTCAAATTTGAATTTGAATAATATACGTTAATATTAACGACGAAATCCCCTCCCAAAACCCACATAGAGCTGCTGAAGTACCAGGCGAACATAATCGAGCAGAAAGTAGATTTGCCAAAAATTTAAATTTTCAGAAGCTGGGCGGGGTTTTCAAATTTGAATTTGAATAATATACGTTAATATTAACGACGAAATTTCTTCCCTAAACCCACTTGGAGCTGCTGAAGTACCAGGCGAACATAATCGAGTAGCAAGTAGATTTGCCAAAAATTTAAATTTTCAAAAGCTAGGCGGGTTTTTCAAATTTGAATTTGAATAATATACGTTAATATTAACGACGAAATCATTTCCCAAAACCCACTTGGAGCTGCTGAAGTACCAGGCAAACATAATCGAGTAGCAAGTAGATTTGCCAAAAATTTAAATTTTCAGAAGCTGGGCGGGTTTTTCAAATTTGAATTTGAATAATATACGTTAATATTAACGATGAAATTCCTTCGCAAAACCCACTTGGAGCTGCTGAAGTACCAGGCGAACATAATCGAGTAGCAAGTAGATTTGCCAAAAATTTAAATTTTAAATTTTCAGAAGCTGGGCGGGTTTTTCAAATTTGAATTTGAATAATATACGTTAATATTAACGACGAAATTCCTTCCTAAAACCCACTTGGAGCTGTTGAAGTACCAGGCGAACATAATCGATTAGCAAGTAGATTTGCCAAATATTTAAATTTTCAGAAGCTGGGCGGGTTTTTCAAATTTGAATTTGAATAATATACGTTAATATTAACGACGAAATTCCTTCCTAAAACCCACTTGGAGCTGTTGAAGTACCAGGCGAACATAATCGAGTAGCAAGTAGTTTTGCCAAAAATTTAAATTTTCAGAAGCTGGGCGGGTTTTTCAAATTTGAATTTGAATAATATACGTTAATATTAACGACGAAATTCCTTCGCAAAACCCACTTGGAGCTCCTGAAGTACCAGGCGAACATAATCGATTAGCAAGTAGATTTGCCAAAAATTTTAATTTTCAGAAGCTGGGCGGGTTTTTCAAATTTGAATTTGAATAATATACGTTAATATTAACGATGAAATCCCCTCCCAAAACCCACATAGAGCTGCTGAAGTACCAGGCGAACATAATCGATTAGCAAGTAGATTTGCCAAAAATTTAAATTTTAAATTTTCAGAAGCTGGGCGGGTTTTTCAAATTTGAATTTGAATAATATACGTTAATATTAACGACGAAATTCCTTCCTAAAACCCACTTGGAGCTGCTGAAGTACCAGGCGAACATAATCGATTAGCAAGTAGATTTGCCAAAAATTTAAATTTTCAGAAGCTGGGCGGGTTTTTCAAATTTGAATTTGAATAATATACGTTAATATTAACGACGAAATCCCCTCCCAAAACCCACATAGAGCTGCTGAAGTACCAGGCGAACATAATCGAGCAGATTTGCCAAAAATTTAAATTTTCAGAAGCTGGGCGGGTTTTTCAAATTTGAATTTGAATAATATACGTTAATATTAACGACGAAATTTCTTCCCTAAACCCACTTGGAGCTGCTATAGT
Source organism: Drosophila immigrans (assembly GCA_963583835.1). Taxonomy (NCBI): domain Eukaryota; kingdom Metazoa; phylum Arthropoda; class Insecta; order Diptera; family Drosophilidae; genus Drosophila; species Drosophila immigrans. Next base: position 27,389,849 of record OY757141.1, read on the forward strand.
ACCAGGCGAACATAATCGAGTAGCAAGTAGATTTTCCAAAAATTTAAATTTTCAAAAGCTAGGCGGGTTTTTCAAATTTGAATTTGAATAATATACGTTAATATTAACGACGAAATCATTTCCCAAAACCCACTTGGAGCTGCTGAAGTAACAAAAATTTAAATTTTCAGAAGCTGGGCGGGTTTTTCAAATTTGAATTTGAATAATATACGTTAATATTCACGACGAAATCCCTTCCCCAAACCCACTTGGAGCTGCTGAAGTACCAGGCGAACATAATCGAGTAGCAAGTAGATTAGCCAAAAATTTAAATTTTAAATTTTCAGAAGCTGGGCGGGTTTTTCAAATTTGAATTTGAATAATATACGTTAATATTAACGACGAAATTCCTTCCTAAAACCCACTTGGAGCTGTTGAAGTACCAGGCGAACATAATCGAGTAGCAAGTAGATTTGCCAAAAATTTAAATTTTCAGAAGCTGGGCGGGTTTTTCAAATTTGAATTTGAATAATATACGTTAATATTAACGACGAAATTCCTTCGCAAAACCCACTTGGAGCTGCTGAAGTACCAGGCGAACATAATCGATTAGCAAGTAGATTTGCCAAAAATTTTAATTTTCAGAAGCTGGGCGGGTTTTTCAAATTTGAATTTGAATAATATACGTTAATATTAACGACGAAATCCCCTCCCAAAACCCACATAGAGCTGCTGAAGTACCAGGCGAACATAATCGAGCAGAAAGTAGATTTGCCAAAAATTTAAATTTTCAGAAGCTGGGCGGGTTTTTCAAATTTGAATTTGAATAATATACGTTAATATTAACGACGAAATTTCTTCCCTAAACCCACTTGGAGCTGCTGAAGTACCAGGCGAACATAATCGAGTAGCAAGTAGATTTGCCAAAAATTTAAATTTTCAAAAGCTAGGCGGGTTTTTCAAATTTGAATTTGAATAATATACGTTAATATTAACGACGAAATCATTTCCCAAAACCCACTTGGAGCTGCTGAAGTACCAGGCGAACATAATCGAGTAGCAAGTAGATTTGCCAAAAATTTAAATTTTCAGAAGCTGGGCGGGTTTTTCAAATTTGAATTTGAATAATATACGTTAATATTAACGACGAAATTCCTTCGCAAAACCCACTTGGAGCTGCTGAAGTACCAGGCGAACATAATCGAGTAGCAAGTAGATTAGCCAAAAATTTAAATTTTAAATTTTCAGAAGCTGGGCGGGTTTTTCAAATTTGAATTTTAATAATATACGTTAATATTAACGACGAAATTCCTTCCCAAAACCCACTTGGAGCTGCTGAAGTACCAGGCGAACATAATCGAGTAGCAAGTAGATTAGCCAAAAATTTAAATTTTAAATTTTCAGAAGCTGGGCGGGTTTTTCAAATTTGAATTTTAATAATATACGTTAATATTAACGACGAAATTCCTTCCCAAAACCCACTTGGAGCTGCTGAAGTACCAGGCGAACATAATCGAGTAGCAAGTAGATTAGCCAAAAATTTAAATTTTAAATTTTCAGAAGCTGGGCGGGTTTTTCAAATTTGAATTTGAATAATATACGTTAATATTAACGACGAAATTCCTTCATAAAACCCACATGGAGCTGTTGAAGTACCAGGCGAACATAATCGAGTAGCAAGTAGATTTGCTAAAAATTTAAATTTTAAATTTTCAGAAGCTGGGCGGGTTTTTCAAATTTGAATTTGAATAATATACGTTAATATTAACGACGAAATTCCTTCCTAAAACCCACATGGAGCTGTTGAAGTACCAGGCGAACATAATCGAGTAGCAAGTAGATTTGCCAAAAATTTAAATTTTCAGAAGCTGGGCGGGTTTTTCAAATTTGAATTTGAATAATATACGTTAATATTAACGACGAAATTCCTTCGCAAAACCCACTTGGAGCTGCTGAAGTACCAGGCGAACATAATCGATTAGCAAGTAGATTTGCCAAAAATTTAAATTTTAAATTTTCAGAAGCTGGGCGGGTTTTTCAAATTTGAATTTGAATAATATACGTTAATATTAACGACGAAATTCCTTCCAAAAACCGACTTTGATCTGCTGAAGTCCCAGGCGAACATAATTGAGTAGCAAGTAGATCCAAAAATAACAACTTTTTGAAGATTGCCAAGCGCCTAATTTAATTTTTTATTAAATTAAATGAGAAAATAATTGAAATGCAATTTTATAGTTAGGAATTTTCAATTGAAGACTGTTTATAAATTAATAATTTGATAAAATAAGAATATGTTTCTTAACTAGTTAATAATGTGGTAACTTAAACCAGTTTTATATACAAAGAGAATAAGAAAACAGATCATAGATCAAATTACTAACTTACCTCTAAATTATATTATTATATTTAAAAAAGGTGAAATTTAATTGCTATGTATTAAATTAAAAACAGATGGCAGCAACTCGGTGTTCTACATGTTTATGCGGACCAAGTTCCACTGGACAGTTCGTGACTTCACCAACTATGAGACGGTCAGCATTCTGGTTCCAGCTGTCGCCGGCTCTGGCGGAATGCTCTTTCTTTGGTCGTTGCGTCAGGTAAAGAGCTTACTATATAAACATTCAATATATACATATATGTATGTATGTACTAATTTCAATTGTAATGCCCATTTTCAGTGTACGAAGTCTGCGATTCTTTGGCTGGCACTGATTTCCCTGCTGAGTCATGCCTCTAGCAGTCTGATGAAAGCATTCGCCTTTGTCGACTGGCAAATTTATCTGGCAATCGGCTTGGGAATATTCAAATCTCTGGTGAATCCAATGTGTCGCACCATGATAACAAACCTGTTGCCGGGCGATGAACGAGGTTCATTAAACATTAATAATCCATTTGTTGTCTGGTTTTAATTACTCGTTCTATACAACAGGTAAAGTCTTCGCCATGATCAGCGTTCTGCAGACATTGTCTCCGTTTGCATCCTCCACATTATATGTGGTTTTCTATACGCTTACCTTGAGCACTGCACCCAGCTTTTTCAATTTGATCAGTGCGAATTTGTTTGGACTTGCGATTGTTCTGCTGCTGTACGTAACCCAATTTATTATGAATGTTTATGGTAATTTAATATTCTTCTTTTTAGAGTTGTTTGGCGCAAAAAGTCGGAAAATGCCGCCCACTACGAAGCGGTGTTTAAATAATGCATTTAGACATAGTTTTAATTAAATAATAGTACATAAGTGTGGCTTAAAAAAAGAACATTAATTTGTGCCAGTCATGCGGTAATTCGCACATCGATTATAACAAATTGACTTGTACCAGACCACAGGGATTACCTATTTGCATAATAAACAAACTGTAGATGTGTTAACTGTAGATCTCCATCTAATTGTTGTGGGGGATTTTTATTGACATTTCTGGATAGCTAACGACTCAATAATTAATGCGTTGTAAAATCACTTTCTATTGATTATTTCTTTCGCGGTATTCACAAATTCGACATATCCAATGAGACTGTTTTTGTTTATATGGGTTAATATAGCGATGCTTTCGGACATTGTTGTTAATTTCTGTATAATGGCGTGTGCGCAGTCACTTGACAGTGTATTATGAATATCGACAAAAAAATAACAAATGTATAAACCGAAAATAAGAAAAAAACAAAGCAAGCCAATAATTGGTGATAATTTCGCTTGCTAATTTTAAATTAGACGGTAAATTTGTTAATTCCTTTGACTTAATATTGATTTGTCACCTGAAATAATCAACTTATGTGCCTTAGCATATTTTTAAGAATTTCAAAAAATATAAATAAACAATTTAGAATTTGAATAGTTCAAAATAAACAGAATTTGTATTATTCTCTTCGAATTGCATACACGATGACAACATTTTCCATGCCCTAAAAATAGTAGAAATGTTAATTGGGGAAATTATTATTATTACATTTGGAGTCGCCCTTCTGGGCATTAAAATGTAAATTGCAAATGTCAAAACATCAGTACATTTGAGCCGAGAATCTCTCGCCCCAACCGAAGTTGTTTGTGCTCCTGGCTCTGATTGGTTTTGGATTGGCAAACAACGCTGAGCACAATAGCAACGATAACAATAATAGCACGATCGTTAAAACAACAAACAGAAAATGGGGCTTGAGAAGACTGTGTATACCTGGAATAGGAATAGGAATAGGCGACAGGTGGGGAGCAGGGGAGTTGACAAAAACTTATTTAAGCCCGCAGCTGAGCGAAATCAGATTCAAACGAATCGGAAACGTTGGGGCTGTCGTTTACTTTGCCGTTGACGCTCTATTCGTTGTCGTCGTCGTTGTCGCAGTTGGCGTGACGAGCTTCTGGAGCCGCTAATAAACTTGGCTAGTGGCTGCCCAATAAAGGGGAACGGAATTCACAGATTCACAATCATCTGATATACACACAACACAAAAGTTGGATTTTTGATGAACAAGTGCTGTTTGGAATGCCTGTGTGTATTACGTAGAGAGTTGCGATTACAACCGGTGTATATATAAGTGCACAGACTTTGAGAATTCAACGGAAATTGTGAATAAATTGCAAATCGAGACCCAGTGAAGTTCGAAAACAATTCGCATTACTAACCAAGGTGCACTTAAAAATATTACGTATACGCGCTGTGCACAATAGTTGACAAAAACTGGCATTGTTTGAGGTCGCTGGCAACTAATTAACAAACATACAAATAATGTAACTACATGATTTGAATAATTAAACCAAAGAAACAAATAATCAAATATAAAATTTGGGCACATTGAACTTGTTGCCTTGATCAACTATTTGAACTAAAGTCAATAAAAACGTAAAAACATTGCAATTCGCAAAATTGGTTGCAGCTGACCAAAATCTAGAAAAGCCAGTCAATATGGTGGAGAAGGTCGCACACACCTTCAGTCTGCAGCGGCTGCGGAGTCTCCAATGGCACCGAATTTTCCACATGTTCTACATTGAACCGGTTGTGTTCATGCTGCTCTTCTCTCTGACCTTGTCCAGTGAGTGCCAAATACTATATTTTTGAACAAGATTTCAGAGCCAAATCTTTTGACTATTTCACAGACACAATCATGCGGAATCAGGTCATTTATCAAACGTGCACTGTGATCTTCCATTACAACGTTAGCGACTGCAAATTGCTGGACGATAAAAATGCCAGCGCTGAGATTAAAGTTGGTTTTACAATGCATTTTTTATAATAACAGCAATAATGGTTATGCTAATTGTAGGCGATCGAAACGGAGCTGCAACCCTATGTGGCGAATCTCTTTCTATCCCGCACACTGCTCGAGAGCATTGTGCCCGCCTTTTGTGGGCTCTTTATCGGATCCTGGTCGGATCACTATGGACGCAAGCCGCTGCTCATCGTATCGATGATAGGTAATGGAGTGTTGCTATATGTATATAGTATATGTGACTGACTGACTAACTGAGATTGGCTACAGCTGAGAATTTATTAGCTATACGAGGGAAATTCCAAAAGCTCGAAACACAATTTGGACAAAGCTGTAAATCTAAATAATATTTACTTGTAATTAACATTTTTGTTTGCAGGCTTCGCTGCCTCGTTTCTAGTCACGGCTGCCATCTGCGAGCTCTCCAGCTACTACGTGATCAATCCCTGGTGGTATATTGCGGCAGCTGTGCCGCATTCCATGCTCGGCGGCAATTGCGTTTTCTCCGTGGCCGCTCTCTGCTTCATATCGGACATTACGGACACCAAGACCAGGCCCTATCGGTGTGTAAACAAATTAACTTCAAACACCTTAAATATTCACCTGGTTATTTCAGCATGATCTTTATGGAGTCGCTGTTCTTCATTGGCCTGACCAGCGGCTCGCTGTTGTCCAGTTTTGTTTATGCCGCCACCAATGCAGCCGTCACCATTGGCATCTCTGGCGTCATAACGACAGTGGGCACATTGTTTGTCATCTTCGTTGTGCCCGAGAGTCTGCACATACGGCAAGAGCAGGAGGCCAAGGAGGCGAGCGAAGCTGCTGCCAAGGGAGAAAAGGAGATGCCCATCACGGGCGCCGACTTGCAACTGGATTGTGTGGCCATCGATTGTCCGCCCAATCTAATGAACGATGATGCTGCTGCTGATGATATCGAGTGCGCTAAGAAGAAGCCGCCAATCGATGTGTTGCCCACACCTGCCACGCCCGCCATGACCATCGATGAGGATCTGCTGGCCAAGTATGTGGAACGACTGCCGCCCAAGGTGCTGGCCCAGGCGAGGGCTCAGGAGCAGGCGATGGCCCAGACGCAGTGCAAAGCGAAGCCAGATGAGGTGAAGAGAGCCGGATTGTTTAGCTCTCAGCACATTCGCGATATGGTTAACACCTGTATCAAGCCACGCGAAAATCACGCGCGAGCGATTATCTGGCTGGTCACATGCGCCATGTGCCTGTCCATCTTTGTGTTCGGTGAGTTGTCTTAGGCGTGACTGCAACTGCTCAAGACTTACGTCTCTCCCTCTGCCAGATGGTGTCATGACGGTGATGTATTTGTTTGTGCGTGAGAAGTTCCATTGGTCGGTGCGGGATTACACGTTCTACGAGACGGTGGCGCATCTGGTGCCCATGATCGGTGCTCTCATCGGTTTCCTCATCCTGCGCAAGGTGAATGCAATCCCAGGAGTTGCTTTGTTCCCATTTTAATTGGTTTATTGCAGATCTTCCGCTTGTCGGTGGTTACATTGGCGCTGCTCGCCTTTTTCTCCGATATACTCAATCATCTGGCCAGAGGATTCTCCACGCAGCCTTGGCACATGTATCTGTCGATTGTCCTGGGCTTCTTCCGCTCCATTGCCGGCCCCATGTGTCGCACCATCGTCTCCAATATAGTTCCTGCTTCAGACTTGGGTAGGCATCACTTGAATTCTTTGTTTAATTTAATTCTAAAATGTGTGTTCGCTTTGCAGGCAAGATATTCTCAATTAAAAATGTGTTACAATCGTTTGCACCGTTCGGTAAGTTGTTCAAAAGGTATTAGTATTCATTAATTGTTGTTAATTTCATGCCTAATTTAGTCGCAGCCCCGCTTTACACAATGATATACAAGAGCACGCTGTCCTACCATCCGGGTCTGTTCAACTTTGTCAGCTCGGCTTTGTATCTGGTCGCGTTTGGGTTCCTCGGGTGAGTTGTTTATATACTATATGGATATCCAGTAAACCCATTCAAGAGTCGCTGCTAATTGTTTAAATATGCTTCTTCTTCTGCTTAGGTGTGTGCTGCGCATCAAGTTTATGCATAAACAATACTACGCCAAGGTGCTAAAGTAAGACGATCAATTTCCACTTCCATGTAGCTCGATTAGCTTAACACTAATAATTAATAATTATTTATGATTAATTTTATGTAAATGTGATGCGCTTGACGCGCTAATTCTGTAATAAGCAAAATAAAACTTTAAAAGTACAACGAATTTACAATTCACAAATTAACAGAATCATTTCGTTTTATAGACTATTCGTATTTATTTGGCGGTTGGCAAAACGGGACTCTCAACAGCTTTAAACTATCAGTTCTTGAGATCACGAATTTGTCTCAATTTGATATACTGCTTGTTAGTTTAAAATAATTGATATTTACAAATTTATTGGTCTCAGCATTCAGTGTTCTACTAATATTGTCATTTGCAACAGCAGTTAAAAAGTATTGACAAACAATCACAATCACAATTACGAGTACAATTATAAATTTACAACAATTGGTTTACAAAATGATGTGTTCAACAAATATGTATCTATTAAAACAGTTATTTACCACGATAATACTCTGGTGATATCAAACTGATTTTCGTCTTTTAAAAATGTGTGTAGACATCACATACTATACGATAAGCAAATGGAGTCCATTAATTGTCTGTAAGGTAGATAAAATTGAACTAAACTCAGCAACCACGGCAACAACTCTCAGCGACTAGCTGCCAATCTGCTTATAGGGGCTGGCGCTGCCCATCGACTTCACAATGCCAAAGATGATGCTGCAATCGAACAGTAGATTAACAAATAATACTCATTCGAGTTAAATTTCGGCTACTCACGCCATCAGAATGTAGCAGACAAACGACATGCCGGCGCTGATGAAGTTGAATGCCCCCGGATAATATGCCACAGTCGCCTTATATACAGCCGTATAAAGTGGAGCAGCTCCCAGAGGTGACACCATTTCCATGGACGTTGTCAGCGCGAATATTTTACCTAATTCCCAATACAATTTATCAGCATTAAATCGTCATAGTTGTCGTTAAATACTCACCAACATCTGTGGCCGGTGCCACATGCGACAGTATCGCTCGACACATGGGACCGAGGACGCCTCGCATCATGCCTAGCGTCATTCCAAAGTACATTTCCCACCAGTACTTGGCCGTAGCCCTCACCGTGCTCTCCAGCACACAGGCAGCCAGCGCCAGCATCGCAATGCTGACGGTCGACACCTGCAGCACACGACGCAGCAGAAACATGCCTGCCACGCTGCCCACAATTTGGATGACAATGCGTGCGGCATTGAATTGGCTAATGTCCTTAATCGTCCAGTCGAATTGTTCGCGCATAAACAGCACATTCACCGTGTTCTCTCCCTCCATGTTGAAAATGGATATGGTGAGCGCGATCATCGTTAGCCAGATGATCGCACGATCGAAGTTGGCACGCTGCAGCACACATGTGCGCACCAGATCCTTGACCAGGCCGAAGCGGAAGAACTCGCGTATTTTGGAGCCGCGGTGTATGAACTCTGGCGCCAAGCTCTCCGGCACCAGGAAGTACACATAGAGCAGTGCCAGGAACATCAATCCGGCGGCAAAGCCGAAGAGCATAACCGAGCCAGTCCAAGCATACACGTAACTACTTGCGACATTGCCAATCATCATGCCCGTGCACAGCGATGCTTCATTCAGCACCATGCTTAAAATAAAGAAAACCACAAAATTACGGTTAAGATTTTAATTGCCCAATTCTCCATTAGTTCAGCTTACCGAATTGCTCGACGGCGTTCGTTGGCCACATCTGAAATGTAGCAATAAATGCCGGTGATGAGAGCGCAGGTGCCGCCGCTCAAAACGGACGGAACGGAGGGCAGCAGGAACCACCAGGGACTGATGTTCTTGAACGTCGTCAACTCCGCAATGGCAATCAGTATCGTTGCGCCAACCACATAGCCTGAAGAAGACATTCATAATTAATACAAAATATCGGGGAAGGAAATCATTATAAGCTATGTTACAATACAAAAATATAAAATTAATATTATATTTTGAATCTTGTTGATTTAGTTTAAACATAATGGTTAGAAAATAACTTTTGTATTACTGTTTTTTCAACTAATAAACTCCAAAATAATCAATATTTTTGATTCATATGTTTTTGAGCATTTATAATAATTATGGAATGGGTTTGATACAATTTATCATTTTGTTTGAGCAAAATGCATAAAACTCAAAGTTCAAAAATCATTACGGATATTGAAAGATTGGCCAAAATGATTATATTAGTCTACTTGTTGATTTGAAGGCTTAATTATTACAATTTCATATTATATACAAAATACAAATAACAGTAAGTGCTTTTAACTCGCCTGTAAACACTGTCAACAGAATGGGACGTCGTCCAAACTTATCCGACCAGGGTCCAATGAAAAGGCTTACGAAGGCGGGTATAATGCTCTCGAGCAGAGAGATTGCCATTGTTATATCTGCCGAATATGCTTGCACCTTAACTTCCAGTTTCTGTAAAATGCAATTACATTGTTTTATTACTTTATCAAAATAAATAAACAAGTGTTTTTACTGTTATTGTTATATGAATCATGCATGTCCATGTCGAACACGAAATTCCGTTGATCGATATTTGTGATAAGCCATACAATTAGTCATGAAATATTTGCATTACTTTGGGACTCTGATAAGAAAGCGCACAATGGAATTGTGCTACTTTTGAGTGATATACTATACACCCCCTGAGACAACTAGTCTTATCTGCTAGCTTGGACAATTGATTTTTAATATGCTCGTAGTTTTATAGTTTTGCATGACAATGAAGCACGTCTTCAAGTATAAGCGCCCGCATATACATAAATTAAAATAACTGTGTCAAGCTGTGCATGATAATCGAATGAGTTCAACTATATAGAACTAAAAAGCATGAATAGCAAGCTTACTTAAATTGTAATTTAATTAGTTGCGATCAAAACCTGATCTAAGTGCAACAATAAGAATTATTTTCCGCCATTATGAGCAAGAATTTAAATACTTTTTTAGCACTAGTTGGAATATAGAATTTATAATTTACAAATTACTGTCTATAAAGTTACATTATTTGATCATTAAATTTCAACGAAATGAATTGAGTTTTCTTTAATATCGACTGTTTATAGTTGAAATAAATAAATAGAAAAAATAATAAGTCGAAAAAACACTCAGAACTCAAAAGTTGTATGTGTGATAACTGAGTATCAAACTTTTCGCTTTACTTGCGCCCTTCGCAGTGATTAAACCGCATAAAGATAAAACATTTGCAACGAGCGGCACAATTTTGTAGCTATAGTATACACATATAATATATAATATATAATAATTGTGGATTATACTCACTTTAGTAGCTTCGGAGCCGCGATCGTTGCCCAGCAGCGGCTCGCAGTCCGTCTCATTGTAGTGCATGACGGTGACGCAAGTCTGGTACAGTATCTGATTCTGTAGTACCGCCCCTAAAATGAGTATGAAGTGTTTATCATAAACTCGTAATAATATATGTTGCTAATTGTATTTACCGATCAAGCTGCGGGCCATGAATATGAGGAAAACTGCAGGCTCCAGTATGAACCATTTGGCTGGACCTAGTCCCGTGTTGTGATCTTCGGCGGTGGTTGCAGCTGCAGGGTTAACATCTGTCGCTGCTTCCGAGTGGGCAGCATCCAGCAGACGTGGGGCATCATTGTGTCCAAACTCCTCATCCTCGTTGTCGCTCACCAAGTGCGCTTCATCATCGGTTCGATTCATCTTTGTGCTTTCGGCGTTATCGTTTCCCAATATTAGATGTTCGATTTCAAATAAATGTAGACAAAGAAACTAGCAACTCATTATGCGTTGTTCAAAACACTTCTATTTGGTTTTATCGCATATTCTGTGCGCGTCGAGCTCAACGCATTGACTAAAAACAATAAACGCTCTTTATAATTTGCGATGTTGACGCGTCCACTGCTTTATATCAATGTGTGTGTTAGTGTCTTCGTAATTAAGCTTAATAATACTTGTATTCCGTTGCTGTTTATACTCCACACATTGCTTGTTTGTTAATAAAACAGTGCACATTAACTTTTAGGCGCTTTTGTAACTTTCTAAACGCAAAGCTCTTCACTTAGCGCAACAGCTGATATTGTTTACCGTGCCATTTTGAGTAATGTCTGCTTCCCGCGCTGCCAGTGGAATGCAACAGTTTCACTTGTCGCGTTAACACTATGTTAAGTTGCATTTATGTTAATTATTTAAAATGTAACAGTTCCACTTGTTGCGTTAACAGTATGTTAAGTGAATTTATGTTAACCTGCGAAATTAATTATTTAACAGTTCCAATTGTCGTGTTAACACTGTGTTGAGTTGCATTTATGTAAATTATTGAAAATGCAACAGTTCCATTTTCACCGTTAACAGTATTTTTTGTTAGGTGTTTCTGTTAACTAACGATATAATTTATTTAACAGTTACACTTGTCGCTATCATGTTACTTAAAGTAAACAAACATTGCTGTTAACGAAATACGTTATTCAAAATCTCCTTTTATTCGTTTCTCTTAAACTAAAATTACATTCATTCTTAGTGACGTCGACGATCGCGCTCATTACGCGTGTCCCGTTCCCGATGCTCGTAGCGGCTGCCACGATCCCGATCCCGCTCCCGATCGCGTTCCCGCTCTCGTTCTCTCTCCCCGTGCCGATCTCGCTCTCGCTCACGGTCTCGATCTCGCCTGTCCCGTTCTCGCTCCCGCTCTGGTCGGTTTTCATTGCGACCAGAGTTGCGGCGATCGTAGTCATCATTGTGTCCATTGCTGCTGTTGTTTTGCGTGTCCCTGTTGCGCACACGATTGCGCTGTCGATCGTACTCCTCCAGGTCGTCATAGTAATCCCTGGAGCGGGCATTGCCGCTGCCTGCATTGCGCCGATCTCTGTCCCGCTCTCGACTACGCGACTTGGACTTGGAGCGACCTCGACGCGGTCGTCGCACTGCATTTGTGGAGCTATTCTTCTGCCGATTGGTGTCTTTGTCTTCCGCATCTTTGGCTTCATCCTCGCTGGGCACCTCGTCGTCCAGATCTTCATCCAGCACCGACACCTTTGGCTCCAGCTCGTTGTTCTCCTCCAGAATCGAGCGCTTCTGAATGCGCGGCAGTATAATGTCGCATACACGATCATTGCGCAACAACTCGTCAATATACTCGTCCATATAGACGATCTCAAACTGTCCCGAGCGATTCTGGCGCCGCAACTTGCGATTGTCGATGTAAAGCGGTTCCAGATATTTGTAGCAATCGATGGCCGCGCCCGTCAGTCGCAAGTAGAAGGCGCCCAGGGCACGCACATATTTGAACTCCTCGTTCTTGATGAACTCCACCACAATGTCCTTCTCCGGCTGGATCTGCAGCATCTTCAGCGTGAGGCACAGGAATTGCGTGGGCCGAATGTTGCCGCCGTAGACGCCGCCGACGAATCGCAGCTCCATCGCTTTGTCCACCAGCAGTTCGGCGGTGAGGGCGAAGCATTGTTCCTTCCAGTACTTGGAGTCGTAGATGCGGGAGCGTATAATCTTCTCAATTAAATACTGCGGATTGGTGCCGTGCACGTTTTTTGCCTCTTTTACCGTCCGGTTTGCCATTTTTTTACTTTTTGTTTTCAATCATTGCATTCGCTTAGAGATGAGAAAATTACGATAGCGGTGCATGCCGCTACCGATAAATCGATGTTTTTTTAAATTTAGTAAACATCGTTTATCAGAGATTTTAATTTAATTATTTTTTACATTTTAAATTAATAATTTATTTATTTAACTTAATTTTATTTATTTACTCTTCTAATCATAATTTTATATTATAATTTCTTCAATGTCGACTTTAAATAAATACATGAAAGAAAAAACATTTTTATAAATTATTTTATTATTATTGCATAAGTTTTTTTTTAAACAAAAACTGAAGCTGTCAACTCTTCGATGTTTTTGAGCAACATCAATTAATTAGGGCTGCTTGCTTATCGTTTTGCAAATCGGTTTGTTTATGGTTGCAGACGATATATTTTTTTTCGATAACACGATGACGCACACTCGCCCATAGACAAAAACACCAGACTTCGGTTGGGGAGACAAAACGCAATTAGGAAAAAATTAAAAATAATTAAGATTCGGGCGAGCTGCGCGTGTGGAAAAACAAGCAGACAAAATGAGTTTCTTTGGAAAAATGTTTGGTGGCAAAAAGGAGGTGGCGCCGACGACAGGCGAGGCGATACAAAAGCTGCGTGAGACGGAGAACATGCTGATCAAGAAACAGGAATTTCTCGAGTCCAAGATCGAGGAGGAGTTAAATACAGCACGCAAAAATGCATCCAAAAACAAAAGAGGTAAGTTTGTGCTTGCAACAACAGCTGGTGAATCTGCATTAGATTCCAGACATAATAATCAGCAGGTTGATTGAACGTTATGACTCATTTCTTGTGTTGCTTTATTATTGTTTTTGCATTTCCAAAAGTGAAAAAAACCCATTGCCACGCTAGAGATTACAACATGAAGTTAAAGTAGTTAAACAAACAAAAAATTATCTGTATTTCTTCGCCTTTCTTTATGCGCTCATCATCTTATGACGACTCCTCCTCTCCCCGGGAAAACTCAACTCGCCTCTCGAATTATGCTACTAACAAATAAGAACGTAATATAAACATTCATTCAAATACTAATATCAAGCTTGTAGCCATGCAAATCATAGAGCATTTGTTTAATTCAATTGGGCGCACACACATTGAGATAACAAAATTAATCGTCATCACATTTTGTTTACTTTGTGATTTATCTCGCATCGTTTAATTTTTCTAATCTGGCATTTTTGCAGTGGCTTTGCAAGCGCTCAAAAAGAAGAAGCGCCTGGAGAAACAGTTGCAGCAGATCGATGGCACATTGTCCACCATTGAGATGCAGCGCGAGGCCTTGGAGAGCGCCAACACGAATACTGCCGTCTTGACCACCATGAAGAATGCCGCAGACGCCCTGAAGCATGCCCATCAACACATGTGAGTTTATGATAGTATAATCTTTGATAGTTACTTATGAATGGTTAATGTGTGTTGCAGGGATGTGGACAAGGTGCACGACATGATGGACGATATTGCCGAACAACAAGATGTGGCCAAGGAGATCTCCGATGCCATTTCCAATCCCGTTGCCTTTGGCGCCGATCTGGATGACGAGGATCTCGAGAGAGAACTCGACGAGTTGGAGCAAGAGAACTTTGATAAGGAGATTATTGGTATTCCGGAGCCAACACCAACGTTGCCAGAAGCGCCATCCGAAGACTTGCCCGAGAAGGCCAAGGAAAAGAAGAAGGCACCACCTGCAACAACAGCTGCCCTGGCCGACGATGGTAAGTCCTAAAGATCTCTTTCTTTTGAACAGGGCATAAAAAACTTAACAGCTGTTTTGCCTTTAACTGAAACATTTCATAACAAAATATTTGTGTTCGTATATTATACATTCTATTATTAAGTTTTATGCAAATATTTTAATACATGATTCTTTAAAATGAATCATTATTGCTGAACCTAATCATGAACATGAATTTTGTACAATATTACTTATAATGTTGATTTCTGTTTCTCTTTTGCAGATGATCCCGATGTCAAGCAATTGCTGCAATGGGCCAACTAAAAACGCTATTGAAATCTCCTCTCCCTCATTGTTTTATTTTGCTGGTTTCATTTTGAACAATTTCTTGAGTTTGTAATTGAATAATCGATTAAGGAAACAAATTTCAGTTGGAGATCGCAAAAAAATTCAATTGCAATGAAAAAAATTATGATACTTGCGTATTATTCAAAATAGCAATGTGATTTTATAAATATTAATAATAAAAAGAAAATAGTCAGCAGGCCACACAACACGTCACACTCACAGAACACCCTTAATAACTAAACAATATAATTTTGTTGTACACATTTCCGGGCTTTGTTTGGCAACACAACGAAAAACTTAATTTTAAATAAATTAAACAGATGCAGTTTGTTTGGTTGCAGCTGCGCTGAAACAAACGAGATTCATTAAGAAAATCCGATTATGAACTGACCCATGAAAAAGAGAGCGAGCGTCGTTGAGTGGAGACAAAGTTGTCACGCCAACGATGCGTCGTCGCACAGTGGGCAACAAAAGTTGATTGGGTCGCGACATGCATATCAATTAATTACCCCCGGTTGTCCATCTGGTGTCTGTTTTCTGTTTGTGCGTGTTACATTTGGCTGGGCAGAAGATTGAGTAATTCGGCAATGGATTACAACAAAATACAAGAGTGGAAAACAGATTGCAAATCGTTGGATCGTTGGGACAGTCCATACTATAGACTATAGTTGGTGCAGTTGGCCGAATTTATTCAAATCAGTTGGATTTCGTGCGAGGAAGCGTGAGGTGCGCTGCTGCTTAGAGGTTGACATCAATTAGCTGAATTCAAAGCAATTGCAATGGGCAAATACGTCTTAATTGCAGTCGTATTAATGGTAAAAGTGCAATTAAATAACCCTCACATACCACATTATTATTAACATTGCCCTTGTTCGTTAACAGTGCCTTCTTCGGCTGCCGGCATCGCGTGCAACGCTCTACGAAGCGTTTGACTTTTCCAACGTGGACTTGGCTAACTTTGAGTACTTTAAGAATCTCGCTTCTCAGGATCCACGCTCGGGTGCTCAAGCCAGTCCCTTCTTGGTGCACTTTCAGAAGAAGAAGGCAGTCCTGGATTACATTGAGCGTCTGTTTCTGGGCAACTCGCCGTTCCAACAGCCCAGCGAAATCCCCTTCGATCCACACTTTGGACGCGCCTGGCGGCCAACGTACGAACGAAAATTTGGACGCCGTGGCGAACGTTTAATCGCGGCCCTTGGCTCTGGGTACAGCATTAAGCAACTGCGACACTTTGGTGCCATTCCCCACGAATACGGCACAAGCTACTATCGTAGTTGATTTATTTAGAAATTGATTGGGTTGGTGTGTATTTATGAAATAAACTTAAGCGTCTAAAACTAAACTCGTCGTTTTTGGGTGGATATGTAGAGCACATTGTTGCCGCGTATAAATGCATCGCCATACTTGTTCTTCAGCTGACCATTGACGTACTCCTCCGTCTGGTCCAGCGCAATGTTCATGTAGCCATCCAGACAAGCCAGAACACCTGAAAGATAATGATAATGACATCAATCAGTTAATCCACCTGGCCGGCAACTTGTTTTCTCCTACCTCGATAGTCCACGCCGTTGTTTAGCTTGACGGCGACTGGGCGGCCATGTATTTGATTGATGAACTGGGACAGCGCTTCTTTCCGGGACATTTTAAGCCTTATTTGAGTCTTCGGGTTCCTACTAAATTTGTAAACTATATTCTATAGCAACGAATCAAAAATAAATGCAGTGCGACAAGTCAGTGTAACCACAACTTAATTATCAAAATATACGTAGCCATGTTAAAATATACTAAAAAAATACCAATCCATTTCACTCATAAAATGTATGGTAACTCTTCATTGCATATAAATTATGAATAAATAAATTAGTGAATTTGTAATACCTTTTTTAGTTTTTCTGGAAACTAGACAGTATCAGTATTTATCCGTATTCTCCAATTGCTCCGACATTTTCTTCAATATCGTTTTAAAAAATTTGCCATTCTCATCGAAGCCAATCAGACGCCATCTATCGGCAAGTAGTAGTAGTGCAGTGGTTGCGTTTGGCGCAAAATTTAAAAATGCATTGGTGTATAAATTACATAGGGGATATTTTTTAATGTAGGTAACTAGTAATCCAACTTACAAATAGCACTGGCTACTTTGTTCTTTGCAGAACATTGCTTACCAAGGAAAACATAAAATACATAAATTAATTACAAATATGAATGTTAATGCTGCTTAATGTATGCCTTCCAATGGTGTGTAGGTCTTGTATTGATAGAGTTCAGGGCCACCGAATCCATAGAGCAGCTTTCCTTTGCCATTTTCATCGTAGTATGGATAACGATATTTGGGTCTGTTTAAGGAAGAGAAGGAAATTTAATTAGATAGAGGAAATTACACAGTTACGGAGTGGCGTTCATACCTTTCAAAGTACTGGAAGTTGGGGGCTTTTGGCTCAAGTGCGGCATACGAAGTGTGTGCAACAAATGCGACAATTAGCAACATGAGCTGAAAATAAAATGAATTAGATTTTGGCAATTTTAATGATAATGTGGCGTGTGCATGTAAAATCAAAAGTAATGCCGGCTCATTAGTTCAGTGTGTCAGGTGGATAAACATTGTAATTTACGCTGTAGTGAATGCACGGCTCGCGATGTCTTGCATGAGTTGAAATCAAGTAAAAGCAACAACCACAGCAACGGTTATTGCCATCGTTATGCAATGCAGAGGCAACAACAACAACAATTACCACAACAAACAAGTGCTTCGCTTGGAGCACAGACAACTTTGAGATTATGACACAATTCGCTGCCTCTTAAATTGGTTGACTTACAAGAGAGAGCGAGAGAGAGAGAGAGAGCGCGAGAGGAAGTGAGCACCGACGAGCGATAGATGGCGCTGTGATCATTGCGAAATTGGGCAATGAGCGCATTTCAAGGTCTCTCAAGAGGGCTAAGCAAGCGGATTACAAATTTGGCACGACATCATTTCAAAATGTGTCGATCGGCCGAACGAAGACGACGCAGATAAACAACAAGAGAGTTCCGACATTGAGAATTCCAGTCACGGCATCGTCGACGCCGTTGGACACTTTTCTTTTTGGTGCGACTTTCGCGCAGGCGTACGGCGCAGCGCAGTCACGGAAATTGTGTCAACGGACGCCCAGAGCACGATGGACGTGCGACTTTTGCGTTGCTCATGTTAATTGGGGGGGTCAACAAAACAGTTTCGACGGCGACGGTGAAAAGCACTTGCCAGACTTACGGGCAAGAGCAGTGTAAACAAATTTGCCATGGCTTCAAATTGAATTTCTTTTGTGGGTACGTTTGAAACGCTAACGGTTTAAAGTTTTCGTCGTTGCGCGACGTTGCGTTGTTTGCCGCACGCGTTTGGTTTGGTAACTGAATTCCAGTTAAGCCGCGACGGCGCTGAAGAGCGCCAAAGCTTGCAGCGAAAGCTCAGCTCTCACAGCATTGCACGAAAGCTTGAGCTTGGCTTGAGCTGCAGCATATCACAACAGCAATTGATCTGATACGCACAAGATTTGCAGAACTTTTTGCGCTCTTTTAACAGCGTCCGTGTCCGCGACCGAGTCTAATGAAAGTGAAAGTCCTGACTGTTAAGTAACATTAACATCGCTTCCCGGCTGACATTTCAATGCCGGAAATTTCAACAAGCTTTTGTTGAATTGGTTTCTTTTGCAAGCGCTACTATCTATTTGCTTGACAACTTTGGTGTGGGCAACGTGAGACGAAGCACGTAAGCTAAAAGAGGCGAAGGAAGAGCGAGAGAGTGGGAGTTTAAGAGCGCCATCTATCGCACAGCTGTTGGACGTTGCAGTGCTGCGCAAAAATATATTGGAATCGAGGCCAAAATACTAGAGTAGTTTTTTTTTATAGTTGTCTTTGTTGATGGTGATGTCGTTGTTGTTGTTGTTTGTGGCTGCCGATGTCATTGTGGATGTCTTTCGTTTTCTGGTTTTACCTCAAGTGGACGGATGACTCGACGGCATTCAATGGTAACGATGATTATGATGATGATCAAGACATTATGTAACTTCTGCAACAATAATACGCCCAACCAGTTTACCGTTTGTCGCTGTCTCTTTCTTTTCTCTTCATCTTGTGCCATTTTCTGTTGGAAGTCGTGCATGCTTTCCTCATGGCCCGGCTAAAAGGCTCGACAACTCGCAAATTATATTTGATTCGTTTAAATACTCACTACTCAAACAGTATAAGGGTTTTACTATTCAGAGGTAATTTGCGATATAGCGACAATTATGGAAGAGTAATACTAACATTAATGAATAGAAATTTGGAACAGAAAATACAAATTACATATTAAATGGTCGACTAATAAACTTGGATAATATTTCCATTCTTTTTTATGTATATATTTTGTAAGCAATTTTTGAAACCATTTTTCTACTACCAATGTGAAAACGTAATCTACTTAAACTTTTAGGCACTTAATAAAACACACTTTCTCATAAACAGAATATATTAATTATGTATAAATAATATACGTTTCGGAAAAAACTAAATTATATGAGGACTCTTATTGGAACGCACGAGTATGACTAATTTATTTATCCAGAAAAAGTAATTATGCGTTGCTTATGTTTATTTGCTGGATTGTAAATAATTATTTATTATTAATTAATTGTATTTTTATTTACGAGCGAGTATCTTGTAGTCGACTACATTCTACAGTAGCTTTCTTATAGTTTTTGTTGGAGGCAGGTGGCAGCAACCTTTTGCCACTCGTGGTCACACTTAGTTCCGTCTGTGATTAACACAATTTCGGCGATGTCATTAAAAAGTGACATATAAACGATGCGAAAAAGCAAATTGTGGATGGCATGTACATACTTGAGGATTGTAGTACGTACATATGTATGTATGAATGTGCTCTCAAGGTCGAAGCTCGTAACGCGAGTTCAATGCGGCGTCTACCGAAGCGAAGCTCATTCAAATGTCAGTGATCACGTTTTGGGCTCTTGCAACATTATCAATCTATTAGGGTCTATTGTTGTGCCCAGATATTCGATATTTCCTCAACTGCAACTTAAGCGCTCTCTATCTCTCTATCTATTTGTCTCTGGCTGTCTGCTATACTCTGTGTTTGCTATTCGCATAGTTTTGTAACTTCTCAGTATTTGTTTTGTTTTGGCCAAACGAGAAGTACGAGTATTTCTTTTATGTTTTTCCATATATGTATTTTTAAATATTTTTTTTTAACGGCTTGTTGGCGCTTGGCTGCGTTTTATGCAACTTCGCGATTTGGCTTTTAGTGATCAATGGTCCAGTGAGTTGTGCGGGTTGCGGGCTCCACGAACAAATCGAAACAGCAAGAAAAAAAGTGTAGAAAATGTTGCAAATGAGATTTGTGTTTTTATTGATCGTAAGTGGGAAAGTTCAAGTCAATTTGCAAAACATGCAAGAGTTTCTAAAATGGGTTTAAAAGTGTACAAGAAACACCTAACGTGCCAACGTGAACAAAGAAAAATTAAAACAATCTACAAAACGTCGACATATGTATAAAGTGGAAAATTCCTAAACACAATAACAATAAACAGAAAAGATGTTTTTATCTTTTCAAATAATTTGTAATAATTTGAGTTAAATATGAAATATATAAAATACGCAATTATTTAATTATCTAAAATTAACATTTGTTCAAAAATTGTGTAAATATGTAATTATTAAATGCATTAAAATAATTCGAATAAATTAATGAATATATTTGGCTTTGCTGCATACTTTTAGGCAAAACCATAAATCAGTTGGAATATTGAATTTCGTGTTGCGCTGAAAAGTATGCAATAAAATAATTCAATTGCATTTCCCTTTTGTAGTGCCATTTTCTGCTGCTCGGCAGTCAGTCCACTGATGGGTTTATTATCCGTTTGATCACCGAGACGTTGCAGAACAATGTGGCAGGTGAGCCAATAACTCACGAGCGCACCAATTGGAATTTCCATCCGGATGCTGCAAAGAAGGCGCGTGCCATTTACTACGAGGTGCAATCAAACAATTACTTCGGCTTGGCAACTTTTACAAATCTTCTTTAATTCGCAGAAAAATGGTTATCGCTCGGCCAAGTTTATAGAGAGCCTTGGCGTGGGACTCGATGGTAATCACGAGGAGCGTCGCCAGCAGCAGCAGCAACGAGATGTGGGACGTCTCAATGGCGAACACTTTATCAACTTTCCCGCAACGCCGCCTAGTTTATAAGCTGAAGAAGAGGAGGGAGCATTGGAGGAGAGGTTGGTGGGTAGGGAGAGAGTTTAGTAAATCCCAGATGCTTGTGGATGCATATCTAGCGCATTGTCATCATTTTAATTTGCTGCGATTAATTGTCATTAATGTGCTTCACAAGGATTTGCATAATTTGCCAACGTTACACATATGTATTCATGCATCATTCAACTGCCAGGCTTATTGTTAATGGCACTTGAGCCAACGAGGAAAGGGGGCGGCAAAGGGGGAAGCTTCGTGTTGTTGTGGTTTTAATAAACGTTATTAGCGACTGTCGACTGCCAATTGTCGACTGTCGACTGTCGACTGCAAATGCAAATTGCGGCAATTACATTTCGCCAAAGCGAAAGCAAAAGCAGCTACTTTTATAATTTCATAATGCTGCGCATAATTGAAGCCAATTTCACTGGCAACTGGCAGTTGGCAACAGTCAGGCTCGTGCTCTCTCCCATTGCCGGCAACCAGGACATTGTGAAAATAACTGACAACGCCGATAAGTAGGCTACAAATAAATTGCGCACAATTGCAGGTAATTCGCGCACACATTCCATAATCCGCTCGCAGTTGCAATTTCGCCAGTGAAATGAGTTGAAATTAAATGTTGGCAAATACCCCTATTCCTTGGTATCATAATATTCGAATTCCCTTCCTATTGAGCTTTGTTTAGATTATAAAAAAATGTAATCTGTAGCTGTAAGTATTTAATAAATATTTAAGATGTCATGGTTAAAAACGATCTTATTCTTCACATTTGAAAAAATCATGCGGTTTAATTTAGCTTGTTTCGACTAGACAGTATTGGACTTTGACTTCTCTCTTTTCCTTGAAGTGTGTTTCTCGACTTCGTTATCCTTTTATGGACGATGTTAATTAAATTTTCAAAACTATTATATCTCAGATGCACTGGGAGAGAGACTGGAACTTTCCTTAATCGAATTCGATTTTTGATCTCCGAAAAATGAAATGTTCTTTGCACGTACTAGCAATCGATTAAGATCACAAGAAACAAATATTAACGGAATAGCAAAAAATAAATAAGGAAATTAAAAAAGGATTACTCAACGAAAACTGTCAAAGAAAACGCAAATGAGAACATTGTGAAACTGCGAGATTAACTCGGCATTGGTCAATGAGCTGTTGCAAGCGGAAATTAAGTGGCGTGCATGCTGCCAAACTGCATCAAATAAATGAAATTATGCGCAATTGGCCAAAGGTGGAATGGAGGCGCTGAAGGGCCGAGGATGGCGAGCGGAAATGCATAAATTACAAGTGTAAATCGGTGGTAAGAAAGGAGAGGAAACCGCTTGACGGCACATGCGGCGTATGCGTAATGCACCATAAAATTGTTTAATAAACTGTTAATAGCGCATTGTAAACACACTTTGGCGATAACGAACAAAAAAAAACACCCGTGTGAATTAACATTTGTTGTGGGGCGCAGTTTATGACACTAATTGAATACACGAGAAAATCAAACAGACAACTGATAAGACAAGCTGCTCTAAACCAAAAGCGAAAGCCACAGCCAAAGCCAAAGCCAAAATCAATTTAAAGCCAGGCTATATATAGAAAAAATACACCAAAGAAGTCGGAAAATAAAGCAGGCATTCAAATCCAATAAAACAGAATTTGCCAGAAAGGTGAGAGAGGTGGAGCTTTATTAAAGCCAAATATATGTAATACAATCATAATGATATGGCAGGTACGAGATATGTGGTTGGGGGTCGCTAATGATCAGCCTTATCAACAGCAACATCAAATAAAATATTTAATAAAAATAGACAACAAAAAACATACAAGCTGAAGCACACGCAGTAAATGTTGCCTTGTTTGGCTATCACAGGCAGTTGGCTTATCAATGGGCTTCAATCAATTGGCCCGTTGTTGGGTATTAACTTTCATTCTGTACCGATTCTACTGACATCAATTGCTGTGAAAGCGGATTATTTGTCATAAAAATGAAACAGCACAAATTTATGGGTTGAGTTGCGTTGTACACAGCACAAAGCAGGGAGGGAGCAGACGATGGAATTCCAAAAGTAAAAATCAAATGGAAATTAAAATCCAACTAGCGATTCGTGATGAACTTATTGCTATATATTAATAATATTGCTATTACTAATTATAATTTTAAAAACATATAACCAATATAAACTGGATACAATTTTTAGCTAATTTTCAACAAAATTGTACCTGTTGATATATTGTTTATAGAGTCGTTTGCATATGTCTGGATTATGTGCATTGTTTTTCTATGCGTGTGTTTTTGATTCCCTGGCTAGACATTGCATTAGGCCACGCCCCCTGATCACGCCTCTGACAAAGCAGCGACAATGAATTTTCCCCACCATTTGTCCAGTTGCGCAAATCACTTAAAATAAGCCACAATATGAATGGATGGGGAGGAGGGGAAAAGTAGGGTATTGGCATTATGCAAGTGCCTATTAAAAGCATTCTCAGCATTTTGTTGCAGCTTATTGGTAAGCTGTACCTGCAGTGGCAGAAGGGGCCAAAGTTGAATTTCTTAATGCATTTCCGTAGCGCAATTGAAGTCAAACTCGAGCCAAGGACTCACTGCAGGCGACAGGCTAATGTACAGCAATGGCAGCAACAACATGCCACAGCAAATGGCTTGGGCTTGGGATCGTCGTGCTGCATGCGGCATGCAACTGAAAAGCAGCGCTGAGCTGAGCGAAAAGGCAAATCATCGTTGGCCTTTTTCACATTTTGCATTAGTAGCTCTGCGCACAAAATGTAATTTATAAAATGTAATATAATATCAACAGCACACACACAAACACACACACAGTAGTAGAGTGGCAGAGGGCGAGAGGGAGAGGCAGACACACAGAGAACTCAGTTGGCACACAAACAATGCCATAAACACAGCCATAATGTCAACTGGCTTTTGTCCTTGTGGCTCATGCCGGCGACCTGCTGCTCCTTCTGCTCCATGTCCCTCTCGTGTCCTGCAGCTCCTCGAGCTGCTTCTGCTCGCAGCATTTATTTTATTTCATTAAAATGAGCAAAAACGTTGTCGTTCTGGGCACTCCTCCTGCCATCCACTGCCATCCTTCTGCGCTCACTGCGGGCGCATATCCTTGTGCCTTTTTCGCCTTTATTATGATTTGAGGGTAATTACAATCCTTGCAGTCCAATTTTAATTCTATCATTGCGCCCGCATCTGCCACTGACAGTTAGTTGAGCTCGTCTTCTGGTTGCGCTTTTGTTTTGCGACCACTTTTAATTTTATTCTCGCAATTATGAGTCATGCCCAAGTCGAAATAAATGTACAATCAGGTCCTGGCGAGTCCTTGCTGGCTCTTTCATGCCAGCCATCGGCTAAATTCATTCGATAACTTGACTCCTGCCATGCATTAAGGCAACTATGCCATCGTCCTCGACTAATGCCTAATGCAAACTCTTTTTGTTGTCGATTTCACTTCATTGTTGTTGCTGTTGCTGCTGATTTCTTGGCTTGGCTAAGCGTATTAGCCACAATATAGTTACGACATGCATATCACATGAGCTTAGACATAAAAGGGTTAAATCGTGTAACTCACTTTTGGCCGAGACCATTTATCGATTGGCTGGAAACAGCTTTTTTAGACTAGCAGCATTTAATAACATTTTAAGCGAAGGAAGTAGCAAAAATTAAATCAATTATATAACATGTTACATTGTTATGCTTAATTTATAATGTATTATTAGTACTGAGACAATTGATCGATTGGCTAGAAACAGATTTGTTAGACTAGCTGAATTTAATTACATTTTTATAGAATGCAGTAGTTGATTTTTAAATCAATTATAGAACATGTTAAATCATTATGCTTAATTAATAATTTATATCTATTACTGCGACAATAAATTGATTGCCTAGAAGCAGATTTTGAAAATGTACTTTGAATTAATTATACAACATGTTGATAATTTACTATGTATATTTTATTATTTTTTGTTCAGAGAAAATTTATTTTGACTCTCGCATTTCCATAGCTAAGAGGAAATGGAAATAAGCGTGATATCCTTAACAAAATTTTGGATTCGAATTTATTGGCATCTTCAGCATCTGTGTTGCTGTCTCTCTCCGGCCAACTGCTGCAAATTATAGTCATGATTTGAAAAGTCATTGCAACATTTCCGCATCTCTTTCCTGCCCCTGCCACGTCACAGTTCGTCTGCTTTGCACTCGAATTCACTTGATTACAAAGTAATTTATTGGAAAAACAGGCGACCAAGCAGCAGCATCAGCAACAGAGATAGCGCTAGAAAGAGCGAGCAAGAAAGTGTGCGAGAGAGAGAGGGGGAGAGAGACAGTGAGAGCAAAGAGATTTGTCTAGCGTCCCTTCGTTTGGCCCTTCAGCTTATCCGCTGTGCATACGAAATGCGGCAAATCCCAAAAATCAACAAACAAATGAAAAGAAAATTCAATAAAATACGTTAAGGCAAGAAGCAGAGCAAGGAAAAGCTGGCGAGCGAGCGAGACAGAGCATACTCTTGGCAAAGTGGCAAAAAAGGAAAAAAATACTTGTGACGCAAACTAATTACAACTCAGCCTGAAACTGCGACTTCCAAGTGGGCGTGTTGCGCATACGCCCCGTTTATCCAAAGTGTTGCCACTTTTATTCTTTTCCCCATTTTCCCAGCCATCGCCATTTTTTTACACGTTGCGTAAGGCGCATTTAATTGCGTATGCATTGCGTGTCCTCTCAAAGCAAATGCCGAAACTCCCACACGGATCTTAGACTCCGCATCCCCTTCTCAAACCTTCTCTCTCTCTCGCGCTGTCTCGCTCTAAAAAGAACTCGAATAAAATTAATTATTTTGTCAGTTGATATGGCAACGCTACCTCCCACATTCCTCTCTCTCTCTCTCTCCCTCGCCGCTTTTTTTTTGTATTTTATTTGTGGCACCCGCAAAAGCCGCAGCCACAAGGCCGCCACCTGCCAAGCCAAAATTGGCATGTTGTGTCAATATAGACGACAGACCGAGAGGCGGATGCCAGACGATGACATCCATTGAGCAACTCTACGGCTCGAGGGTGGCTCTAAACCCAACTGCTGGCCGTAACGACAAAAAAACAACAACACGAAGTTCTCGCTTTAGCTTTGGCATCCGCATTCGCATCCCTCAGCCAAATGCGTTGCCTGCGGTCATGTTATTTTTTGTCATTTCAACGTTTTGCTTGTGCGAATGTGAATGTGTCAACCCGGAAGAGTTCGCTGCCCACACACACACACACACACACACACACACACACACACACTCATCGTTTGGGCAACGCCTTTGAAAAGGACACTTCTTTAGCCCACTAGCGCGGACGGGAATTGCGATAAGCTGTGAGATTTACCAGTTGGTCAAGAGAGTAACATTTTCTATAACTTGATAAATCTATCGAATCCAAAAGATGCTAACTTTATAACTGCAGTACTGCTAAATAGTTTATATGTGTAGTCATTTAAATTGTATATAATTGGGTTAAGATTAGCTAATTGTCGATAATAATTTAAATGATTGTACTTTAATTCTGTTGAGAGTTAGTTGTTCTATATATTTGATCCATGATCCTTTTTTTATTTTTCTGAATATAAAATTAGATAACAGGAAGATATAAAATACGATCTCTGATATAATTATATTTTTTAAATTATCTATTTGGTTAAAATTTATGTGTTATGAGTGTATATACAAAAGGCGATAACAAAAAAAATCATAACAGATAAACAGCTTAGTTAGTTGCAGTATATATTTGATCCATGATTTTTATTGTTACTATTTTTTTTATATAAAACTAGATTAAGTTGTCTTTTTTTAAATAAAATTATATTTAATAAATTTACTGTTTGGAAAAAATGTATTTGTTAGTAACAGGATTTTCGTTACCGTTGTGGCAATGGGTGTATATACAAAAGGGAAAAATAGTTCATGGATCAAACTTTTACTACAACTAACAGCGAGTATATATTTGATCCATCATCTTTATTGTCGTTTTGTATATAAAACTAGCAGAAAGCTAGTTAAGTTAACCCCTATACTTCTCTTATCAAAAAATAAATAAACAAATAAATTAACGGCTCAATTATATTACATTTTATATACAGATATATCTATATATCATTAAATAATAGACAACTACTCTTTTGCAGAGGACAAGTGGGCAAAAAATTAAGTAAATTCAAATAAATCAAAATATATTTTTCGAATAAAAATGCATTTAATTGCAGTGCTGATATGCTGCAAAGCTCAAGCAGTTGCCCAAAAGCACGTCCGCGGTTCACTTAGTCACCTTAATTGCGACTCTGAAGCGTTTTGTAATAAAATCAAAACAAACAACGCCACCCCAAAGATGAGAGCTTGACAAACCCTTCCCAAATTCACACACACCCCCACATACACCGATTTTTAAGCATTTAGAGAGAGAGATCGGGGTGCCTGGGAATGGCAACAACAAACCAACCACAGTTTTCCAAACAATTACAGGCAAATTGCGTTGAAATGAAATTTTGCGAACGTTCCGCCGTTCGATTTTTGCCATTTGCCATTTGCCATGGCCAATTTTTATGACTATTTTTTGGGACACACAAAAAACTGGAGAACAAAAATTTCATTACAATTGCGCAGCTGGCAGTGCCAAGAGTAACGAGTAAAGAGTAACGAATAAAAAGTAACGCACAAAAGTATGCAACGCAAAATTGCGGCGCTGCTAAATGCAGAACAAAGCAAAGCGACAACCAAAAGAGCGAAGCACACAACAAAACGAAAAAAAAAAAACAACAACAAAAAGCAAGCAACAGACGCAACTGCAGCAGACAAAGATTAAATGAATGCTAAACTGGCAAGGAAAAAAAAAAGAGTGAGCGAGAGAGAGAGACACACATGTATCTATCGCATGTGGTTGCTGTCTTGCATATGTGCTAATCTCTGACGTTGATTTTTTGTTGCAGCTTTTAGGCGCAAACGTTTATTGCATTTAGTTTTCATTTTCGTGGCGAGAGGGCCCAAAAGTCAAACAGACCCAAAAAACTGAAAAACAGCTAAACGAGAAATTGCACTTGCTGTCGGCTTTGGGGCGTAGGGGGAGTTGATGTTTGGTGTGTGGCTTGGGGGCGTGGCTCGTCCATTGCATAAATGAATAAAAATGCCGACTTATTTGCACATGCTGAAAATTTAAGCGGTTTTAAACGCAATTGTTATAAATAAACACAACAAAAAAGTAACAAATTTCATTTCTGCAACGTTTTTGTTTGAGTTAAATTGTGTGCAAGTTTATCGTCTTTGCTTTTTTTGTTGTATTATGTCTTCGGATTTTTTGGACTGCTCGTTGGCGGGGCAAATAAGGAAATTTACAGCACTTGTGCAAACTCACACACATGCACACAACACACATGCACACAACACACACACACACACACACACAGGCACACACTCACATATGCACAGACAGACGCAATTGAATGCAATTTTGCATGGTATATTAAAAATTTTTTGCTTTTGCCAAGTTTTTTTCTTTACTCTCCTCTTTTTTTTTTTTTGGGTGCCAATTGTGTGTTACATTTCCGTCTGTAGAGGAGAATGAGGAAGAGGAAGAGTGGGGAGGGGGGAGGGGCTGTGGTGTCTGTGGTGCACTTTTTATTTTATTATGCGCACATTATGCTGCAGCAACAGCAACAGCAGCAACAATAACAATGAAAACCGTTTTTAATGAAATTTTTGAACAAGTTTCCCGAACGACTGCAAAAATGGTGTGTGCCTCGGTATGAGTGTGCGGTGTGTGTGTGTTTGGTGTGTGTGTGGCTGCAATAAGCAGTGCAGCAACAACCGAGTTGTTGATGAGTCCTGATGAGTCTCATCAGAAATTCATTTGCACTTTGGCTAGTGTGTGAATTGATTTCTCAATTGTCCATTTGCCAATCTCCCAATCTCCCAATCTGCCAATTGCAATCACAAACCCAATCCGCCAATCTGGCAATCTCTCTCTTTCTCTCTCAACTATATAATTTTCACAGAAATTTCTTATACTCGAGTTGTCTTTTGTGGCACACACAAAAAAAGGAAAGAGGGCGAGAAGAGGTTTTTCCTGGGGCACGCTTCACACGCGGGCCACAAAAGGTGTGTGATTACAATTGTTGTTTGTTCGCAGGGCGTGCCACGCCCACATCCACATGGCCGTAAGGACGCCATCAAAGGGCAAAGGCGAATCTCAAGCGCCTTATTGTGCTGCCATTTCTCAGCTCAGCTCAACTCAGTTTTGTTTGTTTGTTTGGCCACATTTTTGCATATTTCTCAAGTCCTTTTGTTAGAGTCCTGGCTCTGCAAAAACGGTAGCCATTTGGCCATTTGGTCATTTGTCCATTTGGCCATTGTTCGGGTGCACAATTTTTATGTAATTCAAGTGCACAACAATGGCACAGGTAATTCTTATGAATTCCTTTCACATACACACATACTCGCCCTCAATCCTCTCGCCTCTCGCCTCCTCGTCCTTTGGCCCTCACATGTGCCGACTGCGCTTCTGTGTGTGCTCCTGACTCCTGCGCCTTGGGCCACAAAACTGGCCAATCTGTCGACGCCCAAAAACGCATGCATAATTATATGGAATTGTCGGCAAGGCTGTCTTTCAAGTGTGAGTATGCACAGCTCATGTGACCTATTTAACGCTTATCTTTGGTCGGAATTGTCGAGCTGTCGTATGTGTTTTTAATTTGGCCATAAAGAGGTGTCAATTTGCAGCATATGAGAAGAGCTTACTCGGAACTCTGAGCAGTAGCTAAATACGAAGATTTCACTATCTCGATCTCGCAAGCGCGTCTCTCAGTCTCTCAGTGGCTGTACCAAACATCCTCACATCCTCACATCCTGACATCCTCACATCCGCACATCCTTTGTGCCCGTTTGCAGTTGCTGCTAGACTCGCATACTCTATCCTTTTTTGCCCGCCCGCCGGGCATAATAAACGTTTCAATATTGTCAAACCAAAAAATGGCAAGACACAAGTTGACTGCGATATTTATATATGCGGTCTGTGGCTCTGGCTGTGGCTCTGGCTGTGGATTCCTTTTCCGTCTTGGCCAACGGAAGCTTTCATTTAGTCTGGCCACGCATCCATTCCCATTCCCATCGCCTGCTGTGCCTTGACTGAATATTAAATTATGAAACTAAATGTCAAACAAGCGCTTGGTTTCACTCATCTGCCAACTGCTTGCCGAATGCCAACTCTGTTGTCGCTGCTGCCCCTTGTGTTTGATTACGGCCACAAGCTGCAAAAGGATATTGAATAATTTCATTGCATCTCTCCCGCTCTCAGGACTCCCCCACTCCGGCTCCTTTTGACTAGTTATGTGTGTGTGTGTGCTGTGGTTGCTGGCCAGGCCAGCAGCTGCTCACTTATTGGTACATATTAAATTCTCCTGCCTACAAATGCCAGTTACTTGGCCAAAACTATTTCTGATTACCATTTGAAGTTGCGCCAACCAAAATACAGGGTGATCCATTCGGTAATTAACATGATTAAAATACATTTGATGTTAACTTAATATTATATTCATAAATATTTTAATTTTAGAATTTCATGCGCCTGAGTTACTATGCAGAATATATCGAGTTTAGTTTTATATTAATAATACTAATAAATTATTTAAGTATGATTGTTTTACCATTTTCATTATATTTCCTTACATTATAAATAAATTGCTTGCTTTTTGTTAAGATTTGGATTCATTTTGATTATGAATTCTTTAAACATCTTTTACACGTATATATATATATATATACGACTTCAAATAATTGTTGAAATTTTGACATCAGTTTAAAGAAACAAATAAAAAAGTTTCGAATTCAAGAATCGAATTTGGTACAATTTTACGTAATAATCATATCACAAATAATTGTTAATATAAATTAAAATTTATGTTACAAAAACATAAGTATATTTTTGATCAATTGTAAATATTTTTACATGCTATACATTTTTTTTAGCATTATTCTATTTTGTTACAAGACATGTTTTTTAAATATTTTTAAACTGTTCATAATACAATTGTTTTCAATATGTAGTCACGATTATAAGTTATTGTATTTGCGTAATTTATGATAGCTTACTTGTATTTATTGATATTAAGTTTAAGTTGCATGACTCTGGCATTTATTGTTTAACTTTCTAATTAAGAAGTCAATTGCAAACCTCATCACAATGTCAGCTTCAGCTTAACCTCCACAACAACAACAACACACAATACAGTGCGCTGAAAATCAAAGGCAAAAAATCAAAATTGAAAACCCCATGCGCCCTGTAATGAACCCTCTAAACTCCAGCAGCAGCAGCAGCAACAACAAACAAGAACAACAACAACAACAGCAACAACAACAGCAACAACAACAAGTTGCCAAGAAGCTCGACGATGCGCTGCGATTCAGCTCAACATCCGGCAGACAATAGAAGGCAGACGCTAAGTAGACGAAAAGTTTTTAGTTGGATTATATTTTAGAGCAAGGGGGGGGAAGTGGCAAATACACACACACACACACACGCACACCCCAACGCACACACACAGACACACGCTCGCAGCGAGTGAAATTCGTTTTATTACTTTGATATATTAGATTTAATGGTTAAGAAAAATGTTGCCAGCAGCAGCAGCAGCTCTCTCGCTCCCTCTCGCTCACTCTCCCTCTCGCTCTGTCTCCCCTGCAAGACTTAGAAGCAGCCTCCCTCACACACCTCCGCACACCTCTGCACACCCTTGGCTATTGTTGTAGTGGGTGTTGTGGGTCGCATCGTCATCGTCATCGTCGTCGCAGTTAACCTTATTAAAAGGTGAACACAGCCATGGCACCAGAGAGAATTGCCACAATGTGTTTACACGCAGTCAGCTGGGCTCTGGGGAGGGGATGAAGCTGGTGTGGCTGGTGTGGCGGGGGGTGGAAAGGGGTGGAAGGGGGGCCCAACACGATAATGACCTCGTTGCTGGCCAAGTGTGTGTGCACAACAAACCGACAGCAGCCAATCGAAACGCAACTGAATTGCGCATGTCCAGAGAGCGAACGCTGTGAGACTGAGTTTGCTGTGAGGTTGGGGTTCATCTGCAGCCCCCATTGCAGGGGTGGTACCGGGGGCAGAAGGGGGAGGCAAGAGAAGGCACTGCACATTGATGTGCTAATTTAGAAATTACATTGAAGTGCAGCCTTCAATGAGTTTGAGTTTGACTTTGATTCAATTTGTCATTTCACACTTGCGCTAAATGGCTTTCGGGTTGTCATGGCCTGGAGTGGCATCATCATCGTCATCAGTGGCTGTGGCAGTGGCAGTGGCAAGTGAAGTGCTGCCACCAGATCTTGGCCCAGTTAAGAGTTCAATTAGCAGGCAAATTGATCAGCTCCTTATTATCGTATCGTATCAAGCATAATGCACTGCTTCATCTGGCTCTGCTAAGTGCGCCGCATGATGTGGCACAAAAATATATGGACCCGACTAGATCGAAGATTAGGCCAGGAGCAGGTCCAAGTCTGGGTCCAGGTAGGCGCTCGCAGGGCCTGCCACTAAGTCCTGCTCGGGCTCAGAGATCCGTTCGCCAGCTCTAAATTAAACGAACGCGCAATCGGATTTCTGAATGAAATCGCGTCCTATGAAAATATGATTAAGCGCCTCGGTTTATGCTAATCACGCACACGGCCTAAGCTCGCATTGTCCTTGCACCGCGAGTGAGAGTCCTGTGTGTGTGACGTGTGGCGTCATACATCTGGCACCTTAATGAGTTTGGTCAACGCTGCGAGCGCTACTTGTTCACAGTTCCCGGGAAAGTCCGCTTTAGAGCCAGCGAGAGGTGTCCTGCGAGGTGCCGCATGCATTGTCCTGCGTTTTGGCTTTGGCTTTGCCATCTTTGCCATCCTTGCCATCTTTGTTTGGGTGCAGCTCACAAAGGAATTGTGCAAGTTTCAGCAAATTAGGCAGACCGCCAAGCAGATCGCGTCCTGTAGCCGGCGTTCCGACCTCTCGATACGCAGATATTCCATCCATTGTGCGTTTTCTGGAACGTCAAATCTGTATACTACAAATATGCCACTTCGTTGGCTGTTATTCTTTGTTATTATGCAACCTGTTCGAAATGTTTTTGTTCGCTGACACTCTGCTAATATTGCATAAGCACGCAGCTTCCAGGCCTGGCTCTAAGCCGGGCTCAGAGCAATCCCGGTGGGTGCCGAGGCGAGAGTAGAGGCTGAGGCTGCTTAAACTAATGCCTGCGACTGGGTTCGAAGAGGGTCCAAGCTTAAAGACATATCTCACAAATTCTGCAATTCGTAATCTGAAATAAAGATTTAATCGAAATATGTGATATCGTTTTGAAAATCTGTGTGTAATTATATTTTCCAAATTTGGCAAATGTTTTAAACAATATTCCTTATTTATTTATATTTAAGTTGTTTCATGTTATTCTATTGTTTCTGATGCACTTAGATAAGAAATAAAATGTATATATGTATGTTACTTTCGAATACGTTGTTTTGAAATAGTTGTTGGACCGATAGTTATTATTTTATTATTTTGAGTATTTCATTGGAGGTTCACTTTGATTTGGTTTTAATATTTCAATAAATTTTAATGTTTTCAATAGATATGGTGTTAAAAACTATTATGTCAATATTTTGCCATGCACATTTTAAACTAGTTAAATTTGTTTATAATCTGTAATGCAAATTATATTAAAAAATGTGAAATAATTGTAGTTGGAGAGCTATAATCAACTAAGCTGCATTAAAAATGAAATATGAACATTAAAAGAGAACAAAAATCACAAACATGAAACATATACATATTTAATTTTAATTGTTATTTATGTTATTTAACTTCTGGAAATTTTCTAATTTATTTCTGTTTATTTATCCTTTAATTAAATGTTTCATTATTATAATAAATTGTACTAAGCAAAACTTTTTCTTGGAAGTCGCTGTGTGCGTTATTTAATGTATTGCAATAAACAGGTGTCTTTATTCATAATTTGTGTTGTTATTTATCTAGAAATACTTGTTTCTTCTGGATGCATAATCCCGTAGATTAGGAATCTCGACTGTACGTCGCGTCGCCTGCAATCCGCGGCAGATCCGTTTAATCAATGAATTCGCGTGGTAGGTAAACCCGCTGCTGGGCGGCTAAGTAAAGGGGATTGCTCATTGAGCATTTGGATTGTTCAATGAACTTCTGGGCTCAATTCGTGAACCGAGCAGATCATAAAATTTGCGGCCCAAAAGGTAGATGCGGGCATAAAAAAGCGGAAATCATAAATGCGTTACAAATGGCCGACCAAAAGAAGCAGGTAGGAGCCAAAACTGTTTTGTGATTTGTTGATGCGTGCGTCGACAGAGGCCAGAGCGTGTGCGAAAGAGAGAGAATGGGAAGGCAAGCCAGCGAGAGTGAGAGCGAGAGCGAGAGGGGTGGCCAAGAGGAGAGGCAACGAGCTCAGTTTTAATGAGCGAAATTTATGAAATAAATAAAATTAATCAGCAAACATAGTTGCCCAGCTAAGTAGATAGCTAAGCAGAAGCAAGGAGAGGGGGGGAAGCTCAGCTAGAGAGAGAGGGTGCATGCACGAGTGACAGAGAGGGCTAGAGCGAGCGAGAGAGAGAGAGAGAGTGAGAGAGAGTACCTGTGCAGAGAGAGAGATACACCACCCAATGGCAGTGGGCAACTACCCTGCGCAAGCGAGACAGCAAGGATAGCGCGGCAGGATGCGAGAGTGCACGGATACGGCAAGGATACGGCGTCAGCCTCGCCTCGCCTCGCCCATTTCACTTGCCGCTCTCCGACGTGGACGTATTTAATGCCCATGCTGAGCCGTTACCGAGCTCAGTCGGTGGTTGTTGATCGCAACGAGCGTACGTGTCAATCTCTCTTACGTTCTTGTCGTTGTCGTCACTCGAAGAGCCAGCAGTAATTAACCGTACTCGGAACCATTTACAGAACCGTAGAATCGCCGTTGAACCCAAATCAAAATTTCCAAATTAACAATTTTGAGCGTGCGCGTTGCAGTTTCTCAGTGTCAACAATCGCACAAGCTGTGAATTAAACTGTGCGAGCTTTACTACAACCCAAAAGTCGCCAAACCCTCCTCTCCAACGCTGCCGTTGATAGTGCCCACGGGTCATGCACGTCGCGAACTTATAGTATCGGTCAAGCACAAGTACTTACAGCCAACTTGTTGTTGCTTCGTCGCGAGTCGCAAGTCGCAAGTCGCAAGTCGTGTGTTGGGTGTTGAGTGTCGAGTGAGTTGCAAATGATGATGAGCACAACGACCACAACACCACATCCAATAATGCCACCAGCCATGCGTCCAGTCCAGGAGAGTCCGGTGTCGCGACCCCGCGCCGTCTACAGCATCGATCAGATCCTCGGCAACCAGCATCAGTCAAAGCGCAGCGGTAAGTCGATCACGATACTC
Organism: Drosophila immigrans; assembly: GCA_963583835.1. Taxonomy (NCBI): domain Eukaryota; kingdom Metazoa; phylum Arthropoda; class Insecta; order Diptera; family Drosophilidae; genus Drosophila; species Drosophila immigrans. The sequence continues at coordinate 27,425,457 of OY757141.1, forward strand.
GATTGATCAGTTAGTAGTTGATTGAAAGCATATACAACTTCTTGACAGTTGCCGACGGGGAAGTTGTTTGAACTGAAATCAAATTAATTACCATTCAAATTACTTCGAAAATGGTTCTCTTCATTTCGAGTAGTACCATTTCTTGAGATTTGCAAAGTAATTAGTTTGAAATTCTGTAAATTGTAATAAAATCATTTAAGTGCTAAAAAATGTTATTTTGTTATAAAGAACGAAATATATTTCTTATAAATTAGTGGTTTCCATATTTATCTGCTATTCATTCCCAGCAATAAAAGGTTGCAATTAAATGTTACGAGTTATTTCATTACACTAAATGATTGATATGATCTTAAAGAGTAGATAAAGAAGAGTATTTTTTAAGTTCTAAGTAGAAGTATTGATATAATGGAAATTTTAATTTAAGTTATATTAAATAGAAATAAGTAAAATTAAAAAATATTTCTAATTACCGAACTAAATTTCTTTTGTTAGAAATTAATTATCATTAACCTACTTAAGATTTAGTAAATTTGTATTATTATGATTGAGATACAACAATCGAGAAAATAGCCTTTGACAGATTACTAAAAATTCATGATTTCAAATATAGATTTTTTTAGCTTTAAATCTAAATTTATTTGATCTTATCTCAATTATTTAATTTAAATTTAATTGTCAAATTTTCTCTTATCTATATATTTTGATTGATAAATATACGACAGTAGATGTAATTATTGTCAACTGATTATTTAAAATTAATTATTTCGAACATATGATATAAACCATATAATTAAGTTCCCATCAGAGCGTTTTAAAAGTCAAGTTCACTGAAGCGAACCATTTACAATATTTGGCACGTAGTCATATCACTTAAATTGAGGTGAAGCTTTGCCATTGCCAAACCACATCAAAGGGCAGTTTTAACAACTTGGTGGCATGCGGCATGTGGCATGTGGCATGTGAAGTGTCTTCGTCGTATGCAAATGAGTAACGGGCAACACGGCCATAGTTTTTGGAGTATCTACAGAAACTGGTCCTCCTGCTGGCTGCCATCGTCATCGCCATCGCCAGCACTCATGGCTGCTGTTCGACATCGGCGCAATGGGGCGTTGCGTTGTGTTGGGCATCATGTTGGGGGCGTGGCCGGTATTCGATGGCCCGCTGCGTGAACGCGTTCCGAATGCCCACCCAGAGCTGAGCCGGGGACTCGTCAAATAGCCAGAGGAGAAGCAAGAAATAAAAAAGGAAAACAGAAAACTGAAAACTGAAAAGTAACTAAAGCAAATCAAAACATATCACGAGACGCGTATCGGATAATGATATCAGGGGAGGAGCTATTCAGGCAGTTGGGACTCGGATTCAGATTCAGATACAGTAATGAGACGCCTGGCATCATTAGACCCATAATTAGATTGAGAGTGACATTCATGAGGCAGCAGCACCCAATGTTGCTGTAACAAATTGTGACAACGTGCGCACCGCAGGACACCGCCAGCAAGGATACTCGCTGGTATCGGATGAAGTGCCCGAGCGCAATTTCATGCTCAATCGTATCCTGTGTATCCTGCGAATCCAGCGCGTAATTTGATGCCAACGAAATTACCTTTTTCGCCACAACAAGCGGCTGAAATGTTACGAAAGCACATAATCGCTGCAAATACACAGTGCTGACAGGATCCAGGATCGTACGCCTCGCTTTGCCACTGCCGATATCCCGCTGTGAGCCTGGCTGTCTGTGTGTGTATGTGTGTGTGTGTGTGTGTTGCAAGCTCATTGTCCTGCCACATCAGTCGGAATATTATTAATTTGAGGTTCATTAAAATTTGATTACATGTTCTGCTACAAAAAGTTGCAAGACTCGAGCACACATACATTAACATTTATCCACACACACACACACACACGTGCAAAGGGCGTGTGAACGAGCTGAAGAAACGAGTCCTTTTGGGGGGGGGGGAAGCACAAAAGGGTTGTTGAAATACATTTTTGAAAACTGTAGCTTAAAAAGCAACTCGAAAAGTTAAAGTTAACAATTTCGCTGCTTACAATTAATTGTTATTGATTGCCAAATCAAATTGCGTGACACTTACACACACACACACACACACACACACACACACGTGCACACCACACACACACACACAGACAAGAGAACACTTGAGAGCTTAAAACGTTTAAAATGGGGGTTAGATGGCATTCAATCAGGATATTACTACTTCAGTTACAATTGAATGGATTTGGTTTTTCGCAGCTGCCGAAACACTTTTAGCGCAACTTTATTTCACTTTATTTTATTTGATTTGATTCGATTTTTATTTTTCTGCGCCCATTTGGCAAACTTTGAAGCACTTGAATTAAAAGGAATTTCGCAAATGGTGATCTCACTGCTATATCCTTTATAGCTTAGCGAATCAAGTAGCATTTAAGAAAACTGCAGTTCATTGTTTTCCTTCCTTATAAAAATTTAATTTGTGTTCCATATATTATTAAATTGAAATTACATTAAATATTATTGTATGTTGAGCAGCGAGTGTAATAGTAAATAAATTATATTTTATTGACATTTCCAACTGGTCCCATTTAATATTAATATTGATTACCTTGGAAATTTAAAAATAAATAAATTATATTTTGTTTACATATTTTACATATTGTAGCAAATTCAATTAAACAAAAATTCTTTTTGCAGAGACTCCCAAAGAGTCTTATTAAATATTAACTTATATGTTATAGCAAACTAATACCTTTTATATTTTGTAGCTACTCCCGACGAGTATTATTAAAATTTACGTATCATAGCAAATTTAATGGTACAAAAATTATTTTTTGCCGACACTCTCAACGAGTCTCATTAAATATTAATTTGTATAGCTAACTAATAAATGTTTATAATTAATATTTTGCAGATACTCCCAACGAGGTGCTCATCACGCACTCGCATCACATCCACCATCTGCACGGCGGCAACAGCAGCTTGCTGCAGCATCAACAGCATCAGCATCAGCATCAGCAACATCAACACCAGCAACAACAGCACCAACAACAACTGCAACAACAGCAGCAGCAGCAGCAACAGCAGCAGCAGCAACTGATCACCAAGCGGGAAGATTCCCCCACGAACACGGAGAGCGGCCTGGATGTCGACAATGATGATGAGCTGTCGTCGAGCCTCAATAACGGCCATGATCTGGGCGACATGGAGCGGCCGCGTAAAGTTCGAAGGTAAGTCGAGAGAGTTTTGCTGGCCAATCCGCTTAGCGGATAACAATCGAATTAGCCCATTGTGCCGGGGCACTTTAAAAAACAATATCTTACCCTCGGCATTGTTGTTGTTGTTCTGTTTGCAGATCGCGCACAACTTTCACAACATTTCAATTGCATCAATTGGAGCGCGCATTCGAGAAGACACAATATCCCGACGTGTTCACAAGGGAGGATCTGGCGATGCGTCTGGATCTGAGTGAAGCACGCGTGCAGGTAATTTTCCCACACACTTCCACTTCCAGCAATATTCTTTATTGAGTTTGCAATTGCAATTCAACGATGATTATACAATTAAATACGGCTTAGTCAGAAGGCAGGTGAGCGCAGCAAGTTAAGCAGCTTATAAAGCTGCCAGCTAGATATGTTTATTATAATTGGGCGACTTGCGTCATGTTTTTATTCGGCAATTTGATGGCGAATGCAACACGAATATGCAAAAGTCTGTAACAATCGGAGGACTTAATTTGTAAATAGTCTTTTAAACACTTAGGGCAGAGTTGTGTGTGCAAACAGGGATACGGCTATTTAGTTTGGGGTTGCTGTCACAGGGGTGGCAAAAGGACATTAGATATTGTGATTTTCCAAATGATTAAATTGCCCACTGCAAAGGGGATGAGATGGCAGCCAAGGGGAGAGAGAGAGAGTGAGCTGATAATACTCGCTTAACGTTTGGTGTTGGTATTTTTATTAACTCTACTTTCTGGGTAAACAATTAAAGTGGCTTCGGCGATGCTTAACACACGGCTACACATGTAATTGGGCGTCGTTTCGATCCTGCCTTGGCTCGCCTTGCACAATTCGATTTCAGTTGAAATGCTTTCAAGCACTTCAGTTTTTTGATTGTTGACAGATACAGATACAGATACAAATACGGGGCGATAGATACAATGACAACAACAAAATGTAAAACAACTTGACCTAAGCGCTTGCACTCACTGAGGGATTACGACTCGACCTGCCTCCTGCGTCCTCCAAGCGGCGTCCCTTTGTCCTCTGCCCTGCCACGTCCCGTCCTGCCCTGCCCTTGGCCTTGCATACAAATTGCCCGTTTCACGGTTCTCTGTATCCGTTGGCAGATTAAGCGTAATTGGTCATTGATTCACATACGTTATATGCCATACTCTCAGACTACTTCAATAGTAACAGATTTAGAGCGTTGTTGTTTTTTCTCCCCATTTTTTTCCTTTTGCACTTTGGCATCTATCAGATACTTTTTGTATCCGTCTCGTAAAAAGGGGTTAGATGAGCGTGCAATTATTTTGGGATTTGCATGGGGCCAAAGCATTCAAAACATCAATTCGAGCAGCGCCCCCAACAAAAAATGCACTCGAAAACGTTTTTTCACCATCGCACATTTTTTTTAAGCTCATTTCGCATAACAAATCAGTTTGATAACGGTTTTAAGCGTTTTTCTCGCGAGTTGCTTAGCGAAATGAGCAATTGGTAACAAAACCCCAGAAGTCCGATAAACATGAGCATAAACAATGGAAACAATGTTAAAGTAATTTCAATTCCAATAGATTGGCATGCCAACATTTAATAGATTTGAATGTTAAAAATTCATATTTTGCATTTTATTATGAAAATTAAAAAAAAATGAATTTAGATGGAAAGGAACAATTATTTTATTTTAAATTTTAAAAATGTTCGAAGAGTTTTTTGAATGACTTTACAAATTAAATACAAGTTTCTCTAATTTTAAATGTTACGTATTTTGTATTTGAGTATAAAAATAAAAGTTAAAATTAAAACTCAAAAACAAATTTATAAAATATTAAAACTCGAGTTTTTTAATTATTTAATGACTGTTAATAGCACACAAATTACTTTGTTATTTCCATATTTTCATTACCATATTTTGTATTTTATTGTCGGATCTAAAAAAATGTAAAATTGATATTTAAATGAAATGTATTTAATATGGAAAGTATTAGAAAATTTTAATTTATGTGTTCGTACAATTTTACAATTATTTAAATTATTCTTTGAAACAAATTGAACTTTACTGAACTTTAAGCACTGGCTTTGTCAATCGAATATTTCTATTAGATCATTTGTAACTTTGTCTCGTGTTACTTGTCGCATGTCTTGTTGCATAGATTTTGATCGCACATGTGTGATAAAATGTTGTGCGGATATCCGTGGATTCAACTTTTGGGTTCCGGGCCTGGTTTAAGTTGTTGGCCAAAGCCGCATTATAATTGCGCAGGCTAACAATTAAAAAGCTCACCAAATCACAAGGGTTGCACTGAGAGGGGGGAAGGTGGGAGCGGCAAGGAGTGTGGGAGGGACATAGGACAATAATTGGCAGCAATTATAGCAAGGAAATCGTTGCTAATTTACCACTCGCACCGCTGCACGCATTGTTGTTGCAACGCTGGATGCTCTGCCAGTCAGCAGAGTCTGTGTGTGTGTGTGTGTGGGCGGAAGTGTGAGAGAGACGGGTAGATGGGCAGAGGGGCGATACAGGGTGTCTGTAATTGCACAACTCTATTTACGTCTGCTGCACAAGCGTTGTCGAGTGATTTCAATTTACAAACAATTAATTTTCTTAATATGCGACGAAGAGAGACACGCACTCGAGCATCGACGAGCACTTTGCCACAATGCCTTCCTTGACAAATGTTCCGGCCGAGCAGCACGGACGGAAGTGCTTTGGCCCACGCCCAGTTGGCCAACGTTGCGCCCCCCTTGGCCAAGTGACGAAAAATGCATAAGACACCCCCAGCAATTCACAGCAGTCGCCAGTTGCCAGTCGCCTGTCTCCTGGCAAATCAGAGTTGCACACTTCCGATTGGATGCCATTGTATTCTCTCTCTGTGACTCTGACTCCGGCGTCGTCTCCAACTCTAGACTCTAAAGTGCCTGCCAGTTGATCAAAGTTGATTGGGAGCGTGGGTTGGGCAATTAGAGCCAAGTCCATTTGCATACGCAACTCCGCAAGTGAAACTCAAACTCAAACTCAAACTCGAACTCAAACTCGAACTCAAACTGAAATTGCAATTCGTTTTCTTCTTGCAGGTCTGGTTCCAGAATCGACGCGCCAAATGGCGTAAACGTGAGAAGTTTATGAATCAGGACAAGGCCGGTTACCTGCTGCCCGATCAAGGTGAGTTCCCAGTTCAATTGCCAATTACGTGTGCCACATAATTGAATTGCGCATTCCGTTTCTCGTTCCCAACTAATTCAATCAACGATTATTCCTCTTGCAGGTCTGCCAGAGTTTCCGCTGGGCATTCCGCTGCCGCCACACGCACTTCCTGGCCATCCCGGAGGATTGCCCGCCGAGTTTTGGCCACCGCATTTCGCGCTGCATCAGCACTTCAATCCGGCCCTGCTGCCCCAGCAGCTGATGCCACCCCACTACAAGCTGCCCAACTTCCACACCCTGCTCTCCCAGTACATGGGTCTCAGCAATCTAAACGGCATCTTTGGCGCCGGCGCCGCTGCTGCGGCTGCTGCTGCCAGCGGCTGCGGCTCGGCGGCGGCGGTGGCTGCGGCGGCGGCCGCTTCGGCGGGCTATCCGCAGAACCTGTCGCTGCATCCCTCGTCCGCCCAGGTGAGCCCGCCCTGCAGCAACAGCAGTCCCCGCGAGAGCCCCAACTCCCTGGCCCCGCACCACTCGCTGCACTCGACGCCGCACAGCGCCGCCACGGCGCTGATCTCGGGCGATCTGTCGCTCACCTCGACGGCGGCGCAGTCGCCGCGCAGCGCCACCGGCGGCAGCAGCAACGCCTCCACGCCGGTCTCGGTGGTGACCAAGAGCGAAGACTGAATCCCGCCAGTGTCCAGCGCGAGAGTGGACATAATGTGGTGATACAACGGACAAGGAAACTGATTGTGTATATAGCGTAGCGTAGCGTCGTCAAGTACAGCTGGAGTACAGATATATAGGCACATCGCAAATAAGTGACATTTAATTAATGGATAACAATTAATTAGAATTGTAACAATGCTGTAAATTAACTAAGACCTAAGAAAACAAATAAATTAATACGAAAAGAGATCCAAGGATTTTTCATTTTATCAGGGAAAGGGAACCAAAATTTGGGTTTGTATTCGAATGAACTTTGATTGCAATTGATGAGGACGATTGAAGAATTTTAATCGTAGATAATATACAATGCTGTTTTTGGGATCTATAATTTCTTTAAGTAATTTAACAGCTTGAAGACGCAAATAATTTTTAGATTTATTTACACTTCGCAATATCTGTTATAATTCTGAGAGATGATCAATTCATAGTTTATTACAAGCAGAAAGTTAGCAACACCAAAAGAAATATAGGATCTTTAGTAACATTAGGTAATTTTAGAGAATAAAGATTTAAATTTATTTTTAATTGCAAATTGATTTGATTAAATATCTGTTATGATAGAAAATTCTAATGAGAATATATTTCAATTTATTAAGTAAACTCTTAGTTTAATAAAATGAAATTATTATTTACTTAAAATTTACAAATGATGCAAATAAAGAGAAAATAAATAAATGATGGCAAAATAAATATAGGACTTAAGATTAGTATATGAGAGTGTATATTCAATTGATCAATTAAAATTAAAAACAAGTTAAAAAAAAACAAATAAAGAGAAATTTGCAAATGGTGATAATATGAAGAAAATAAACTATGACGAATTAGATGTAGGATTAGAACCTGTTAATGCTGATGAGAGTATATATTTTAAATTGATGAATTCAAATAAAAAAAAATATACTTAAAAAAACGTGAACTTGAGAAATTGTGAGAAAATGAAGAAAATAAATTATTACAAATTAGATATATTAATTATTGTATTGATTCCTTAACAACAAATTAAAGTTGAGATATAAACATGCGATATCATACGATTGTAACATAATTCCAAAAAAAATGATGGGCTCGCGTAGTAGAGACAGTTTGGAAGCAGTTAATTGCGCACAGGATCAACATATTCATTGTCGAGTTGCTTTGTTCAGTCGAATACGAGTGTAATTACAATTGAAGCGAGAAATTAACAATTGATGAAAAGTAACTCGTAATCTAGGGAGCACTTGAGTCTTTGTCTGGAAGCTGACGACCTTTTGGGATGCACAGCGAGTCAATGGGAATGATCTTGGGCATCAAAGTGAAGGTGAAGTGGCTAAAAAGAATCCCGAGGGGGAATTCGCCTCAATGCCTCTTTGAAAGAACCAACAACAAGAGGGAGAGAGTGTGCGAGCGAGAGCGAGAGGGAAGTTCAAATCGAATAATAATCTTGATATTATGTCAAAATTGCAAGGCAGAAAAAGGAAATGTTGCACAACATGCAACATACACATGAACCGAGAGGGGGGAAGAGGAGCCCAAGAAATCGCATTGTGTGCCGCAGACAGCAGCGGAAACAGCAGCTATGAAGGATGTAAGCTAAAGGATTTTGCACAATTTTCAAGTGCCGAGCGAGCGAGCGAAGGAACGAACAAACGGTGGTGCAAAGGACCTCGTTGCCTCCGTCAACGTATCGCATCGCATCGCATCACATTGCAGGAACAGGAGCCAGGATCCGCCGCTCTTTTGTGCCAGAGCGCTGTGTGTCCTGGCCGCATGCAGAGCTAAATGCTGTATTGATATCTCGTAATTTGTGCCATAATTACTTTTTAATAATTCCTTTGCGCCACAGGACATCGCTTTGTGTGTGCAACGGCCTTAAATTTAATAAACTCGGCTCCTGGCCAGGGTAACAATTTGATTACACTTAACAGTTCTGCACAGCTCATGGGTCAAAATTGAATTCCTTGCGCAAATACGCGACTACGCGACTGCGGCCATATATCAACATTATTACCATCATCATCATTATGCCATCAACATGTACAAATGCGCGACTTAACGGATTTGTCACTGCAACTCGAGGACCAGCAAATACAAACCGTACTCGTCATCGTCATCGCCATCCGCATCGTCCTCGTTGGCGCACATTTTGCATAAAGGAGGCCCGGCGTCAGCGTTGTCAAAGAAGCTTTCATAAAACTCATATGGCAAAGCATCTCACGGGTGGGCAGCAAAAGACATCCAATCTGCACCGCCATTTACACTTTCGCACAAGGAGTTCCAGGATTGCTTTAAAGAGCTCGATATTAGCTGTGACATCAAATTTGGAAAGATTATTTCCAAAGATCTGTAACCATCTTCGATTGTGGTTTGTAAAAAGCAGTCTTTGACTATAATAGATATGTCATTAAAATGGAATTATTTCGAAATGAAGCAAATCATCTGCTCAACAAATTTTTATGACAAAAGTAAAGCGCTTATTTTTTTGTATTTTATTCCCAATTGTAAATTATGCAAACTAAATAATTTAATATGGGTTTACATTTTAATATATTAATTTTTAGTTTCTATAGATAAACACAATTTCTCTCAAAATCAATTTACATTTTGAACTTTGAATAAAATATTTGCAACACAAACCAAAAGTTGTATTATTGTGCGAATTATTACAAATTATTTCAATTATATAATTAATATAATCCATTATGAATTGATGTTTTCAATTTTCAAATTAAATATTTGTAACATCACAAGCATTTTTTAATAATATTTTCATTATTATAAATAATATACAAAAATCGTGAGCTGCTTCTTTAAATCTTTGCAGCTTATTCATCTTGTATTTATGATTGAACATCGCTGTTAAAGGGCATTCAGCTGTCGATGCGCGCCGCCCAATTTTTATCTTGTTTCTATTGACGAAAATTCAATAAGTTGAAGTAGATCTTTTATTTGTGCAAGTGTTTGGCCAAGCTGCATGGGCTCCTGGGGGGCGCAGAGGGCAAATGATTGGGCTCAGAGGCAGGGACCCCCTGCCGAATGTCCTTGTGTGTGTGTGTGTGTATTTGTGTGTGCTAGGAATTTCGTTCAGTGTGCAAATGCAGCGCCACTCTGCGGGCTATAAATATATGAAATTTATCAAGTGGCCTTTTGAGTTTCGTATTTTGTGGCTCTATGAAATTGAGTGTCGAGTGCGGAACCCGTTGGCGTGTGTGTGTGTGTGTGTATCTGTGTGAGAGAGTATTTGCATTGAGCTCACCTTGTAAATGTATCTCAGTGTATGTGTGTGTGTGTGTGTGTGTGTATCTCAAATATAATCAAGCACATTGCCATTTTGCTTGCAGTTTTATGAACCTCTTCACGAGTTCCGCGAACAATGAAATGAAAATCAATTTTGGGCCCGACACTTGAGCTCGAGCGCATTAAAATGGCAACAGTAACAGTTACGCAAAACATCCCAAAGGGGGGCCAACGTTATGAGGTAGGGGCGCAGGTCACTTGAAAGACTGCCAGCATTTCTTTTTATTTCATTTTTGCAGTGCATAACGAGCGCAACTGTTGACGACGACGACAGCAAAATGTATCTGTATCTGTATCTGCGCCTGAATACGGCGGTAATTAAACAAGTTAAATCCGCTCAACAGATGCTCAAGTCAGATTTCATTTCAACTGCTTTTCGTCCTGTCATCATCATCATCATCGTCATCATCGTCATCATCGTGTTGCACTTAAAAATTATTTAATTCATCAAAAAGTTGTCAGCGAAATAATTATGGCAGCTTGTCTCGCGGTCTGAAGGAGCTGACTAATGAGCGCCATTTTGCACAAACGCAAAAGGACGAAGGACGCAGGACAGCGCCACCGTTAATTACGGTAATTTGTGCCGACTTGAGAAGCAATTGCCGCTTTTGTGGCAGTCTCAAATATCGCATGACATCGCATGTTTGATCGCCAGCTTGTTGTCGCTCGATCGATCGTCAACACACCGCAATATGCAATTGCAACAATTTCCGACAGGATACACAAGGACTCTGACGTCCTCACCCACTCTCGCTAAGCATCCTGGCGACAGTCGAACAACACGAAATGCGATACTTTTCGTCTCGATCAAAGTAAGCCGACGATCCTCTGAGCTGCGACTGAGACGAAGACTTGAACTGCGACTGCGACTGCGACTTATCCTTGTCGGCGAGAGAAAGTGAAGTGAAGTTTTTCTTTCCTTTTTGTAGCTGACTTCAATGAGCTAAGCTGTGCCTTATTTATCGTTTTGCTGATCGACACAGCAGCTGACTGATCTCGGCTGTTGTCCTTAAGTGCGAGTCCTTCGCCCAGCCACGTTGTGATTAAAGAATGAGCAGTAGCCCCGTTGCTTTTGTTTACGCTATTTGCCAAAATGGTTTCATGCCTCATTTCATTCGATTTGCCAACCGTTCGGTCAGCTTCCATCGTCCTGGTGTCCAGGTAGCTGCAGCTGCTCCCACAGCTCCTGCTCCTCGCTGTGCTCGGCAATTGTGCAGTTAATTGTGTCCTCATTAGCCAATGGTCGCCTCTGGTGGTTCCTTGCCTCACAATACGCTCTAGACACATTCTCGCATTTCGCTTTAATTGACGACATTTTCTATTTTCTTTTCTTTTCTTCCACTTCAGCTTGAAGAGATCTGATCTAAGCATTAAGAGTGATATTTTTGTTCATTTTGATATTGATACTATGTCGCGAATAGACAAGGAAGTCTCTGATAACAAAATGGCAGAACAATGCAGATGTTGCACATTGGGAAAATTCACAATTTAAATGCATTTGGTTTAAATTTAAATACTGAGTATTTAAATATGTTAGATGTATGAAAGAATCCATAAAAAAGGAACTCAAATATTATTATAAAAATTGGTAATGCAATTAAAATATTTTAAAAATAATAACATTTTAAAATACTTCCAATAATTTAATTTAATGTGAAAAGCAGTTAATATTATTTGTAGAGAATCCATTAAATTGTAACTCACATGATATTCAAAAATTGTTAATAATATTGAAATGTATTAAAAATATTGAAAGTAAAAATAATAATAATTAATGTGGATATTGAAAATGATTTGATTTATTTATAATGTATTTAATATGATTTGAAGAGAAACAATGTCAAAAAGAAGCATGCATTTTAAAAGAGAATTAATAAATAATATAATATATCTCAAATTCGTTGATGTCTTGGGAAAAATTAAAATATTAGTCAGAACCTAAGTTTCACTTTGTTTTCGCGTGTAATATAGAGTCGTCACAGTCGTCAAATCTGTGCTATATAGTATTCCACGATGATCGCATGACTATTATTGGGGTTTAACTCGGATACTTCTTGGAAATTCAATCGTTAACCATAAACTGTTTATAATAAAGGCATGTGGAGAAAGGGGTAAGGGAAACTTGGGCTGGTGCTGCGAAAGCGAACGAGCCATGCTTATTTATAATGATAATAAATTAAATAAACAAACAAATATATCAACGAATAGATCCCTGTGCACACACGCCAAAGTATTAAATAGAGCAAAAAATACTATTAAATTAAGTTAATCAAATGTGTGCGCTGTGAAATTGAGCAGCTGTCTCGCTGGATGGTTGGATGGCTGGTTGAATGGATGGATTCATGGTTAGATATTTTGTGTTCACCTTGCCGCGGGCATTCGACGAAAAAACACAACCACAGGCTCATAAATAATATTAATAAAAGGCAACAGCAACAGCAACAGCAACAAAAGGCTCGAGTGCGAGGTGCGAGAGTGTGAGGCATGTGTGTGTGTGTGTGTCTGTGTGTGTGTCATTGCTGTTAAACTTTGTTTACATTTTGTTTATTAAACGACGCGGAAAACTAGTGACATTCACACACACACACACACAGACAGCTAGAGTGTATGAGAGGGGTGAGGGGTGAAAGAGCGAGCGTGTTATAAACTATCAAGTCACAGCTGAGTGAGAATTTGCTACCCCTTTTTTGGCAAGGCCCAGTTCCAGTTAGCTGGGGTGTTGGCCAAAAGCGCGTTGGCAATGAGAGCGTATTTGATTTTAATTAAATTTCCGTAACTTTGTCACAAATTTGTATTTGTCTAAGCGCCCCTCCGGCTGCAACCCTTTGTATAGCATGGCGTGCAAGTTGTTGTCACTTTTAGTTTTGTTTGTTTTTATTATTATTGTCGAACGAGTATTTTGGGGAACAGTTTCCGTGATTAATTGCCAGGTGGAACAGCAGCAGCTCGACAGGTGTTGCTTATGACCTTACTTTACCTTCACTGCATTCATTTTGATTTGGATACGATTCGGTTGACGATTGTTGATCCTACAGATCCACGTTGTATTGCCGCTTCAGACGTGCACCTTCCGCTTGGCCCATCTCATTCCACGACTCAGTTATGGAATTCAATTCCTGCAGCACTTGCGGCGACCTCACCAAATGAGTGCGTTCTGTTTTGGCATAGAACAAATTATTATCTAAATAATTGCAACAAGGAAAAGAGTTAATTAATACTTGCCCAGTTCATTGGATATATAATTGATTGAGGGATTGGTGGGCCAAAAGTCAGAAGGTGCAACGGGCATCTTTAAAGTTCCAAAACAAAATTTATTTGCTCGTCGTCACGAATCGAACTGCTTGAAATTTGAAGTGCCAACAAAATGCTCGATAATCGTAATGGCCTAAAACAAGGCCAGCTAGATTGTGTTGAACTCGAAATTCAGTTACTTGATTTGGCCCAATTATTACGCCTGATTTAATAAACTGAATGGCACTCTTAACTGCGCTAAGTGACGGCTAATCGTTCGACGACGGGCGAAGGGCGAAGGCAGAATTGTTATGCGAGAGAGAAAGCACATCAAACAAAATTGATGACAATTCCCTGAGCTTCCCCCATTTTGTCTGTCTGTCGTCTGTCGTCATTCACGCTGCCAACGGAAACCGGAAACGCGCCACAAATTGCAAAGTTTGAGCATTGTGAATGTCGCCTTCGCATTCGTCTTCGCCTTCGTCGTTTTCGTTGTTGTCTTCTCCATTCATCTTTGGCGAATTAATTTTATTTTATTTCATTTCAGTATATTTGCCTTTTTTTTTGATCTGCCTGCAATTGTTGCTCTATGGAAAATTGACAGCAATTTTCCTTTTTCACTGTTCACTTTTCGCATTTCCCATGATTATGCGACGATTATAATAAATGCGAATTTCCTCACCCATTTCCTTAGCTGTGGCCAACAATTTAGCATTTCTTTTTCCACTTCCAAGACCAAATTGAAGTGCAATGAAGTTTCATCCCGGGGGGCGTGGTTAGCCACGAATGTGGCACCTATACTATATACTTAATAGGCGACAGAGGGGCTTGGGGTATACACAGCTGATAGGAGCAATAAATATTACGAAGATAATTCGATAAGTGTAGAAAGGGGAAAGGTAGAAATTGCCGCTGGGAATTTTATTTTAAAAGTGGTTGATGAAATCACAATGTGCATCAATAAATAAAATCTTACAAATTTCTATTTATACAAAACATGGAAATATTCCCAAACAAATCAGAAATATTAAATGGATTATTTTTGTTTAAAAAATGTATTTATATATCAAGAGGAAGAATTGAAAAAATAAGTATAAGAATGTTTTGTGGATTTGCAGGGTTACATTTTATAATTTATTTAGTAGACTATTATATTTCTTCGAAGTTTTAAACTATACTATATGTAAATATTTATCAAATACAAATTATTTCTAACTAAATTAAGAAAAATATAATCAGTTAAATGAGGGTAATTTTCAAATAATTTTATTAAAATATTTTTCTTTTTTATGTAGTTTCTATAAACTGAAAAAAAGAGTTTCTGATTGAACTTGGTTTCCACTGCAACAGGGTATTTGCTGGTCAATCACATTATTTTATTTCATTTCCTCTTTTTGAGGAGTTGTTGTGTTTGTTTTTGCTGCTGTCGACACACATAAACTCATAATTTGCTGAGTGAAGCCATTTTGTAAGCGAAGCAGATTTTTTTGCTGCTCAACTGCGGTACTTTTTGAAGGTTTAAAAAGGTTTTGGGCCAATGCAAATGCCAACCTGGTGGCTTGGTGAAAGACCTTGCAAGGACACAAAAAGACAATAAAAAAGAAAGGAAAATTCAAGTGCGAAACACTCGAAAAAAACACATACAGCATTGAGGGAGGCAAAGGATCGCTGAGAGTGTGAAATGTATTTGGCATTTGTGAGAAATTAGCAGGCATTTACAGTTAAATCAGGCGCATAATTATTTTCCCATTTTCATTGCTGTGAAAATGTCTCTCAATTTGGGCAGGTATTAGCCGTGTGTGTGTGCGTGAAAGGACAAAGGACAAAGGCTAAAGGATGTGTGCGATGTGTGATGCGTGTGGTGGGATTTTGAACTTGGGTTTTGCAATTGTCGTCGCGTCAGTCGTCGGCTTATTTAAATAACAAATAGCTGTTAAATAGACGCATTACTGGCACTAATTTGTGGGCATTTTATGTTGTGCCAAGACAAATGAGGAGACTTATCGCACACACTTGCCTCGCACACCTTTCACACACTCGAATTGAAGTGTCCTCAAGTGTCATTTATACTTTGCTACTTGTCTTCAAGTGCCCAAAGAATCGAGCTCGAGTCTTGGCCACAAGACGAAGGAATACCTTTAGTTGTACCTACATATATGTTATTTGGCAAGTGCTAAAACCAATTTCATGGTTAAACCAACTTGGGGTTGGGTTTAAGGTTAAACAACCCCCAGTTGCAGAGGAGCAAGTCGATTAGAGTCAATTAGCGAGCGATTATGATGCCATTTGCAATGCCTGAATTATCGCCTCCCCCTTCGGGCATTGCTTTAAAGTCATTGAAGAAATTTGCACATAAATTGCGTAAAGTGCAATTTTTTCGATGTCGTCGTCGTCGTTGTTGTTGCTGGTGGATTCAGCCCTAACACGTTTACCCAGCATGCAGTCCTGGAACAACCATCGTCCAGGACGAGACCGAGGCATGTGTGAAGGTTGTGCCTCTCGCACAACTACATACAACAGCAACAACACAATCACCCCCATCGATGATGCACCCCTTTATGGACTCATCCACCCAGACTCGGTTCGCAGTTGAATGGATTCGTGTTCCTCTTCATGCCTATCGCCTTTTTATTTGGTCAGCGAACATTGTCAGCCCAATTTCACACAAAAAATGCAATCAAATGTGACGCTTTTATTACGAGTATTCTTTCGATTGCGAATCCAATGTGAGTGTACGAATACTATGTATGTGAATATTTATCGCGTGCACTCGACTCTGGAGTGGGCTCAAATTGAAATCAATCAAATTAAATCGCCTTGTTCAAACAATATTCGTTCTGTCTGCACTTTTTCTCTCATTCAATTTCCATTTTATAATCTTTACATTCATTTTTCTGTTATTAAAATTGCATTCACTATTTTTAAGAATGTTTTCTGAATTGCATTATGTTTATATTTGCAATTGAGGGTTGATACTTGAGCCTTTGAATGGGAGACGACACGTCGGTAAAATCAAATATGTATTTATTATTGCATTATTTATGAACTACTTTTATGAATTAGGTAATTAATTGCATGAAAAAGTTATCACTCATTAGTTTGAGATTTGATCTGTGCTTGATATATGCGATATGCACAATTTATATATTTATACATATTTTGTATTTCTTATTTACTAAGTTATTAGATAAGACACAAAAAACATTCTATGATTACTAAATGATATAAATTTCAAAAATATCTATATATTAACTTTAAGTTCATAAAAATTTGCTTAAACTAATCGTATTTAAAACCCATCTACAATTCCAATTTATCTTTATATTTACTCAGAACTTTCAGCTCTTACAATGAATTGAAAAGGGTCAATAAGCTAAGCTATAGTTATTTTTGAGATTAAGTTAAAGTTTGACATGTTTTCAAGCAATTGTTGAAAAGCTTTTGCAAAGCTTCTTGTTTGAATTTTGAATTTGCAAAACTTGGAAAGTCTCAGGAGCACTTTTCATACGCTTGAGTGAATACAAGTTCGGTTTTTTCTTCTTTTTTTTTGGTTGGCATCGATAATAATTGAAGTGAAAACAATGTGTGTGCGACGGTGTGTGTATGTGTGTGTATGTGTGTGTGTGAGGCGGTCGCAAAGCTCCTTGAAGAACTTGATGTGCCCCTCGCATTGTGCTGCACGTAATTGACCATATGGGACGTTCTGCATATGAACGAGAAACGAGAAACGAGAATAATATTTATGAGTACTCGAAATCGTCATCGCAGTACTTGTGTATTTGTGCTCTTTATTATGGATCAAATCAAATCGAATTTGTATGGAAATTAAATACAGAAAATTGCATTATTTCGACGTGCTTATTCCCTCATTGTGTGCGTGTTTATTTTTGTTTTTGTGCAAATTGATTAGTGGGCCGAACCTTTTGGGGTTGCAGACTTTGCCCCGACCACTTCAAATACTCTGACTCGGGATCTGTGGGCTGGTTCTCTGCATTTTTGGCATGGCTTAAGCTTTACCTTTGACTTGCTTTGCATTGTTGTGCAGCGCCCTGTAAAGTGATTCGCTTGAGAAACCGAAATCAGAGCGACGACGACAACAACTTTTGCGTGTGTACGATTTGTTGTGTGTGTATGAGTGTGTTGCATGCAACATGCGCCCATTTTAGCAGTCATTCTGCTATGCAACTTATTAGCCAAACGTGTTTCTGGCTCTTGGCCAAAATTCGCACCCATTTATTACCCATCTGCATTCTGCAATTCGCAGTTGCATCCTCATTCGAGTGCTCATCGTCATCTGGCGACCGCGAAAAATTGCATTTCATTCATGAAGATCGAGTTCTAATTAAACGCCCCAACGATCCGCTGACAAATTGTCTGTCTGTCTGTCTGTCGTTGTGTCTTTCGGTCTGTTTGTCTCTTGTGTGCATTTGTTGCATCCGCAATTAGTGGCAGAAACATTCGCTATACAAGATTGATCATAATGCCAGCCAAGAGGCAGCAGCTAATTTGTCTGCATTGCAGTTGGCCCATTAGATTGTCGCTAATTTCGGCTAATCTGTTGCCATAATTGACGTTGGCACTGCCGTTAATACTCAGTGCTTAAAGCCTTTGGGGCATACCAAAAACTAGCAAAATAGTTGCAGTTCCGACAGTTCAATTTCAGTAACTATACACGACATACATTTCGTTTAATCTAATTATCAATTTATAATGGTTTAAATTAGGCTCTTAAATTCTTAAACTATTATTACTCAGAGTCTTTGGAAAACATATTAATTTTTTTGGCATCTTAATTTGTTGATATTTGGAATCTTTTATTTTAATGTTTGAGTTAAATTCAATAATTACAGGGTATATCTGCACATCTTTGAAGGCACGCATATTCGACAGACAAATTCAAAGTGATTTGTCAAATGCCTTTGATCATCGCTAACTATGCGATTCGGGGCGAAGCTGTTCTATGTTCTATGTGGCAATCTGCGTCATGGCCTATCGAGTTACTTTTTATAAACAAATGCTAGGAGGATTTTTCTCTATGCTTTGGCTTTGGAATGCCTTTTGCTGTCTGCTAAAAATATCCAAGAATATTTGAATATTTCGAATACATACGCCGAAAAAGCATTTTGAAAATATTTTTGGCTTGGCTGAGGAAATTTCAAAATGAATACCAGAAAGCTTTAGGAAATATGAAACGGGGTGTGCCTGGAAAAGCTTTTGAGGTGCAACCAGAAATAGAAAACCAAAATTCAAAGCATTCACTAAAAGATCTTAGACGAGATCACTACATGGAAGATCACTGCTTGAAATGTTTTAGATACATGCAGATCGATTGAGAGTCTGCTGCATGATCTATCTATACTGATGCTCCGCCCCAATTGCTTGATGAACCACTCTGAAGTGCTCAAAACCATGTTGTTGTTTTAGAAAAGAATTAAATCTAAAAAATCATTTTTATTTATAAATAATTATAAATTTTTTTTAATTAAAATTACATTCATGTGATTATTTTACATTTCGTAACAATAGACCCCATAATACTATTGATGATGTTATATACAAAACAAGAGGAGCTGGTAGTTCTTATAAAATAATCAGATAATTAACATTCGATGAAAACACAAAAAAACAATTAAATGGGGTTCGTTTTCATTTAGATAGAGTGTTCAGTCAGTACAAAAATAATCTGGAACCAAGGGATGACACATTGGTTTAATGACATTTAAAAGCATCTCAGATGTTGTTGGATGGTTGTGTTGTTATTGTTGTTGTTGATGTTCTTGGTAACCCACACACATAGCAGACACAAAACAAGGCCAAGAGCCAAGCAAGCATCGCTAGGCGGCAGGTGGTGGTGGAGTGGGTGGTGGTTGGCAAGTAAATGCTTAGAAGCACTTGCGGTGGACAATGCCAGGGCCGGACTCGTCGTATTCCTCCTTGGAGATCCACATCTGCTGGAAGGTAGACAGGGAAGCCAAGATGGAGCCACCGATCCAGACGGAGTATTTGCGCTCTGGGGGAGCAATGATCTTGATCTTGATGGTGGATGGGGCCAGGGAGGTGATTTCCTTCTGCATGCGATCGGCAATACCGGGGTACATGGTGGTGCCACCAGACATGACAATGTTGGCATACAGATCCTTACGGATATCCACATCGCACTTCATGATGGAGTTGTAGACGGTCTCATGGATACCGCACGATTCCATTCCCAAGAATGAGGGCTGGAACAGGGACTCGGGGCAGCGGAAACGCTCGTTGCCGATGGTGATCACCTGACCGTCGGGAAGTTCATAAGACTTCTCCAGGGAGGTGGAGGCGGCAGCGGTGGCCATCTCCTGCTCGAAGTCCAGAGCAACATAGCACAGCTTCTCCTTGATGTCACGAACGATTTCACGCTCAGCGGTGGTGGTGAAAGAATAGCCACGCTCGGTGAGGATCTTCATCAGGTAGTCGGTCAAATCGCGACCAGCCAAATCCAGACGGAGGATGGCATGGGGCAGAGCATAACCCTCATAGATGGGGACGGTGTGGGAGACACCATCACCGGAATCCAGAACGATACCGGTGGTACGGCCGGAAGCGTACAGGGAGAGCACAGCCTGGATGGCGACATACATGGCTGGGGAGTTGAAGGTCTCAAACATGATCTGGGTCATCTTCTCGCGGTTAGCCTTGGGGTTCAGGGGGGCCTCAGTCAGCAGGACGGGGTGCTCCTCTGGGGCAACACGCAGCTCGTTGTAGAAGGTGTGATGCCAGATCTTCTCCATATCATCCCAGTTGGTGATGATACCGTGCTCAATGGGGTACTTCAGGGTGAGGATACCTCTCTTGGACTGAGCCTCATCACCGACGTACGAGTCCTTCTGGCCCATACCGACCATCACACCCTGGTGGCGTGGACGACCGACAATGGAGGGGAAGACGGCACGGGGTGCGTCATCACCGGCGAAACCGGCCTTGCACATGCCGGAGCCTGCATCATCAAACAGAGAATACGTCCGGTTAGCAAGACCACAAGAATTTAGTCCCTGCGCAAATGGACAGTGTTCGGGGAAAACTTTCACGCTGTCGGAAAATTGCTTTTCGTGTATCGCAAATTCTTTCCGTAGCAAAAGT
This sequence comes from Drosophila immigrans, assembly GCA_963583835.1. NCBI lineage: Eukaryota > Metazoa > Arthropoda > Insecta > Diptera > Drosophilidae > Drosophila > Drosophila immigrans. Next base: position 27,446,158 of record OY757141.1, read on the forward strand.
GACTGAGAAAACTAATCACGTTGTGTGTAAAGATTCTGGGGAGCTCAAAGAACTCAAATTCTGTGTGGAAAATGTTCCAATTTCCTGGGAAATTATTGTGTCGGAATTATCACAATTCATTTTGGGAAATTGTGGAATTTGTGGATTTGGGATATTTGTTCACAATTCTTGTAGAATGTGAGGAACTTTGTGGATTTGGGATATTTGTGGGTAAAATATTCACAATTCTTGTAGAATGTGACGAAAATAATTGATATTTGTTAGAAATTTCACAATTTCTTTAGGAAATGTTGTGAAAATTTGAAAATTTCTTGAGGTTATCACAATTCTTTGCGAATGTGTTGAAGTGTTGTTGATGCTCTTGATATTTGTTGAATATTGAATTCAATATTAATTGAATTGTTTGAAATTCTTGAGAATTTCTTGAATCACTTTCGAGCACTGCACTGAATATCCTTGGCAAAATTTAATCCACTTTTTGCATTTCGCATTGATCTAGATGGACGAGTAGGACGAGTATGAATAATCCGTTTAGTTGTCCCTTCGGTTGTCCCATTTGACTGATATTGGTTAACTGATTGTGTGGTTATCTTTTGTGGTATACGCACCATTGTCAACGACCAAAGCAGCAACCTCATCGTCACACATTTTGTCTGGAGTTTGTTTTGTATTACGGTACCACGGGAATTTAAAGCAAGAATTACGGCAATGTGTACGCTTTGGAACACAACTGACTGACTAACGTATCCCCGCGTTGGTACTCACATTTTATACCAGCCGCGATTTTCTTGGCGTCCAAGAAAATTGAACATCAGCCATAGCCGTCGCTGCCGCTGCGCCTTCTCCCCCCTCCGAAGCAGCAGCCGAAGCAGCAGCATCAGCATTAGCAGCACCAACAACAACAAACAGCTACAGCTAAAGATACAGATACAGCTACAGATACAGCTGCAGATACATGCTTGCTCATGGATATCTGCCCACCTTCGGGCGTCGTTGTGTGGCGCCTAAAAATAGACGCTTAGCATAGGGGGGCCGCCTTTGGACAATGCTACGTCGCTGCAGGCGAGAGCGAGAGCGCGCTAACATGTTCGGCATGATCGTGCTGTTGGCAATCGGCTGCCTCGTTCGTGCGCACGACGATGCCCGACCGCAGTTCGTTACGAGTCCAAAAGTGCCGTATAAGGCAAGGCTGCTGCTCCAGCGATCCCTCTCTCTCTCGCGCCTGTTCGCTCTCTTAATTTGCGCTCTCTTCGCTCACTGCGCGGGTGTGCGTGTGAGAGCATTTGCATGCGTTTTGTTGTTATTTTTACGTTGTGTTCTGCGTTGCTTCTTGGTTTCTTTTTAGGTCGTGGGGGGATCTCGAACATTAATTTCGTTTGCCTCGTTCCCATTTGAACCCTCCCCGCTCAGCCCCTCGCCCGTGTGCTGACTATATTCTTGATTTTTTCATAACTTTCGTGTTTTTCGTATGTCGTAATAAATTCATTTTCTATTTTCGATATTTTCTCGCATCGCACATCGCACATCGCCCATCTCTCAGTGCTTCGCTTGCTTCGCATTTCTCATTTCTCTTTTTTGGCGCGCACGTTTGCACCTTCAATGAAATTCCACTGTTCGCACTTCTATTTTTGGTCATATTTCCCATTGCTGCCCAATACCCACGCCCCCCACCCAATACATACATATATATGTACATATATATGTTTCATACATATGCACTGCCAATGTAATGAGCATAATTTACCTAAATTGTTTATTTACAATTGTGAATTGTATGCAACTCTAGCAGCACTCCAGAGTCTCGGTTGGGGGGACCTGGAGGCTGAAGGCTGGAGGCCCTTGCAGGGTATCCATTTAAATTAGGTTTATATTTTATTTTTAGCAGCAACTAAGTGGGGCATGTTTACGTTTTATGGCATAGTCTCTGAACCGAAGATCTTCCAACAACATGCAACATTCGAGCAAACATATAACACCTATACACGCATATACATATATTCACTATATAGCTGCAGATACAGATACTATGCATATGTACAACAAGTAAATATGTTGTTTTGCTCGAAGTGAAACCGAAAAGATTTATGTCGCAAATAGGACAGCGAGGCCATATGCTTTTATTGGCGCAATTCGAGCATAGTCTATGTCTATTGGTATGTCTATGTCTTTATAGATGTACCTAATAAGATATACATAAGATTAGTGTAGATATTCGTTGGAAAGGCTTAGAAAGACCAGACGGCCAATGGGAATGACTAATCTTTGCCTATTATGATTTCAATTTCAATTCGCCAAAATATCATTTAAGTTAATAAGTATATTTAGCTTTTTATGTGCTATATTTAACTTAGGATGGTAACAACTCAGAGTCTCGATCTTCTGCTTCTTTCCCCACTTCCTTTCGTACAGATTTTGAATGATATTTCGGAACTGATCAACGAATTATTAATACCCTTTCTGCGAAAAGAATAATGCCAAATAATTATGAAATTTATCTTATGATCATACAATCAGTTACAATAGTTTTAAAAATAACAGTTAACTGTTTTAAAATTAGATATATTTATAAAGTTAAATAATATAAATTTTATATAAATTATACATATTAATTTGTTTTTGAAATTAAGTAGAGCTGACTTCATTCAAAATTAATTTTAATTATACATATTTTCTTTCTGTTCGGCTTTTTGAACGAATGTATTATATCACAAACAGAAAACTATTTTCTGTTTCAAACATTTTCTATTAATATCCACTTAGCATAGAAAATACAATATTGACCTATACTCTATAAAGAGTTGAAGCAATATTTAAAAATATCAAATACTGTATGATTAAAGTTACTAACCTGAGGAGGCTTCCAATTTCGGATTAGTTTTTACACCAAAAACTAGTTTGCATAATGAAAGCATATTTAAAACAATTTCTTACCTTTTAAAAAAAAACAAGTTTCAAAATTATTTTGATTGCTTTTTGCGATATTATCGTGTAGCACATACGAAAATTTTCGCAATAAAGACTTGTATGCAATATTGTTCTAAAGTCATCATATAGTTATATTTGATATATAAATGGTGGTTTAATAGTGTTGTCCATTTGAAATTTGAATCAATGTCCCGATGCATAATAAGAAAAACAACTAATCCTCTATAAATTTAAATGTTTGTAATATACAGTAATTTATGGCCATTTATTATATATTAACATCAATTATGTATGCATTATTATTAAATGAAATTTTACACCTAAATAAAAACGATGTACTAAAAAAACGACCACATGTGTTAATACACAAATTGAGCCCAGTTTTTAAAAATAATCACTTTCTTAAATATTATATTGATAGCAAAAATATATTAAATTAAATTATTATTAAACATGAATATTAGATTGAAATTCCTGATAGTAAACTAGCATAAATATATTGTTGGAAATCGAGTTTACTATATAACATATTATGTTTATATAATTACAGCAGGTCACAATATTTTTATTCTCTATGTAGATTAATTGCGGTAGAAGATTCAATTCAAAATTGATACATTTTTGGAGTGAGAGAACTTCTTTTGAGCTGCTGTGTCCTTATTTAAACAGTGAACAACCCGCATGTCAAGCATTAAGTTGCAATATCATTAAAATTGTATCCAAATGTTTTCCAAATGAGCAATCAAAACTCGCGCCATAATCGCAATCAAATCGCATCAGGCCGAAGAACAAACAATGGCCCGAGGTCGCAGGCGGCTGCCTTGAGGCCGAAACACAAAATTCTCAGCTCAGCTCAGTTCAGAAGGCGAGTGCGAGTTGAATGGCAAATACATAGATTGTATAAATGTATAAATGGTTAAATCAAAATTTAATAAAACCCAGTCAATTGTACAGTGGGGGGCGTTGCTGTCAACGCTCTCTATCTTTTGGCTTTGGCTTTGGCCAAGGAATTTTAATAATGAGCACGTATCCTGGCAGCGCTGTTGTTTTAGTGCACGTGCGCCAATTGCCAACACTAAAGGGATTCATTTGTGAATTATCCAATGCCAATGCCAATGTCGATGCCCCATCTGCTGTATCTGCCGAAGCCGAAACCAAAACCGTATCCGAACTCAATCCCGCACCACGGTTCCTAAGTAAACAACGAGACGGGAGGGGGGCAGAGTCTGGCCCAGTCCGGCTGACTGGCTGACTGGGAATCAACGAAAACAAATTGCAATTGAGCCTGTGACGGTGACATTGGCGGCTGTTGGGTGACAAAGTGGCCACCACATCATACAGAACAGACTTGGACTGGGACTGGGATCAGGGAGGGAGACGCTGGGAAACGCGCTGCGCATTTGACAGCTCAAGCGAAATGCACACAGACGCCCAGAGCCAAGGCAACAAGCCGTTACATGGCTGCGGCTGCCACATCATGAGGCAAGATAATCATGTTGATGATGATGTTGCTCTTGGCGTGGGCGAAGCAACCCTTAAATTTGCGGAATTTTTATGAAGCCAGGAGTTCATCAAAGTGACCAAAACTATCCCTTGCATTAATTGCAAATTAGTTTGCCAGTTTATTGGATTTGCCACTTTCCTTCCCTTCTATCTCTGCATATTTGTAAACACGCGTGTGAAACAAACAATGAATCGATTCGATTCGAATTGAATTGAACTGGAGTGAAAGTTGAACTGTCTCCTCGGATGGTGAAAGGGTTTTAACCACAATCGCCCTCTTTGGTGGCTAATTGAGCTAATCGCCATTGTCAATGCTGATTGTCATTGATTTGCTTAGCGCATTTGCGGTTCAATTCACACTGACCACAGTCCAGAGTGTGGCAGCTGGAACGTGCAACGTGCAACGTGCAACGCGCATCGTTTGCAGCTGCATCTGCCCGCTGTTGTTTATCATAAAATGCGGCACTTGGCAGCTAATTTGAGGCAGCGCCTGAAGCATGTGGGGAATCAGGAACAAGTAAATCAGGTCAACCAGGCGCATAAACACCCGTTCTCACAATTGGAATCCCAATCAGAACTCGATGCCGCATCCAAATTAGAATTTCGATTCAACAACTGTGCGGCGGGATGAGTTCAGAACTGTAGGAGGAAAATTGAGTGCATGCACTGCCTCTGGAGATGGAGTCTATTTTTAAATAAGACCAGAGAAGGAGGGACCGAGAGGGAGAGATTGAAGCGATTGTGTGAGCGAAAGGGAGAAGCCGCACAAACATTTTCCAGAGCCAGCATGGAATATTTTAGAAAGAGCATTCGATTGTTTAGCTAGTTTGCTGAAATAATAATAAAATGCTCAGATACACACAGCCCCAATATATCGCATTTCAGATCTAAGTAATGCCACATTCCCCATCAGCATCGTACCATTTATTCCCAATTCAATTGAGTTTTCAAAAGAGACAAATATTTAGTCATAAATGGATTCACGTGCTGCCTGCAATAATTTAAACCCAGAGCAGACAAGTGGTCATAGCGAAGCCATGAGTATGGATGGCTATATCTACATACATATACTATATCTTCATCTATATGTCAAATGCGACGAAAATACAATTCGCATAGTCTATGAATGCCGCACTGTACTACGACTATTCGACTCCAGAACGATGAAAATATTCAAGAACACAAAGCGAAATACGAAAAAAATAGAAAACGCATTCGAAATAGAGAAGCAACAGAGAAGCAAGGCACTATAAAAAGAGAGAAGGCAAAATGTTGAAATATTTTTATGGCAAATAAGCAGTATACACACGGATCTTTCTATAGATTAGAGTGGGCCTAAGCAAATGGCTAGGCTAAACATCTAAAGCGATTCGAATTCTTTAAGAATATTCGTTGAGAATATGTTAATAATATAATTTTCATTAATAATATAATTTTTTAAAAACTTGGCTACAAATTTAATTTCTAGTTTTATTAAATTGAATGGTTTATTTTGTTTCTTTTAATGAATCTTTATTCAATATGGTACTTCCTTAAAATTCGTTTAACGTTAATAACAAAATAATAAATTTGAAGAACACTTTTTTTTTAAATAAATTATTAATGTATAACATATATTTCAACCAAATTGATTTTAATTTAAATGTGTTACCTTTTCAAAAAAATAAAAAATATGAACGGCGAAAATATTTTAAGCTTAAATGAAATTATTGACAGCTATTTTAATATTATTGACATCGTCGTCACGTTATAATAATTTTTTAATATTTTGTTTAATAAAATATAAAACATGGGAATTACATGCACTTAAAACACGTTTTTGTTTTATAATGTTTTATTGTCTTGTCAAACTTTTATTAAATTATTAAGTAAAATATTTTCTAATAGAAGTCTATAAATAAATTTCTCAGCTAAAACGATACCCTATTTAAATTGTAGTTTGTTTGGCTATCTTCAGAAAAAAAGTGCATATAAAATAAATACTTTTATTTTATTTAATTAATTCAGAATAAATATTTTGAAATTTTAATATTTAGAAATTATGTTGGGGCCAACCTAAAGCGTATAATCAGCATATGCTCTCTATAAGCAAAGGAAATAAATGACGCGGACATTTATGGTGTGCGGCCAAAGCAGAATATTTCAGTTAGATACATATATTCGTATAAGATATATCTAATATATAGATATTGTAGGTATAGAAAATGCTGTTCGATAATTTGTTGTGCTGTGCGCTGTTTTGGCGCTGGTTTCATTTCGGGCCAAAGATTTTATTTTTAACATTGTTATTTTATATACACAACAGCAAGCGCATAGAACAACAGCAACACCAGCAGCAACAGCAACAGCAACAGCAACAGCAACAGCAATGAAAGAGAAAAAGAATGAAAGAAATATGAAGAAAAATACCGCCAACGCTTTCATCATCGACCAAACGGGCACGATCAGCTGTATGTCATCAATATGCGATATATTTTGTGGGCAACAAAATCAAATACGATCCAATTGTGGATACGAGTGCAGCTATGTGTCTGTGTGTGTGTGTGTGATGGAACATATATGTTTGTAGTTGTACATTTGGCTAGTTGAATCGGAAGTTATATGTTTGGTGGGCAGCTGCTGGCCTGGCATTGCCACGCCTCAGCTTCCCCTCCAACTTCTCTCTTCCCTCTCCACCTCGTGTGGCCATGAGGCGCCATCCGTTCGGACTCGGTGGTTTTTGACAATTCCTATATATAGACTGAGAGCGAGATAGTGTGAGAGTGAGAGAGAGAGAGAGTAGGCATATTCAAGAGTTGTTCGCAGTTTGCTGCATTGCGCTGTGGAACACTTGTCGCTGTCTAGTCGCCTCCGTCTGGTCGAGACAGCGACTGTGACTGTGACTGTGTCTGTGTCCAAAAGCTGATCCCAATGTTGTTTTGCGCAAAAATGATTCAGGAATTTTAATTCGTCATTTGGTGTTCTTTCAAGTTCAATTCACTTGGACTTTGACTTGCACTTGGTTTCCACTGCATTATTTGTGCAATGCACTTTATTTTTGGTCCACCGCTGACAAAGCGACAGGCGACTGAATGAGCGAGGGGGACGGAGATATCTACCCATTCCAATTGCGCACATGTGTTTTACTTCTGCTTGATCTTGGGGGAGGCTGTGGCTGTATTATCGCCTTATATGGTGCTTGGCACCGACCACAAACATATCTATCTGCAGCTTCTTTGCCTTCCTTAAATTGTTTTCCTTTGTGCAGCCCTTTATTTTTGTTTTGCTTGATCACTCAATCAGCGTGCAGCTAATAATAAGTGCACATTAGTTGACTGCACGTTTCCTCTTCATGGCTCATTTACAGTTTGACAGCTGGGAAATTGAATGCTCGAAATTGTCTTTTGATTGATTAATGCACATTGAAAGCTCGCTTGCAGCTGTAAAGCACACGAGTTTTAAAAGCTTTGCACTGCTTGTTTGGCAGAATTGCTAGCATTTTTTATATTTCAATAAATATAGTTTATTTTAAATAAACACTTCATATATTAAAAATGTGTTTATTTAAGATAATATTTAAAATTCATAAATGAATTTGACTTTGAGACGACGAATTTGAATTTGTTCAACTGCTTGTTAGCTTACCACAAGCAGTACACGTGTAAACTGCTTGCCTGCGCATGTAGTTTATAAGCAACCAGCCATAGATGGCGCCACTACAACATTCGAATGAGATAAAAGTTTTAATTTATTTGCATTATGTTTTTTAATTTGATTTTGAAATAACGTTAATAAATTAAAATTCCTAAATGCACTCTCCACTTTGCGACTTGGTCTAATTCACTGCAAACACACGCTGTGCTTTATAAATTGATATTACTTTCCATTATTTATGGCTTAATGCACTTCCATTTAAGAGTGTAATTTTCCCATGCATTAATTAAGTGTCTCAAATGGATTGCAACGCTGCAATTGCCTCACAAAATAAACACGAGCTAAATTCACCCCTAGCATGCCACAATATCCCTATATACCATAACTATAACTATCCCTATTCAACATATGTATATTCCGGTTCATTTCCCCCGGCGATTTACGGCTGGTGTAATTCCCCCCGCTCAGCGCTCTTTATGTGCATTCGAAAGAGATTTTTCCAAGATTTTGTGCGTGTGATAAGCTCCGGGTGTAATTGCCTGCAATTATCATTCTGCATATGGGAGAGTGAGAGTGAGGGAGCAGAATTCTGCCGAGGTCGTGCTTGTAATGTGTGTCTGTGTGTGTGTGCAGCGGGAGGTGGTCAGCGTGCTTACATTTTAATTGCCCGCGGCGTTAATCAATTATAATTTATTCATTATTTTATTAGATTCGACTACTGCTTTGTGGCCACAGCAACTACATGCAAATAGTACAAGCAAAGACGAAGATATATTCCCCTCTCACTCCTGTCAATTATGTGTCATTATGCGCCTTTGTTTGCTGTGCATTTAGTCCCTTTTAATTGCATTTAATTGCTGCTTGTCAGCCATTTCAATTTGTCTCTACTCGTACTTGCGTTTCCTTTAGGCGCTCGCTCGCTCTCGCTCTCTCTCTAGAGTCCTTCCGAGCTTCTAGCCTGGGGCTTTGATTATTAATTGAGTCATTAATGAGATTCTGACAAGACGATTAACAATCCTGATAACGTTTTGATAGGGCTAATTGCAAGATCGAGCTTGCCTCATTACCCAATCACATATTTCACCATTCAATTAAACTGTGTGGACAACTGTATGCTTTAACTGCCCCTCTGCTAGATTTACTCTGCAACGACAAGTGGCGCCATCTGTTGTCCAGTGGCAGCACATTCAGCTTACAAGCTTGACTATCAGAACTGCTTTCTTCACGCTCAGTTGATCTTGCTTGGACATTTGGTTAAATAGTATTGTGCAAATGTATGTAACAGGCATAAGAAGACATTTCCAAACCTATAGAGTATACAATTATTATGTCTTCTTAATCAGCATCAAAAGGCGAAATGATTTAGCCATGCCCGTTTGGCCAACTAATTTGTTTTTTAATTTATTTAATGACGGGTAATTCGGTAAAAAATCTCTAAAGAATCTGAATATCGGAGCAAAGCGTATTTTTTTTATAAATTTTTAAGAGCAGGTGTTCCCAGAAAATAAATACGTTTAGACATGCTTTTTATGAGCGACAATAAAATATGAAATTTTTAAGCCATGTAATTTCCCTAGCACATTTCATTACCAAATGTTGTCCACAACAATTATTTTATTCTTAAACTTATTAAGCTTTCAATAGAATTACATTTTTATTACTTTCCAAATAATTATTTTTAGGCAGCCAAATTGTTTATGTAGTTGTCAGTTTAATCTTCGTCTAGTGCATTAATTCAAATGGAACTCGCAAATTAATACCACTAAACTCATTCTATAGCAAGCACGATTATTGAAATCGATTGTTCGCTGTGAAATTTTTACATTTTGCGGTGGCCTCATTTTGTGATCAACAAAATTGTAATTTCCATTTGCCGCCATTTCGCAGAAAGTTAATTTTCCCACTTTCGCCCCGAAAACCAAAAAAAAGAGAGCGTAAATAATTTAGAAATCGATGTGAGCTAAAACTTGTTTATTTATTTTGTGCTAATATGCATTGTGATTAGTTGCAGATTTCTGTCTGTAGGATTTATTGAAATGTTACAAATAATGCTAAGTAATATCTATTTAGCCAGCGTGTTCCGCATTCCGCATTCGCATCAGTTTCACAATATATAATAGAATTTTCGGAATGTATAAATGAGAGTATAACAAAGGCTAAAGTACTGAATTTGTATTACAGGGGAATCGGGGTGATTGTGGAGTTGGGAACACGCCTCTATTTTAGTTGTGAGAATTCGCATGTTTGAGATTTGGAAACTCTTGGTTCACTGGTTCTTAGCTATACAACTGAGGATTCGCTAAACTAAAACACATACGATACACGATATTGGGATAACTAAAGGAATACGATACGATACGATACGATATTAGAACTTTTGATTGGAGCGTGGAGCATGTGAGGGATCTTGCAACTAAGGCTAACACTCGAGGTTAAGCTAGACCATGGAGACGAGACCCTTGTTCAGATTATCGAGATGCTCCTTCGCCTTGATGCGCAGCGTGGCGATCGAATTGCTCCGCATATCCACCGAGGGGGCGGCAACGGACTGTGGCGGTGTTGTGGTCGTCGGTCGCTTCATGGCCAGCGACGAGGGCGGCGGAGGACTCTCCCGCCCCACATCGAGCAGCTCCTGGCTGCACTTCTCCATGCCGCCGCCGCCGCCTCCGCCGCCGTTGCTGTTGCTGCCGCCGTCGACGTCGCTGCAGTCGCGTGGATCGCCGTTGGAGTCGGCATTGGAGATGCTGAGGTTTTGCGGGGACATGCAGACGTCTGGGCCGCTGCACTCCAGCGACGAGGAGGAGGACGACGTGGTCGAGCATGCCGTTGTCGTTGTGGTGGGCGTGGCATTGGGCGGCAGTGAGGCAAGGACGCCGTGGTGCGGCGACAGCGACGTCGCGTGCGGCGACATGCGTGACAGGTGCGGCGAGAGATGCGACAACGGCACCGCATGATGCCCGGCATGCGAGTGCGGATGCGGTGGCGGTGGTGGCGGCGGATGCGGCCCACTGGGCGGTGGCGCCAACTGCCCACTGTGCGGACCGTGCGGTGGCGGTGGCCCGTGATGATGCCCCATGGCAGCCAGGCTGCTCATGGTCAGATTGCCCGGAGCCAGACTCAAAGGCGGCGTCAAATAGCTGGGATAAACAGTTTGGGGATGCGACAAGAAGCCTGTAAAGAGAGAGCAAGTTTTAATTGTGGATCGATTGGATCGTTGTGGATCGTAAGCTTACCTGGCAGGGCACTGAGAAGTGGGGGCGAGAGCCAAGGATCGACGGGCAGCCCAGATGCGCCGCAGCCCAAGCGATGCGGCAGCTGGGTGAAGTGCGTCAGACCCAAACGCAGACTCTCGGACTTCTCCTGGCGACGCCACTTGGCGCGTCGGTTCTGGAACCAGACCTGCGAAGAGCAAGACAAAAGAGCGAGGGAGCGCATAAGTGTCAGTTAATTATGAGGCGAGCGCAGAGCAATTAAACGCGACGTAGGCGAATTTGGGCAGCACAAGGAGGAGCGCTAATTGAATCAGGCGCAAAATGCGAGAGTGTCTAAACAGACAACAACAATGCGAGAGAGCTGACAGCAGCAACAACAGCAACAACAACAGCAACGAAGGTCATCAAAGATAATTGGAAAACTGAATGAGCTTAATTACACGTGCCAGAGCGAGAGCGAGAGAGAGAGCAAGCTACAAAGTGGAACAAAAAAGCAAAATGGCCGCCGCAGCCAAATTGTTAATGAAAACAGCCGCCGCACACAAAAGTCAGAGCGAGACAGCGCTAGGGGAGAACGCACAAAGCAGCAGAAGCAGCAGCAGAAGTAGAAAGACTGTCAGACAGACAGACAGACAGACAGATGGACAAACAAAATGGCGTAACAGCAAAAAGCAGCAACAGCAACTACAACGATTGACGTGGCCAAATGCTGTAGAAATAAAATTCAATTAGTGCCCGTAGCTCTAATTAGAATTATCGTTACAATGTGTGTGTGTGTGTGCAAAGCTTTTGAGCAGCTCTGCCAACCAGCGCGCAGCCCAAGCGTCTGTCTAATTAGTGACAAACGCAAAGAGAGCAAACGCAAGCCAAAGCGAGAGAGAGCGAGAGCGGGCGGGCGAAAGTGGAAGCGGGTTGCAAAGAGAGACAGAGAGCGTGTGTGTGTGTGTGTGTGTGTGTGTGTGTGTGGGAGGCTTGTGGGCTGCAAGTGGGCGGCGTATTTTGGATTTCCGTTATGCCGCCGGCGACGCTGCCGCTGCGCTCAAAGTAATTAAATGCAATTTGCGCAAATTAATAAGAAATTATTTTTGATGGAAATTTCATTACCATTATGTCGCCCTTGTTGTTCTTGTTGCTATCGTTGCTCTGCTTTCAGCCGACATAAACAAGGCTGTGTCTGTGTGCCTGTGTGTGTGTGTGGAAGTTGTTGTTTGTGTGTATTCTGTGTGCCGCTTTGGTTGCTGCGGCTGTTTAATTAAACATAATGGCGCGTAAAATTATTTTCGTTGTCAATTTGGCGCTCAGGCAGAAACTGATTTGCATTACAAATTTGCCGAGCGTGCAGCTAATTGTCTGGCAACCTCCCCCCGTCTGCCTCAGCCCAGTGATTGGCAGCGAATGTCGCAAACGGAAGAGCGAAAAGTGAAATTTCTGCTGTGCTTTTGCAAAGAGCAAATCAACTTTGGCAACTAATTAAGGCTAATAAGTAGTTGAGGCTGCTGGATAATTGCTTATATGCGAACGAACAGTAAAAATATCGTTTAAATGCGACTAATTAAAAATTGTATTGCGCGCCAAAAAGCATGCTACACAAATTTAAATTACGACTGTTAATCAAGGGTTCTTCGAAGCAGGAATTTCTCTTCAAAAACTATTCTATAATTAAATATTGTTATTCTTTACATTAATTTAAAATTTATATTGAAACAATTGAGTCTTATTTCTTATTTCATAATATGTAAAGATAGCAAATTTAACTTGCTTGTTATAATAACCATTTTTAATTAAAAATCTGCTTTTGGGTCGATGAATATAATTTAATAAATAATAAATTTAATAATATGTAAAGATAGCAAATTTAACTTGCTTGTTATAATAACCATTTTTAATTAAAAATCTGCTTTTGGGTCGATGAATAGAAAACGTCTAACTTAACAGATGTTTGAGATTTATTTGTTTGCTTATGTTGTTGATTTTTATATTTTAATTGTCAGTCTTATTTGACTTTAACTTTTGGCAGCTAAGTAAGTTTGGCTAAGTGGCAAATGAATCTATAGTTCAATTAGCATAGATGAGAGGACTGTAATAACAAAGCTCAAGGAGCAAAAACCAACTCAAAGTCTAATTTCCTGTCTCTCAAATCTGTACGAAGAAAATAAATTAAAGTTAGCAGCTTTAGGCCACATTCAAACACACACACACACACACACACACACAAGCCGAACTTCAAATGTTAAATGAATATTGACATTCGGCAGTGGGAGATGGGAGGGTAATGGCGGCGTAGGGAAGCGAGGATGGATTGGGGGGCCACTCAAAAGCTAGCGCCATGTTGCTGTTGTTGTTGCTGTTGTCGCTGCTGCTGCCGGTCGCCGACTGTTATAATTTGAGTTTGTGCTTCTTCATTTTAATTAAATCATCAAAATCAATTTTGTAATTTCCATTCATGGTGCGTCATAAGCCCCAAAAAGAGTGACAGCAGCAGGACGACAGCGACAGAGACAGAGACAGCGAGAGGACGAAGAGGGAGATAGGGGAGAGGGAGGAAGCCTAGTATTGATGGGTGGCACGCCCATCATCGTCATCATCAACGTTCTCGGCATCCACATCATGATGACGATGGCAAATTGTCTGCTTTCATCTTTGGCTCTTGACGCTCGCCTCGCTATGTTGTGGCAACAGCTCTTCCCGCTCTTTCTCCGGCCTCTTCTCGCCCAACTGGCATCAAACTCAATTTTCCACCCCATAGACACAAATACAAATACACGCACACTCTCTCACTCACACACACACACACACACACACAGCCTGTTTCAGCCATTTTCAATTTTGCTACATTTTCTGCTGCCCGCCCATTCGCAGCATCCTCGTCCTCGGCTGCCTGCGGCATTTGGCATTCATGTGGAGCTCGCGCTGATGTTGCCGCCACTTCCACCAGAGCACGCGCCAGGCCACAACACTGTCCCCATCTCCTTGCCTCCTTGCCTCGTCCCCTGCTCTCTTCACACTACCCTTGGCAGTGCCCAGTCAACCACTTTTCAACTTTAATCTTTTTCATAAACTTCACATTGGCAGCAAACAATTTGCGTTGCCGTGTACCCCAAAAAATGGTGACGTTGATGTCGCCTTCCCGCTTACCCACCGCTTAAATGGCGTTGAGCATCATCCCCCATAACAACAACAACAACAACAGCAGCGAGAGCAACAAGAGCAACCCCATGGGCGACCTTTATTCTCATCGTTGTCGTCGTCGTCGTCGTCGTCTTCTTTAATTTTGTTCGCAGCAAAGTTTTGCCGTTTTATTGGAAAACTTCTGCCGCAAAGTGTCGTCGCCCAAAAGCATACAAGGCGTATACGCAATTTGGCTTGTACTCTCAGCAATCGTTCTGTCCCTCTCTCTTCTTCTCTCTGTCTCTCTTTCCTACTTGTGTATGTGTGTGTGTGTGTGCTATGGCACAAATTGCTTTTCGAATGTTTTTGACAGTTTGCAAATTGGAAAATTGACTTTTAACACACAAGAGCTCAGCAGCTTAATAAAACTGTTTGCAACTTGAACTACGCAGCGAGCGAGACGGCAACAGAGACGACACTGAGGCGAGAGAGAGTGAGGATGGGGGAGGGAAGGGAAATCGAGGTAGACATCTTGTCATTATAATGGTCATTGTTGAGGTTCCTGGCATACATATTCATTGGAATACTTCCGTCTCCTTCTCCGTTTTTGTGGCTAACAAATTGGAAAAAGTTTTGTTGCCATTTGGTTAACTAGCTTTGGCCCTTGGGCGCTACCAATTTGCCGTTTATCGTTTATCGTATATCGCTTATCGTTTATCGCTCCATCTAAACTGATGATAGTATTCCCATTTCACTTCGCATGTCATGCAATTCAATCAATTTGATTGAAGTTGAAGTTGCGATAGCTATTTAATTGCATGGAAAATGCCAGGCTTCGGCTTCAGGCTTCGACTATGGCGTGGACTGTATAATTAGAGCAGGGCTGCGACAACCCGTTGCGTTCAAGGATATTGATAGCGGCGCCTAAGCTAATGTCCCGTCGAATGCATCTGCATTCAGCTCTCCTCGCTCCCTCTCGTTCTTTTCCTCTGTCTCCCTTTCGCTGGCCGTGTGCAAGCTTTAATTCAATTAAAAAACTGCCAGACCCGAACTCAAACTCAAACTCAGACTCGACCCTAATTATATGGCTGGCAGGATTTTAGTTTGGCACACAGACAGACATCAGTCATATCCTTGCAATGCAGTTCGCCTGTCATAATTTCAGTCAGTCCGTCAGCCCTCGGCGCGCCAAACAAAGACTCAGCGTGGAGTCCTTTTGCGCTAGTTTATGACATGTTTTTCTTTTGTTGGCTTTTAGTTCCGGCCCTCGACTCGACTCGCCTCAGTCTGAGCCTCAGTCTCATTCTCAGTCAGGATCGCTGCCCGCCGGCATCCTGCCTCGACTGCCTCCAGCAAGCTCAATTTTCGGGGGCAAATTAGAGGCAAACAAAAGCTTACTGCGACCACAAAGCGCACAAGATGTTTTAATTAGTTTAAGAGCCGACAAGCGTATTGATTTACACTTGATGCCGCTTTGTCCTTCCACCGAGAGCGGCAAAGCTCTCTTGAAAGGACCGAAGATCGCTTCACAGAATTGAATCTGACTCTGCAGACTTTGCAGAAAGTTCTTGAGATTGGAATGTGTATATTTTCTAATGCAAATAATTCTGTTTAATTTGTAATAGTTCGACTTCTAAGTAGAGTTTTTCAATCAGCAGATTTAACGAATAAGCTAAGTTTCCAAATATCTCTTAAAATAACATATAAATAATATATAACATTTAATAATAAATGCAGTTCCAGTTCTTACTCAAGCCCAATAAAAATTATATATTTTATGAAATTGTTTTATAAAATGAAAAAGTAAGACAACAATAACTGAGACAACTGACCTAATTAAAATATTTTCTATTTTAAAACCACATATATGGAAGACCATAGCACTTATAGTTAACCATTGCCTTATTGTTTAAAAATCAAAACAGTGCTTTATCCATTATTTAGAGTTACAAACGCACATAATTATTATTTATGTTCTTCGTACTTGGTGTAATTGAATTTTCACACTCTTCACCCTAATGTGATTGGAATTTTCCCAGAGCTGTGGCTGTGGCTGTGACTGTGACTGTGGCTAATATATATGTACTATATATGCTCTACCTTGGCTGGCTCATTAGCCTTAATGATAGTTTAGGTTGCATTCGAGTCGCAGTAATACAAAGCGAGACACACGACTTCCATCCTGTTGCCCCCGTCCCCCCGTCCTGTTCTTGTGACCGCTGCCAGCCGCAGACAAACTTATCGCCTCAAATATCGCATGTGAAAAGTCAAAGGGCAGCTAAAGGCAGGTCCTTCTGTTGGTGCTTGGCTCATTTAACACCCACTCGATCAACGCGCTCAAATTTCCTTTCAATTTCAATACGAATTTCTGATTGTGGCCTTCTTCTGCTCAACTTGAGCTGACTTTGACTGCCGTAGAGATTGTCGAAGCAGCAGCAAGATGTGAGAGGGGAGCGGGGAGAATAATTCGACTGCAGTCGTTGGCACTGTTTGACAGGGCGTGTTTGCTTGCGCCACGTGTCACCCTGTATTTAATTAGCTATTTATTTACTTGCTGACATGCCGAGAACGAGAGAGCGGGAGAGGGAGAGGGAGAGGGAGAGAGAAAGATCTGAGGCAGGGGAGGAGCACAACACAACGAACAGTCGCACGCACAGTTAATAAGCAGTTAAATCGGCTACAAAGGACGACAAATATGCCCAGCAGCTGCTTGGCAAATAGTCGACTGGGAATGGGCATTATTAAGAGAGTGGCTTTCGCTTTGGCTTCGGCTTTAGCTTTGGATCGTGGGTAGTTGGACAGTCACACGCTCCGCTTGTCGCTTGTCGCTTGTTTCGCGTTTTGTTGACACACACACACGACGCATTTTTAATTTGCAACAGTTTCAAGCCAGCAGAAGGGGGCGGGGGGCAGGGGGGCACAGGTAAAGGGGGAGGTCGAAAACGTCTCTGTTTTCGATGTGGCCATTAACATTTCCTTTGATTTCAATAATCATAGCTTTGCCCAAAATAAATAATATTTATTTTTAAGAGAAGGAGCAGAAAGCTAAAAGAAACGACGGCTAGAAATAAAGTGTGAGTCAGTGTAGATTGATGAATAGATAAAACAGAAACTTTGCTCAATAAAAAGCACAGCAGTTAGAATCCACTACAATGAAGTTTAGTTGTGGAAGCTGAGAGTGCATTTGAGAGCACAGTTCGTTGCAGTTACAATCCACAGATCAAGCCGAAATTTCAGTCCACACTGTGAAATAAACCCCAATTAGAGTCCACAGTGCGTATACGAAGCGAAAAGTAATTAGAGTCCACATTTGGATGCTTTTAAGTGCAAGAGCAGAAAAGCATTTTATATTGTTCTTTTTTCAGTTATAATTCTTTCCTATGCGCTGTAGGAGCTTCCCTGATGTCAATGTAAATAAGCTGTACTTTTGCAGCAACCCTCGCAGGCAGGTCGGCGTTTAGTTCTAAGCACCCGAAAAATTGCCGGCGGTTATTTTCGCTGGCGTTTGCCACGCTGGCTGATTACGCGCATAATTTGAATAATTCCTTATGACAAAATAAATTAGTCGACTGCGAAGTTGTGTGAGTGTGTGTATCCTGGATGTGTGTGTGTGTGTGTTGTGCAGTGGCTAAAAGTTTGATGCATATATTAAAAATTGTTCAAGCTGTTCTCGTTTTTGTTCCCGCTCTCGTTTGCATTCTCCTTGTCGTTGTTGCTGTTGTTGTTGTTGCTGGTTTTGATAACTTAATTATGTATTTTGCGTGAGCCAAAAATGTGGCATACAGTGGGCCAAAGAGCAGCAAAGCGAGGCCGAAAAATTGGTTAGGTGATTAATTAGCACATAATAAAGTGGCAAGCGCACGGAAAATTATTTAAGTGTTTTATGATTTATTCATAGAGGTCGCGCAACCACCAACAACACGAGAGAGAAACGACCACAAAATTGGAAATAATAATTAAATAATAAACAAGCGATTTGAATACGCGTAAAACGCATAAAACCAATTAGCATGTTACACAAATTAATTAAAAGCGGAAATCAAAAGCCCCAAGAACCATGTCACACATTTCAGCCCAGAAAAAAACCAAACAAAATATAAATACATACTTGTAATTATAATAAGCTGCTTGTTCTGTGTGTGAGTGTGTGTGTGTGTGGGTTGATACCCAAAAATACTGGGAAAGCTTCAAGCTGAGACGTCGTTGTCGATGTCGTTGTCAAAACAAGCATTTATATAAAGCTGATTAAGTCACATTTCACATATCGTTTCATGCGAAAAGAGAGTGAGGGAGGAGTGAGAGAGAGAGAGTAGTGGAGAGAGGAGAGAGAGAATAAACAGGAAGGTAACCCATAAGCAGTACCTGCCTCATTTCGTTGAAAATTTCTTTTGATTGACTCCACTCTCGCCTGAGTCACATGAGCCCAATTTGAAATTGTTCTGTTTTCGGGCCTAATTTGACAACTTAAGCCCAATGCTCATTTAAACTGACAGCGTTTGTACGAGTATCTGAGCGTTTGGCTGGGAATATCTCACAGATTGTGTATCTGCGGCTCTCTTTGATTGAATTGATAAAGACTGCTCCAACCACGCGTGCAAAGTGAATGCATAATCAATTCCTTATTAGACGACATTAGAACTAATCCATTATGGACTAGTACATATAGTAATGAGATGTGATTTAAATGAGAACTGTAAAGGAAGGCCATCTTCAATCAATCGCGAAGGAAATTAATTGCTACTTATTGTTATTTAACATGTTAAGACTATTTATAAATTACTCTTTTTATCATTCGTTTGCTATACAAAATTTCATTTTAAAAAATACGTTTGACTTCCACAAACATGATGTCGTTCTTAGTATTTTGTATTTACTTTATTTATTTAGAGTAAGACAATATAATTAAAGTTATATTCTGCAGCTTAGTAAAACGCTTGATATTATGCAAAATTATATTTGCCTCCAAAACATGTCTCCGTTTAAAAAGTTAATAAATATATTCTATATACACTGCTTAACAAACTTGCATTCAAAGTTAAAACACAATTACACGCAATTTAATAGCTGTTGGATGCAGCTTTAGAAAGTATCGTTAAGCTTGATCTAATCAGTTTATTTGTCAATTTTGGGCTCGTTAAAAATGAAAGAAAAACAATTTTTGCCGCTTATTCGATTTGTGCACACGAATTTAAAGGGATATTCTGTGAACACTTGACATCTGACACATGAAAGAATGAATTGAAGGCAAGTGCCATAATGCGATAATAATAATGCGAAAATTTGGACTACACAACAGGATTTGTTGTTGCTGTTGTTGTTGATGTTGATGTTGTTGCTGTCGTTGCTCTTGACTTGTGTCGCACTTGAAACCTTCAGCGCAGCGAACAGATGTGCAACTCATTACACAGCATTTAGGCACTTTAAATTGAATAATATTCATAATTTCATGGCCTCGCCGAGGGGTGGCAAATCACCCACCCCTGGCATGGAGTGGCCTCTGCACTTGACGTCTCAAGTGGACTTTGAACTGAGTGGAGTTCAGATGAAACTAAGCAGCTGCTCAGCGAAAGATTTCGAGACACAAATTTAGTTACAGCTGCTAAGCTTAAGCTACATTTCTCTCTCTCTCCCTCTCTATTCCTCTCTCTTTCTCTTTTTGTTACTCTTGCTCTTTGCAATTTAGCATAAAAAAACGGCATAATTCCATTGTAATTGTAATTGTATTCGCTTGATTACATTTGATCGTATTTTGTTTCAGTTTAAGCCAAACATATTTCGAGTGCTCGCCCTCAGGACAGACGCTGTCAGGGTTGACGGCGCAAACGGGGGGGATCGGGGGTTGGGGGTCGGGCATGCAGCGCAATGTTTGTTGCCCTCTTTTTGCGCTGTAACCCCTAATGTCAAGTGAGGTTATGTGCGTGCGTGTCTGTGTGCCAGGGGTGGAAACGACAAGACTGTCGACGGGGGAGGCAAAATGATTTATAATTTCATTCCTTTTGATTTATACATTTTTATTGAAATGTGTTGACAGGTTACGCCAAATTCGATATGATGCCTAAACAAATTATGACCTGGCTTTGTTTCGCTTTGACAAGTGGACATGCCTGTGCTGCGGAGTGGACATTTCCTAGTCGCAGCTACTAAACAACTGCGACTAATCCGCAGCACGCGTGTGCGTCTCAATTTGATTTCATTAGCTGGCAAAAAGCGCAATCATTGTCGTTCGACAGCAAAGGATCAAGTGAGTCGAGTTGGCAGGACACGTTTCGCAGCTTAAATTACGCACACGTTGGCAGTGCCAGTGCTCGAAGCATGTGTAAACTTGCCGAGATAAAAGGATGCGGCAAAAGTGCTTTAAAGTTTTGCCTCAAAGGCAAAGACTGCGACTGCGACTGCGACGACGACGACGACGGCGACTCGTAGACGACACCCTTCTGGGCAGGCCGCAGCGACAACGTGGAGCACAGCGTAAACTCAATAAGTCGCATAAAGGAATGAAATTGGATGCCATTGCAGCATCAACAGAGCGGGCAGCGCACTGGCAAACAAACAAATAACTGAACAAACGATGCCGACGACGACGACGACGACGACGACGACGACGACGACGACGACGAAGATGATGAACACAATGGAGCTGTTGTCCTTGCGGCCTCTCCTTCTGCTCCCTAGCTGCGTCCTCTCTCTCTCTCTCTCTATCTTAGTCTGTCTCTGTCTTCGCATTGCCAACTTAATTAATTGCGACACGCATTTGCTTAGGCGTTCCCGATCTCAGGTAAAGCTCCATCAAGGCGGCATCTCACTCCGTGTCCTTTGTGAAACGAGCCCCTAATGAGGGTTAATTGAAAGCGGCACAGCTCTCCGTTATCTGGTCTGTGGCAGCCACAAAAGCGAAAGCTGATAGCAACTGCGCTGTGAGCACTGTAATAAGCTCGGCTAGGCAAATGCCTCAGAGATCGAAGTCGAATTTGCTGCTCACAAAAAGATTTGAATTGAAGACAATGAATTACTAAACAAAGAAGAAGTTGAATTTTATAATTCAAATTTGAGGAAATTAAATCAGCCCTTGGACTTGAAATGCTATATGAAATTTTAAATTTGCTATTTATTTATATTAATGTCAAATTCTGTCACAATTAATACAGCTTATTTGACAAAAAAAAGACAAATAATCCATACACAAATCCTTATCAAACTATAATAAAATTGAACGCGATCTCCATTGAATTATTTAACAAAGAACAAGTAGAAATATTAGAGCTCAAAATTGAAGAAATTAAATCAGGCTTTGGATTCGAAATGCTATATAAAAATTATATCGTTTCGATATTTCAATTTTAATTTATCGTATTGATTGAACTTTAGCGGCAAGAGCTGAAATTTTGGAACAATTTTATATATAACATAGAATATCATTTTACAGAAAAAGGTCTCCAACTTTATATAAACATAAACATAAAACAAGAAATAAATTTCCTTCCTTCTTTTAATTTCCTTCCTCTACATCAGATATTTTCATTGACCTATTTATACATTTGAATGCCTTTTCAATTCAACCGCAGCCTTCTTAGGATGTTTTCACCGTAGCTTTGGGCTATTTTCGGCCATTTTGCATGCAGTGCAAGAGTCAGAGGCGAATTTGTTGTAGTTCATTGTTCAGGCTGGCAAACTGGTAATTAGGCAGCTCGCTTCAAGTGTTTGCTGCTGGCTTTGTTTTATTGGACAGTTTGCTCTGAGCTTAAGCAGCAGATGTGCAACAAACACACACAACAAACACAACACACACACATATCGACTACCCTCATACTTGACTCTGACTGCTTTTATTATTATTTATTATTGTTTACCCTTGCGTTGGCTTTGTTGTGGCTTTCTTGTGTGCTTGTGTCAAAGGTGGCATAATGTGTTAATTGTTTGCCCCTTCCACACGCCCACGCCACACCAGCAGCGAGCAGCGAGGAGCGAGCAGCTGTCGTTGGTATTTTGCATTAATTAAAAAAATAAGCGAAGTCCGGCAGGAATCGAAGGCGGCGTCAATGGGTCCACTTTGGAGCTGGACAAATCACAGAGAGTGCCCCGATAAATGGTCGCCTCTTGAAGGCGTGTTTCCCCAATGAGCAATTGTTGGCGCTTTGACAATAACGTGAATGAACTGAAAACTCACAGCCCCCAGAGAGGGAGAGAGGGGGGCGGCAAATGAGCCCATTCAGGCAATTGTCGAGCTCAATTTTGAGTATATTTCATTTGATATTCTGGATTGTTTGATTTTTACGACACAACTTAGTAGTTTGGCTCGTCCTTTTGCTTTCTGATTATTTTCATTATTAGATTTGTATAGGATTTCAATAAAAGCGCACAAAACGAGCCTAATATGCATTATTATTATTATGACATGTGAAAACGAAAGCGAAAGCGATTCAAATCGAATCGAATCGAAACGAATCGAGTTGAATCGCATCGATTCGACAGACAGACACATATGGAGACAGAAAGAGAGAGAGAGAGAGCGACTCTGACTAAGTATAATAATAATAAAAAACAAAGCGAAAGCAAAAGCAAACGCAAAGGAGAAACGAACATAAAAATACAGCAAGAACAATAATAACAACAACAACAACTTAAGGCCAGGCCATGGCAATGGCGCAAGTGGAATGCAATAAAAATCTATTTTATTTGTTAGTGAAATGACATTTTTATTTGTTTGCTTTTTATGCACACATACGCACACTCACACACACACTCGCAGACACACAGACACAAGCAGAAGAGTCGCCTGTCACGTCACACACGTCGTATGCGCAATATGGAGATAAATAACTATTTCCATCTCGTTTATTATACGATTGTTGTGCCTGCCGTTGTCCTTTGACATTTTTACGATATTTAATCATTTGACTATGGTAAATAATTGACATTTATTTATTTCATTTCATTCATTTGTTTATTTTTGCTGCTAATAATATTAATAACAATTGCCATGCTCGACAATTTCACTAAAAGCTACTCGTATGTTATTCCTATTCTTCCTTTATTTTTCTTTTATATTCTCATTTTACTCGTGCTCGTACTTGAAAATTTGCCATTTGATTTACTTTTGCCAAACAGGCAAGAAGCCAGAGCACGCAACGCATGTTTCCCCAATTTTTTTATTGAACTTCTTGACTTTGGTTTAATGATATCTCATAAATAAATCGATTACATGTGTTCCGGATAGTTCTCAAAATTGAATCTGGATATTGTACAATATTTAACTATGAAATTGCTGTTTATTTAACTGACCTATTGTCCACCGTTTTAAATAGTATTAGTTTTCCCAAAATAAATCTAAATGATTGACTAAATATTATTGCTAATAATTACTATGCCATAATTTGTTAATTTGATTTTTTTGCATACATTAATTATTTAAAATGAAAATATCACATAAATGTAATCGAATCATTTTTCCTTGATTAAATATTATTATTGCCTAAAATTCTAATAATCCAATTTGTAAATTTGTATTTTTAGCATACATAAATTATTTGCATAATATTACATTTTATCCAAAATGTTGTTGAGGAATTTTACCCGAAATCAATCTTAATGGCTTGTTTAATATTATTATATTCATAACATAATTTCTTAATTTGTATTTTACGCATAAATAAATTAAATGCAATAAAAATAGCACATACATGTAATTGAATCATTTTACCCAAAATCAATCTAAATGTTCACCACATTGATGGACACTCAGTCAGTCAAACATTAGAAATTATGTATTGAGCAAATAGTGAGAAGTATGTTAGGCATCGTCGATCAATCAACCCCTATTGAAGGGTAATCGTTGTGGTTAAAAGGTCGCAATTAGCTTTGCTTTGCCATGGCAAATTAGGTTTTAATTAAACTCTTTTTCGGCGCCGAGTGTGAAGCCTTTCGCACTCGATTGTGTTTAATACGCCGTATGATTGGAGCACGTTTAACCCTTAAAACCGTAACGTCTCCGGCCGATGTTTGAATGTAACCGAAACCAAAGGCGATGCCAAAGACCCTCGACGCAAATTGTTGGCTGTCAGCGTGTAATCCAAATAAAATAATTGTCATCTATGAGGCACTTTTCTGGCCATATGTTCTGGCTCACATCATAAAGGAACGACACAAAAAAATAGCATGAAACAAGGGGAGCTGATGGCAGCTGATGAACTCGCTGTGTTTTTGCAGTGTTAATGATGTGCCTGTCTGTCTTTGAGTCTTCCGAGTCTTGTGCTGTGTGTTTTGTATTTTGTGGTTGTTTAGTCCGTTAATCTGTTGTTTAATTTGCAGGGGCTTAACGCGTCTCTGTTTTGGTTACCATCTGAGATAAGCCCTAAGCCGAGGATATACCAAGAGGATACAACTCCTCCTCGTGGGGGGTTTAATATTAATTGCTTTGCCAGTGCCAATGCAAAATAAAATAAAAAACCACAAAATGACACAATTTCAATTTCATTTAGATTTCTTTTTGCTGGTCGCTGAGTCGAGTCGAGTTGAGTGGAGTCGAGTTGAGCTGAGACGAGGCGAGCGGAGCTGCTCCATTACAATGTAAACGAGTGGCAGGCAATATTGCCATTTAAACAACAATCAAACAAGCCACAACAATACAACAATGCGGCAATAATAACAACAACACAATGCATCAAATGCAAAATCCAATCAAACTTTTTAAACAAACATTTAGCAAATCTATTACAATGCACGTGGCATAACCAATACCAATACCACCAGAAATAGCAATGGCAATAGCAATAGCAATAGCAAAGCAATGCCAGTGACAATACGAAGACCGAAAGCAAATTCAGAAATAGAACCCAAAATGAACTCATCTAAACGAAGAAATTGTTGTACTATATTGCCAGCTGCCTCTTCCAAACGAATCAAACTGAACTCAACTGATTGACTGACTCCACGCTTCGGTTTGGGCCGAGTTTGAGTTTGAGTTGTTGCTCTGCTCTGAGTTGGCCAAGAAACAACTCGGTTAGTGTAGCTCTTGATGCCCTCTAAATGAACTAAACTATTACACTATTCTTGCGGATTGTGTTGATAAGCGAAATCATTAAAAATATTTTTGTACTTCGCTTACCGAACTAAGTGATTTTATTAATTCTGTCGATATACAAAAAAGAAGAAAAATTGTATTCAATTAATTTTTTAAATCAGTTAACTTTCTATCTATGTACCCCTGAAGCATTTTTCTTGCATGTTCTACTACTACAATAAAATATAATCAATAATACAAATTTTGAAGAATATTTTTTTCAAATTTACTTTTAATACCAGCAAAAATTAAAAATTAATATAATGAATATTAAAATTGACTATGGAATTTTTCTAAATTTTTATAACACCGAAAAGACTGAAATATATTAAGAAAATGTACGAAGAATATTTTTTCCAAATGAATTTTTAATAGCAGCAAAACTGCTATAATAAATTAATTAATTATAAAATGTACGAAGAATATTTTTCCAATTAATTTTGAATGCCAGGAAAATTGTTGTCTTTTTTATCCAGCTCATCTCTCAATATTACATAAAGCTGAATCAGTGTATTATATTTTCGGGCTGACTTTATTAAGTTGTTCTTTCTTATTTCCCGTACAATTTTGGTCTCCGACTTCTTCTCCTTTTGTGTGTCTGTGTGTGTGTGTGTGTGCAAACTTAATCAAAACAAATTTCCACCTTCAACGAGTTGCACACCAAGCAATTTCCCAGCCCGTAACGATAACTAGAACTTCATGCAAACTAACCGCAAATACGATTACACACATACACATACAAATACACTCACACACTCACACACACACACTTGCAAAGAGGGGGAAGCACCCCAAAAAAAAAAAACGTGCCCACTAAATCGAAAAAACGAGTTAAACTTTTTGGGGAACGCAGCGTCGAAGGAATTCGGTGAGTGCTTGCCAAAAAGGGGTGTAACCAGCGAAGGGGTGAGCGATAGAAGGGATCGAGAGGGGGGGGGGGGGAGGGGGTGGGAGGAAGTTGGGTGGGTGGCTGGGCTTGTGGCATAATTTGAATTCGTGTCAATTTGACAAAGTGACACATGAGGGCCGTACGACCATCTAGAAAAACGCTGATAAATCGCAGCGCCGTCGGTGCAAGAAATTTGTATGCGATTTTCGTTCATTACTTTTGTATTCCGTTTATACATATAGATATATACGAGTATCTGGTTGTATTTCGCTATTTGTTTATTTATTTATTTATGTGCATACATTTGTGTTGCCAGGCCGCGACAGTCCACAGACCGTAGACCGTCGACAGTGTCGCCAACGTTGCAACGCTGCGGCACGATAATGTTTAGTCAATAAAAATGATTTGTCGTCTGAGGAAACGAATTCATGAAATTTGATATTGTCCTCAACCGACTGACGACTCACGACTGTCGCCTCCCTACCTCCCCCCTTTTGCACTAGACTGCAGTTTATGGCTTAGAATAACACATAAAACTATGCCAAGTCAGTCTGGTCCACTGCAATTAGACGCTGCCTGCCACTCGAACCCTTCAATACTCCCAGTCCTCTAACGCGTTTGCTCCTTTTTTCTGGTATTTTGACTATTTTTGTAGGACTTTTTATTGGGTTCTCCGATTGCTTTTTGGGGGGGCGAGGCAGGCGTCTTTTATGCTACACCGCTGTGAAAGGAATTTACGAGGCGCCCCGCCCGTTAACGTCGCAATTTGCCACCCGAAACGAATGGCTGCCAGACATGCATCGCCCTCCCTCAGCTCCCTGCCTGCCTGCCTCTCTAAAGCTCAGAGCAAAAGGCGCACAGTCTCATAAAGTGCATTATTTCCTCAGCATAAATGCCTCTCCACCTCCCTCCTCGATCCTCGCTTTCGACTAACTTCTGGCCTGCATTGTCATTTCGCAATTGAGACATAAATTTTAATATGCACTGAAAGAAAGTTATGGCACTTTTTGTCTCTCTGCCTCGAAAGTTTGTGTGGAGTTTTTTGTCATACAAATCGAATGGGACTGGAGCCGAGGGAATGGTAAGTTGGGGTTTGGGGTCTGGGGACTTGGGATGGGGGCAAAGCACTTTGCACTGCGAACTGAAAGCGGTTTCTATGATGGCAAGTGACTAAAGTACAATCAGTAGCTAACGATATCAAATCGATAAGGAAAACAACAGCAGATACTCAAAGTCGAACTCGCATGCAACCGGATATGATTTAGGATTAATGATACGTCTGGGCGGACAAATATCAAGCTGCTAAATGACAAAAGTAAACTTGAGTACGCGATGAACAATTATTAAACTGCAATCTGCAGATTATTTGTTTAATGGGAAACGGAATGATGTAGTTTATTATCGAATGTAATTTTGGATTAAATGATTACATTCCTCCCAAAATTAACAAATCCAATTTCGACTTTCTACAATACAAATAATTTATTGTTTAGAAACTTAAAATTAGGTTGTAATAGCGATCAGTATAATGTATACCTATATTCTTTTAAAGATATTGGATAACGAAAGTATTATGGTATTAATTTTGGAGAGAAAGTTATAACGGAAAATTTGCCATCATTTTTCGTAATTTTCCCTTTTAAATGATAAAAAATATAATATGGCAAATTCAAAAAATATATAACGCTCATTTTGTTTCAAGATTGTTTTGAAGTCACTCACTTTACATTTAGTAAAATAATAATAATTAATATAACAATGGTTGAATATTGTTTTTCATATGAATTTGGATCAATGCTCCATTTCATATTGGAAAAAACAAATATAACCAAAGTATGTGACATACGAATACAATAGTTTAGCGAAATTTATTTCTATCTTATAAATGAAACCGAAAACGTTTACTTCGTTGACAAAATTGTATATCTTTTTTCTATAAGAGACATCGTAAAATAGATATGGTTCTCATAGTGCAGAAATATATACTCATTGATCAGTATCTAAGGTTTGTTTGATCATTAAGAAAAATATGATATTGAGAAAGTTCCTGAAAGTTCCCCATATTGGAAAGTTTTCATATTATTCAGTAAATGGCTCTGCAATTCATGTTGCAAGTGACGCAGGCTGCTGGCAAGGGATAAATGCAACGAATTATTCATGTGAGCACAACGAGTTGCAAGCCCTTGTTATCTATGAGTACTCGTATGTTGGTTGTTGGTTGGGAATAAATCCTTGTCAAGCTGTTAACAACTTGCAGACATTGCAGCTGCTGGGAGGTCGAAGGGAGATCGAGGAGGGGGCGCTTAGTTGGCACAACTTAATTTCGTTAAAATAAATAGCAAAGGGAAATTGTTTAATTTCCGGCTCTGGGGCTGTGGGTCAGACAGACGTGTCCGACACGTTGATTGCACAATTAGCCAATGTCAGGAGGTAAATAAAACGTCGAGCTGGACAAGCGCTTCGATAGATAACTCACCTGAACACGCACTTCGGGCAGATTCACCTTCATGGCGAGCTCCTCGCGCGAATAGACATCCGGATAGTGGGACTTCTCAAAGGCACGCTCCAGCTCATGCAATTGATATGTGGTGAATGTGGTGCGATTGCGTCGATGCTTCTTCTTGGCACAGTTGTCGTCCTGGCCTGGACAAATCAAAGGCAACCCGTGAGCAGCACAAATCAGTGGAGAAGCAAAACTATCGGACTTACCTTCATCGTCACTGCCGGATGTGATCTTCTCGCCCTGTTCGCTGTTGTTGGTCTGATTGAGATCCTCGCTGGATGCGCAGCTCCCGTTCACCAGACTGTCGTTGTCCACATGCTCCGCCTGATTGTTGTTGCTGTTGTTATTGCTGTTGCTGCTGCCGCGATAGTCGTGCTGAAAGTGTTGCTGCTGCTGTTGCTGTTGTTGCTGCTGGACTTCGTCGAGGCTGCGCGCTCTGATGCTGTAATTGCCCAGCTGCTGGCCGTTGGCTAATTTCGGCTCATTATCATCACAGTAGGCGGAGGAGGCGCCCGACTTGCGCTTGCAGCCAACAACAACGACGCTGTTGCTGTTGTTATTGCTGTTGTTGTTGGGGGGTCGCGGAGTTGGCGGCGAGGTTACATCGATGTTGATGTTGCAATCGCTCTGCAGCTTTGCCGCATCATCCTCATCTTCGTCCAGTTCGCTGTTCGAGGACATTGAACGCTCGTCGTATTCGCGCAGTCCCGCCCCTGTCCCCTGTCCCCCCGCTGCTGCTCCAGTTGCACTCGAGTTGCCCGTTGCCGTTGCCGCATCCGGCACAAAGTAGTTGCCACCAACAGCAACAGCAGCGGTGCTGGCAGCAGCAGTTGGCGTCGGCGATGACTTGGCATATTTGTTGTGCTGCTCTTGCGCATGCGCAGCCAGCGCCGCCAAGTGCTGCTGGTGGCTGCCGTAGGCGCCAGGCGGCGGTGGCGCCACCGTCACCCCCTGCACCCCAGCGCCTCCCGCTGCCAGCGACTGCGGCGGCGGCTGCAATTGATTGGCCTCGACCATTTGGTGCATGGAACTCAGGTAATTACCCGCAGCCTCCTCCTGACCATGTCCATAGCCATGTCCATGGCTGTGATGGCTGTGACCGTGACCGTGACTGTGACTGTGACCGTGACTGTGACTCTGGCCGAAGCCGAAGGCATTGTGGTAGCCGAAGGGGGCATGCCCCGCCATGGCGCCGTGATGGTGACCCGCTGGCTGCTGCGACGGCGGCGGAGGCGCTGCCGGAGTTGGCGGCCCGTAGCTCAGCCCGTTCTTGGCGTGCTGCTGCAGCATGCTGGCCATGTGGTTGTCCATGTTGCGCAGCTGCGTCAGCGACATGTTGCAGCGCAAGTCGGTGGCATCGTCGTCGGCCATCGAGGCATCTCCATCACCTGCAATTGCACAGAAATGAAGTGAGGAAAGTTAAACTCAAGTTAGAATTTAAGAGAGCGTATCTTCTATAAATATAAAGAGGTTTGCTCTCAAATTGAAATTGTAAATGAGACGAGGCTTCAATTTGTACACAAATTAGTTCCTTATTTGGTATTGTGCACTAGCAAATATTTCTCAATATACCTATTCTGTTCCACATTTTATTAATAATTTTAAGTGTCTTAAGTTTGCGTTAGGAATTCCTACACTCAATGAGAGTAATGACCGAAAAGAAATGAGGCTAGGTTCAAAACACACAGTGGAAATTGTATTTTTGAAATTGACATTAACTTCAATGACATTAATTTTTAATTTAAGTACCCACCACTAAAGGCACATATATGCTAATAACATGATATACATACATACATATATGTTCAACGTTGTAACAGCTTAATTTATTTACTTTTACATTAAATTTGATATGGATATTTTGCGTATATCTATATGTATGACTTTTATTTATATCTGCTAATACCAATTTACATAAATATTAGAGCTATGATTCATTGAAAGAGATTGGATTAAAACATCAACTGAATATAATAAATAAATATTTAATTTACAATTTTTTACACTGAATTTTTGTTTCAATTTGTTTCATAATATATAATGCGTTTGAAATAATATGCTTTCTTATGTATAATTTAAATTTAGCTGAGTAAGAAGAAAAATATATATTTGTAAAATTGTAATTAAAATAAAAATAAATGTATAGTAAGCTAGCTTCAGCACCAATCTTCGATCAGCTGTCGCAGCTGCAACTCGAGCATAATGCATTATAGCTATGGCTCATTACACAATCGAATCATGTAGCCGAGTGTACAGTGTAGAGTGAACAGTGTAGAGTGCTCGGGCAACTGGTTGAAACTGTCAGCAAAGCCTTGCTGCAGGACTGATTAGATTTTAATTAGACAGTTGGCCAAGTCATAAAGCTGTCGCTGCCCATGTGGTTAAAAGCCTGCCTCGGTAATAACAATGTGTTATTTAAGCACTCCTCACTCCCCAACCCCCGTGGAGGCGCTTTAACCCCCGCACCTGTTGGCTGCCCCATTAATAAACGGCTTTCAATTAGTCGCCTCGTATTTACAATGTGCGGCAATAAAAATTCTGAGAAAGGCCCCCGAATGGCTGAAGGCCAAAGACTGGGTGTTAACTAGGATGAGTTGGTGGAATCGAACAGTAAGTGAGGGGGGCGGGGCAGGTATTTGGCTATAATGGGCGTACCGGCTGCCGTTGCCGCTTGCACATATCACGTGACATGCAAGGAAGTCATTAGTTGTCGCCGAGCCGAGTTGAAGTTGAAGCCCAGAGAGAGAGGAGAGAGAGGAGCGAGGAAGGCGGGACGGAGACTTGTGGGTGGTTACTGTTTGCCCTGACTTTTGCGGAGCACGAGTAGTTTTTGTTTTTGTGTAACCAAATTCAATTTCTGTGTTAAATTGGGTTTTCGAAGAGAGGCAGCAATCGAGTTCGAGTTCGAGTTGCCCTCAAAATATCTGAATATCTGTAATTATTTGATAGTCTTTTGTGTAATTGCTTTTTGATGTAGCCCAGTTGGATTTAATTTGCATGTACGAGACCGAACTATCAGTTCGATTACATAAACTGAAACTCCCCTCAACCCATGTAAATCGAATACGAATTCATTCAACTCTGGCGATTGTCTAATGTAATTATGTCTGGCACAAATGGCCAATAATTATGCGGCTAGTGAACTGACTATACTATATATGTTAGATGTTCTTGTGTCTCCTATTGATTTTCTCAGTTCTGTCTCTCTCACTCTGTCTTTTAGATTTTCTAGGCATTAATTGGGTCAAATATTTGGCTAATTAACCAGAAAACACATCGGCTGTAAATGGCCTGAATTAACCTCAGCTGCGTTTTCAGCAATCAATCGAAATTTACACGCACCGCATGCATTTTATTTTGAGCCACTGTGGCGTTAATGAAATTAACTTGAAAACTTTACAAAGAAATTTAAAAACCATAGACAGAGCGAGAGAGAACTTCAGAGGGAGACAGCATCAAGACAGGCACAAATGAGGTAGCACAATAGCCAAAGCAATAACAACAATAGTAATCACAATAAATAATAGAAAATAGCATTTAAAAGGCGTGAAGGCGCCACATGAGGTGGCTTTGCCTTCGCCACAGACCCACAGAGCCACAGTAGCCGCAATCTCAGACCCAAGACCCGGACTCCGTCTCAAAGTCGAACTCGAACTCAGACTGCGAACGGAGCCCACACCGAGTGCGTGCGTTAATTGCGTGAGCTTGAGACCCAAATGAGCAACTTTGAGTACAACAACAACAATAATAGCGAAGTGAATGAATGAATGACGTCGCATGTGAGCTGTGAATCGCACGGTGAATATCCACAAAGAAGCCTTCAATTTCAATTTAGCCTAAAACTTTATTCACACGTGCCAGATTGCTGTCCGCTCACATTATTCGAATACCTAAAAGATATCTGACTACTTTATTTGTTTGAGAAAGTAAAGTTAGCACCAAAAATTTCAAATTATATTCAAAGTTCGTCATAAAGATATCTGCCTGCTCATTTTTTTCGAAAACAGATCTGACTCTTTTTTTTATTGTTAGAATGAAAAGTTATAACTAATCTAACGAAACAATTTTGTGACTTTTAAGATAGTTTTGAAAAAATACTGACATTTCAAAATAGCTTTATGTTAAAACTGGTAAAGAAGATACAAAAGAATTTCGTATAGCTGCAATTTAAAGCTGATGCATTTAAAGCTTCAATTTTATTTTATTTTCAGCTTTGAATAAAATTAAAATAAGCATGTGAACCTTGGCTGACTAAAAATGCACAGTTTTTCACTCAATAATGTAGCATTAATCAGCAACAAATAAAACAATTATTATTTCAATTGATTGATTTTAATTATGGCTTATTAACATCAATTTATAAATACTTATGAATATTTATTTCAAAAAAAGTTGCTTTATTTCTAATACTGATTAACACAGAGAGAAATTTTAGCGAGTAGTGAATGAATCAAATCATTACATTTGAAACTGAGCAGCATTCGTTCCACTATCACATGTGAAAGTCGCAGCTGAGTCGCAGTATTCATATTCATTCATAGATTCGAAAAGCAGCAAATTGCCTGATCGACAGTTCAATTAAGAAATGATTTTGAATTTGAATTTAAATATGAAATTGTCTGTTTGGCCATTAGCTGTGGCAATTAAAGTTGGCAGCTGGAAATATTGGGTTGTTAACAAATTAAACCATTGAACAACAACAGCAACAAAAACGGGGCGAGTTGAAATGTTAAAAGGTTCAAATTAAGCCAGCTACTGACAAGACAAGACAAGATGAGTTTTGGAGTTGGATTTGGGCTCGGCCTACGCTGGCTAATTGAGCATGGCCTTTATATAAAACAGATGCTGGCCTAAACAATAGACCAAGAGAGCAAGAGTTTTGCTCTAATTTGCGGCAATATGAGCTGTGGAAGAAGTGAAGTTAAGGACAAATTGACGTTAATCGCGTCACTCAGATGATTTGACAGTTTCTCGTTGGCCAGGCCATTAGGCGGCGGCCTAATTGAAATGTTATTAGCCGAAAACAAGTTCGGCTTATGCTCGTCATTCGTTGAGCGTCGTCAATGGGCAACAGGTATCGGGCCAAAAGGAAATGCACAGACTAAGAAAATGTGCTTAACATCTTCCGGCGCAGGCGCAACGCAGAAAGGCATCAAGATACTCAGATACTCAGATACAAGATGCAAGATACAAGATACAAGATACACGATATCGAGCTCATATCAAAAAACGAAACAAGCCATAAACAAAACTGTCAATCAAGCGTGTTAAAGTGAAGTGGATTGAGTTGGCTCGCATTGTTGTTGTTGTTGTTGTCGTTGTCGCTCTTGTTGTTGTTGTTATATATAAGGCAACAAAAGCGGCTAATAAGCCGCAAGCCGCAATCCACAGGCCGCAACACCGACGCGCGTTTAGCTCGCTTCGGACACTCATTAAAATCATTAAAGCGACTTAATGCTCAATTTAATGCCGCGTCAACTCGCATCTGACTGTGAACACGAATGTGAATGTGAATGTGAATGTGAATATGGATGAATCAATCTGCCTCTCGCTCTCTCTCTCTCTATCACTCTGTTTGAGCTCTGTTTATCTTGATCTTTAATAATGCAGTTCAACTCAACTCAGCTCAGCTCACATCACATCCATGCTCACTTATTGACGCCTAATGCACTTGTGCAGCCAACGCTTTTATGCGTTTAATGAGCACGTCTCTCTTCCCACTCCCCACTCCCCAGTCCCCTCTTGACTCCATCCCCTCCTCCAGCTCTTCTCTTTGCTCGCTTGACGCCACCTCAGCCAGCTGTCAGTTTAATTATGATTATGACTTTGTAGGCATCAGTCCGGTTTGGCTGCCTTTAATGCCCCACCTCCTATCCCCGCTCTCAAGCCTCTCTTCCTCTCTCCCTCTCTCCCCACTCTCCGACTCTGTTAACCACTTGCAACTTAGCCGGTTTATTTGCTTGCCTCTAATTAATTTGCGGCCATTTAACCTGCGCTTTTTCTCGTTGACTCTTTTTTTTTTTTTTTTGCACAAAACCATTTTGTTTGCGCACTTTATTGTTGCTATTATTTCTGTTGTTGTTGCTGCTGCTGCTGTTTTTTGTATTATTTCTATGGCAGGTGTCGTTCGTGTCTGTTTTGTGTCTTTCATTGGCCAACTTTTTTTCTTGGCTCTTTAATTGAATTAATTGCAACTTATTTAATTGATTTTGTCTTCCTTTTGTCTCCGTTTTTCAAATCAATTATTGGTAAACAGGAAACGTCTTGATGTCAAGGCGAAATAACAGTAAGAAGACATTCAACGATGTTTAAAAGAAACTCGTTTTTAAATTAATTGCTAAAAATGCCTATGCCAATATTTCGCCATATTTTACGAATTTTGTTTGTATGCAAAATGATTGATTAAGCACACCAATTTTAAGACGCATTTAGCTGATGTTTGAAATAAGAATCTGATTAATAAATATAGACAAAATATTCTATATGTGTATTTTTGCAAGAGAGTTTTAAAAATTCATTTAGATCACATATAAACTGATTGATAAAAAAATAAAATAAATTTCAAATGTGCCCTTTAAATTATAAAAATAAATATTATGACAAAATAATAATAAGTAATTCCAAAATGTTGATTGTTGAAAAATATTTGAATAAGTTTAATCAATTTTGTTGTGTCAAATGCAAATATTTTTCGTCCTTTTGTTTTGTCTGTTTCTCTTTTCTATTGTCTCTTGCTGCCATCAAGAAAGGCACATAAAAAATTATTAAGCTGGCGCTATTGAAATCAGTTGGCGCAATCATCGAAAAATAGAATGTAACCTCCTATTTTTCGCAAGTTGCGACTTGATGGGATTTGGGGGCGTGCGACAATCGCTTTTCGGCAATCAAAACAAAAATGAAATAAATTATAAATGGCAGAGAGCCACAAAAAAGAGATGGCTAAGGAGGGGGAGTGAGGCCATCCATTAGATACTTGTTTTTTTTTTTGTTGGTCTTGGGTGCGAATCGTGTGCCAGGCACCGATGGCAACGGTGCATAAATCCAACTATAATCCAGTTAAAAAGCCTTCAAGGTAACGAGCTGTTTGGGCCAACAGAGAAATATGTGTGTAATAAAAGTTTAAATTGGCCAAGAATAAGCAATGGGAAGACGCTGACGCCCACAACCGCGCCAACGTCAAGTTGTGAGTTCTAATCCCCGTTTTGGCCATGTTAACGATTACCGTTGACTGATTTCGGCTTATCAGCTGTCGTGCATCGAGCCAAGGCGGCGCTAAAGTGCAGCCCCGGCAGACGCCAGTTACCAGTCACCAGTTACCAGTTTGCGGCTTCTTGGCCAAATAACAACTTCAAAGGGGGGGTGGGAATGTGGCAAGAAGCTACACATAAATGCTAATATAATTTTGCGATTGTGTTTGTTAATTGTTTGGCACAAAAGGTTGCACTGTAATTGAAATCGATTTGCAGTTTTACTTATCGGCAAACACTTTGCAGCCAAGTGAGTTGACAGATGAGCGAAGCTAATGCGCAAATAATAATAGTATTACTATTATTAGTGGTACTACTCTAAAGTAGTACTATTATTCGTATTTTTTATTTATTGCTGCTCTTTAGGGAATGGTCCTTTATATATATATTTTTTATATTTTGTATTAAGAATCAGTCCATAATAAGTGAATGATACGAGGGATATATTTATGGAAGTTTTTCCGATTATTGACATGGGGAATAGTTAAGGTTGTAGTATGAAGTTTCAATTATTAATTATTGTTTGCATTACTATTTAGTGTTCGTGAATAACAATTATTTATTATGGAAATAGTTATTTATTAATTATCTGTTGGCTTACCATCGCTGCCCTCCGTCTGCAGTTGACCCTGTTGGCCATTGCGATTCTTTAGGCCGAGTATCGCGTCGATTGTGTGACGCGGCGTCAGCGTTTGGCCGCCAGCGCCAAATTTGCGTGCATTGTCCTTGAGCGACAGTTCGCTGTCTGCAACAGAGAGAGAGAGAGAGAGAGAGAGAGGGAGAGTGAGAGAGCGAGCTGGGTGAATTAAAAGCCTGTTTGCCAACAGTTTGGAAAGTCAATTAGGTGCACGGCAAGCAGCAACAGCAACAGCAGCAGCAGCTATGCAAATTTGTCAGCTATTTCGAAAGTATTATAATGCCGTACACACACACACACACACACACACGCACAACTTTATTTGCAGTTTAAACGAGCTAAAAACTATAATTGCATCTAAGCGACACATGCCACACACACAGTTAGTGTGTGTTGTTGTTGCTGCAACTGTAATGAGAGTTTGT
Source organism: Drosophila immigrans (assembly GCA_963583835.1). Classification (NCBI taxonomy): domain Eukaryota; kingdom Metazoa; phylum Arthropoda; class Insecta; order Diptera; family Drosophilidae; genus Drosophila; species Drosophila immigrans. Next base: position 27,483,296 of record OY757141.1, read on the forward strand.
CATGCGCTGAAAAGTAGGCAACGGTTTTATGTTTTTACTCGATTTTTACGACGATCGCTTAATACAGTTTTAACGAATTTCGAAAAACAAACTGCAAATGTTTTCATATTCGAGAGTTGTTCGCATGCCTTGGCAATTAGTTCATAATTTGCAAATTATTTTAAATGCCGGCTTCGGCATTGTGCATTGTGCATGTTAATAAGCCCAAGCGCGGCCCAGAAAATTCAAGACGAGAACGAGAACGCGAACACGCAAAAGGGACACAGCTGCATGTGCAGCAACAATTTGTGTTAATTAAATCGGTAATCCGTAATGGCAAACGCTTTCCGGGAACTAAAGCATTTTGCCGTCGGTGTCTCTGCCTTTCGCATCTGCTCAACACTCACCCTCTGAGATCACAGTGTTGTTGTTGCCCAGATGCGCATAGTGCTCCTGGAACTGCTCCAGATTCTTGAACTTCTCGACAATCAGCTGCAGATTCTTGGCATCCCGCACATTGCCCAGCAGGTGACGCAGGTGGTCGAGCTGCTTGGGCGCCAGCTTGTGGTTGCCGCCGCTCTGTTGCACCAGCTGCTCGAAGATGTGCTGGAATGTCTGCTTGTTGTGCTGCAGTTGCTCCATGCTGACGGCTGTCGGCGAGGCTGGCGATGCGGGGTCCACACTGCCTGCCATTGGCGGCGTCACGGCTGATTTAATATCCATATTAAGTATTCGTAATTGTTATTTCAACACACACACACACGCTAACACTGTAAATAGTAATTTTGCTTGTCTGATATGCACTTTGCGACGGCGATTGACGAACCGACTTCACTGTATGCTTCAACACTCTGCTCAGATACTGCTGGCGAAGGCGAAACCGTAACTCAACCGCAACCGTTGCGCACCGTGCCAAGGCAGAGTTGGCAATAAACAACTCGACGCGTCCAAGCGACGCTGACAGCGCTGAGCGTTGAACGTTGAGTTGAGCTCGAGAATCGAATTGGAAACCGGTTGCACGAGACCTCGCTGTCGCTGTGTATCGAGGGGCGGAGCTTGCGCAGGATTCAAGAGAGCCAGACAGGGAGGCAAACTGGGATGAGACGGAGACTGAGAGAGAGCGAGGCAGGCTGAGCGCAGCGCACGCGCTGAGACTCGATGTGGCAGGAGGGGGGCGCAGTTGTCAGTCTTCCAGCACGCGTGTCATTGTTGTGCAGAGGCGATAACTTTTGTTTGCCAGCTGTTTGATGTGGCAACAACTAATGGCACAGCTCTCACTCTCGCTCCCTCTCTCTCACTCTCTGTACGTGTGCAACAAATTATGATGCAAGATTATTGCCAACAATTACATCACAAACTGATAACTTCCTTCCCCAGTTCTGTCTCTCTCTCTCTGTGCCCTGCTTTCCTCCTCCTCCTCTCTCTCGCTCGACATAAGTGGATTTTTGTTAATATCCTGCTATTGTTACAAATTTGCAAACTGATTGCGCCGCAGCAACTTGCAACTGGCAACTTGAGGAAATCAACTTAAATGACGTTACAGTTGACTGTTGGTCCCAACAACAACAATCCCAACTCATAAGAGTGTCAGTTAGTTTCTCGAATCGAACGCGTTTTTACCTGTTGGCATGAGTTGTAGTTTTGTGTGGTTGCAGACCAATTCAATTCACTTCATTTCACTTGACTCGACTCGTTTACTCGTTTACGCTATCTTCCATTACACGTTAAATGAAAATGCCAGGCCCACAGACGGACGGACAGACGGGGAGCCAACCAGGCAGTCAGGCCATCCTGGCCAGGTCCTTTTGCCAGCGATTCGATTTGTGCCAACTAATGAGCTCTTAATGTGCGTTTATTCTTACGCATAACGAGCTTGCCAAACGTAATTATGTGCTCCATGTATGTGTGTATGGGTGTGTGTGCGTGTGTGTGTGAGAAAGCGAAATGTGCTGCGTGTTTGTGTGTGTGTGTGTGTGGCAGAGAGGCTGGGGTCTGCCATGTTGGCGCGCTGCTTAATTGAAGTGGAGCGTCGACTGCCTTCGCTGGGGCGTGTGTATCTGTCTATCTGTGTATGCGAGTGTGTGTGTGTGTGTGGCTGACAAGCGCCTTGCGTCATTTTCATTTGCGCTACATCCGCAGCATTTACGTGTTTTATCATACTCCGGAAAAATGCAGAAAAGGCGTATTAATATTTTCTATTAAATTTTATAACATGAAACAAAAAATTACAATTGAATAAAATATATATAAATCGATAGGTAAATTTTTGTATTTAGGTTATTATAATTGTGCTTAGTAACTTAGTATTAAATTATACAATTCAAAGCGCATGTTTATATTAATGTAATTTAATATTTCGATTTGTTGAATAAATTAATTTTTATTTGATTATATTAATTTGATTCGAAAATGTATACAAACTTTGTTCATATAAAGGTATAATATTATAGTTAAAGACTTTTAAATCTAACTTTTACTTCATACTGTGATCGTTTTTCTCCACTTACCTAAGTCAAAAGTTTAGTTGTCTTTTTATTAATTTCTGCAATTATTCAACAAAAAATAATGTAATCAAACAATAAACACATCAGACGTCATATTTTGAACATATGTATGTCTAGTGAAAAGCAGTGCAAAGTTTACACCAAAATTACACTGCTTGCTGGTAGTCACACATTTAAGCAAGCAGTGAAAGCAATACATTGTAAACAAACGACAATTATGCATAGAATATTTATGAACAATTTAGTCTCATATGCCTATTAATAAATTATTATTATTAGCTCTCTACAGAGTATGTGGCAGTCGAGTACACCCGTAGTCGCCCTTTTTTGCTGTGTTTTAAATTAATTTGCTTTTAATTTGCTTTATTATGTGGCAATTTCTCCTGCTTCGTACTTTTAATTAGTTTGCTTTTATCGTTAAGCTGTTAAGGGGTTGCCTCAACTTTGCGCTGTGGCAGCTTTTTCCCCTCTGCTTCCACAGTTTCCTGTTTTTGTGCGAGACGTTTGAGTTTGCTGCCTGTGCGCTTTTAATGCCAAATTACGCATACGAACCGTTGGCTGCCGCTCCGGCTGCTGTGGCTTTCCGCCACAGTCTCCTTTAATCCGACAGCAATAATTGTGTAGAATTAATTTAATGGATTTGCAGCTTGCTTCCAGTGCGCTTCCACTTCCATCCTCCATTAGTGATATGATCTCTGCCGGCTCGACAAGCTGAGTTCCCCTGAAGGCCTTTGTAGCTTTGGCACTTAGTGTTATCTTTGGGCTGACATCAAATCGGGCTGCGCATGCGCAAAATCGAACCAGTTTTTAAGTAGACTCGTTCAACGTCTCCCTCACACCTCCAAGCATGCTCTCTCTTTCACGCACCCCTGCCAACAAAACTCAGCTCTCTCTCTCTCTCTGGTTAGTGAAGGCGTGGCCTAAACCAGTCGCTGCTGCTGCTGTGGCAGAGAGCCATCCCAGAGAGCACACACGATGAGCGCTTCGACGCAGTTTGCCAGACACACACACACACTCACATACGACTCACACACTCACTCACACTCGCACACACACACACACGCATACCTTGTGGTAGACCATTGAAAAAGTGATGAAAATAACTCTCTGTCACTTTATTGGCGCTTAACGAGTTTGAGTTGATGAAGAATTTAATTTATGATGCTGCTCACTCCATTCTCTCGCTGCATATGAGGGTGTGAAGGCGGGTGCGGGAGGCGGGGAAGTGGGCGGTTTAAACGCTCTTAACCGCAGTGAGCACAAGTGCAGATGCAGACCCAAAAGTTGGCGCTGAGCACCAGGAACGAAAAAAAAAAATAGACTGAGAAATTAATGAACTCGTAACTGTCGCTTTGCCAAATTGGGCCGGCGCTGGCTGGCGCATGGGTGTGTGAGTGTGAGCGAATAAAAGAGAGAGAGAGAGAGGCGAGTGTGTGTGCGAGAGAGAGAGAGAGCAAGGCACACAGGAGGAGGCTATGGCAACGGCAACGGCAGCAGCAGCCGTTGTCGCTGCCGCCAGACGTCAAGCTTTGATGATTTAATTTTCTGGTCTTCTAATTTAATTTTATTATAGAAATACAGAGACGATGTGTGAGTGTGTGAGCGAGATAAGCACACGCAGTGTGTGTGAGCGAGCGGGAGGGAGAGTGAATGAGAGACAGAGAGGAGGCAGACTGTCACACACACACACACGCGCACGAACAAGCATAGACATGCATGCAAATTCGTTAATGGAAAATGGTGGCGTTTAATTGGAAAAGGAAGTGCGCCAGGGGCGGGGGGAGGATGAGCGTATGGACCAAGCACAGAGCTCAGCTCAGCTCTGCTCAGCTCGGTGCGGCTCCGAATGAGTTCAGTTTTTTATCCAAATTAATTTCCATGTGTGCGTTCGTCTCTGTCTCTCTTTCTCTCTGTTTCTCTTTCTCTGCCGTTGCTGTCTGGCTTGCGACTGATATTTTTATAGTGCTGTTGCCTTCGCAATAACAATTTGCAATTAAAGTTATTTGTTTGCCCGCGCACATTATTAATTGACAGACAGTCGATGTAGCAGTGCCCCTTTTATTTATATATTTACATTTATATCTATATTATATTTTTTTTGCATACGTACATGTTATTTTTTGTGCACCCTGTACGCTTTACAAAGGCAAAGCCATCAAATTTATTTTCCAAAAATGGATTTCAACTGTTTAAAGGCAAACAAACTATTTGCTGCTGTAGAATTATTTATATCAGTGCTGGCAATTCTTAACAAATATTTACATTTTGTAGTGGACAATTTTATTACATGCTTTATTTATATAATTTTATTGTAACGTTTAGAAGAGCTAATCACAGGGTAACTCTTCGTCGGGTCTTCGCGTCGGCAGCAGCTTGAAGCTCTGTGTTTTTTGTCGGCCTGCGGAAAGTTAATTGGTTTAAAAATGCGCAGATAATTACAAAATGGCGTTAATTAATCGTCAGCCACACACATATTGATTTTGCTGCAACAATATTTAATGATTAACAATTAAGTGCGAAACAAACTGCAAACTGTGAGTTGCGAACTGCGATTTATGATGCCTCCCGCCTGCCTCTGTCTGCTCTCCTCTAGCTCCGGATCTGGCTCTGGGTCTTTTGGAACTCAACAAGCTTTCTGCCTTAATAAAACCAATTAAATTTCATTAGCAGCGAATTTTCCAACACACTCAGCCACACACACACACACAGTCTTATACAATCACACACTAATGCCATCATGCGCTCGTTTTCTCAATTATTCATTCAATTTTCGTGGCACAAAAGCCGCATCTAGCCACAGCATCAGCCACAGCTTTAGCTTCAGCTTCATCTCTAGCTCCAACTACTCTGTGCATAGCTTGAGCTTGTGCTCGGTTTCCATACATATTCATGCAGCCAAATGAAAGCGGCAAAACGGCAAAAGCGGCAACACTTAAATGCAATTTACCTCAATTTTGAGCAACCACTACACACAACTTCATCATCATCATCATCATCATCATCATCCTCCTCGCACAGCAGCAGCTATTCACATCGTCTTGGCATCGTCTTTGTTTCTTGGCCCGTTTAGAGCATCTTAACGTCTTTTCATGGCACTTACATCGTCATTCTATTCGTCTAATTTCATTTTCTTGCCATTTTCCGTCGAGAGAGTCGACTGTCGACTGTCGAGTCGAGTCGTGTTCTTGCCGCTTTTCTGCTACTGTTGCACAACTTGCTGTTGTTGCATCCACAAGATTTGGCAGCTCATGCGTTTTTCTAATTACATTCAATTAGAATGTTGATTGATATGTTTGTTTTGCCACAGATTGAGGCAGCAATGTATCAGCTGCAACAACAACTCAGGCAGTCGATCATTTGAATGCTATTCAGGTTTAGTTTATTGACTCATTGATTCGAATTAAACATTTGAACATTTCTTAATCAAAAGATAATATTAAAGCTCAATAAAGACAGTTTTAACTTTTCAAAGGCATTCGTAATAAAAATAGATATCAAAAAAGTAGATTTCATTACTGAGTATCAATACAACAACATTTATTGAATAAATTCATTTAATATCATTATATCTGCCGTGTCATTTTAATACATATATTTTTATATTTATGAATGCGTTTCCAATAGTATGTAATTTTTTGATAAAGCCTTAGGAAATTCTTAAAGCTATAAACATTAAAAAAATAAAACGAAATCAAATTGTTTAAGTTTGTTATTTGAGTAATATTTTTAGCATCGTGTAGCTAATATGTTAGACTTTTCCGAGTCATTGCCGAAACTGAATTCGCTTCGTTTACATTTAAGTATTTGCAAAAGAAACCAAAAGGTATTTAAAAAAAAATATTACAAATTTTGAAGCATAACGAATTGCTGAAAAATACCTACATATACAAATCATAATGATCCATCTCTATTGTCTCAAAGATTTGTTTTCTATTGTTTTTCGATGTACTTTACTAAATATTCAAAATAATTATATTACGCGATTTAAGACAATTATAGTTGTCATTTTCAAAAACCCATCAATTTAGCGCTTGGGTTGTGGGTTGATAGTTCAGTCAGCCAATCAGGACTAACACTTTTTATATACATCAATGCTTAATATTTTTTCTAATTTATGAACAAAATTAAGTGGCTACAAATTATGCAGCAACATTAACAATATTTTGTAGGTAAACTTAATGAATTATGCATGAAGTATACATAGTGAAAAATATGTTGATAATTTCATGGTTTTATGGTGTGGCAAGTTTTTCTCTGTGATAAACAATTTGTCATTGATTAGATGCAAGTTGATTGTCTATTATGTATACTGTTTAGTATTCATTTAAAATGTAGCAACAACGGATAAATGATAACAATTAGTTGTGTGTTCTTTGTTGACAATTTCATTAGTGCTCTTTAAAATGAAAACATTTTCTAAATAATTTGCATAATTTTAGGCCAAAGCAATTCGGGCATTTGCATTAATAAATTGAGTTATGCATTTTATAATTGCAAATTTGGTAAATTCGGCAACATTTTTCCATTCGCGCCAAACGAGTCTTTTTGCTATAAATTCCAATAATTATTCGACCAAAAAACAACGAGAAGAGAAAAGAAGAAATCGAATAGAATTGAAACGATTCGAATCGTGACCAAAAATTACGCTTTATTTTGTGAAATTGCAATTCAATTAAGTTCTCAAAACATTCAAATTGCATTTGGCCATTGAACAAATGTTGACAGTGCCGCAGCGGCAACAGTAAAAACAACAACAACAACAATTGCAATTGCAACAACAATTGCAGTGAAATTTGTTTGTATAATTTCATTAGCGTTGATTTGCAGCAATTGCAATTGCAATTGCGAAATTGTGGCCCCCAAAACTGGCCTGTTTCTGATTATAGCAACCAGAACAGACTACTTATTGACACAGCATAGGGAGTGAGGGAGAGAGAGTGTGGTTGAGAGAGAGAGGGATAGAGAGAGATAGAGACCTGCCAATGTCCTCTCTGGCCCTCTCCAATAAAAAGTAATTACCAGAAACTTGCTTGCTTCCTGCTCCTAAACAGACGCAGTCGAAATTCGGAACAGTTCCAGCCTCAACTGTTAATTAGAAGCTGCAATCACAGTTCTGTGCGTAAGTGTGTGTGAGCAGGAGAGCATGTGTGTGTGTGTGTGTGTGAGAGATGAGATAAGGGTGCGTCACCGCAGGAGGTCCAATCCCAACCAGCATTTAGATGCGAAATGCCCAGAACCAATGCCATAACGGGCTGGGCAACATGTCCGCAACAGTTTCCGCATTGCACTAACACAATTATAGGTTGCAGACGCACACACACACACGCACACACACATATACACTCAAATTCTAACACATGGCTGACTGAACGCAGAGCCATATCCTGCGGTGCTGTCGGCGACGCTGCCCCCCAAAAGTGGAAGTAGCGCTGCTTAATTAGTGGATTACTAACGCAGACTCTAAATACTCTTACGCACAACAACAATCACAACAATAACAACAACAACATAAATAATTACAACAACGAGCAATTGTATCAATAATGCGATGAAATTGTGTGGAAGATTTACTTTGGACCGGACAGCCTAATTAGCTGCTTCGTAAGGACGCAGATGCAGTGAGGGATAAGGAAGCCCTTAAATCCGAATAATAATAATTTAATTCCAAACAAATTATACGATTTAATAGAAATATTTCCCGAAAATGATAATTTAATTTACTTTAAATTATTTCTAAACAATTTATACAATTAGATTAGAACTTTGTGAAGTAAAAAATGCTTTTAATAGGCCACCTTAAAAAGTAGCTGCATTTTATACGGTTAGTTTGCCAATCTTGTTTAATATTTATTGTACAATATATTATTAGATCTTTCTAAAGAATAAAATACTATTAATAGTCCATATTTAATGGTAGCTTCTATTTTGTGAATATCGTTGAACCTAATAATTATTTAGCTTGTTTGAAAGAACACATTATAGTTATGTTTTAATAGATAGATAGATAATAGTAAATTCGACATCTACATTTTCAATTAGACAATTATCTATTGCCAAGTAGATGTTGATGCTTAAATACAAATATTCGTTGTTGGATTATTTTCAGTGTGGTATATTAAGAACACATTTATTGGTAAAGTGGAGCATACAATTGTGAGCCTTGTTTTAGGCTATTTTGCCATCCGGCATAATTTACAAACTTTTTTAGCTACTTTATCGCCTAGAGTCGCTGTAGCGATTGAGAAGGACTCCTCTGTCGCACAGTGGCTGCACAGGACGAGCATTGCGAGAGATGCGAGCTCCGCTGCGATTGCGCAGCTTGCGGAACTCGTGCAGTTGCCGCTCGCTGATGGCCAGGGGCAGGGGCGAGATGAACCACTCGGCACCACGGTGGCAAGGCGGTTCAGTCAGCGAGCCATGATAGCTGTAGAAGTCGGTGAAGAACGATGGCATAAGGTACTTTAGCGGAAAGGGTGGAATCTCAACGTGTCTTCCAGCCGATTGAACCGACACCAGATGCTCGATGATCACATCGAGATAGGGATTGTCTATGGACAGCGAGAACATATAGGAGATTATCAGAATGCCGCGACTCGAGGCATGTCTGTTGTCCGTGGCATTAGTATGCACACATTGCATCTCCAGCGGGAAGTGTTCGTTGTTCAACGTATGCTCCGATCCCGTGCCATTGTACCAGCTCCAGCGGAAGCTGATCTCGTGGAAGCTAAAGCTGCCCAGCAGATCGCAGCCATCGATGTAGGGCATCTCATCGGGATAGGCAGCAAGTAGCTTCAAGGTGCGTCCATCGTTTTCAAGGCGAATGGCCGAAGGCATCTCGTCATATCCCATCCACAGTAGGGGACAATCAAAGCAATGCATCACTGCGCACGCTGTTTCGATGTTAATCGGACTCTGATTGTTGTCCGCACTTAGCCAGGTGTGTGGTCCATTGCTGACGCCATAGCCAAAGCCAGGTGACGAATCTATTAATCGATCTCCTCCTGCTCGCTCGTCCTGATGCTGTTCATCGCAATCCCCGCCGCACAACAAATCGTATAATAATCGGCCATTGTAGAGCAGCAACAAAGCCCCTGCAAAAGAGAAGAGCAGCAGGTACAAATTGATCTCCATTATATTCTGCAGCAAGTGCGAAGGCCAATCGCTATTAATCCAACTCGATAAGCTGTCCATCGCTCCAAATTCAAATTCGACTTTAATTACGAATTTTTGGGTAATATTTCACTAATAGAGCGAGATGGAGCGACAGATAGTTCTGAAGTAACTCGATGTGAAAATATATATAATTATTAATTTTTTATTTTATTTATGGTGGTGGGATAATAATATATAATTTAGTTGTAAAGAAGTACAAATATTTAGTAGTATTAACAATTTTGTAATATCTTTACAAACTTTCATATGAAAACATACCGTTTCAATACAATACCAATTTTGAATTGTCAAATATATGTATATGCATGTATTTCGCTTTTTATATACATTTTTCAAATGACTTTTTTTTCCATAATTTTGTGAATTGGTTGCGAATTTCTCACCGTCAGTATCTACAATTTTTTTACTAAGTGGTTGAAATTATATTTATTTATGCATTCTCGAGTTTTTGTGTTTGTTGCATTAGAATTTCGCATTGTTTCGGATACTCTCAAAAACCATGTTAAATGACTGAAAAACTGGTTACTGGTTATATAAAGGGATAATTATAGGTATTAGCAGTGATAAGTTACTAGCAGGTTAGATAAGTAGCAGTAGATTTACTAAAAGACTTATTAGCGGTATCCATCAATAACCCACAATGGTATTTGTATTATTAATTAAAAAAAAAAAAATAGTATAATTATATAGTATAGCGTTTAGTAGTCTCTCAGCACTGACCAACATTTATATTCCAATAACAAATACTTTTTGTTGTAAATCTTATAAGTTATTTTGGGAGTCATTTTCATATAATTTTTAGGCATTTCAGTACTTGTTGAGCTGCTCTCGCCGTTCGCCAAAAATTTCTAATTAAATGCGCTGAAAAGTTAATTATTTTGAAAACAAATTTACGCAATTTGCAATTTATTTGGATTTGCATTTTTCGGCAGTTGTTGTTGTTTAGTCGTGCTGTTGCTGCTGCTGCCGCTGTTGTTGTTGTTGTTGTTGTATGTTTTTGCATAAATTAATTACGCGCTGCTAAAACACAGGAGAACTCTTTAGATGCGGAAATGACTTGCACAAATATCCTGTAGCCCGACTGCAATTTTGTGAGTGGGTGTCGCAAGGATATTAATTAGTTGTGTATACAAAATGCGAAATGAGCATTAAAAGCGGAAATTATTTTCGGCTCCTCCGCAGAACTTTCCATTCTATATTTATTTATTTTTTGTGCTTTCGCATTTGGGCTACAAAATGACAACATTTTCTAGTAGTTTCGGGCCGGCAAAATTGATGCTGAAATTCGACACTTTGTCGGCCAGCTACGAGATTAGCATAAAGTTATGAAAAGCAATCAGAATCGCAGCACACACCCACAACCTCCGCCCTCTGAAAATGGAAGCAGTGAAGGCAAAATTAAATAACGCACAAATTGCGAAATGCATTTAAACGGTGGAGGTTTGAGACGAATCCTTAAACTGCCCTCTCCTCATGTCCTGCAATCTCGCTCTCAGTCTGATTCAATTATGACAGTTCCATCAAATTGTTGCCTTGATTTGATGCAATGCTCTTCGACTTTTTGCACTTGGCCTGGGCGTGGAGTGGAGTGGAGTGGAGTGGAGTGCAGAGAAGGCGTTGACATCTGCCAAATGTTACAAATATTTCATGTTGACTTCCTTTTGTTGCTCACTGCGGTTCCAGTTTGTTGTTCTTGCCTCGGGCGTTTTGTTGTTTGCAACATGCACGCAAAATTGAGGGGTAAGCATGTGGCATCAACGTAACACTAACTTTGTTATATTAAGCCCGATGCTTGCTGCTTGATGCTTGCTGCTCGAGGGTGCCCAATCACTGTAATAACTTTCCATAATGCCAACCCATAATAACCCAAGGCAGTTGTTTATATTTTTGATCAACCACTTTTGCTGCTTTATGCCTAATTGACTTGCCTCAATTGAGTTCAAAATATCGCAATAAATCTGAGTAAATGAATAAACTTATCAATCATCATCTCAATACAATCTCTGGTTTTACAAATGCTGTAAAAATATTGTCATTCTATTATACTACGCTCTAGCTTTCAATTTCGAAAAAAAGTGTCGATAAAGTTGGAAAACTCATTTGGATTAGTCGGAAAAGTTCCTTTGAATTGTTGTTTCATATTACTTATATTTTTTTATATTTTTACGTGTAGACAGTTTCGTATTTTTCTATCGCATTCGAAAAATGTCGGAATCGGAAAAGAAGTGCCTATCGACTTTGAGACAATCACATTCTGATGTCATTAGCGATTTACAGTCAATTTGCGACCAACTGAAGCTGATCAAGGCTGAGACTGCGAATCGCCGTATCAACTTGGCCACGGAGTCGACCAAGGATAAACTAATTGGAGATCTCATCCTGAATCAGACACTCCCGGGGATTGTCTACAAGGCATTAATGATAATGACAAACATAGATGATAAATTAAATGTATTAGAAAAAAATATGAAAGATTCTTCTCGTGATATAAACCAGATTGTAGTTGCTGTCGACGATCGTCCCAGGGAACTCGTGGATTCCGATGAAGATGATGCATATTCAGTATCTTCTAGCTCTACTGTAACCGAATCAATTGATCAGACCGAAACTACATGCAGTTCTGAGCTGCAATCGCTGCTCAATTCGCTGGAGAAGCGAGTGAATAAATTGAACTGCAGCCTCGAAGGTGTTAATGCAGAGATCACACAACAGCAGCACATTAAGGAGAAGAATGCTGCTGAAACCCACAAAGTGGGGGACAAAAAGTCGCCAGGTCCCATCGCAAAGCGGTTGGGAGAATCCTTTGGAAATCATCGCAACAAATTGCTTTTGCATTGCCAGGATGTCATGCGATCCTACGGCATTCCCATGTACGAGTTTTCGCTGTCCTGGGCCAGTGGCCACGCCCTCTGCGCTCTCATTCATTACCATCACCCGGAACTGATCGACGTTGCGTATCTGCAATGCAAAAATGCCGCTGCTACTCTGGAATATGCCACTAAAGTCGCTCGATCCATTGGCGTGGAGTTCGACGGCAGTTTGGTCAGATTGTACCAGCTAAAGCGTCCCAGCTATGTCAAGGTGTTCGATTTTGTCAACAAACTGTACAACAAACTCATCTCGATACCTCAGCCGAAAAGCGAATGAATGAACTTTCAAAAATACAAACATATTTGTTTAATGTACCAATTGTATGCATACTAGTTTTATTTCGATGACCAAATTGAATTGTGGAAAAGCCTTTGGATTTTTAATTAGTTTTGAATGTTATATTTAAATTTTATTTTCTATAAGTCAATAGAAATCATTTTAAATTGGTTTTGTATTGAGAAATGTCCCAATATTATAGAGATATAAAGAAAAATGTTGAGATTTCCCATATATGTTAAAAGTTTTTATTTTTTTACGAAATTTATTTATTTTACATTAATTAAAGTCACAATTGGATTCAAGAAATAGAGCAGTAAATAATCATTCAAATGAATTTTGTTTTATTTTTAACTGTTAAAAGAGGTTTGTTGGTTTATTTCTCATTTTATTGTTTTTGATAATTTGAAGCCATAAAAATTCTTTTGAGCTAAAGTTTTCCAGTCTACACTATGCATGTCTAGATTCACATAAATGTCACTATGGTTCAGTATTGTAGCAATCACTTGCACTGAGATTGAAATTTCCCGTATTGCGAGCACATTTCCCAGGTGGTTCCCCAGGTGGTTAATACACTGACAACTCACTTAACTGCAGCTTCAGTCGAGGCAAACAAATTGATGCTGACAAACATGCGAAAGAAATTTCCGTTTCCGTTTGAAAACTTCGTTAAAGTGACGCGAATTCAATTGAAAGCGTTGGGCAGAAACCATTTGCAAAAGAGATGTGCGCAAAAAATGACAGCGAACTGCAGGCGTCAAATAAAGCTCTGGGACAGAGTCGTCAGGATTCGCTGTCTGCTGCCATTCGAATAAGGAATACCCCGTGAGCGGTTTCTCGTTCCAATAGCTAACCATATTTGTGTCGGGATTCGATTTGAATTGATGCTCGCAAGTATATCCCTTAAATCAGTTAAACGCATTTGCTGATTAAACCAATGAGGCGACTGTCGTGCGGCTGAGATGTCCTTAAGTCCTCCAGTCCATCGGAGTCCTGCACAGCAGGCGCTTTCCCGTCAGGCGTAAAATTTCACACATTATTTATGTGCGAGGGACACAATTACTGTGCTCTGATAACATTCTATATAGTTTTTGGGTTATCTTCCAGCTGATAATGTTAATATGCGCCGCAGGACATCAAACACATACTCAACAATTCAACTTTGTTTGGCCAATCCGCTTATCGACCTCAACTTACAAAGACAGAGAGAGAGAGAGAGAGAGAGTGTGTGTGTTGTCAATGGCAGGATTATCGCCTTACGAGCCGAGTGCGATTGTTAAATGAACAGCAAGGATGCTGTCTGGGGTGTCTGTCTCAATTCCTTTGCCATGACCACAATAAAAACCGCATTGCTTTTGCCGACTTCTGTTTCTCTTTGGCAGAAGTAGCGACTGCTCCTTCTTCCCTCGACCTTCGTCCCTTTGAGCGTGTGAGCAAGATCGTTTTGCAGCCATGTTGCAAATCGACAACACTCGACAAATTTCAGTAGCTCCATTTGCCTCTCAGCTGCCTGAATGCTTGGTAATCGTGATCCTTATCGCAGCATGCGACCTTTGTGAGGTTGGTCCTTTGTCTGCGCTGCTTCATTAGCAGCTTAGGGGCGTTGACGTGTTGGGCCGCTTGTTTACAATGTTGTTACTTGCCCTCATTATGCTCCGAAGACGCTCAAAGTGTACGTTTCCTCTCTGCATTGTTGTTGCCGGTGCTATTCTCTTTGACACAAAGAAAAGGGAAGCAATATGTATCACCGAATCCTTGAAACACATCGTATAATTGACAAACCTGAGATTGTAAAAACAAATACACCTACTTGAGTTTGGGATGTATCTGCATCGCTGAGCATATAATTAGTGAAAGTGTAGTGAAGTGGAGGACAAAAAACACTGCATAATGGCACCAAGAATAAATACCGCATATTATTTACAATCACATCCCTACTGCTCTGTCCTTCTTCGTTTGCACCTCATTTACATTAGGAGAACTATCTTCTATTAGAGTATTAAATTTAAAACAAAAAGTATAGAATCATTTTTTTAAGTTGTTTGAATTGAATTTTTAAAATGTAAGTTCTCCATTTGAAAAGAGTACCTCATTTGATTATTAACACAACAGTTGAGTGCCGAGAACGCACACCACGGTTGTTTTATCAACTCTCCTGTAAATTTACTGAACCGTTGAGTTTTCACAACTCTCACCACTTTTATCACTAATCAACCCGAGACCAAAACCAGTTTCACATTATTGACACCGCTTAGCTGAGATGAGAACCCCAGAGCACTCGAACTTCGAAAACTCAAAATGCGACAGTACGAGATTTTAATAAGAAAGAGAAAAAACTTATTTCATGTTATTCGTTAAATTGTTTTACTTGTATTAGACATGTACATAAATACATAAACAAGTACATGAAGGGATAATTTTTTAAAAATGAACTGAATTCGATGCGGCTAATCTCGAAATTCGGAATTATTCTAGAAGCGTTTGAGTATTCGGTGCACAAACCCAAGTACGCTTGTGGATTTAACCACTAACCAAAGTATCCATGACAGAAACCTTGAGTCCACATTTGGCAATGAAAATGAGTGTAGAATTTAGTACTTTTTAGCACTATGCATAACTGCCAGAGATAATAATCTAATAATAAAGGTAATATACTTTGCTAAGTAAATAAAGAACTTAAGCGAAAAAGCTAATAAGCTTTTTTGAAATTGGAAATCAAATGGCGCTAATCAAGGAATTAATTTCAAATACAAAGTTATTAGTTATGAGCCAATTTCAAGAAATTCAATGCTTAGATTTAGCTAAAATAAAGTGATAAGAAATGCACAGAATCGCAATATTTATATCAATGTCGATAATATTGATAGTTTGTTTTTTGTCTCAATATTTCAATATTCTTCTTGTTTTTCCAACATGAAAAAAACTGATAACAAAATGAAATCTGTAACTCTAACAGATACATAGATAGAAAAAACAAGAAAGTTGAAGAGAGAGAGAGATAGAGAGAGACTGAGAGCGAGAGATAGACAGAGGCACTAAGCAAGAATAATGCGTTACATGAAACTGCACTAAACTCAACGTTTTCGGCTGCCTTTTGGCTTGCGAATTTATTTTTTATGCGTCAGGCTGCACACAAAGCGACATAGCGATAGAGCAAAATGGAGAGTGAGAGAGAGAGGAAGAGGTGGAGTGAGGGTGGCAGAAGTGAGGACAAGTTGAATTCCTTGAAGGAGACTGGGCCTAGGCGGATGGAAGCACTAGACAAATTACCGATGAGCAGCGACTGCAACTGAAGCCATCCGTCAAGAGCCCGTTGGCCCATGTCAAGAGGGAGGGGAAGGGGCCACTGGAGGAGCTTGTGCTCGGAGGCTTGTGCCTGATCCTCAAAGGGTCTCTGGGAAACAGAAAAAAACGCTTTTGGGTCTAGGCAAGGGACAAAAAATGGACGTTCTTTGTTATGGGGCAAATGGGGCAAGGAGCGTGGAGCATATGCCATGGCTAATTAAGCAGCCCAACCAGGGGACACACACAGCAACAATAACAATAGCATTTGGGCAGATAAGAGAGTTGGGTGGAAACCCGGAAAATTGGGGGGGTTGAGGGTGTATGCCAATTAAATGTTTAAGCTGTGTTTCTGGTGAGCTTGTCATAAATTTTGACTGATTATGCGTATTCGTCTTTGTCGTGCACTGTCCCAAGGAGCCTCGACCTGCCCAGTCTTCCCCCATTTCCGCCCCCCACTTGCCACTCGCCGCATCCTTTGACATCCTTTTCGTGACAACTGAAGAAATTCTGCGGTTGCTGAGGTCGACGTTGGCTGTTGGATGTTGCTGTATTTCGGCACCACAGCCACAACAGCGTCACCCCAATATTCCCTCTTAAGCAGCAGTGCATTCCCCTTCTTTCCCCCTCCTCTCAAAGTGTGTCCAACGCAATTCATCATTCAATTAAATTGACCGCAGAGCCGCATTTCAAAGTTCTGAGTTCGTCGACATCTTTGGGGCATGACTAAGGCATTGAGTGGAGTTTTAAAGTTGTTGCCCACGCAAATCCTTTAATGCATTTTGTCGCTGCCATCGATTATCCTTTCAATAAACGCCCGCCTTCGTCCCTGTCAAAATACAAATACAGAATAAAGATAAAAATAAAACGAAAATCGAGAAGCGAACTCTGCCACTCGAATCCTTGCATGCCACTCCGATTGCCAATGGCATTGGCATCTTTCGCAGCGTAAATCTCGCGCTTGATTTATGCTCTGGCTTAAAAGCCAATTGATGTGAGCGGAATGGAGTCGCTAACTGGACGCGTGGGTGTGTGAACGAGGACGAGGACATGTTGCTGTTGCATGCTGCACGTACAAGTGGCTGCCTCTTGGCTTTGCAACTGCGTGGCGGCTTAAGCGATTCTTTGACACAAAGTCAAAAATGCCGCGCACATGCCAAGTGCAGCACTTTCTGCCTCTGCCTCCGCTTTTCTCTGCTCTCCACTCAAGGCATTCTTCAGCTTAGTATGCTTCATGTGGCATCGGCTCAGACACTGGCTTCTTAGCAATGTCAACAGCCAATATCCTGGCGGCATTTGGCAAAGTGATTTATGCCATGTCCCTGTCCAGCATCACAAAGTGTAGCACGGAGCATATTGCTCCCAGTTGACCTCCAGTTCGAGATCTTTGCCTCTCGATGACGACTCCAATGCAAATATTTTGAATTTCAACTAGTTCCCAGCAAATATTTGCTCAATACATCTAACTTTTTGGACAGTGTATTCTCGACTGCCGTGGCAAATGCGCAACTGGCCAAACGACTTTGATTAATTAACACGCATTCAACATTTCTGATAACAAAAATCAAGCGAAAAAATAAGAAAAAAACTATTGACGACATGAAGCTCTAATAAACGAGCTCAACACCGGATTGAGATGTTTTCACGATTATTTCGCTTGTTTACTTTGCATACTCTGCCTTCGAATGAAGGGTCGAGGTGGGGTACATCTACTAATGATATCATTATTTTCACAAAGTAACAATAATTTCATACACATAATCTCCTTTTGAAGTTTTCAATAAAATTAATACGAAATATTTTATTATTTAAAGATTGGAATTATTAGTTATGATTAATTCCATTTTTAATTGTATTTATAGTTATTACATAAAATAGAGAATGTAATTTTTAAACATATAAATACATGATTTATTTTAATTTAATTAGTATAATACTAATTGTTAGTTAATAAATCTAAGCTTTGTAGCACAAGTTGGAATTTAGGTAAATATACATATGTACATATTTAAATTGGAAATAAAAGGAATGGGTCGAAGTGGGGTATAAGAATCTATTCAGGTTTAAGGTTTGCAATCAATTTATCTTATAATATTAAGCTTGGAATTTGCAATGATGATATACTCGTATATGAAAGTATTGAAATGATTATTAACAACTATTATATATTGTTTATTTATGAGTATTGCGGACAGCTTTATGCTGAAAGTTTTGAAATTTATTCGTTTGAATAGTTAGTATTACAAACAATAAAATATTAAAGAATATTATTTTGGTGGCCCACAATTTATTGTGCTCTTAAATCGAATCTTCAAATTAATTATTCAATATATCAATACGTTCAATACGTTTTGAATAAGTTCAAATTGTTTGTATCGCTTGACGTTGCTGTACTTAATTTTGATATTTGGAATCGAAGATTTGGGAGGGGAAGTTTGTTTGCTCATCGGAGCGATGGATGAACTACCTGCCATATCTGAGAAGAGGCTGTGACTTTTTACAGTTCTGAATGTATTTTACTGTATCAGTTACCAAAGTCTGGCAATGACTTCGGCACAGACACCTAACCCGACATCAGTTTGTTTCTTTGTAAGACGCTGATATTTTTCGTATGTTTCTCATTTGTTGCTGTTGTATTTTTCCTTCTTAGTTTTTTATTTGTGCTTCTTGTGGTTGGCTTTGATTTGAGTTTTTAATTAACGCTTTGGATTTGTTTGCTTGCGCATTTGGACGAAATGAATTGAAAGAGTTCGAATGCGAGTACGAGACGATTTCGAATTTGGGCAACTGGACCCGGCTGGACCAAGAGAATTTGAGGTGGGGGGCGTGGTAGGCATTCGAGTGGAGTGCGGTTGCCATGGCAAGTTTCATTTTGACAACATTCTTTGTTGGCTAATTCGGCATTTTGCATGCTGCACAAATATAAAATTCCGCCGAAAGCGCCCTGACAACTGCCACGGAGCCAAAGAGCAAAAACTAATAAGCGAGTAGGACAACAGGTGAGTGGGCCAGACAGACACACGATGGGAAAGGACAAGAGGGCACGTGGCAGGCGGCAGGCCGAAGGCAACATTGAGCTTCAGCCATCGTCTGAAGGTGCCTGGCAGCTCCCAAATGCCACGCGGCTCAATCTTTGTCATCCTGCGAGAGTTATGCTTTATACAAATTCCACAGTTGCCGCCCCCGAAGTTGACTTTCAGCAATAACTGTGAGTGCTGCGCTGCGAGCTGTGCGCTCTATACTGTATGCTGTATGCTGTATGCTGTGGTTGCACTGGCAACCGCCGTGTACTCGTAGGTGTAGACAGGGAGAGAGAGAGTGAGAAGGGTGGGTGGGAATGAAAGCTGCGCCGATTTCATATGTAGTTATCAGAGTTATCGTCTATCGATAGGCATCGCATTCGGTAAGCGCCAAACATTCGCCTTTTATCGCCATGCAGAGCAATTATTCCCCCATTTGGTCGCCGCCCCCCACACAGCCAGAACGTGTTTGTGGGCGGCGCCTGTGCTACGCATAGCAAGCAGCATTTCGTCTCGCTCACAGCAGGCGAGTGCGGCGGGCAGAGCGAGACAACTAGCTGTGCGCGCATGCTGCTAATGCTAAGATGGCAGCTGGCCACTGGCGCTGTCTCGCTCTCGCACACGGCTCTCGTTTTGCAAATCAATGCACATGTTAAGCAGTTGGCAGATAGCAAAGCAGATAACACGCGCCTTACCCGCTTGTCGCTTTTTGCTTTTCGTGTTTCGTGTTTCGCTTGTCGATTGTGTTTGGCAAGCCCGCAGTGCAGCCAGGGGGTGGGTGGCGATTGAATTCGTTGCCGTTGCCGTTGTCGTTGACGTTGTCGTTGTTGTCGTTGCCGTCAGTGCGCAGCGTCGACGTTAACGTTATCATCATCGAGTCAATTCGTTTTGATTTTTTCGCATTTGTCTCAAATGCGAGCGAGTCGTCTGGCAAACGTTACGCGTTCCGTTCCGTTCCGTTCTGTTGTTAACGCTGCACAACCAACGTTTTTTGTTTGGCCAACAAAAGCCGTCGCCAAAAATCACAATCCCAATCACAATCACATTCAAATGCAAACCGACATCGCAACCGGAAAGAGTTAACTGAGCGCCAAGTGTTCCCGCAGGCCAAAACTAATTTGACTCGTAAAATATTCAAATAACAACACGGTTGTTGTTGTGCGTTGTGTGTGTGGTGATAACGGAGAGCATAACTAAGCATCGATTACAGCCTGCACTAAATCAATTTAATTCGCATAAGCAACAGCAGCATAAACAATAACAACAATCATAGCAATAACAATAAACCGCAGTCTAGCAAATTGCGGTCCGTCGCACAGTGTCCAGCTGTCAGTTGGTCAAACAGTTCATCAATAAACGATACAACTTCCGTATCATTGCGTGCTCACCTTCAACTTCTACGTGCGTGTGTGAGTGTATGTGTGTGTGAGGTGTGCGTGTGTGAGTGTTAATGTGCATGTGCGTGTCTCGTAAGCGCCAACAGAAAACTTTTCAACTTCCGGCCAAGTGACTTCGATTTAATTTCTTTGGCTTTTTTATGGTCAAGGCATTTAATTAATTTTACTATGGCAATTTGAGCTTGTCCTGCCAGCCCGATTGCCGTCTGGACTGAACTCTGACCCAAGCGGTTAAGTTTTGCCTTCGAAACACACAACACAAGCAGAAGGGGTCAGACGTCGGAAGGGGTCGAAAGGTGAGTGAGCAGAAAAGAAAATCACACTGGAAATGCGCAATCAAACTTAAGGATACAATCAATACAATCACTTCACTTTCGATTTTGAGTAAAATTAATACAGCAACCAGTTTAAATAAAATATTTTTTAAGCTATGAAATTTAACTTTTTCATATTCATTATAAATATTGTCATATAGAAAAGACTTGCTTCATTAAAATGTTCATCGTGTGCAACAGCGAAAGAGACAAACAAGTTTAATAATATGAAAAATTGCAGATTTTCGTATTTTAATGATGAATAACAATATTGATTGCTTCTTAGCTCCTCCAGCCTAAGGCCTTTATAGCTGTAGCTGTAATAACTCCTACCGACTATAATTTAAATTACACCTTTCTATACCATAAATAAACAAAGAAAAATACAACTTTCGATCTATTTACAGACCCACCCCTCGGGAAGGAATTAAGCAAAACAATACTGAAATGTAATTGTAGTTCGCATTGCGCTACAATTAACATACTGTGATAGACGAGTATACGAGCAGATTCAATGTGGATGCTGCCTAAATGAAATAATCTACGACATATATAGTAATTCAATGCAATTGAATACGAATTAAGATTACGGAATAAAACCATATTTTCGGCTGGCGAGCCAAAGCTACAGATTACAAGGCGACAAGCTGTCGACGTTATCGATACGAAACTTCTCGGCAAGCATGCTGAACAATCTTGGGGCCAATGTGCTGGGTAAGTAACAGTAAAAGTAACAGTTAAGGGAGGCAAGAGTCGGCGTATAATATTGTAATTAAGATCGTCGGGTGAATTGCGCTAATATATAATAATATGTGCATTAATCTGTCCAGCTGCTCAGCTGTCCATTGGGCCATAATTAAACTAATTTCTTGAGCATACCCCGCATCGAGAGATGCGGAGAACGGTCTGTGGGGTTACTTCCGACTTATCGGATGGATGGACGGATGGACGGACCATCGATGCCGCTAAATGGCCTATAATTGAGGCGTCTAAACAGCTAGCGCCGCTGTCGCGTGCATTTAGCAATAATTAAGTTGTATTTAACTAGCTCGGCTCGCATTTTTGTTGTGGGTGCGAACAAGGGCCTCAGTTCCTCTCAACATAGTGTTGTGTGTGTGTGTGTGTATGCGTGTGTTAATTGCCATAATTGCTCTTTTAAATATGCCGCAAATTGTAAATTACATTTGTACATCACATTTTGTATCGGCACGCACATAATTATCAGTTTATAAATATATGCGCCACTTGCACTCGTAAATATGAGTACAATATTTTTTAACCACATTGTTGATCATTATTCAAGCACTTTCAATTTCGGCAATCAATTTATAAGCAGTTTGCAGTTAACAGCGGCTGCCTTGCAGCCTCGTTGCTGCAATTGTTGCAACAGTTTACACTTGAATGAATTATTGCGCGCGCTTTTATTGAATATTTCGCAGGCATTCTGCTCGATCAATTTGCGCCTCCACTCCACTCCGCTCAGCTCAGCTCTTTGTAATTAATTACTTTTATTAATTTATTGCCATTTTTCATGCACTTGCTGTGCTGGCATACGCTGCGTATGCGCTATTTGTGTAGCTCGCCCTTTCGGCCTGAGCAAGAATTATGGCCAGCGAATATTGCCAGAAATGCAAACAGTTGAAAGTCTCAGTTTTGATTTTATTACTATATATTTAATTTGCCATTGCAGTCCCGCCAGCAGTTGGGCTCCTTCAAAACTATAAATTTCAATCAGCTTTCATGTTCATGGGACGCGTCGAAAAATCCTTTTTGCTGCGCAAATCCTGGCTGCAGTTTGTGCGCTAATAAATTTCATAAGCCCTTCCCTTCCCCCTTTTTTGTCGTGGCATAACAAACAAACACAATAACAGATTGTAAATGGTGTTGGAACTAGGCGAAGTAACAGACGGCATTTGCATATTACGTATGCGCAGCGTAGGCCAAGCAGCCACAGACTGAGCGCGCCCAATTAAGCGCAATTTGCATGCAAAAGAAATGCGAAACGAGGCGGAACGGGGGAAGGGGATTCGCCCGTCTCTAATTCCCATTCATTTTACATTTGTCTCTGGCGCAAAAACTTAAATCGTTGACTTAATTTCGACTGGCAAATAGACATTGCGATGCGATTCGACGCGACTCGGGGCGAGGCGACTCGGGGCATTTTTCGTGCCCCTGGATTAATTAAATTAATTTCATGATTGCATTTGTAATTTGACTGGCAAACACAGTGTTCGCCGTGTTCGTCTCTATGGCTCTGTGCGTTGGCATTTTTGCGGTCGCCTGCGCTAGTGAAATATGTGCTCCCTTTTGGCCAACATTTGCATCGAAATGTTTTGCGGTTGCTGCGAACTGCTGCAACTGTTGCTGCGGTTGCACGTTCCCCATGCCACGGCACACACATGCCTCCACAATGGCTGCCAATGCAGCTGCCCCAGACCTGCCTCCTGACCACACAATTTCCAAATTTCAATAATTATGTACAGTGCGTGCAACTGACGCGTCTAGGCCTGCTGCAGCTGCAGTTGCAGTTGCAGTTGGCTGCTGCATTCACTAGTCCGTGCGGCATGTTGCCATATATTTTGTGGCAGATATTTGCATTTAGTGCAATGCGCGATGCAATGCAATGCCAGCTCGCCTGTGGCAGCCACCAAACTGATTTGCGCAAATTGTGCAAATTGCTTGCGCGATAAATTCATGTTTGCCAATTTTAATTAATTAATCGCTTTGTGCGGTTTTCGTGCAACGTCCAAGCGAACCGACCGTCCGAAGCCGCCACGTGAACTCAAAATGGCTGCCCGTTGCCAGCACACACACACACACACACACACACGCACGCACACAGCCAGAGAGCGACCACACACACACACACACACAGAGATATTCACCTGTTTTGGGTGACGCCATGTTTTATTGTAACTGTAAAACGTTGCGAGCATTACGCAACATTCAACTAATGTCACAACGATGCCATTTCAAATTAGTTTTGACTCCATGATTGATTTCATATTCCAATTAGACAACATTACGCAAATCACTGAAATTACTGGCATAAATCAGCCCGATATGCAAATATCGAATGGTTCGTATTTGGATCAAATATTATGATGATGTAACAACTGTTATTCTAATTTAATTTCGGATAAATGTTGATTGAATGCCACACAAATATTTTGCATCAATGCGTGGTATTGTAGAGCTTGTACAAAACTGGGTTAGTTTCAGATAAATCCATTTAAAATATGTGTGTCTTAGTCTGAAAATCCTTATTTTTAAAATACCTGACCAAAGATATATTTTTAGATAACAAATAATCAAATGCGATAAGCACTAAATATGTTGGATATTTTGTGTACAAATTTATTACTGTAATATTGCATCTATTCAGATTTGATTAGCCTTTAATAAATATAATATGATTAGATAAGGCATCCCCTAAATAATGTATTAATTTTATGAAATGCAAATGTTTCAATATTTATTAATAATTCATATATTTTAAGTTGTTCAAGTTTAGTAAAATATAATATGAGTCTCGGAGAAATTAATTAGCAGATTCGATTTTGAATCCCCTAAATAATGCATTCTTATTATTAAACGCAATAGTTTCAATATCCATTAATATTGCATATATTAAAAAACAAGCTTAAATAAATATAATATGATCCTCGGGTTATTAACAATCAGATTTCCCCTTAACAATCTATTCATATCTGACGTTTTATAAAAAAAGAATTGAATGAAATGTTTTAATAACGAATCTATTGCAATCATATACAATATTCTATGTGGATTCCAACTAATCATTCATCGGAATACGAGGTTTTAAAGATATGCAAGGCAACTCGTGTCTGCCGATAGTTTCCTGAGATGTTTGTGCAGCAAGTGTTTGCAACTCACACAGATTTACTGTTGGAATTCGATCTGCAGTTGCTGCTGCAGTTGCACATAGTTGCAGCATCTTGACTTTGCTTTTCGTGTTTATGTGCCACAACTGTAAAATCAAAGCTGGAGCTAATGCTAAAGCAGCAACCGAGTGCGATTTCGAGAAGTGGCGCTATTTGGCAAGAGAGCAAGCAACTCCGCACACTCACGCTGAGATGCTCGTAGCAACAACTGAAATGCTAAAAGTCGCACTTCTTCTTGGCGCAACGGCCCTGGGCGGATCCCCCCGGCTTAAGGCTGAGCTTCAGCTAAGCTCGGCCAGCTAAGCGGATCGGTCAAGCATTTGTGAGCTGCAGATGATGAGAGTATCTCGCACCTAACACCGCGCCTTAAATTTACTAATCACGACCAACCGCAGCAGCAGCAGATCCGCATAAGAGCGAGCTGACGATGATGACTCCATGATGATGTTGGCCCTGTTATAGTTGCAGACGGTTGAACAGTTGGCTGATAACTGTAAATGCAAAACAGTCAACAAGTTGAGGACGGAAGCAGCTTCAGATTCAGCTTTCAAGCTGCTGTTGCTGCTGCTGCCGTTTGTTGTCGTAGCTTAGTTTTGGTTTTAAATGTTTGACAAATGTCAATGTTGCAAGTTGGCTGAAGCAGGACGGGGGAAAGCTCATTCTCTCTCTTTCGCTCTCTCTCTGATACCCATTCGCTCTCTCTCTTTCGCACCGTGTGTGTCATGTAAGCCCTGTCAGGCGCGTCAAAATCGCTAATGAACAGTAGCCGCGCTGGGTGTATGTGTAAAAATTAGCACTTTGCTGGCGAGCGCTTTAAAAGCGACTGCAGCAACAGCAGCAACAACAACAATAATAGCAACATGAGCAACAGTTGAACTGGAATAAGGGAATGTCGCCGTCTATCAACAACACCAGCATACAAAACAATCCGTTCAACTTTAAGATACTCTGCAAATCAATCAGAGTTACAGTATTATCAAAAAATGAATACTATTTAACAGTATTTATAATTACAAATTACTTGAAATGAAAGATATTGTACTCAGAGTACCAACATTCTCAAAAACAATAATAATATAATAAAGTATCAATAAAAATAAAATCATTAAATAACAATAATATCAACCAAAAAATACTTTGTAAAGCCCTTATCTACGCAGACTCAAAAAGCTGCGGCTTACATCAAAGAACGATCGATAAATGCCTCTTGTATTATTCTGCACAGTTTCACACAATAACAAACTTTTTACTGACTTAGTCAGCATTTGCTATGTGATAAATTGACGATAGAGCGAGAGAACTGAATTTCTTTATATTAAATTGTTTATCTGTTATGTCTTTTTGGATTCGGAGCTTGCAGCTTTAAACCCCCAACTCGATCACTTTTCTTAGTAACTACAGGGTGCAGCGAGACTTTTTGATGTTGTAGTTATTTCATTTATAAGTTTTATGAGCTGACTTCCAATCGCCAGTTCGATACACAGTTCCAGTTTGAGGACTGGCACCTGTTGCTGCATCACAGCCTCAGCTTCAGTTTGCTCTGAAGTTGCCGAAATTTTAACAAGTCCATTTGAGAACAATAAAAATCATTGATGCTGTCCTCTCACTCTCTATGCCGCTCGTCTTTGTCTCTCTCTCACTCCCGCTCTCTCTCTCTCTCGCTGTCTCTGTTTGCATTGCACATCAAAGTCGGCTAGCAAATTGAAAGGCTGGGGCTGCTGTAGAGTTGAGTTCAGATGACTTGAGGCGAGTTCAGTTTTTCTGCAATTTGCTGTTCGCGTATTTTTGTTTCGCTTTCAACGGAAATTGCACACTTGCCTTACGCCCACACCTTCACTCTTAGCCGGGGCTGAGAAGTGCGCATAATTAAATGAAAATCATGACAACATCAGCTCGGTTTTAGCTTCGGTATCAGCATCAGTTTGGTCAAGAGTCGAGCCCAGAAAGGTTCGAGAGTTCGCATCAACTGGCGATGAGTAAATGTTTGACTTGTAGACAGAGTTGAAAATATCAGAGGTACAAAAGCAAACGAAAATAAAAAGAGTTGAGCGAGGTAGCAGCCTCTTTGTAGTTGTTGTCTCTCACATCTCTCACAGGCAGCGCCTCGCACATACATGTTAAAAATTCCAGACATGCGTTGGAAGTCTCTGACTGAAGCGATCCCAGCGACTTTGACTCAACTCGACACTGTCTATCCATCCACCCCACTGGACATCTATCTGTTTGTATTTGACTATGATTTGTTGTTGTTGTTATTGTTGTTGTTATGTATTTCGAACTTCTTCGTGTTGTTCCCGTTGTTGTTGTGATTGCAGGCCGAAAAAAAAACACGTTACGTAGTCAGGTGAGCTAAAGGTAAAAATGAAATGAAATGAAAAAGGGGGTTACGCTCAGAGCTAACATTTGTATCTGTATCTGTATCTATACAGGTTGCTGTATCTATACCCGTGTCTATGTGTGAGTGTGTGAGTATCGCACCTCTGTTGAGATGCTGCCTCTGCTGCTGCTTCTGCTGCCGCCGCTGCTGCTTTTGCCTCTGTTTTTGGCATCTTTTTTGAATGACAGCTTGTTGAAAATTTCAATTTATCCGATCGCCGCAGTTCGGTTTGAGCAATTCACGACGTCGAAACTTGACGCGGACTCGCGCGACGGCAAAACGCAGCCAGGATTCAATCGCCACTCGTTCGACTTCGACTTCGATTTCGATTCGTTTAAACAACTCGCATCTGCAAACAATGGCTTCATTTGTTGTTGTTGTGCATAGTTCATTTTAAATTCGATCGACAAATATTTACAAATTGCGACGGCATTTTTGCAGCACAGTGTCTGCCAATTGTGAGTGTCCCTCGTGTGTGCTGCTATTTAATTTACACAAACAATTAATTAAACAACAACAACAACAATTTCTATGTTGTGGGTTTCGCCTGTAAATTAGATTTAATTCAAAAACATTCTTCTGCTTTTTTGCCAGCGCTGCAAATAATTATGCGTTTGTTAATTGTCACAGAAATTTACTCGACTTTTGACTTCATTCATTTACAGTGTGTTGCAAATAGTTAAAGTTATTAGCAAAAACAAACAACGCTTAAAGTTAGTTCTTCATTTCAAATAGTTATATTTGTGAAATGTTTTGAGTTGTAGTTAGTGAACAACTAATATATTTGTTTTATCAATTAATAAACATATCAAAATGTGTGGCAATAAACTTTAACTTGCGAAATGAATACATAAAGGATAAATATTAATCGAATTCGTCGCAATTAATGTATACACGAAGTATAATTTTAAATAGTCAAATATTTTATTAAGTATTAATCAATTTCTATCCAATTAATTCTCTGTTTGTTATAAATTAAACGAAGTGTTTCAACGGGGCTTATTTTGTGCAATTAAACCAATGAACTAAATATATGAATCTAATCTAATCTAATTAATCATAATGCTAAATATAAAAAAATTTGAATTAAAACTTAATTAATTATTTAATTATACAGTTAAATACTAATTTAATTAGTTTCTTAATTCTTCACTGGTGTCATTTCTTGATTAATCTGCAACATATCAAATTTATATAAAAAATCTATCTTTAAAAATAATTTCAGATATAAAAGTATATAACAAAATATTAAATAAATTCACTAAATAATAATAAAATGATTTATTTATTGAATTAGTTTTTAATTCTTCGCTGGTATCAATTATTGATTATTCTGCGGCATATTTAATTTATCTAATAAATGAAGGGTGTCAGTGGGACACCTTAGATGCAATTAAGTAAAGATTTAATCACAACTATTTTTTAATTAACTTTTTCTCCCTATTTTCTCCTTCTCTCTCTCGCTCTCTCTCTCGGGCAGGCCCCAAGGATTGTGATCTACCGAAGGCGGCAATCACAGCACTGCACGCGGGCGTCAACAGCTTTGGCCAATTGCCCGTCGGCCCGAGCATCGCGGATCTTGGGGGCGGTGGAGCCGGACCTGGAGGACCTGGCGGAGGGGCCAGCGTGGGCGGTGTTGCTCGACTGCATGTCACTGGCGGATTGTGCGACAACAGCAATGTGCTGAACGGTGCCAGCAATCACAGCAATAACAACAACAATCACAGCAATAGCAACAGCAGCGGCAACAACAACAACAGCGGCAACGGAGGCAACAACGGCGGCGGCAGCAACATGCAGCAACAGGATCAGGTGAGAAGCGACATCTCTCTGGCCAGAGATATTTAGCAGCAAGTAAAAGCTGAACTTTTAATAATCCATGTTCTTTTCGATGTTTTTTTCCTCAAAACTCAAAACTCAAAAAATCTCAAAACTCTGCTATGCATTCAAATACAAAAACAAACCAAAAAAAAACCAATTCGAAACAAAAATTCTAAAAAAAAATGATGAAAATTAAACGAAAAAACGAAATCCAAAATCAAAATCAAAAATCTATTGTGAATGTGTAAATTGTGTGTGTTGAATTGTGTATAAATAATATTATGTGCAATGAATAAAAAAAGTAAGTGTGATTTTATTTCCATATTTCCATATTTTATGTAAAAACAACAAAAAAAAAAAACAAAAACAGTAGCCAAAAGATTCCAAACCCTTTCAGTTAATATTAGTTTATTATTTTGTAGATTAGTTATCGTTGTTCTTATCGTTATCGTAATTGCTGTTGTTCTACTAAATGTTGTTCATGCTGTTGTTATTGTTGTTCGATTCAATTAAACCCTCTCTATCTCGCTCGTTCAATGCTCTCTCACTCACTCATGCCACGCCTCGCTCTCCCCTCTGCTCCTCTCTCTTGCAGCATCTGGACAAAAACAAGCAGAAACGCCACCGCACTCGCTTCACGCCGGCGCAGCTCAACGAGCTGGAGCGCTGCTTCTCCAAGACCCACTATCCGGACATCTTCATGCGCGAGGAGATCGCCATGCGCATCGGCCTCACCGAGTCACGTGTCCAGGTAAGTCATCAAACTGCCCTCGCCTCCAATCATCTTCTTTCTGCTTGTTGTCGTTGCGCCGAACTTTGCTGTGGCTTTGTTGCGGTCGCGGTGCATCGCTGATTAGCATTTGAGCCATGAACTGCAATTGGCCCAATCAACTCGACAGTTGGCAAACTGTCATTTGCCTTGACACTTTGTCGTTTAGTTCTACATGACGTGTCGCTTGTGTTGCACAAACCGCAGCAAGTTGCAAGTCCGACAACCGACAACCGAAATGCCGAATGTCAGCAAATATCTCCAAGTTCTCATTGCCAGCTTAAAGATTTAGCTGAAAAAGATAGAGAAATTTATTAGCAAAATTCAGTGGATTAGATTTCATAATAGTAATCAGTTATTTGTAATAATAATCACTAAAATGAATTATATACATTATTAAAATATTTGCAACAGCAAATGAAAATATATTTAGAATTTTATTTTTAAAGATTTCTTCTGCAAACTTCGCTCGATGTTTAGTTTATCTCAATGTTTACCCATCAATAAATGTTGTATTCGATTTGTAATTGGCTCAATTAACAAACAATTAGCAAGTAAATAATATAAACAATACTTCAAATATTTTCAAACATTATTGACATAAATTTACAATTGAAATTTAGCTAAATTGAGGCAGCAGTTTATCTTTGATTGATTTAGCAATGACTTTAAATATAAAATTAAACTTGCACTAAATAATACAATGAAGATTTTGTTCATGTGGTTGTTAATTTGAAATTGAAGCAAATTTGGCTCTGGTTTAATTTTATGTTCGATATCATTCCACATAATTTTCTTCAGATAACGAATATTCAGTGATTTTTCATTTCGTTTGAACAAAGTTGCGGAATTTTTGACTTTGGCTGTTTGGGGCATTTTCAATTTTTGAAAAGCTTTATGGCCAGAAATGGCTTTAACTCACAATTTTAGCACTTTATGAGCGCATGGTCGCGCCTCGAGGCGCACAACGCCATTTAAGCGCCCAAAATTATACTTTATTAAAGCACATAAAGTCACATTTAGACGCGTCGCAGCCGTCTCCCTCCTTCTCCTCGTCCTCGCTCTCTCGCACTCTCTCTCTTTCGCTTTGTCGGCGACTTATGACTGCCGCAGCCAGTGCAAAAAGTTTGCCACACTCAGACACGGACACGGACACGGACACAAATACACACATGAAAACGCAGCGCATCTACAGTGAGAGTGAGCATTATCCTTTTGCGGCTGGCGCAGCTCCCTTTGGCTCTGTTGATGCTGCTGCTGCTGCCTCTTGCCATTATCCTGTCGGGCTTGGCTGACTGCCTGGCAAGCGATGCCTGTGGCGTGCTGTTCGTCCTTTTGCATGCGGGCGGGTTTTGTTTATGCGACAATCGAATTTACTGCTTCATTAAATTTGTGTTTAAGCTTCCGCTTCCTGCAGTGCCACATCAACTTGGCCTTCCCACACTCTGATGTTCCCGCTTCTTCTTCTGTGTCTCTGTCTGTGTGTGTGTGTGTGTGGGGCCAAAAACTATGCAATGCGAGAATTGTTTTGCGGTTTCAATGAATGCCGAAAGTTGGCCCCGGCATTTGGCGTCTTATTGGCCAATTCAATGGGTTCACTTTGCACAAACTGAACTTGCCTCCAGCTAAACAATTATTTGGCCTGCCCCTCCCCCGCAGCAGGATGGAATAAAAGTTGGCGGGGGAGGAAGATGGATAGAAAAAAGTGCTGCCTACTTTCAGGCGCTGTCCTAACGGATGTGCTACTTTGATAAATTGTTTTAATAATTGCGTATCAGTGTCTGGCTGTTAATGTATCCTGCTCATCCGGCTGTCGGCGAGTCAGCACTGATTCCTGCCCCCGATCCAAGCCGGGGGCATGCCACGCAGGGGCGGCAGCAGGCCGAAGGGTAGGCAGGATAATGCGTGAGGTTTGGTTAGAATTACCCTCAGTTGTTGCTGCTATTAACACGCTATAATGTTTGATTTTTCGTTGTCGTCGGGTTTTTGCGGCTTATGGAATGTCAGCCCTTTGGATTAGCAAGGACTTATTGTTGTTCTTGTTGTTGTTGCTGCTGTTAATAAAATTAGCATATAAATTAAGTTTGCATGCTGTTTTAGAGCCCACACTTCCGCTCCTACTCTCTCTGCCAGCTGACACACATATTTTTGCTATATATATTTTATATTTCCACACACCAAAAGAAAGCGGCTTTAAATGCCTCGTTCTCTCTTTCGACCTCTCTCTCTGATCACACACACACACTCAAACACGTGTGGCCCTAAATCAATCTACAAGGATTTGCAGCTAATGACGGCATAAAGACAGCACCCATAAATGCCCCCAAAAACGTTGGCGCATTAACACGAAAATCAAGTCAAACTCGGGCTCACATATGCTCAAAAAAAGCAGCCATAGTGAGAGTGTGCAATGCGTGTGTGTGTGTGTGTGCGGGTGTGCCAGGGTGTGTGTGTGAGTCTGCATATGTTATGAAGCTCACGTACTGCATACGTGGCATGCTGCCAGCGAGCATAAAGAGCCAGGATATGAGACAGGTTTGGCGTTTAGTCGATGCCCAGGCTCAAAGCTGTTTAATTATGCAGGCAGCGGCAACAATCACAAGACACAGCAACAATAATACAAATATAATTTAATAAACTTGCAAAAAGAGAACTGAGAGCATTAACAAATCTAATCGCATTGCCAAAGCAAATACAGAGGAAGAAGGGGGCGAGGTCAACTGCCAGCGGGTGGTGCAATTGTTAATTTGTATTTGCCACCGCCAACACAGCGAGAAATTGACAATTTGCGTGGGGCATTAAAAGGTAAAGCGCCTTAGCACCACCCATGGCTCTGGCAATATGCTTGCCACACTCGCTTGCCACACAACTTCGCTGGCTGCTGCATTTGGCAACTGCCACGAAAGGGGAGCGCAGTGGAATTGAGGAGGGGGCAAGTACTAAATTGACTTATCATGATTGTGAACATTGTGAGCGTTGTCAAAGCATTGTCATGGCTCAGCTTGGCAATGTTTTGCATTTATTGGTTTGTTTATTAAATTGTTGCAATGCGGCCAACGAGACGTTGGTCAGCACGTGCCACAGTCGTCGCCACACTTACAACTAAATGAATTTCTCACATGATTAATTTGCCAGGCAACGCCGCAGCGGGGTAGCAACTGCAGCAGAGGCAAGAGGTCGGGGTGGAAGCAGCTTAGGCAGAGCTAAACCAAGTAGTTCCAAGTGAATTAGCTTCAGCTACAAGCAGAAAGTTGAAATTATTAATACCAGCATTATTTCTCAAGGCAATTAGTAGTAAAAAGTGGTCTCTATTATTCATCAATAAATGTTCATTTCAGAATTATTATTTCAATAATAATTACAATAATAACTAATCACATTTACTATAGTAAATGTCACCAGATTATATTTGTGCTTCAATGTCAAATTTGTTTTTATTTTAATTTGTATATGTAATAGTATTTACGGCTGACATTTTCTACAATTAGTTGAAATTATTAATATCATCATTATTTTACAACGTAATTAATAGCAAAAAGTGTTTACTATGATTCAACAATATTATAATATATTTCAGAATTATTATTTCATTCAAGAATAAGAAAAATAATAATTTAATCACTTTATAGTAAATGTAACAAGATTACATTTTTGCTTCTTTGTCCAGTTTTTTTTATTTAAATTTTATTTAGTGCAGACATTGTCTACAAATAGTTCAAGAAAATAATACAAATGTTAAGCAAAGAAATTTCAGCAGACATTTAAATATTTGATTTATTTTCCCTTTCGTGTCGAAATTTGTATTGTTATTTTCAAAAAAAAAGATGAAAAAGTATTTATTATATATTTAGAAGCTATTTACAGCTGACATTGTTTACTTTTGACTTGTTACTTACTCTTGAAAGCTTTCGTCAAATGCAAAGTTTATGTGAGATATTTATTGGAATTTTGGATCATCAAAAAATTAACACTTTTAGTCAACTTTATAAGCGGATATGTTGCTGCAGCTTATTCATTTCAATTCTCAAATCAGTTCAACTTACGCAGCGGCAAATCAACCTGAACGCAATGAGAAAAAAGTATGTGCAGATTAGTCACAATTGAATCATTTCACTTTTTAAACTTTTCAAAGAATTGAGAATATGCATATATACAATAAATATTATCTATTAAATGGTGAATAAACATTACACATATTCAACATTATCACTTTAATAACTCTCCAAGTGCCACTTCTATCGATTAGCCTAGAAGCGAAGAGTGCCAAAAGAAGTCAATTCGAATGGGGGCCTCTGTGATAAATTATAGCCTCGACTGCAGACGCAACTAATTTATTTGCTGAGCCGCCTAATGCCAGCTCTAATAATAGCCCACTGGGCGCCACGATTGATGGCTGAGGTGAGAAGTGGAGACGGGGGCAGCTGAAGGATTTATGGGGCAATACAGAGTAGTTGCAAGGAGCGAGTAACTAGCAAATATTTGCGATGAATGCATTTTTTAGCAGACAAATAAAAATGCAGAGGCAAAACTCTGCAAAAATGTAATAAAATTGCTAAAAATAAGAGGGAGAAGGTGGGTAAAAAACGAAGCCACTCTCAGGTGGAGCTGTTTCTAGTCCGCGTTTGATAACCATGGCATCGCATTTTAATTAAAGTTTAATTGAAATACCAAAACGAAAATATGCAACAACACAGCGCAACGGAAAGTGGAAAAGTGGAGAACCGAAGAAGGAGCTCGACGAAAATTCGATGCGCGTCGCTTGAATTAGTTGTTGGCTTTTTTGCAATGCTGAAAAACTTTAAGGATTCCAGTTAAAGTTGAGGCGGAACAGAGAAAGAGAGCAACATTGCCAGCGAGAGAGAGGGACAAGTGCAGGGAGTCAGAGACAGGGACAGCGACAGCGACAGACGGTTGGTTTGGGGAAGCGTTGGGGGGGGGCCACATAAAGAGGGCATAAAGAAAATCTGGCACGCATCCCGTTTATGGCATATGAAGCAATTTCAAAAGCAATTCCGTTGATACTTTTCATTGAAATGTTTGTGTGAAAATGGCGTGCCAAAGTGTCCACCGTCTGGCTCTGCATGTTGCATCTGTATGGGAGTGTGACTCTGTGTGTGTGTTGGCCATTTGGGATAAGCTGCAAAACGATTCTGGCAGCGGCTATTGATAAATGAAAAAGGTTCGACAAAAGCGTTTTGTGATTTTCTCATTTCTTTTCTACTTTTTCGATGCAAAACAAAAAAGAGGCAAAAAAAAATGGGAAAACAAATAGAAATTGGAGAAGGGAAAATCGCGAGCTGTGCGCATGCCCCAAACAGTGTGCACCAAATATATTTTCGGGGGTTGCATTGCGTTTGGCGAGCATCCCCCCCCACACCTCGCTCCCCAATGTGCTGCACTTTGGCTTCGGTTGCCCGTCAAGCTTAAACACAGCTTGCAGATGCAGCCACACATTCACAGTGGCCGCCAAAAGTAATGCCAGTCAACGACCGATGCGTCAACTAATTCATAAATCAGAGCAACTAAGCCTAAGCAGCAGACGTAGTCGACAGTCGACGGTCGAGAGTCGAGAGTCGGCAAATGGACCAATAGTTGGGCCAACCCCCAATGGAGGGCGAGCGTCGAAGCCAAAAGAGACTTATCTCTGTGGGAGTGGGCGTGAGCACGAGTGTGAGTGAGACGGGCATAGTAACAACGACTGGGCTGGATTGTGGATGCTGGCTGCTGGATTGTGGGTGGTGGGTTGTGGGATGTGGGAGGAATGCGAGGAGACGAGGGCAGCAGCTAGATTTGGGTTGGGCCTTGGCTTTGCCTTTGGTTTGGCTTTGGCTTTGAGGGGGACGCAGCAAGTGTCGCTGGGCGCGCTCGTAAAGCAGGATTTAAAGGATAACATAAAATAAATCGACTCCATTTGTGTTGCTCCAACAACAACTGTCTCCAACTGTGCGTTTGTGTGTGTGGCGCTTTATGAATTTATACGCAGTTTTTATATGGCCAAACGAATGAAAAGATATTGGCCGAAAAACGATTTCCATAAACCACTCAGGCAGCTCCTATCTCTCTTTCTTTCGCTGCGTCACCACTCTGCGTCCAATAACAATAATAAAAAGAGCAGATGCTTAACTTGAGTTGAGTTCAAGTTGAAGATGAAGATGATGATGATGATGGCAGAAGATGCCGCGCTGGCAGGACATCAAACGACAGCCAGAGGTACAGCAGCCAGCTCAAGGAGCGAGCACAATCATAATGCCAGTTGTCAGTTACCAATTTCGATTGTGAACGGTTGGCAGTCGGAGTTTCTGGAGTGGCCATTTCATTTGGTTGCCAGGCCAGCCAGAGTTCGCTTCAAAGAAATGCAATAACCTGGCCAATTGATTTTTGATTATGTTGCAACAACAGCAACAGCATCAGCAACAGCAATAACCAGCAAAAATTGTCAATAAAAGCACTGGCAAATATTATGACAACCCTGGCGAGTTGCCTTTGACAGTCAAATGTTTATTAATAGAAACAGCGAGAGCGAGAGGGAGAGGAAAAGGGGGGAGAAATGGAAACATTCTCGTATTCCGGCTTAATAAATAATATTTGCATTGCAGCTAATCGAATTTTGATTGCAATTTTCTGTCGCTTTGTTGTTGCTGCTGATAGTTGACATCGCGTGCCGGCTTTTCCAGCTTTTCCGACCGAACTGTGATTGATATTTTTGCAAAATTGGCTTTTTCAAGTGCGCAAAGTGCATTTCAATGTAGAGTCAGCCAGAGAGAAAGCCAGCCCACAATAAGAGGATATTTGCAGGATATTGCACTTGAGTCCGCTGTGTCATATGCAAATATTTTTGTGAACCATTTCATGGGAAAATTGTGTGATTTGATTTGCAACTTTAGTGCAATTGCCGAGCGCAATAACTAGACGCAATACGACAGCTGTTTATTAGCCATAATGTGCAATTAATGTTGCATAACGATCCGCCAAAAGAGCAAGAGGGGAGAGGGGAGTGGTGAGAGGGGACTACGACTGGGATTTGCCATATGACAGACCATTATGAATGGCCTGCAATCAGTTGTTGCTTATACACAATGCGAGTTAGCACTTGCTTCAGTTTCATAATAAAAATGCCGTTGGGTCTTTGACACCAGCCACCAGTTACCAGTTACCAGTTACCATTTACCAGTTATCCTTGCCCTCGTTTCGTCCTCGCCAGCAGTCATAAAATCAAAGCAAATCACTTGTTATCCCATTTGGGCTCTGCGACTCTCACTGTGGCAGGTTTCATCCCTCCTCGGTCGGTGTTGCATGTCATTTGGCAGCTACTTAATTTCTGACTTCTGCTTTCAGCCTCCCCATCCCTTACATTCCCTTCCCGTCCCTTCTCATTTGGCTTGTGGCAATGTGGGTGCTGCTCTTCCCCTATTGTCGTTGCTGCTGCTGCTGCTGCTGCTAATATTTGTGGCCTGCCGCAAGAAATTGCTTTTTCATGAACTTGACTCATTTATTATTTGCAACAGTTTCCTCTGCCTTTTTGTTGTTAGTGTTGCTGTTGTTGCTACACTCACACCTTTTGTTATTGTTTGTCTGCCCTTTTGCTGGTGGTGTCTTTCCTTTATTTCTCTTCTCTTCTCGTCTGTTATTTTTGTTTTTTTTTTTGCTTTTGTTCGCTTGGTGTCAGTCGCAAGTGAAAATTAAAAGTCCAAACATGAAAATGCTTTTGTTACCAGCATATGGCTGGAATTTTTGGAAAAACTCGTTTTCCGTTCCGTTCTGCTCCATTTGCTAGGACCAACAGCAATAAGCTGAGAGTGAGAGATATTTTTTGATCAGACTTAAATTTTGATTTAGGCGTTAAAGTGAAATCTCTTTGAATTTGATTTAAATAAAGGTGAAAAAGAACAATTTTCTTTTCCGGTTTTTAGTTTTGGACATAACTTATGATTCTCTTTCATATTCATTTATCTGATATTTCACTACGTCAAGGAAAGTCAAAAGCCACATCTTTATGAAAAAGAAATCATTTCATTTGTTTAATAACAAATTTATGGCAACTTTTTATTTATTAAATATTTATGGTGACCTCAAATAGATTTGGAAATATTTTGCCATTTATTAGAATAAATTTATATAGAAATTTAAATTAAATAAATTATTAGGGAACCATTCACTTAAGTTTTGAATGATTGGCACTGAGTGTTTTTTTTTCTAGTGTTCACTTTTGTGAATTATTTCAAACATTCATTTGTATCTTTCATCATTTGTATATTGCCTGCAATAATGAAAATTTCTCACAAGCAATTATCATTGAATTGTGCCATTTTATTATTTTGTTTATAGTTTGATTTTTGCAATTATAATATGTTAGATATATTTTTTGAATTCCATTCATATCTTAAAATCTGGTCATATCAATTTCAGAGCTCCATTATTTTCAAATTGCACCACCGCTTAAATTTAAAATTATTTATTTATAGCATTTGGCAATCAGATTGCATTGGCTGCTCATCACTTTTAGCTGGTTTTATGTGTTGTTTTTGTTTCTTTTTCAAAGGCCAATAAATCATATTTTGAATTCATTCGAACCCTGCTTCACGCCCCAGCCACGAGGCAGAGTCAGCGTCGAAGTCGAAGTCACAGTCACAGTCAGTGTCGGCAGTCAGCAGCCACTCAAGCGACGAGCTGATAATTTATGCATAAGGGCGCAGCTTAAAAAATTACCGTCAAAACACAATTTAACGCGGCATAAGGAGCAGAACCAAAGCCAAGGGAGGCGAGGCGGAATCAGGGCAAAAGCATGAGCATACAATTATTCGACTGTCTGGCGCACACACACACACACAAATACACACCCTCGACAGGCATGTGTGTGTGTGTGTGTGAGTGCTGGGAGAGGCGCATAAAAAATAAATGTTTTGTTTAACCGACATTTTAACGCCTATTTACGTGCCTCGCACGTCATGCACGTTATGCCAATTTAATGGTCTGCCAGCGCGCCTCCAAGTAGGCAATGACTTTCAGCTTTCAGCAGCGAAGAAGAAGAAGCAGAACAAGAAGCGAAGCAGAATCGTATGAATAAATAAAAGAGAAAATAGAGAGAACAGGAAAAAACGTCGAACGAGGCTAAAAATATGCGAAAATGCTAAGCAAAATAAAAGAAAACAATCCGAAAATTTAATTGCCGTAAACAAAGAGAAAGAGAGACAGCGAACGACAGAGAGAGAGAGAGAGTCAGACAGTCAGACATTGTCTTAAATTATTAAATTAAAAGTTAATGAATAGAGCGACGCACAAACACGTAAAAAGCATAAACAAGTCAAGGTCGCTGCCGTCGCCGTCGCCGTCGCAGTTGGCGTCGCAGTCAGCGACTGCTGGCAACCCTCTCTCTCTGCATCTTCCTCTCCCTTGCCACTGAATGTGGCACATTAGCGTCCCTGGTGTAACATTGCGCGCATATTTAGTTAACGCTCGTCGATCCCAGCCTGGACAGCAACTCTAGTTGTCGCTGTCTCTGACTGCAACTGAGAGTGTGTCTCAGCCAGTGTGTGTCTGCCTGGAAGCCAGCCTGAATGCTGGCCGACATATGACAAATACACTGGGGACCATCAGCATTACACGCAAAGTTACTTTGCAGCACAAAAGTTGCCATTTTTCTTTTGCTTTTCGCCACAGTTTCAGTTTAAGCTCGAGCTTCGGCCTCAGCTTTTGGCTATGTCTCGTTGTTCCTTGGCCATTAGTTGGCTGCGGCTGTGGCTGCGACTGGCGACTGGCGACGTCACAACTCTCGGTGACAGCTTAAGATTGCCACGGATTCCCGCCAGGTTATATATAAATACGCGACACAGCAGCAACAACAGCGGCAGCAAAAAGAGGAACGTGGCAACGGTTAAGTTGTCAACCCGGCGAGTTGATGTGGATTCAGTTTAGTGTCGCCCGCCTTTGTTATGCACGGCGGAAAAATCGTTTTCATGTCACAAGTCATTCATTTGCTAGCGAACTTCATTCGCCAACTCTCTCTCTCTCTCTCTCTCTCTTCCGCTTCGAATGCTTTCTCTATTCTTTATTATTCCTTGCGAGAAAAGGCATTAAAAACATTGTGCAGCTCGGCTCCTAGAAGTAGGCAACGCTTTTTGCAATTCACACTGCAAATCGAAGGTCTGCATTTGCATATGTATAGGTGTAAAGGTGTGTGTCTGAGTGTGTGTGTGTGTGTGTGTGTTGCTTGTAAATGTCAAAACCTCAACATGTCTACACATCGTCGTTGTCCCGCTTGGTTCTTATGCATATGGAAATGCCAATTTGAAACGAAACACATCCGACATATGCCCGGTCCCTGCCCTCCCTCTTCTCCATTGCCACCTTCTCGGTGCTGGCCAAGGCACTAGGCTGCCAATATAAGACAAGAGCGTATGGCTGACCAAGTGGCAGCTGCCCCGGCCAATTTGCTTTTAGCCTTCTCTCTGCCTGTGCGAATACTCTCGTATAGATAAAGAATTTACATATGGAATTTATGCGTGCTTGTGTGTGTGTGTGTGTGTGTCGAGACATGTTTTGACTGTCACGACGGTAATTGATCTCGATTAAGACCATGTAAGAGAACTCGCTTAACAAGCAGACAACACATGTGCGCACAAATAGATTGAGAGAGAGCAAGAGAGAGAAAGCGAGAGAAAGGGGAAAGAGCGAGACGAGGCCAATTTGTTCGCGGTCTTAAGGCTTTAACTTGCATCGACTTTAATTGCCAACGGAGCATTGACATTCCAGCTGCCACATATCGAAATTAAAAGCGTTCTTCAATCTGTCTATAATCACAGCAAACACAATTACTCGAAACTGCTTAAGAAATGCTATAAGGTGGTGTATGTAAAGTTATATTTAACAAAATTGTTAAAATGGTCAAAAACAATTGGTAATCTTAATTTCATATGCATCTGTAAATAAACTAGTTAAACATTGATATTCACAATAAGAGTAATCGAAGACATGAAAGTCAAATACAATCTAGTCTATATCTTGATATTCAAATTTTACTTTGGTTTTAATATGTATCCTGGAATGGGTTGCTATGGGACTCTCTGTTGCTTGTTTCAACCTCTTAGTAAATCCAAATCTAAATACAAATCCAAACTGAAAGTTTATTAATTGTTGTACAAAAATATTGTAAAGATATGCCTGCAGTTTTCAAAATGAATATAGCAGCAATTTGAAATGAAAATGATTTCAAACGCATCTCGAAACCCCAAATTGAAATCACAAATATTGCGAAATGAAACCGACAAAGCCTCGTTCAATAATCAGTGATAATAATCAAATGTAATTGGTATATTTGCAGGTCTGGTTCCAGAACCGTCGCGCCAAGTGGAAGAAGCGCAAGAAGACCACAAATGTGTTCCGCACACCTGGCGCTCTGCTGCCCTCCCACGGCCTGCCACCGTTTGGGGCAAACATCACGAATATTGCCATGGGCGATGGACTCTGCGGCACGGGCATGTTTGGCGGGGATCGCTGGAGCGTGGGCGTTAACCCGATGACGGCAGGTGAGTGTGCGATGCCCAACTGCAGTCGCTTTAAATTTGCGAACTAACAGCGTATCTCTATCTATGTATCTTTGTATCTGTAACTGTATCTATTGCTACTAATCGCTGCATTTGCTGAATTGACTGACAAAAAAGGCTTTGGCCAGCTAAATCAATCGTCACCGCTTTCGTCCTCGCTGAATAGCGGCCTCAATTCGGGCATTAACATGGGCTCCGCCCTCGGGGCCGGCAGCTATCAGCATTATGGCCTCAATGCATTGGGTAGGTGTTGCGTCAGGCTCTCTTATCATCCACCACTGCGCCTCCTTCATCAACCCTCTCTCCTCCCCCCCCCCCCCCCCCCCACTCTCAAATGAGATCACATGCTTCGAAAACTTTCCATTTGTTGACACAAAAATATGCGTTGACATTTTTTGTTTTTTTGTTGTTTCTTTTTTTTTTTTGTGTTTTTTGTATCTGTCGATACAATCCAGTTCTTTTGACAATTGCCCAAACACGACGCGAGTCGACAACGTTTTCATTTCTGTGAACTCATAACACTTTTTTTTGCGTTTTCTTGAAATTTTTGGTTCAGTAGCCAGAAGATAAATAAATAAATAAATGTAGAAAGATTTATAGCGTTTTGGTTACGGATCTGTGTTTGTTCCTTCAATTAACAGACATTCGTTTAATTTTAATTTTCAGGAATACCCAAAGGTATTCATCGTCGACGCCATCGTCGTCGTCGCCGTCGTCGTTGTCGTCGTCGTTTTATTTGATTTCGTATAGTTGTGCTAATTGACATTTTGGAGACAGGTTTTGATTTTTTTCTTCGTCATTTCAAAGTTATCATCGTTACAGTTTCAGTTTAAGTTTTAGTTTTGTTTCTTGTTTGATTTCCCCGGCAAAGTGCGAGGCTTTAATGTGTTCGTATCCGTTGCAGGCGACTCGATGATGTATCAGCACAGCGTCGGCGGGGGGGTAAGCTGCGGACCGGGCGGCTCCCCGAGCGCCACCACGCCGCCCAACATGAACAGCTGCTCCTCGGTGACGCCGCCGCCCCTCTCCGCGCAGCCAAACGCCACACAGAACGAGCTCAATGGCGAGCCGATGGTGAGTATTTTTGCTTAGCCGAGACACAAACCAGCTGAGGTTAACATTGTGTTAATGTGCTGTTCACAGCCACATCACCAACAGCAGCAGCAGGCGCACCAACCACAGCAGCAACAGCAATCTCACCAACAGCAGCAGCAGCAGCAGCAGCAAGTATCTCACCAGCAGCAGCAACAGTCAGCAACACCGACACAACAGCAGCAACAGCAACAACAACAGCAGCAGCAGCAACAGCAGCATCAGCAGCAGCAACAAGACAGCGGCAATTTGCTGCCGCATTGCCATCAGGCCATGCAGTCGCCAGATGGCGCCACCGATGAGGATGTGTGGCGAGGACACAGCATTGCAGCGCTGCGGCGGCGAGCATCGGAACTAAATGCGACAGCAATACCATCGTATTTGCACCACGCGGCTGCCGCCCACAACAACTACGAGCACCACAATTCGGTCTACTGAAATTTGTTGAAAAGCTTTGAAAGCTTTTCGGATTACGGTTTTTCCAATTGCGGCACTCACGAGTTCTAGAGCCACAGACAGCGTACAGTTTGAGAGTCAGCCCCGGCCAGTTTAGGGTTAGGTTTAAGGATTACGATTAAACCAAAAGTTATGTTTTAACAAATTGTACAATTTGATGAATTGACTCAGAATTCGAGATGTTTTTTTCCTTATTTCTTTTTGTTCTTATTAATCTTCATTTGCAAATTGTCCAATTGTCCATGCAGCGAACGCAACGGCGCAGATTTTGAACTTAAAAGACTATAATGAATGTAAACCATGTATACGAGATGAGAACTTGAAAAGCAACTCAATTCAATGAGCTATTTAGTGGAAGAAGCAGACGTAGTAGATGAAATACTAACTCCATATACAAACCCTATAAATGTACGACTATTGAAAATATTAAATAAATTAGCTTAAGCTGAAAGGAAAGGGAAACGGAAGCGGAAACAGAAGAAAGAGACGTAATGAAAATGAAAATAAAAACTTGCTTAAACTATGCAACTTTTTTAGA
The DNA here is from genome assembly GCA_963583835.1 of Drosophila immigrans. Lineage (NCBI taxonomy): Eukaryota > Metazoa > Arthropoda > Insecta > Diptera > Drosophilidae > Drosophila > Drosophila immigrans. The sequence continues at coordinate 27,526,610 of OY757141.1, forward strand.
ATTAATACTGAAAATAATATATTATTATTAATATCACATAAAAACATAACTGTATACGAATTGTAAAAGATTTTTAGGCAAAACAAAAAAGTCTAACAAAAATTGTATAAAATGAATATGAATATTTGGACATCGGTCTTTGGTGTCACAATAATTTTGCAAAAGTTTTCGCATGCTTCGACTTGACTTTAAGAGCATTATAATAATATTAAATACTATATAAATACATATACATATATGCCTATATATAGGATATATGAAAATTAAATTCTAAGCATTTGTAGTTGTATTACTTAAGTGTTGTTGTTTTTGTGTATAGCTCATTATTGTTTAGTTCTTTTGCTATACTTACACACACAGATACATCAATTGTTTCAATGCAATAAACAAAAACCATAAAAACTATCCAATATAGACGAAACGAAATCCCCAAATAGATAAAGATACAGATTGAGAGTTGTCAGTGCACCGAATAATTAATTATTTTACTAATTAATTCGATGACATCAACGAACGGTTTAATTTTAATAAACATACACACTAAAGATACATAATTAAATGGAATACTTGTAATAGACTTTCATCTAATGTTTAAGCCTACATTTAAAAAAAACAAATGAAAATGCTAAAAAACAAAATCACAAAAAAACAAAAACAACCAGAAAAGTGTAATACTAAATTAATATGTATGTAATTATGTATGCGTATTATTAATTAGTAAACTAAATTAAATATGAATTGAACGTGATTTAAATAACAGATAAATGACAAAAATACGAAAAATAAAACTGATTTCAGTGTAAAAATGGTTTTGCGTTATATTTAATTTGCATATGGAATATATCCTGTAAATGCAAATGATTCAAAGCTGATAGTCACAAATGAATATTTACACAACAAAATATATATTTTAAAATTTTGTTTATTGAGAAAAAGATTTAATCTATATTCTTGCTTCACATTTAAGTGAATTTTCTCAAAAGAAGACAACTATTTGGGTATCTTTCAGTCGAATACATTTGCTTTTATTGCTCGCCTAATTATTATTAATTATGGTGCTGCAATTGCATTTAATGCCGAGTCAATTAACTAAATCAGCTCACAGGATCAGGGTGCATAAGCTAGGGGGCGTGGCCGGGCGGGAGGCGAACTTACAAAAAGCAGTTGGCAAAAGGTAGCTGGAAAAGCAATTACAATAATTGCATGTGATCAGCTTTTTGGCTTGCTAATAAAAACGCCAAAACGAATTTGCCACAAACAACTTTAAGCTGAAAATTGGCAAATTGATAAAAGTTTGACAGCGCACGCACACACACACACGCACACACACAACACAAACATGTTGGAACATGCTCACACATGCATGCTGCGATGGCAGTTTGTGTGCGTGTGTGTGAGTTTGAGAGGCAACTGGCCAAATATCCATTGCAATGGCATTGACTGCTTGCCATGATTGGGGTCAGCAGCAGAGACTGCAACTAACAGTGTCCGCTGAATGTTTACAGCTGCTGTGACTCCAGCTGCCATCCACATATGCATACCACGTATATGCGATGACGATAGTTAAGGTATTTCCATGGGGTTCTCAGCATTTTGTGGCCAGATTGTCTCGCAACTTCGACCGCGTTGCATTTTGACATGGGATGAAGTTATTAAGTGCAGACATAGTATAAAAATGAAAATGTTTGTTGCCTATAGATATTATTAATGTGCATCAATTACAGCTTACATTAAAAGTGTCCCCGAAACAAACACAAGGATATAAAGACAAACATGTTTATCACGATGTATTGCCTATATAATAAGTCTGATACTTTAGTCTAAAAAAAAAGCATTGTCATTCCAATTTAAATGAATTAAGATAGTTCGAGTGGGAATTTAAAATAAAAGCCCATAAATGTATGAGTATAAAAAAAAGGCAGTAAAGTAAACAAAATATCTTGTATACTTAGATATTTTTTATTTTTATTATCCAACAATATGGATGCTGTTGCTCTCACGATTGATCTGAAATTGTGAATTGAAATTTAGGCTGCTTCAAGCGAGCACTAATTTTGCAGGGTATGCTAAAAATACTTCAGCCTATTGTCGATCATATTTAAGGTTTTTATTATCGTGCCTGGGCATAGGTTGTGACACACACAGATACACGTGGTGGTGTGCGTGTGTATGAATACATGAGTACATGGAGCTTATAAATTTTATAACGTTTGCTGCTGCTCGTTTGTTACGGTGACATTTGACATGCACATTGTCAGGACAATTGGCCAGACTTAATCACACTGATGGCATTTTTATGTGATGTGGCAGCCACAGTTGCAGGTTGCACAAGTAGCAGTTGCAGTGGCAGTTGCAACAGCAACAGCATCAGCATCAGCAGTAACAGCAATTCAATAATAAAACTACACACAAAGTACTTAAATATGCAGCAAATGTATGGCAGCAAGGAGAAGTTGTGCTCGCCGCTTATATTCGTATGTGGAATGTGGAGAGAAAGTCGGGGGCACGCAGGATAACATGCTCGAACTCCAGAATTGATAGCTTGCCATCGCCATCGACGTCGGCTTCCTCGATTACCTTGTCAGCAATCTGCTGGTGCTCCTCCGGGCTCAGCTCGTTTTTGGTCATTGTCGTCAGGCAGGACATGAGGTCAGCGTGCCCAATGAAGCCGTCTTGATCGAAATCTGCAAAGTCATGACAGACATGCATAAGTACTAGTCACAACACATGTACACACTCGCACACACACACACACTCGCACACACACACACACACGTACTCACAGACATGCAAATGCAGTTGTGCGAAGGAGTGTGTGAAGCATTATCAAAGTTGACATTTTCATGCATAAAAGTCAACTGATGTGCGCAAAACTAAGTTACGGGCTATATTCTTATAGATAACTCTGGCTCCTCAAGTGTGTGTGTATGTAAGTGTGTGTGTGTGTGTGTGTCCTGTCTTGTGTGCATAATCGCATGTGCTCGTTGGCTGCCTTGCATGCTTCAATTTGTGACAATCTAATAAAGCACATTGAGACAAAGTGGCAGCGTTATGTTCATATCTCAAAATATTATCGTAGAATTGAAAACGAATAGCGCAGCAGGACTTTGCATTCAAGAAAAGGATAAATATTCAAAGTTACAGAGTAGGAAGATACATATGTGGATGTCAATAATACAATTAATTTCCAAAATAATTTTTAAATCTAATGCTAATGATGTAGATACATAATTGCATTACAATTAATTAATTTGGCGCATGAGATAATAATAATTATATTAATACTGAATATAATAATAGCTAAATAATGCTAATATATGTACATATATATATTAGTATCAATTCAAAATAATTATTCCATATTCCGTATTTCAATACAAGTCTCAATTAAACACAATGTTCACTGAAGATTTCCATCTGCCACAAGCATTATGTTTTACTTAAATATTGTAGTAAACTCAAGTCCATTGAACAATTATCATCATTTAAAATGATAATCATAATTGAACCATGTAAACAAAGAAACGTTAATCGGCTTTAAAATGCATTCTCGGCAGACAGATTTCATCAATTCAAAACGATGAAGTAAACATTAATAGAGTTACACTAAGCGCTCAATTGTTTAATTAAACAAAGCAATAATTTGAACAATTCAATTGAATGTGTCGTTCATTCAGAGATGATTTCATTCAATTTACTCGCTCGCACTGAACTTGTTTCACATTTTAATACAATTGGAACTTAGTGAAGGACTCAACTTGATTTGGCCACAGTATCAAACACGAGTGAATAGAGTGCAATACTATGAATATTCATTTAATTGTCATTGCAAGTACACGAGTACATTCAGTTATTTGCTCGCAGAGTCGTAAATCCAGAATGTACTCAAATCAATTTGTAAAGCGAGACGGCGAGCGGAGGAATGGGAATGGGGTGCGAGAGAATGCGCGACATTTTTGCAGATTCTAATTTAAATTTCAATTAAAATGCTTATTAGAATTTATGACTGTCCTTGAACTGTGGCAGCAAACTGTGGCACCAAAACTGTGCCACCACCAGCCCCAACAACAACAACTACAACAACAACAGCCAGTTGTCCTGCCTGCCTGCCTGGCGGCAATAGCTTGGGCTTGGGCTTGGGCTTGGACCTGGGCCACAAATTACTGAGCCACGACTCACAATTCGCGGCAAATGGCAAATGGCATTGCGTTCCATGTAAATGCCAAAGACACAAAAGGCAAACCGAGAACAACAATAACAGGAGGGGCAACAACAATAACAATGAAAATGCATAAACAAAACCGGAAAATTCTGGCCAAAAACGTGCAACACAACAACGAAACCAGCAAACAACAAACAACAAGTAAAAGTGCTGCAGCCGAAAGTGCTCGATTCGTGGCACACCCTACGACCGCTAGATGGCGCCAGTGTAGATTTCCCTGATCCTAACTTGTTTATTTATTGTTGATGCGTAACTTGGAATTAAAGGACAGCCAGAGCAACTAGGCCTTCAGGCTGTTCTGATCCTAACTAAACATTGAATTCAATTAAAATTTCAGTTTAAACTGTTGAAGAATTTAATACAGTAACCAAAATTAGCAAATGGACATTCAGTAATTCATGTTTCGTCTATTTCGGTATATAACTTACAGGCACGCAAATTATATTTAGAACTTACCATAAATTTTGAATGCGTAGAAGACTTTAATATCTCGGGGTGCCTGCTCGCTAAACACGGAGAGAGCATCCAAGAAGTCCTCAAAGGATAAATTACCCAGGCCATCGCGTGAGAATGCCTCGCCTGGTCAGGGGCGGGGCAGCAGGAGGCGTTGCCAAATAATATAAGAATCGTTTTGCTTATGAATATGGCAGGCCGCTCTACTTACAGATACGTCGTCGAAATGGATTCTCACGCAACTCGGGCATCTTCTCAATGCATTCGCGTGGAACCTTGACACTCGACGTCTGACCCTCGGTCATTTGGCGTGGCACCAAATCCGGACGCAGCTCACGAAAGCGTTTATGCACGCTGCGAAAGAAGAGCACACAGCACTTGATGAAAGGCTTTGTCTGCGAGAGCACACACGTGTGTGTGTGTGTGTGTGTGTGTGTATGTTTTGCTGAGTGCCTAAACAAAAGGATGCGGCAAACAATGGCGCCAATTCAGCACAACTGAACACAGCGTTTTGCCTCATATGAAAGGAAAACAGTTCTGCTTATTATATTAAACAGCAGCAGCAAAAGTAATATGACGTATACGCCCCGTGGCGTGGCCGTGTGCTTACCGCAGTATCTCCTTGCGTGTGAAGAACGTGCAATCCTTTTGAGTGTTTGTTATTTTAAAGAGAGCGCACACATGAAATTGATTTGTTTAAAAAGCGAAAAGTTTAGCTAACCGCAGGCAAGGCTGCGTACCTGATAGTCATCCAATTGCTGTTCCGTGAATGTCACAACTTTGTTGCCCATCGCTTATCCAATTGTGTTTGTTTATGCGGGTTCAGGTCCAAATGGACATTCGGTTTCGTTACAGGTTTCCACGAAGCACTCTCTCCACGCTGCAGGCTCCAGGCTCCACGTCCAACTGCTGCCGTCCACAAACGCTGCGCGACTGGCAAAACAAAACACACGGCGTCTGACTTTGCATAGGCAGCTCACAGCTCACAGCTCTCAGCATGGCCATGGCACAGCAGAGTCCTGCCCAGGTTCAGTTTGAGCTCAGTGCGACTGACATATCCTGCGGCGCCTTTGCGGCAGCGGGTGGCTCCAGCTTGTCCTGGCCGCATTCGCATGAAAATTAATTAAGGAGTGTTCACAGTGTGTCAGTTTACTTCTCCTTCTCCTGCTCTATTGCCGTTTTTTCTCCGTGGCTGGCTTGCTTTCGTTTGATTCGCCCACGCCTGCTGGGTGTGTGTGTGTGTGTGTGCGGTCTGTTTGCCGCTGTCGGACACCGAAAAGGCGAGCGGCAAAAACGCTTTTAGAGGTGCGGCGAATCAGCTAAAAAACCAACACGCACATGACACACAAACAAGCCAACGAGTGAAAACACAGACTACAAAACAACAACAATATCAACAAGAAAAAAACGTGTAGCGCAGTTTTGTGCGCAGCAAGCACAGTTGTTATTGTTGCTATAGTTGCTCTAGTTTTGCAGTTTTTCCCATAGACTTTATTAATTAATTTAATGCTCGGCAGCACTTTTCAATTTCCCGCATCTGCTTTACGAACTTGTGAAAGTGACTATCCGGTTTGGGATCCAGATCCAGCACACTCAGCTTGGTGAGAAATTGACGTCCCTGCAGCGTGACGAGCCAAGGCTGCAATAAGCTGCAAATACAACACTGATTAGCCGTCTCTCTGTGTGTGTGTGTCTGTCTGGGTGTGTGTGCGCTTACCTGTTGTGCTTGGGCTGGCAGCGAATTTCCTGAAATGTCAACATTATGGAGCAGTCAAGCGCTGTGGCGCCCAACATGTAAGCTTGCTCTGCCGCCAGCTGATCCACATTATCTAAAGCCAAAGCCAAAGCCGGCTCCTGCTGACAGCGGCTAAGCAGCCCTCGCAATGCCGCATAGCTGGGCGTGGCATGTTGAGCCTGCCCCGTTTGCCACATGTAATGAAAATGCCGCTGAAATTGCCAAAAAAAACAAAAACTTTAGCGACAGACAGCTACAAAGACAGAGATAGAGAGAGAGGGCAAGAGAAACAGTCCAATCTTATGGCCCACAAAGTGCCCGGCCACTTGGCTGGCATCCAAGTGAGCGCGTCCAGTGCAAATCCCCACTGCACCACAGCACCACAACACCACATCAGCAGTGACCAGCTCGGAGAGTTGGCTGGCTGGCGGGGACACTCTCCGTTTGCCGTTTAGCTGCCCTTTCAATTTCATTCCTTTTTAGCTTTTAGCACGAGGCACTCACTTGAAGCATTGTTGAAACATCAACCAGGTAGCTCAATGTAGTTGCCTTTGTATGGCAAAAAATAAAGAAATCTCAAGAAAGAATTGACAACTGCGGCAAGCTGCCATCCAAATACTCTTACATTTTCTATTTTGACTATGAATTGCTCTCTCAATTAATTATTGTCGCATAGTAGCTTTATATTGTAGTCGTCGAATTTCAATACAATTCAAATATAATCAAATTAAATATGTAACTATTAGCTGTTTTTGAATAAACAATCTGTGCGAAAAAATTGTTTCAAAGGAAACAAAGTGATAGTAAGAAACCAATTTGAATTTATAGAGACAACAATCAAATTGTACACACCTGCACATTAAAAACCATTTATACTTGTTGTTGATAAGAAAATTATGCAATATTTGGAAAACAAATGACTAGACTAAATCATCAAATAATCTCTTCGATTTATAGTTATTTAAAAAATGCAACATTCACAATGTGTAAATCTTAATATCGCAAATAATATTTTCTGATTGTTGTTACCTATCTTTTTATTTTAAATAAAAACCATTTGATAAAATCAGCCAAACCTGGATGCTGGTTTTTGCCAAGTAAATCGACTTCTAAAAAACTCTATTAAATATTCTTCTACATCTCATTGTAAGCGTTACACTTGCTACAACAATACTGTAGCACTCACAGGGCAAGTGTATTAAAATGGAAAATGGAAAACAGAATCAACTGATGGCCATCAAATGCTAAAAAAGAGCGAAAAGAAAAAAGGATAACTTTGAGAGTTTGGGTATTTCCCCCCGCCTGCTCGCCTGGCCTCGATAAAAATAAACAACAAAAGGGAGATGGCGAAACAGAAACAGAGCAAGACAGAAACAGAGACAGAGAAAGAGACAGGGAGAATGATGATAGTCAGCAAGTTCTTTCTTTGCTTACCTTTACCAGCAATTGTAAATGCAAAATTTTTTGCAGCACACAATTTTTGGGTAAGTGAAATATTTCCGCTTTGTTGATCTGTGCTCGAGTTTTATTCGGATTCGGAGTCGCCATCATCGTCGTCGTCGTTGGCGGCGCTGTTGCCAGTGTTTCCGTTTCCGTTCGAGTTGCTGCCATTGCCACATTCGCTGACAACCTGGTTGTGCTTTCACAGCACGTTGTTGTCTCGCCCGTTGATGTTGTTGTCGTTGTCGTTGTCTCTGTAGTTGCTGTTGTTCGGCTACGCTTTGTGTACCTTTGGGTCGTTTTTTCAGCAGCTGCTCTCGTTGAGCGTCGCTGCGGCTGACCAGCAACAGCTTTGACAAACTCAACTATTCCTGCCAGCTGTTGTTGCTGTTGTCCTTGCTTCGCCTGTTCATGCCACGCAGTGGCAACAGCAGCATCAACATTAGCCCCGCCAATTTCTGTAGTAGTTTCTGTTGCTTTTGTCTTCATGCCACACCCAAATGCAGCGCTTCCCGCCTCCTGTTCTTGTTGCTGTTGTTGTTGATCCATCTCATCCGTGCTGTTGCTGTATTCCCTGAGCAGGCAGGCGACCAGCAAATGTTTTATAAGCGCCATAATTTCACTGGAGAATTTCAGTGATTTTATGACCATGGCGTTGGCATTGGGGAACCCCAAATGGAAAATGGCAAATGGCAAAATGGAGAAATGGGGAAATGGTCAATGGGTACGGCATTGGGATTGCGATGGCGATGGCCGATGTTGTTGGTGATGGTGATGGTGATGGCAATGGCGATTGGCATTGAACGGAGCGGAAGAGGAGAGGGAGAAAGGAGGAGAAAGTCGCGCACACGGGGTGAAAGTTTTGTCCGAAATTTCGTTTTGTTAGCATTTTCAATGCACATTCCAATTTTGTGTGCCAGTTGCGCCAATGTTGTTGTCGTCGTTGATGTCGTTGTTGTCAACGTTGTGTTGTGCAAAGGTGTTGAAATGAGTGAACAAAACATGGAAGCAAAAGAAAATGGCAATGTTAGCGGTTGGCACTCGAGAATTTGTGTTTGGCTGTTGCTTGCATTATTTATTGAATATTTGCGTGTTGAACAATTGCTTTCCAGATTTCTCTCTCGCTTGCTCTTTCTCTCTCCCAACCAATTCAATCTTTTCCCATTCTATTTTCTTTGACTATTTCTTTTTGTGTTCTCCTGCAATTGTTGTGGTTGCGTTCCAAATTTATTTCGCATATTATGCTAGCTTTCAATAAGTTTTATAAGCACACCTGAACCCAAGAGTCGTTTATTCTTGAAAGCTGAAAAAAAAGTTGGTCATATTTATCTAACTAGAGATCACTGAAACAATTTCTCATATTTAAACAAGTCCGTTTTGATAAAGTTGTAATAGTTTCTTAAGACTGAAAAAGCCACAAACTAAGACTGAAATTATTGTGTAATTCAATATTCTAATTTGTCAAATAATTAAGGGAATTTTCAAGATTTGTTTATTCTATTTCTAGCGCAATAACTATTTAAAACAGATTTATTGAAACATATTACAAAGTTTGCGAACAAAATTATTTATTGAGAGAAATCAATTCATATTGAACGTTAAGCATTTTAGAAATATGATTAAAAAATTACAACTCAAAAATAATAAAATGAGTATGTTAAAATGCATATTGTTGTCAAACAATAAAGAGGATTTTTATGATTTTTACATCTCATTTCTAGCGCCATAATTTTTATTCTAGATGGATTGAAATAGCTTGCAATGTTCGAAAACAAAATCATTTATCCGGATTAAATTTATTCAAAGCAACTTCCAAATGTAGATTATAAAACGACAAACATAAATAAAATCTAAGACTCAATTAAAATTATTGTTACATTGAGTCAAAAAACTAAAGGTCACTTTAATTGAATTCAAAACCCCAAAAGTCAAGAGATATTTTTCAATTACCACATAACACATTTTTGCTAAAGAATTTCCTGCAATTTGATCAGCCCTGCACTTAAACTGAATTCAAGGGGACAGAGAGAGGGGGGATTAATTTGCACTTACCCAGGAAAAACACGAGTATGCAGCTCATCACAGGAAATCGAATTCGCGTGATCGCCATAAATTAAATTGCCGCGCTGAAATACACGTAAATTATTTTGTGGGCAGGCGAAAAGTGCATTCAAGGCATTGACCATGCGACCGGGTGCACTAAAAAAACGACAAGCAGAAGAACAAAGAAAAGCCGAGAAAAAAATATCAATAAATACGTGTATATGTAAAAAATAACACTATTAAAACATAAATATATATATGCGCGATATATCTGTATGCTATAAATGGAGGCTGGCGCACAAAAAAGCGGGCAACAATTTTTGGCTGAACGCAAGTGCGAAGCCAGCAAAAAATAAAAGAAAATGGAAAACCCATTGGGAGAATGCGACGACAAGATACCCTGCAGAGAGTTGCAGGATGCCAGAGCACTCTAGTGGAGGCTAGACAACGGCTTGCAGGGTATCGAAGTGAAATGAAAGTGGAAGCAGGCGAAGCAGGCGGTAAACCGGAATGAAAGCACAAGCAAATTGAATTTCGTGCACGGATGCACGCATGACTTGAAACAGCGGGCCACAAATAAACGAATGAGCCGCGGGAACCAAACGAGAACCAAAAACTGAAGCGAATGATGTCCTTGCAGCCCCGCTGCTGTCCGCCTGCCTCCTGCTCGACTCTGGCCGCAGTCGTGTTTTAAAGGCTTGGCCCGGAAATATGGCACACGGCAGAAATGCCAACGGCCAGCAGGTAACACAAGCCACAGGAGTGGAGCAGCTGGGGCAGGCTGAAAGTGTTGGAATTATGAAGCACGACAGGACACGCAAATGGAGCAGATTGAAATTTATGACTTAAAGGCGTGTCCGAACAGGAGACTGCAAACTTAAAACTCACCCGGAAAAGAGCTCCAATGGGCAATAGTCGCCCAATCGTTTGATTTTGCCCGTCTGCAGCTGCAACGAGGAAGCAAAGTGTGACTCAAAATGTTTGTAAATCAAATAACAACAATGTGGCAAAAAAAAAAGAGAGAGAGGGAGTCTGACACTCACCTTTAGGTGCTGCATGCTGCAATAGCGACACCTGCACTTGTCCGGGGTTAACGTTAACCGTTGTCCTCCTGCTGCCAGCAAGTTGGTCGGATTGCAGCTCGGATCGGAGGTCGTGTCCATTGTCTCCGCTGCGCCCGCTGGCATTAAATCAAATAAATCGCTGACATCACTTGCCAACTGCAGCCAGCCCTGTTTCGGTTTTATTTCGATGGCATATGTATCGCCCAGACGGTTTATTCCCTCCATTCCTCCATCATCCTGCTGGCTGCAACTGGAGCTGGAGCTGAACTCGTTGCAGATGTCGGCATTCATGTCCGTGTTCATGTCCTTTGCCTACAAATTATTTCGTTTGGCTTATTCTCTCGTTTCGTTTCGTTTCGTTTCTGTTTTCTGTTTTTTTTTGCTTTGCTTTGCTCTCCTTCATTGTTGCCCTTGCGTTGCAGGTGTGGCATGTGGGGCAGCGTCAGCGTTGACGCCATTTTGACTTGAAAGTGCCAACAACAAGCAAAGTGAAGTTGTTGCGGCACAGCAAAAAACACACACACACAAAAAAAAGAAAGTAAACACAAACAAAATACACATAAAAAACCAACGAGCAGTTGGTCCTGGACCAGGAGCAGGACCAGGACAAGGACCTGCACCATCACCAGGTTATCGCTGCCTGAGCACGAACATGAACTGTAACTGCCTGCCATTGTCCAGCTGGTTGTCGTTGTCGCTGTGCTGTTGTTGTCGTTGCTGCTGTGACATAAAACAAAAGTTGTTGTTTGCCGCGCTGATTGTATGATGAGTTATGGAGCAGGACACTCACACATACTCACACTCCCCACACATATATTTTTACACTCCACCTCTGCGCACGTTTTCATCGCACTCGCCTTCTCTTCCCAACTTGAAATTGAAAATTAACATTTAAAGGCACAATTAAAAGCGGCACTTTGGCTGTTCCCCTTCCTGCGCCTGCCCCGCTTCTAGTTCGCCGACTCAGAGTCATATCCTGTCCAGCACACAATATGGCGTTAGTTATGGCGCCGTAACTATTCTTTTTTCCCTCCACTTGCAATTTTATTTCGGTCAATGCTTTGGCACCAAAGCCATAAATTGAATATATAACCATCGCGACGAGCCCGAATTCGAACTAGGGCTCTGTTTGGCAGGCTACAAAGATATCCTGTGTGCCAAAGTCAAGCCAGCGCCATCTAGCGTGCACTACTTGCGATACCAAAAGGACAGACACCTCACGCTAGATGTCGCTGCTAAGTTGTGAAGACAAACAAAACAACAAATTTACTGCATTTTAAATAAACAAATAAACTATTAGGAAATTTGTCACGGCATGCTCTGATGGTAAACTATTTATAACACATGCCAAGAATATTTAATATAGAAGGTCAGAGAAAATCAGTAGATAAAGAATGCATATTTTAAGACTTCAATCTAAAGATAATTCAAATAATTACTAATGATAATAATACTAATAAAAAAAAATAAATAGAAAATCTGAGAAACCATTTTAAATAGGTGATAGTTAGGTTGATTTAATATTGAGTAAGATAAGAGAGATTAAGAGAATAAGAGATTTAGTTAGAGTACAATCACTAAGAATAAATATTACTATCGAGGTGGACAAACATAATACTATTTTCATCTATAGCACCTTGTGAACCCACCAGCTAATCCACCCATGCCTTTGTTGTGTGGTGGAGAATACAGGATATGTTGAACTAGTGGCTTTGGCGGCACTTTCAAAGCAATTTCGGCGTCTTTTATAACCGCACAAACCGAAGCGGCCATCGGGTTCAGGCAAGGTTTGCAGCATCCACTTCCAGCGGCGGCTGCTGCCGGCCACAGCAACAGCAACAACAACACGGCATCAGCAGCAACCACAACAACAGGAACAATGGCAATAGAAATAGCAACAACAATAGCAAATCGCAAATGGCAATAGCAACAACAATGTGTTTACACTGTTGCCCACTTTAATTCAAAACAAAGAACCGTTGATTTATGTTGCCTTAGCTTCCATGTCCATGTTCTGTACGTGTCCATGTCCCTGTCCCTGTTCCGTATTCGTGTACATAGCAGGGCATGGCCAGGGCTTGGCTTCTGGTTTAGAGCTTTAGCTACACTCATGGCAACAAACATATTTTGTAGTTGTTGTTGTCGTTGGCGTTTTGTTGGACGAGGCGGAAATAAACCGCAGAATCGAAGGGCCATCGCATATGGCCGAAAAAATGCCAATATTGTTCTTGTACAAAATATACAATATATTTGAGCCGTGCGCCAATATGACGGCACCGCCCACGCTCCCCGCGCCACTCGGGTAAACAGCGGAGTAGGAGGAAGAGGGCAACTCACCTGTAAATTGGCAAGTAAAACATCGAATGTGGCAGGCAATTGGGTCACATCTGGCAGCATCAGACCGAATGGCCCCACAAATTCCTTATCCAGGCGCGCAACTGCAAGTGGAAAGAAGCAAGCATGAATGTAAAGTGCAGCAGAGCAGTCGCGGAGTCGAGCAGCCTCGTTTATTGATATATAGATGCCTCTGGGTTAGCGGCTGGCAATGATAAATTGTGGCATCGCCCAGGACAAGGTGCAGCCCGCAGCCAGCAGCCACCAGCCTGCAGCCTGTTGCTGTTGCCCAACGCAACGCAACGAAAGCGAACGAACGAACGCTCGCTCTATCGGGGCATGTGTCGCGTCCCGCGCACAACTTGCCACAACTTTGCAGGCAACATAAACCGAATTTTGATATATTGCTGCGACTATTGGCCACGGCTCTGGCTCTAGCTCTGGCTCTGGCTCTGGCTCTGGTTCTGGATGTGCATGCCACTAATCAGTCCCATGTGCACATGCAGCACATTTTGATGTACAATTTAGAAACTGGAGCAAAGTGAAACTGGGATATAAATACAAAAACATAGAGAGAGCTCGTTTATGATTGATTGCTGTGGCGGTTAAAAGGCTTTTGGAAAGTGGCCAATGGCCAACGCGTGGCATGGCAAAGGCCAAGGCGGTGTTGCAGCAGCTGATCAAATACAAACTACAGCACACAGAAAATAGTTGCAACAATGACAAAGCCATGAAGTCACACTAGCGGCCGACGTTGTTGACTCCGTTGGAGATGAACTCACCCGGCCTGTGGGCGCGTATGTGTTCGTTTATCCAGAATCTATCGCTTTGCTTGGGTATGGCAACAATATCCGGTTCGCAGACAAACTCATTTCCTAATAGACGGCGCATTATCTCGATATAAGCCATAAAATCCGGCATTGTCAAGACGCCAGCTAGATGAGAGAAGAAAGAGACGAGTGAGTGTAAAAGCGAAACGCCAAAGAAATAAGATAAATGAAATAAACACATTTGATGCAATGGCCAAAAGATGCACAGCCAGCCACAAAAACAGACTCCACACTCACACTCACATCCATATCCTCATCTTCATGCTCATCTATATAGAGATGAGGAGGAGCAAGCACAAAGCAAGAGTAAAAGCCAGCCAAGCGGGCAATAAGCATGCCACAATACACAAATTGGCCAGCGCCAGAGGAGCTCAGCTTTTGCTTTTACGTTTTTGCCAGGCAATGAAGATGCGGATGACGATGTGGATGAGGATGTGGATGTGGCAGGGAGCTGTAGCTGCTGTGGTGTTTGAAGTTGCACGCAACCATTTCCTGTCCAAAAAATAAACTAACAACAATAACATGCCAGCTCTTATAGTATATATATACATATATATGTATGTGGATGGTACTAACCTTTAGTTGGGTCGGAAACGTTGGGCTGTTTTTCCGGCCTCGACTGGCAACTGTCCTGGGAGTCGTCGGTCTGGTCGGACTGGCTGGATATCATTTTTGGCAAACGTAAGACTTTTTTAAATTGCGGCAACGCCAGCACCAAATTTGCATTACCCTCCGCCCGATAGATCAACTCTATTTGGCTCAGCTCCATCTGCGCCGGCAACTGCAGCAGCGAGTTTAGAGTCTTAGCTGGCGATGCTGCAGCTGGCCCGATTGCTGTCATGACTTTTGCGCGGGTGTTTGCGGTTCGCTGGCGCTGTCAAAATGTAACTGACATGGACGAGAGTCTGTCCTGCAGCTGAAAGCTGGCGCAGTCTGCCCACTGGCGCGACAGTGTTGATGATTTTGCCGATTGTGGTCTGTTGCGGTTGGGCTTTTGCGGTTCGTTCGTTCGCTCGTTGGTGTTGCTGCTGCAACTGTTGTCCTCTGTTGTTTTGAGACAAACGATAAGATAATCCGTTTGCCGCATAAGCCAAACAAATTGCGCAGCTGTAGAACAGTTTTGAAGAAACAATAACTATTTATATTGCTCAGATTAAACACCAGGATAACGCCGGCAAATTTAATTATTTTTGTTTACAAAATGATCTCAGCGCACAGGGTGACTAGAGTGCGCAATCGGCCGCTGCAACAGCTGGTGTGGCGGTCGGTCGATAACCGATCAAGCGATACATTGCCAGCGCAACGAACCCGCCAATTCAAATAAAAGACACAAATTTGTTTACATTGTTTTATTCGACTGTAATTTTAGTTCTTGCGTATGTATTGCGTATGATCCGTCTGTATGAGAGTATGGCCACCAGCATGAAGGACTTGTGTACCTGCTTAAACAGTAAAATAATTTATTAATTTAAATGCAGGCTCAGTTTGCAGACAGCATTTGTTTTAATAATTACCAGCATCAGCAGTAGACAGAGCTGCAATCAGCGCAAAGACAAAGCCACAGATCTTCAGGCAGTTCATGTTTGATTCAAGCTGATTGTGTTTGATATGAATTGACAATCAGCACTCGCAGCGTTTATATAGCTGCTCGACTAGATGAATTGGAAATTCCACATGTCAAGCTAATCTTGCATCAGTCTAAGAAAATACCCAGTTACATGACCTTGATAGCATTGATAACTGCAGCTTACACTTGTGTTTACATATTGCAATGACTTGAAATTCACACATGAATGTCTGACTGCATATATTCTGTATCTAAATATGCCAAGTGCAGAACTTCTTGATTAATTAATATATATTGCTTTTCTCATTTAATTGTTTACTATTGATAAATTGCCATTAAATTGCATTTCCTGGTGCATATGATTATATTTGAACCATAAAGGGTCTTCTCTGAGGAGATCCCTTAAAGGAAATTAAGTGACGGTTAATAGTATACATTTACTTCTTCTCAAGAATATGCCTCAATTACATTCTCAGTTGATCAGTACCTGTCGCTTTATATTACAGAGTATTTAATGCTTTTACTGGGAATCAATTACCATATACAGCCAATATGCAAATAATCGACAACACAAAGTCTGTTTACATGAATGCGTAGAAAATCCAGCCGGTTTTCGATTCCAAGTAAATTCTAAATACACATAAATGTGCTGATTAAAGAGACGTTGAGTACATGCCACAAGCTAATCGATCTTTAACCTGTGAAAAGCTCAACCCACTAGGAAAATCCCACCTTTGGCGGTTGCACTCAAACTGCTATATAAGATCGCACAGATCTCAGTCGAGCATCAGTATCAATCATACAAACCACTTCAATCAATATGCAATTATTCAAAGCTGTTGCCGTTCTTCTGGCCATGTTTGCTGCCTTCGCCAGCGCAGAGCCCGTGCCAAAACGTAAGTCAAAACTGCTCTTACAATTTGTTAACAATTTCACATAAGTTTTTTATTTTTTTGCTTACTTTACAGCTGGCACAGTTCTGGTCCAGACTGACAATGTGCAATACATTCGCACCGGTTAATTAACTTATTAAGATCATTGCTGCAACTTCTGTAAATAAAATGAATACTTAAAACTATCCAATTTTGTTCCATTATTTCCTGATTTTAACACTTGATGGCTAACAAAGAGTTTATAAGAGTTTTTTAATTCCTTGCACGAATATTGAAATCATAAGACAAGTTATCAGTTTACAGCACGATTAGTTGCCTCTTGTTGAGCACAGTCATTTATAAATAATTTAAATAAATAATGGCAATTAAAATACATATGACCACTTAAGTTCAATAGGAAATATATTGTGTTGGTTATGGTTACCAACAATGTTTACCTTGATTAAACGATAAGGAAGCGCAAATAAAATAAAGTGGGAGCAAAATGTAACTAACGACATTTGATTTTAATTATACTCGTAGCTTACATTAACAGAAGGATCTCAGAATGTCCTACTACGTAATGTGTAATGTTTAATATATAATTAAGTTAAACGACCAAAAGATTATTTTAAATATAACACTTGACTAGCTAAATTTAAATTAAAGTCAATATGTTACTCAGAAATCAATGTTCGCATAGTATAAAAAGCATCTACAAGAGAGATGCACAAAAATGAATATGTAGGGTATCTCGTAGTGTAACCCAGACACTCAGTGGCTTCACCTACGTGCAATGGCAATACGCAATTGCAATCATATCACTAGAATTGATGCTGGGAACAGGTTTTGCACAAAGCTACGCTATCAGCTCAGTGCTCACGTTGCTGTTGATTTAATTATTATTGCCGTTTAACTGTTTAGTATTATTGGAATTGCATTCGATTGTTGATAATAGAATTATCTGGGATTGCCCCGAGACTGGCAGCGATTGCATCCTAAACATGCAACATGCATGCCAAAGTCTGGCCAAATGATGGGAATAGTTGAGAGTTGTTTCTGGCCAAGTAACTGGGCCATAATGAATGTTGGCGTGATGGACTCTTCGCTTATTCCCGGCTTTATAACCAGACCTCAAGCCTCGGGTCGCCTTCATATTTGCGCAATCCCGTCGAAACAGGGCAAAACTTTAAACAATTTGCCAAAGCGAAAACTATTTGGTTGTCCTGCTGCTGCAAGTGGCTAAAGGGGCAGAGGGGCGAATGGGCCGAGGGAGCGGGGAACTGGCTTTGCTTTTGTTCCACAGCTATTGTTACTTCCGCCGGCCCCTCAGTCCGCTAGTCGGGGCAGCCAACTCAACCACGTTGTATGGTTCGTTACATCAACAATTATTTTAAACTTTTACCGCAAATATTTCCTTGGCTGGTTTTACGCCTGAAATAAATTGTAATAGAAGTTGCCTGGTTAACAGCTCGTATGACTGGCGGCGACTTTGCGGCGACGACGACGACGATGGCGATGGCAGCGATGGCGATGGCGATGGCGAGGACAATGCCCACTGGCTGCCAATTTCTTAGCAGAACCCAGCATCCTTGCCCAATCCCCAGCTAATCCTTTTGATTTTCGACTGCAGCAAATTCCGGCTAGCAACAATTTCTATGTTTCCCACTCCCCTCCACTTCCACTTCCCCCCGTTGTTTATGTGGTAACAGTTGTTGTGCAATCTCCACTTTCCCGCTCCGCATTGTGCGGGTTCAATAACTGGGAAGCTCGACTGTTGGCATTGTTTGGACTGCGGCTGCCACAAAAGCATTGGTTCGAGGAATTTGCAACGCCGGAGTATTTTGCGCCATCGGCCACTTGTCGACTCCGACTCTGGGACTCACTTTCATGTAGAGATATCAAAGCGCATTAGAGTTATGATGGGGCAAGGTTCGCTTTGGCGCTCGAAATGTAATCAGAATTCATTCGGTCTGCCCGTTAGCCTCGAGGGCGTTTATTGCAAATTAATTTTTACGTGTGTCTATCTCGGCCAAGTATTTCAAACAGTTGAGTTGAGCACAACATGCCAGGCTTCAACCGCATTCCCCAATTCGCAATCCCCAATGCACCCATCAAGGTATGCTCATCGTATGCCATTTCGCTTGTTTTTTTAGTTTTGTTTGCTTGCCTCAAATCGAACGTTAACTGCCTTTGACTGTGTGCTTCAGTGCATTCCCAGACAGCCAAACAGGCTGAGCTATCGTCTGACCTGACCTGTGTTTGATAGTTGGCAAATCACGTAAATAGAATTGAAATTGACTGCAGACGAGACAAGTTAGTTTGAGATCTTAAAGATTTCAATTGATTGGGTTTTTACGCCGGGCAAAGCCCAGTCGATAGCTCAGTCTCAGGTCGCTTCAACCTGCGATTTAGCTATAAAAGCAACGACTATTGACTGTCAGTCAGATATTCGTAGAGACAACGACACAACGTCTAGACAACAATAATGCAATTCTTACGCATCTGTGGATTTGTCGTGGCTCTGATTGTGGCTATGGCTAGTGCGGCTCCAGAACGTAAGTAACTGCAGGACATTCTCAAATCTCTTTGCAACAATTTCATCCTTTCAACAGCCCAGGGCACTCTGCTGATACAGACTCCCAACCGCCAGACCATCATTACGGGCTAAATTGCAGCAGCCGACATAAAGCTGAAAACTTGAAAAAAACTATGAAAAAATTACTGAAACTTGTACATACACAAAAATATAAATTGCAAAATTAAATTAAATGAATTGATTTCAGAATTCTTATTAAAAGCGATTAAAAATATTTTTCTAATTCCGAGAAAGTTCAATTTTAAACGAAGCCAAAAAGTTGGTAACGTTTTTGGTAAGGGAAATATGAACTTCAGTTTAATTTTCTTGCAAAAAACACGTGAAATACAATTTTACTCAGAAAACGTTAGCAAAAAAAAATAATTTGAATGCTTAATTAAATATATACTCTGATCAATGAGATATATATTTTTGTCGAATTCTCCCTAAAAGTAATTAAAAATAATATTGCTAATTCAAGGAAATTTCAATTTAAAGCGAAGCCAAAAAGTATGCAACGTTTTTTGAAAGGGAAATGTAAATTTCAGTTTAGTTTTTTCTAACTTAAATCACGTGAAATACAATTTTACTTAGAAAACGTTATTAAATAGGCGAAAAATAATTGATTTGAATTAATTAAATACATAAATATATATTGATGAATTAGATATATTTTTGTCGAATTTCTATTAAAAGTAATTTAAATTTATTTTGCTAATTCAAGGAAATTAAAATTTTTAGCGAAGCCAAAAAGTTGTACTTTTTCCCACTTGCAAAAGTCAGTTGAAATACAATTTTACTTAGAAATCTTTATTAAAAACAGCAAACAAAACAAACAATTAATTTAAATGAACTTGTCGGTTGCCCAGGGGCATCTGAGGCCGTGAGTTACCCGCGATGCGACGCCCATGGCGATTGCAGAGCTTGCCGAACTGCGCCAGTTGCTGGGCGCCAATGTTGAAGAGGGTCGAGCAGATCAGCCACTGGGTGGGTAGCGTGGTGGTGCCATTGTCGTAGGTGCCACTGTAGCTGTAGTAGCCATGATGAAAGGGCCAGAACAGGGAGCGGAGATCAAAGGGCGGCACCTCGATAACCGAACCGGCATTGACAATCGCTGCGAGATTATCGGTAATCAGCTGCATTTGTTTACTCCTCCACTCTGTGATGACAAACAAATACGAGATCGTCAGGTATTCGAAAGGCGGACTGGCCGCATTCTTGGCATGCAGCACTTGCAGCTCCAGTGCAAAGCGACGCGAGCTGATCAAATGCTCGGAGCCGCCCCATTTGAATGATGCCTCCACAAAGTAGTAATTGTCTCGCAGCGGACCTCCGCGAAGATGTGGCTTGCGTCCTGGAGCGGACAGGATGCGCATTACCACCGTCCTGCCATTGTTGAGCAGCATTATGGCCGGCGGCAGTGCATCGTAATTGTGCCACATCAAGCGACCCCCGAGGCCCATCGTCACGACCAGACTGCGATCGATGTCGATGGGCGACGGGGGAAATTCGTATGATTTGCTCTGATAAGAATCTGACAACAATATGCTGGCGGACTTTAGGTTCAGCATGAGCGCCAGGGTCATAAACAGGCTGAGCAGGATCATAATGCAGTTCGATTCGTAGGCATAGCCCATGAGCACGGTCATCGGCGACATGAGCGCATTCAAAGCCAAGGACATCAAACGGTACAGCATGATCACAGCTAAGGAAGAGAAGGTGAATAGATATGAATACGTTTCTCTGTAACTGATTAACTGCTAAGCGCAGCCTGAAAATCTCTCTGCTTTTGGGGGTCAAAGCTGTCAACTGCAAACGATTGAAAGGATTACACAGGACCAGGCCAGGCCAGGCCAATGCATGTGTGCTGGTCAATGAAGGCCAACAAGAGGTGGACAACAAGTTATTGACGTGCCATGTTTGTGGCTCCAAAGTGAGCCATTTAGTTAGGGCCATGAATTTGGGACTTGCAGAGGCATTTTATGCAAGGCCAACAAGGCATGAAACTGGCTGAAAACTTAAATAAATACCAAATACAACAGGCAAACGACACCAAACGCAAATACGGCAGTGTCCTGCTGCATCCTTGCTGACAAAGTTTGCGACGCGTGCTTCATAAAATAGTCATAATGCAGGCTCTCTCCCATGAAGGCTGCTGTCAGCCTCAACCTTCGACTCGACGCTCGCCCACCTGCTTATTATATGGCCTATTCGTTCTGGCCAAAACCAAAGCCAAAGCCATGGCACCAAAGCTAAAATGTAAATATTTTCCCATGTAATTATACGTGACTCAACAGAGTGTGGCATGTGTGTGTGTGTGCGAGAGTGAGTCTAAAATGTATTACACGAAGCCCATTAAAAGTTGTAAAACCAAAAACTGAAATTGCATTGGGGACTTTACAAGCGAGTCTATAAAATAATCAGCTTGCCAGGAGCTTTATAAATTCCATATGAAAGTCCAGCGAAAGAAGCTGAATTATGTGGAAACAAGTCAACCAAACGGTGACTATTCGACTGCGAATTACTCTACAAATAATCTGGCAAGCAGTGAAATTCCCTAAGGCGAATTTAAGAAATAATTTATAACAACTCATAACCTATTTTGTACTTAGCTGATGATTATACAGGGTATGCGGCAATCTAAAGCTAAAGCCGATTAAGTTGAGAGCTGAAAAGTTGTCGAAATATTGTTGTTCATGACGATTATAATAAATTTGTGGTTATTTGAGCACAATAAGCCTAAAACTATGCTTCGAATTTGGACTAAACAGCTGTGCATTGCCATGCACTTATAAGATTTTCACCAGGCTTAAATACTAAGGCAATTCATGCTTCGAGATGTGTTAACTGGCATTAATTAATTTCTGTATTTCCATAATAACAAATGCTTTGCATTTATTTCTCTTAATCACATTCTTTGCTCAACCGAGCTGCATTGGAAAATTGTATTAAATAACTGGACGAAGAATGCGAGTTGGGAAATTCGCACTGTTTATTTAATGATTTGTGAAACTTTTGTTTCAATTAGTCTGCGCTTCGTAATCGAATCCCTTGGCCGGACTTGGCCCAAAGCCGAAGGCGCCCGTTGCGGACTGTTTGTTGCGGTTAATGAGAATCACACACGAGAGCAGAGCTGCACAAAGTGAAGGTGAGGTGCAGAAGCCGCAACCGTCTCGTGCAATTGACAGGAACAGAACACAGGCTACGAAGTTCGAACAGGTGATTTGGCTGCGGGGCCAACATCAATATTACTGTGCAGCAGAGTAATTAAATTGAAACCACAGCGTGTAATACACACACAAGCGCACAGCGGAGTAAAAAATCCCACAAAGAGCCAAAGAGAGAGGAGGCGTGTAGCCAAGCGGGGGCGTTGGACGGAAAATGATTACCTGCCAGTGTAAGTTTATTTATGGCTGGCAAAGCAAGTCATAAACAGCAGCACACGCAGACCGTGGACTACAGAGAGAGAGAAAGAGAGAGTGGGGAAAGGGGAGGGGAAAGGGATGTGCAGTCGCTTATTTTTGGCTGTGTGCCTCTAGGGTTAGCGTCAAGTTTCCTGCTACCAACGAGAATCCCCTCGATTTCCCCTCCTCTTCTCTCACAGCCAGCCTGGCCTGTTTGCCTAGCGATAACTTTTCACTTGCAAAGCACAAATATTACAGACAATGTGTGTGTGTGTGTGCGTGTGTCTCTCTCTCTCTCTCTCTGTCTCTGTCTCTCTGTTGACACGGGCACAACTTAATATTGAATTTATTATATTTGTTGGCCAAGCTCTTGCATATTATTTTGCATTTGCAACAAGCAAATTATTTGTGCCAAGAGCTGGCAATGGCTGCCTTTTATCGCAACCGACAACCAACAACTCTTAGCCAAGTTAACATAACAGCTGCATTTTACAACTTCTCGGTACGCAAAACTTTTGCGTACACCAACTAAATAGTTGCGCACTCACCTTTGACCTTATTCTGGACGGCAACAATTATTTTAAAACAAAATTCGTAAAAGATATTTAACAAGATAAATTACAAGACTGGTCAATACACGACAGTTTCTCACTGGGTTAATTCCAAAACAATTTATACACTATAACACAACTTTGATATTTCTGATACGTAGTAAATTTTGAAAACAATTACAGAGCTGCTCAATCCCAGATGATTTTGTTTCCATTACTATGTTGATTTGTGAATAAAAATTGCGATAGTTGACTTACATATATTCATTTCAGGTACCGTGATAATTATAATTAAAAGGTAAAAAATATAAAATATTTTTTTTTTTTTTTTTTATAAAAACAAATGGAAATCAAAGCTTCCTTTCATTTTGTATACAAATTAAATTAAAAAGAAATATTTAAAAATTATTTCTTCTGTTGGGCTTCAAACTCATAACTCTTTTTTGCACTCCATTTAACTTCTATCTGCTTAAGTGTTTAAAAAGGAAAATTGTCTTCACTGTGCTTTGATATTTTTAAGCAACACTGTCAAAAATGATTCCAGTCGGAATGTCTTCCAACTTCAACTGGTTTTCATCGCTTCACTCTGCACGCAGTATTTATTATTTGCAAAAGTCTGTCTGCTGGCAAGTGACAACTGTCTTTCTTTTATGTGCTGCCAACATTTATTTTCAATTTCAGAAATAATTACAATGAATGCCATTTTATTAATTGCGTTTTTGCTTTTGGCGATTCACAAGCAAAGCATATTTATTTATGAGTATTTTCAGCAGGCCAAGCATCAACATCTCGTCCTTGGCAAGGGCCAGGGCAATAGCGATGAGGTTGTTTGTCAAGCTTGTTTTTCGTTTCAATTTTAATCAAATTAAGCGGGAGCAAGTTGCGAATGCCTTGACGATAATATCAAGAGTTATTGTGCTTGCTGCAACTTGCAGTTACAAATACGAGTTGCAAGTACGAGTTGCAAGTTGCAAGTAGCTGTCGAGTGGGCTGCACTTGACAGCCGTCAGTGAAATGGCTGAAACGTCTACAAATTGCTTGTTTGCTTGGAATTATGTAAATTCCACTAGAGATTTTCGAAAAATGACGACGAAAGCGGCCATAGAAAATGAGTTAAATTTGGCCCAAGACATTCAAAGGCATCCAAGGACTCGCATTTGTCCTAGTCCTGCTGCTCCTCCTCATGCTTCTAATCCTCTGACCCACGTTGCTTGCATTTCAAATTCCTGCTCATCTCATCTCAGCTTAGCTCTCCATCGTCATCATCCTCGTCTTCGTCTTCGTCTTCGTCATCATCAGCATTTGCTATTTGCTTTGAGGAAATTGAAAAGAAATTATTATAACTTGTATTTGCCGAGTCTGTCTGAGGGCCGGCTGACTGCCCTCAGGCACAGTTGATGCTAAACTTTTTCAGTTTTGGCCAAGAAGTCACTCTAGTTGCAGTTACTTTCCATCTCCCAACTGTTGTTGCTGTTGTTGCTGTTGTCGTCCAGGACATGACCAAGTGCAGAAATGTATGCAGACTACGTGCGGAAATGTTCAAATTTATTCCCAAAAATGTATAACTTGAGCTTGAGGTCGCGCTGTCCTCAGTCCTGCGTCTTTATTTGATTTTATTTTATTTTTTTCCAAAGGGGTGCAGAGTTTGCTGTTATTAAAAAACTTTTGGCAGAGTATGCGTCGTCGTCGTCGTCGTCGTCGTCGCATGTTTGCCTTTTTATTTTGCACAAAAAACTTTCGAAATTAAAAGGATTAATCCAGCTACTTTATATACAAAAATAGTCAGGTAAATTTTGTGTTTACTTCGCAAAGTTTTTGATTGAAACTTTTGATGAATTACACGCTACCAAATGGCACACTGTCAACGCCAGGCAACACACCCACACACCCACACACCCATACTCACACACCACTCACACACCCACTCAGTCTATTCACAAACATATTGCAGCATTCAGCTGTCCAACTGCCAGAAATCAAACGCTGACACTTGCTTGAGGCTTCGACAAATGATGAACTGAAAGAAATGAGCGTGTGAATACTCTGCAATTGTAATGAAAACTGAAGTCAAATCAACAAAGAATGCTAAAAGAATGTTTATTTTATTAAACATAAATGTATAAGTAGCTTTATTCGAATTAGAATAAAATATAAGTGGCTATGATTTTTCATTTTATTTTAATTTAATTTAAAATTGACTATGAACACAGAATTTGAGAAAGTCACTGTCAATAAACAAAAATATTGGAATAAAAAATCTTTAAGTTTCTTAAGGTTAAAAATATAAATAAATTTTAAATTAATGAAAAATTAAAACAAAAAAATGTGGGTGTATTTAAGCAATATTAATATGTACTTACTTATGCATATTGAAGCAGATACTGATAGTTGTTGAATTATAAAATATCTTTATTTTATATTAGATTAATTAAAAGCTAGAAGAGATATTTTACATGGAGGTCGAGTACGATTTAAGTTTTCTAATGTTTGTCAATTATTAATTAATTAATTTATTAATGCTTCATAGCCGAAATTCTCCACATTGTAATTAATATCCCCCATGCCCTATATTCGAATACTGAGTAATCACATAAGAAAAGTGTTGCTACCATGTGAGGCTAAAGCCAAAGTTAAAGCTGTCAGCTGCAGCTTATGACTGACAATTGGCCTGCTCCAAGATCAGGAGATGGACGGCAGAGAGGCAGAGATTGGTAACTGCATTTGCATCTCCAAAATGGAATTTAATACAATCTCTAATAATGCCCGAGCATAACTCTGGCTATGCTTTGCTTTGTGCTTAACTTTTGCACGTTGACTTCGGTGCTTTTTCTTTTTGCTCCTTGTGCCTTTTGTCAGAAGTTCAAATTGAAAAGGAAAACTTGGCTATTTTGGCCAAGGACTTGTCATGGCGTCGAACAGAAAAGAGAGAGAGGAGAGAGGAGAGAGAGCGAGAGTGCTAGACAGGAGAGAGTGCTTCTAATATCAGTCGTAGTTTCTGTCGTCGTTGAAAGTGCATTTGTATACAATACATTTGAGCTGTCTAAAACTTTCTCCACATGTGTGTGTGTGAGTGTGTGTGTGTGCGTAATATCAAGCTGTCAACACTTCGCTTTGACTTCTGCTTCAGTTCTTGTTATTATACTTGGCTATTATTGTAGTAGTTGTTGCTGTTGTTATTCTTGTTTATCTGAGCGCAAAACTTTTTGAAGAAGTTGCTCAAAGTTTTTCAGTGCATCGCAGTCGAGCACAAAAACTATTAAAAGTGTATCGACTCATTTGTGCCAGGGATATTTTTTGGCAAGCTTATCAAATTACGGCAAAAAGATGATGGAAAAAACTTGCGCAAAAAGCAAAGCAAACGACCATTCCAAATGGTATTCGACTTTAATATTCAATTTGCGCACTAAGCAGTGATTGCCAACATAACTTGGAGCATGATCAACTTGGGCATGGTTATGTTACACTTAAGAATATTGCTGGGAATCTTTTAGATATATACATAACGCATACAGTAATATTTTCATAGATTCTTATTATATTGCTAAATAAAATCGTTTTCCTTTAGTACAATAAATTCTCCTGTCTAAAAATATAGAAGGTTTATCCAAATGTTATCGATACAAAAGATTTTCGAACCTTGTTTAAAATAATACCAACTACATTTACATGTTTACTTTCATACTAATTCTCTATTTATCATCTTCTAATTTACGAATTTTGAATTTAAGAACAAATTATAGTAATGTATCAAAGGAAACTTAATATATACAAGCATTTGTAATGTAGGTTTCATTCTAATGAATTCGATATTATTTAATCATTTTTTTTCAATTTAAAAATAAACAAAAGGCTTCTTTAGGTCTTTAGTTATTGTTATATTAATGTATTAATTTTGCATACATTTTCTCACAATTACAAAAATGATGTCTACTGTTTCTATAGGTTTATGTATTTTATTCACTATTAATACATATATTAATTCTCTCTACGGTGACTTCGATTGATGTCCTCTAGAATATCTTCTGCTTGCAGGGTATCAGACAGTCGTGACAGCTCGCTGCTATGCAAAGTTATTTTTGCCATTATTCGTTTGCTCTGCTCCCTTTCTAATAACTTTAGTTTGCTCTGCCATCAGTTGGTGCAAAGTGAAAGGCAAATCAATGGCGAGTAGCTGCAGGAAAATAACGAAACGAAACGAGACGAAACGAAAAAAATGAAACGGAGCCAAAGCTCTGCACAGCATGAAGATGAAGCATTTTGCATACTAACCAACTGACCGTTATGCTAGGACACGGACATCGACACGGACCCAGACACGGACACGGACACGGACATAGTGACTACAACTGGGCTGAGCTGATGGCGGGGCATTTGTGGCAAGTGGCAAGTGGCAAGCGGCAAGCGGCAAGTGCGCCTGCAATGTGAATGCACGCAAAGTGTTCATGCTACGTGACTGACATTAAGTATTGGCATTGCCCTTGCGGTAGTTGTTGTTGTTAAGTCGCTTCCACGTTTATTACTCGTGAAAAAATCATGCAAATGTGCTGGTCGCAAAGTTTCATGGCATGCAGCTCATGAGCATCAAGCAGCCTTAGCCCAAAGCAGCAAAGTGTCCTTGTCTAATGCTAATGGGTCTTAATACACCTTTGAAGCCTTTCAGTCACTTTTTTTTAAAGTGCATTTTTCTTTTGGGGCCACTTCGAAATTACATGTCAATACATAGAACAGCTCTCAGCACAGGATTCTCTCTCCTCCTTGCCCCGATGTCCTTTGAGCAGTCGACAGGACGTGCTAATCAATATGCTAAACTTTTTGCGACTTTATTAGCCTTCAGCCAAGATCAGTTGAAAACGTGTGAAACAAACTAAAAATATTTGCTTGAATTGATAAGACAATTCTGCATATTAATCTGTCATCAGATATTCGTACAGCCTGGTTTGAATATGAAATAGTTTTAATTAAAAGGAAAAATAAGAACGTGTCTAGGAAATTGTTCAATCGAAAAGGTTTTGTAGTAGTCGCTTGGACCAAAAGTTTTTTTTTGTGCCTGAAAGTAGGCAACCGTTTGTTTGGCTGGCCTGACGCGATTTAGACGGCACTACAGCGTACATTTAAGTTTATTTATTTATTCTAATTGCGTTTTTGTTTATTAGAAATTATGTTTTTTGTAGTTTGTTGTAAGTTATTAGCATTTAGTTCCCTATTCTTATGTTCCCTATTTATATGTTAAATGTAGTCGTACATGTGTAGATTTAGTTGCGCCACCTATGGGTGAGGAAAAATAACACCTACAGGCAAACGATAATTGTACTCAATTTGGTTTGGCGGATTATAGCGAATACCAAAGAATTTTAAGCGAATTGTCCTCAGAGGACAGAAGAAGATTTTTTCTCCGTCTGGTGTTGCAAACAGCTCAAGTGTCACAAGTGTAAGGTTAAAGAACCAAATTTATATATCTAAATTAAGTGACAGTGCAGAAAATAAAATAAAATAAAAACCAGTCCCGAAGATAACTAGAAAACTACAGTTTGTGCCGTTATACCAACTGGTAATATACCTTTTATTTTGTTTTAATACAGGCTTCAGATACTAATGTAGATTTTGTCTTTATGTTGGTTCTGAAATTTCAACCGCAGAACGGCACTTAGGTTATACCTATAAAATAAAATCTGCTATGGTAATTAATACCAGCATAAAAGCTGCCTAAGAGCTTTTGGGCTCGTCAGCTGACTGCAATTGAACATTGCTCTGTCGCCAGTGCATTGATGCGCACTCCAAAATTCAGCGAGGGCGTTTGCTCCACAAATGCGCATCGCGCAACCTATGTACAGGAGGATCAGCCCTTGGGGATCATCGCCACCCGCATCAACTGAGCCTGAGCGACCACATCTAGCGGACAACTGGAGCTTAATAAGCAGGTCAAAATTGATGGAGGCGATCGTGTTCTGTGTGCATCATTTTGTTTAATGTGTCAGCTAATTGTTATTATAAATCATTGTTTACTTGTGTAATGTTGGGCCTTCCGCCGTGTCTTGCCTCCATATAAAAGGCAATTAAAAAAACTAAACCATAATACTGGTATATGCAGTGGCCAGAAGTGCACTAGGTGTATTTGACGAGGTGGAGTAGAAGGACAGAACCTTTGTTTCTGCAGTGTCTAAACTCCGCAATCAGACCTAAACACCACCCAGACGGCATTGGCATAATAATATTTGTTAGTTAGTTAAGTTATATGTATTTAATCATTCATTCTGTAATTGTTATGTTATTGAACCACTTGAGCGTCTAATTGTTCTTGTAGCATAAAAGCTCAAGCTTTTTCTATAGCAATGAGCTTCGGTAAGGGAACGCCAAACTTTTAAGATTATTTCCAGATACAACGCAAATACACCCACGCACATCGATCAGCTGAGAAAGATCTTTCAACGCGGGATCAATGCTGTAAGTGAGCTTTTTTTGAATTTACTTTTACGTTAAATTGTATCTTGATTTGAATTTGAAATTTGGCGGGTAATGAAAATACCACTCTTAGCCAGATAGGCAATGGACGCGCAAGGTATATTACAAGCCTAAGAAACATTTTCATAATTAGAAAATGCCGTCACTTTACTTGTAATAATTAAAAAAAAACAAAATAGTAATATAGGCTAGGTATAATTATAATCTAATTTATTAACTATATTTTTTTTAGTCCTATTATTACACCCAATTTATGGTCGTCTAGTATTTTCGTTCTATTTTTTTTGTTATGAATACTGTAGTCGTTAAATTTTGTAATAAAATGTTTGTAACGTTAAATATGTGCTAAGTTTTCTTTGTTTTGGAACCATGCGGCGCTTAGATGAGATAGGTTAGTTTACTTCGAACCTTATTGAAGGGATCCTTGTTTTATTTTTCACCATCTTTGGCAATTACAGGATCATGGTAGGGTGGGCGTCTGGCACCGTGAAGTGCATATAAATAAAGTTCCAAGTCGAAGTTAGTTCCAGTCTTTCCTATCCCCATCCTCTCCTCTTTATTCCGATAATTGTACGCGATTTATTTTTAATAATGTAATAAAACTAGAGAAACAAGCAACAAGGGGTACAAATACATGCCCACACCCGTCCGACCAGAACCTAGTCGAAGCCATCGCGTACGCCTTCTTGTTGCATGACCATCTGTTTCACAGAACGAACTATTCAGTTCGTTGTTCATTACAGTTTATTATATTATTTGGCGCCCAACTGCAGGGCCAAATTTTATTATTTGGCCTGAAAACATTAAAAATACATAACTCAGGTATAGTGTTTTGGAACAAGTTAATGGGCTTATACAACTATTACTTGCTGCTAAACCTGATACATATGTATTTGAATTCCCTAACTATATTTCAATGCAGTGTTAAAGTAGTTGCTGGAACAAGTTAATGGGCTTATACAACTATTTCTTGCCGCAAAACTTGATACATATGTTATTGAATTCCCTAATTTCCTATTTTCCTTTTCTTTCCTAGTTCTTACTTCGACTTGTAGTGAGCAACCTCTCTCGGATAAGAGTTGCATGGTTCCAAATATTTGTTATTGATTCTTTGGTATTGATATTTTGTTTTTGGTATTTTGTTATTGATATTTTGTTGTTAGTTTTTGTTATTTTGTTATTGATATTTATCGTTAATATTAAACAGTTCTGAGCTGGAAGAATATACATTTATTATAGTTATTTGAGGTATCTTAATTTATAATTAAACAATTAGTGAAATGCAGAGAGTCTCTGATGAAACGGTTTGTTGCGTTTGCAGCAGGGAAGTAGAATACCCAGCGCAATTACTTACGACCCGCTGCAATCATAATTTTCATCACGCGTGTTTCAATACTAGAACTGGAAACCGCAACATTTGTCCTATTTGTAAGACTTCGCTAACCATGTCCAGTATGAATTTGGAAGATGAGCTAAGAGCAGCTCAGGCAGCTGGAATGCGAACGCGCTCGAAATCTAAAAGTAGACCAAGTGCGCAAGAGCTGCCTAATACAGCCCCCAGCCCTGATACGCAGGGAACCAACTCAGCTGAAACTCAGCAAAATGGGCTCAACATTCCAGCAATGGCTGCCGGCCAAACTTCGATCCCTGTTCAAGATCCAGCTAGTAGTGACCCACAAAGTATTGCCGAAGTAATGGCAGCGGTACTAGCACAACAAACTCAGCTTCTGACTAACGCCCTTGAAGCTGGGTTCCAAAAGCTGGCTCTGCAATCAGCCGCACAGTTTGGCACTGATAGAGTCCAACCTGGACCCATTCAGTCATCTCCAGCTAGGCAACATCAGTCCTTTGAGCAGTTGTTTGGTCTTCCAAACAGAGAAGATGGAAATAGGCCAAATCCAACGCCTGGCATGCATGATATGTTATGTCTTCCTGCACAGTCCCAACAAACACACGCTTTGCGCCCTGATAGAATAAGTCAGATAATTTATAATTGGAAGCTACGCTTTTCTGGTCATTCGTCGATTACCATTGATGAATTTCTATATCGGGTTGAAGCTCTAACCAATCAAACGTTAGATGGCAATTTTGAGTTGATAGCTCGGTATGCAAGCAATCTGTTCGATGGTACTGCGGCCGAATGGTTTTGGAGGTATCACCGAAGCGTGCCAAGCGTCCGTTGGGTTGACTTATGTATAGCCCTGAGATCACAATTTTCAGATGGGAGAACTGATTTAGAAATTAGAGCAGCCATCTCGCAGCGCAAACCAAAAGGTCAATGAATCATTTGATGATTTTTACGAATCTATTGTCAGTCTTGCTGATAGGCTTATGCATCCCATGTCTGAACAGTCGTTACTAGAGGTGTTACGGGCGAATCTGTTGAACGAAATCCAGCATGAGTTATTGTATGTGTCAATTCACAATATTGTTCAATTAAGACAATACGTGCGCAAGCGTGAGAGATTTATGCAGACCAGTAATAAGCCCATTCATACGATTCGGCGTTTCGTGCAACGTCCTCATGTGAGCGAGGTTGCTGTGCAGTCTAATATGGCCACAGGCACGGACAATGAAGAAGAGGAAGCATTAGCTGTTGAAGCTGTGTCTTTATCTTGTTGGAATTGTCGGAAACCGGGGCATCATTACCAGGATTGTAAAGCTGAACGCTCAGTGTTTTGTTACGGATGTGGCGAACCCGACACATATAGGCCAACTTGCCGAAAATGCACAAGCACGGCTTCAAAAAACGGGTTGAATCGTGCACCAGTAACAAGTGCACGCAAACTAGTATCGAAAGCGACGAGCACAGAGTAACTGAACCAGCAAGTTCAGTTCAAAATACCCCGGATGTGAAAAATATCCTAAATGTATCTCTACAAGAACAGCAACAACAGATTAATTCTTCCACTAATTTCATGTCGAAAGCTCGATATCAAACACGTAGGGAATCAGCTCGTAAGCGACTTAAAGATACGCGTAGAGCGGTCTTGTCATCTGTAGTAGATAACTGCACTGATTTGCGGCCATATGCCGAGGTCACAATATTTGACAGGAAATTATGTGGCTTAATGGACACTGGTGCCTCTATCAGTTGCGTTGGCAGTAATTTTGCACAACAATTGTCAGAAACCCACAGTGATTTTAAATCTATACATGCATCTGTACGTACAGCAGATGGCAACCGACAAAAGATTCTCGGTTTAATTCGAACCACAATTTGTTTTCGTGGTGAGTCAAAACCGATATGTGTCTACATTGTGCCATCATTATCGCAAGAGTTGTACCTGGGAATAGATTTTTGGAGAAGTTTTAACTTATTGCCGTTGTTTTTAATGAATAAAGCAACCATAAACAGTTTGGCATCCTTGAATTTCGATGATCCACTACAGATACCTCTCTCAGATAGGCAGCAAAATGAGTTAAAGTCGACAATCAAATTGTTTCCGTCATTTTCTGAGAAAGGTTTAGGCAAAACAGATTGGCTTGCACATGACATTGAAGTGACAGGATCACAACCTATTAAACAACGTCATTATGCAGTGTCGCCGGCGATAGAAAAACTAATGTACGATGAACTTGACAGGATGTTAGCACTGGGCGTTATCGAAGAATCCGATAGTCCGTGGTCGTCCCCTGTCGTCATAGTACGTAAGCCAGGCAAAGTTCGACTCTGTCTAGATAGTCGCAAAGTTAACGATATAACCATTAAAAATGCGTACCCTATGCCGCTAATTGACGGAATCTTAAGTAGGCTTCCAAAGGCGCAATTTATTTCAAGTATTGACTTGAAGGACGCGTATTGGCAAATTCCGCTCACGCCAAGAGCTCGTGAGAAGACCGCATTTACAGTGCCCGGAAGGCCCTTATATCACTTCAAAGTGATGCCGTTTGGGTTATCCAATGCTCCACAGACGATGTCGAAACTGATGGACAAAGTAATTCCGCCAAATCTGAGAAATGAGATATTCATTTATCTGGATGATTTATTGGTAATTTCGGAGACCTTTGAGAAACACGTCTTGGTGTTGAGATCATTGGCCGATAGGTTATCTCAAGCAGGGCTTACAATTAATGTGGAGAAAAGTAAATTTTGCCTCAAGGAAGTAAAATACTTAGGTCATGTCATTGGTCATGGTACCATTCGAACAGACCCAGAAAAAGTCACAGCCATTCGAGAGTTTCCTGTGCCTCGATCGGTCAAACAAGTGCGTAGATTTTTGGGGACCACGGGGTGGTATCACAAATTTATTAAAAACTATGCCGAAATTGCTGCTCCTATTTCAGACACTCTTAAGCAGCGCAGAACATTCGTATGGCCAGATGAAGCTCAGAAGGCATTTGACAATTTAAAAGAACAATTAAGTACGGCACCTGTACTGCATAGCCCTAATTTTTCGAAACCATTCGAGATGCATTGTGATGCCAGTCACTCTGGTGTTGGTGGGGTATTAATGCAGAAGGATGACGATGGTAATGACGTTCCTATTGCATATATGTCTCGAAAATTGAATCGTTGTCAGCGAAACTATTCCGTCACTGAGAAGGAGTGCTTGGCAGCGATCATGTGTGTGAAAAAGTTTCGAGCGTATGTGGAAGGGCATGAATTTTCCATTCATACCGATCATGCGTCACTAAAGTGGCTAATGTCCCAATCAGATTTAAGTTCAAGACTAGCACGATGGGCACTCAAGCTGCAAGGTTTTGCGTTTAAAATTGTTCACCGCAAAGGTAGTCAAAATATAGTTCCTGACGCCCTATCACGAGTGCACACTGAAGATTTATCAGCATACAGTGTAGAAACGTTGATAGATCTGCAATCTGAGCATTTCAAATCGAAAGATTACCAAGAGTGGATGGAAAAGATACGTAGAAATCAGACCCAACTGCCCGATGTCAAAGTCGTGGATAATTATATTTATCGCCGTGCAGAACACGCATCTGGCGAGCAGATCGCGGACGATGTATGTTGGAAGTTGTGGGTACCAAAGGACCTTGTATCAAATGTGTTAAGAGAGAGTCATGAACATCCGTTAGCGTCCCATTGTGGAATAGGTAAAATGCTTGAAAACATTCGCCGATATTTGTATTGGCCAAATCTAGTGAATGACGTAAAAAACTTTGTAAACGGTTGTGTAGTTTGCAAATGTACTAAACACCCCAATCGGGCGTTACGACCACCACTAGCCCCGGCCAAAGAAACGCAACGTGTCTTTCAAAAGATATTTATAGATTTCTTGGGACCGTATCCTCGAAGTAAATCCGGACATATTGGCATTTTCGTTGTATTAGACCATTTGTCCAAATATCCATTTTTGAAGCCAGTGAAGAAGTTTACAACAGATGCAATTCTTAGCTTCATGGAAGAGGATTTGTTTCATTGCTTCGGTGTACCTGAAACTATTGTATCAGACAACGGTGTACAATTTAAGTCACACAAATTCAAAGAATTGTTGGAAAAATATAACGTCCAACATTTTTATACGGCTGTACACGCTCCGCAAGCAAATGCATCTGAGCGCGTAAACCGATCAGTCATTGCAGCAATAAAGGCCTATATTAAGCCTGATCAAACTAATTGGGATGAACAGCTTAGCCATATTAGTTGTGCTTTACGTTCTTGTAGGCATTCAGCAATCAGTGACAGCCCATATCGCGTTGCCTTTGGACAGCACATGATAACCAATGGCAACACGTATCCGCTTCTAAGAAATCTACAACTGCTGGAAGATCGTACAGTTAGTTTTGATCGAAAAGATTCATTTGATCTAATAAGGAAAACTGCACAGAAAAGCCTTCAACGGCAGCATGAACAAAACGAAAAACAGTACAATTTAAGAAGTCGGGAAGTGGATTTCAAAGTTGGTCAAGAGGTTTATCGGCGCAATTTCCAGCAAAGCAATTTTGCGAAAGGCTTTAATGCGAAATTGGCGCCTGCCTTTGTAAAATCCAGGATTAAACGTAAACTCGGAAATAGTTTTTACGAATTAGAAGATAACCAAGGAAGATTTATTGGAAAATATCATGCTAAGGACATAAAACAATAAATATTATATTATGTCCAAGCGAGTATCACCCTTTGTTGTTTTCAAACACCTAAGTGTGATTTTGGCAGGGGGGATTGTAGTAGTCGCTTGGACCAAAAGTTTTTTTTTGTGCCTGAAAGTAGGCAACCGTTTGTTTGGCTGGCCTGACGCGATTTAGACGGCACTACAGCGTACATTTAAGTTTATTTATTTATTCTAATTGCGTTTTTGTTTATTAGAAATTATGTTTTTTGTAGTTTGTTGTAAGTTATTAGCATTTAGTTCCCTATTCTTATGTTCCCTATTTATATGTTAAATGTAGTCGTACATGTGTAGATTTAGTTGCGCCACCTATGGGTGAGGAAAAATAACACCTACAGGCAAACGATAATTGTACTCAATTTGGTTTGGCGGATTATAGCGAATACCAAAGAATTTTAAGCGAATTGTCCTCAGAGGACAGAAGAAGATTTTTTCTCCGTCTGGTGTTGCAAACAGCTCAAGTGTCACAAGTGTAAGGTTAAAGAACCAAATTTATATATCTAAATTAAGTGACAGTGCAGAAAATAAAATAAAATAAAAACCAGTCCCGAAGATAACTAGAAAACTACAGTTTGTGCCGTTATACCAACTGGTAATATACCTTTTATTTTGTTTTAATACAGGCTTCAGATACTAATGTAGATTTTGTCTTTATGTTGGTTCTGAAATTTCAACCGCAGAACGGCACTTAGGTTATACCTATAAAATAAAATCTGCTATGGTAATTAATACCAGCATAAAAGCTGCCTAAGAGCTTTTGGGCTCGTCAGCTGACTGCAATTGAACATTGCTCTGTCGCCAGTGCATTGATGCGCACTCCAAAATTCAGCGAGGGCGTTTGCTCCACAAATGCGCATCGCGCAACCTATGTACAGGAGGATCAGCCCTTGGGGATCATCGCCACCCGCATCAACTGAGCCTGAGCGACCACATCTAGCGGACAACTGGAGCTTAATAAGCAGGTCAAAATTGATGGAGGCGATCGTGTTCTGTGTGCATCATTTTGTTTAATGTGTCAGCTAATTGTTATTATAAATCATTGTTTACTTGTGTAATGTTGGGCCTTCCGCCGTGTCTTGCCTCCATATAAAAGGCAATTAAAAAAACTAAACCATAATACTGGTATATGCAGTGGCCAGAAGTGCACTAGGTGTATTTGACGAGGTGGAGTAGAAGGACAGAACCTTTGTTTCTGCAGTGTCTAAACTCCGCAATCAGACCTAAACACCACCCAGACGGCATTGGCATAATAATATTTGTTAGTTAGTTAAGTTATATGTATTTAATCATTCATTCTGTAATTGTTATGTTATTGAACCACTTGAGCGTCTAATTGTTCTTGTAGCATAAAAGCTCAAGCTTTTTCTATAGCAATGAGCTTCGGTAAGGGAACGCCAAACTTTTAAGATTATTTCCAGATACAACGCAAATACACCCACGCACATCGATCAGCTGAGAAAGATCTTTCAACGCGGGATCAATGCTGTAAGTGAGCTTTTTTTGAATTTACTTTTACGTTAAATTGTATCTTGATTTGAATTTGAAATTTGGCGGGTAATGAAAATACCACTCTTAGCCAGATAGGCAATGGACGCGCAAGGTATATTACAAGCCTAAGAAACATTTTCATAATTAGAAAATGCCGTCACTTTACTTGTAATAATTAAAAAAAAACAAAATAGTAATATAGGCTAGGTATAATTATAATCTAATTTATTAACTATATTTTTTTTAGTCCTATTATTACACCCAATTTATGGTCGTCTAGTATTTTCGTTCTATTTTTTTTGTTATGAATACTGTAGTCGTTAAATTTTGTAATAAAATGTTTGTAACGTTAAATATGTGCTAAGTTTTCTTTGTTTTGGAACCATGCGGCGCTTAGATGAGATAGGTTAGTTTACTTCGAACCTTATTGAAGGGATCCTTGTTTTATTTTTCACCATCTTTGGCAATTACAGGATCATGGTAGGGTGGGCGTCTGGCACCGTGAAGTGCATATAAATAAAGTTCCAAGTCGAAGTTAGTTCCAGTCTTTCCTATCCCCATCCTCTCCTCTTTATTCCGATAATTGTACGCGATTTATTTTTAATAATGTAATAAAACTAGAGAAACAAGCAACAAGGGGTACAAATACATGCCCACACCCGTCCGACCAGAACCTAGTCGAAGCCATCGCGTACGCCTTCTTGTTGCATGACCATCTGTTTCACAGAACGAACTATTCAGTTCGTTGTTCATTACAGTTTTCATAGTGAACTTTAATGTAATAAAGAATTATTTTATTTATTACAGATAATTATTTTTTAAATTTTGTCTATTTTATTCATTGTAATAACTATTTGTTATATATGTATTTATAGTAGATTATTAACAGAGCATCAGACGTGAAAACTATTTTGTTTGATTATGCATTATTATTATTTTATAATGTTTTATTTTGTTCCTCACAGAAAAATATTTAATTTCTTTTCTTTTCTCCATGGACAAGATGTAACAAAGATGAACAATTATAAAATGATATTTGCAATTCTAAGTCTATGTGGAAGCATTATAATTGCAAGCTGCAAAATGTTTAATGTATTAAATTACAGAATAATTTTTGTATGTTTCTCACAGAATAAATAGGCAGACATAATTTCATATCACTTAATTTCTCCATGGACCTAAAATTGAAAAGAGCAAAAAGCAAAAGTAAAAATGAAATGTTTAAGATCAGCAAATCTATAACTGCAAAATGTGTAATGAAAAAAGATTTCATATAGAACTTGAGTGTAGTTGAGCTTTCAAACTGCAAACATTCTAGTCTTACAGAAATAATTTATATAATAATAGACATAAATAAGCAGACATAAATTCACGTCACTTAATTTCTCCATGGACCACAAAATGCAATAAAGCAAAGTCAAACAATAATGAAATTTATAAGATCAGCAATTTGAAGTCAATGTTGCAACATTACAATTGCGTAACTTGAATGGTTTTGACACCGCTTCAAAGTCCGTCCCTCAAGTCTC
The DNA here is from genome assembly GCA_963583835.1 of Drosophila immigrans. Taxonomy (NCBI): domain Eukaryota; kingdom Metazoa; phylum Arthropoda; class Insecta; order Diptera; family Drosophilidae; genus Drosophila; species Drosophila immigrans. The sequence continues at coordinate 27,565,247 of OY757141.1, forward strand.
TGTTCTGGCCATCAAGCATTTTGGTAACATTTTCTCAATTCACTGCGATTCATTTGCATTTTATTCAGCATTTGCTTTGATATTGCAATTTTGCGATTGAGAAAAAAGAATGCGGGGGAAAAAAAACGTAGAGTGAAATTGAAAAGAAAATGTAAAAAGGAAAACTTTGGCTGAGCTTTCCTTTGCAGGCGACGAAAGCAAACAAATAATTTTTTCCTTTTCATTTGCAGAGCAGAGATGATGCTGCCGCTGCTGCTGCTGTGGAAAATGCTTTGGGGAAAATGCTGCGCTTGACGCTTGATGCTTGTCCTTGGCGTTGGCGTTGGCAGTGGCGCCATCAGTGGCTGTGGCATGCCACATGCCGCCGATGCAGCCGCTGCCGCTGCACCGCTGCTAGTTGAGCTGTTGCAATTGCGATTGCAATTGCGTTTGGCCATTAATATGCAAATTATGATATGCAGCTGCAGTTGAGCTGCGATTTGTTGCGCTCCATTGCGAGCTCTGTGCAAATTTACATGCGGCAAATATTGAAACGCCAGCCACGTGCCACGCGCCACAAGAAGCAGCAGTGGCATCTTAAGCAGCAGCAGCTAACAAATGCAAATACTTATTTGCAGTTCATTAAGTTGTATGTCTGGTGTCATCAAATTGGAATTGTTGCTCTAATCGCATTATGATTGAGATTGCAACACGATAGTTGCCGGCAACTTTGCAGCTTGTGGCTGCCAGCCACAACAATGCATATCAATTAGAATTGTGACCCGCAGCATATTGCTAGACGTCAAGCGGTTGCAGCCTGTTGTAACTTGTTGCAACTTCACGCACGTGTGCCACATGTGAAAATAGTCTGTTCGTGCCCCTATATATGCGAGTCAGCTGCCTCCACACGTGGCAGCCGCTTGCCACGCGACCTGCGGGCAGTTCACCCTTCCCTTACCTGTTGCCCTTTGACGGCGACACGTGCAACGTCGCGTTTGTCAGCCGACTTCGGCTTAAACCTTGGCGGCTTTTTGCCGTCCACTAATCGCAGGCTGAAAGGTGTGAAAATGCAATGAACCAAAATATGCAAAACTCCTTTGCGATTCGCACACATATTTCGCATTCTACTGAACCCATATCCTTTTGGCCCACATCCTTTTTGCACACAATAAAAATTCAATATGCTGCTCGCAGCATTTCACAATATTTCATGCTTCTCCCCCCTACAGAATGTAAGGAATTTGGTGCGCATAAATTGCAGAGGACTTGGCTTCGATTCCAGTTCGAGTTCGAGCTCTGTTTCTGCCTCTGTCTCTGTTGCTTGCGAGCACAAAAGGATGCGTATTGTGCAACGACTGGTCGAAGCAAAGGCCGTCATAATTCCCGCTCAGTTATTTGCCTGGCCAGCCTTAAGCAGGATGTGCATTGTGGACTGTGTTGTGACTGCACTGCACAAATTAGTCCGGCCCAGGAAAACTCTTTCTCGACTCTCTCTCTCTCTCTCTGTGTGGTTAATGTGTGCTGCGTTTGCAGCTAATAGGATTTGCAGCCCAAAAGGGGACTTTATCAATGGCGGGTGGATCAAGCGCAGGACACTCTTTCTAATCTCCGTTTGTTGCTGCTGCTCGCTGTTTGTCTAAGCGTTTTTGGCAACGTTTTCGTGTTCGCATTTGCATTTGAATGCAATTTTAATTATACAATGCAACGAACGTTTCCTGTCTCTATCTGTCTCGCACGCTTTATGTCCTTTGGCATTCGTTATCCTTATGTTTTATGCATGTTCTGCTGCTGCTGCACTCGCTTTCTCGCTTCCCCTTCGCGTTAACCGTTAACGTTGGCATTACCGTTAACCGTTACCTGCTACCTGTTACCTTGTAACTCTGTCTCTGAGCCAGCTTCTGATATTGTTATCTCTCGTTGACCTGCTTCCGCTTTGTCCTTTGCCTCCTCCGATTGCCTTGCAAATGCATGCAAATTTAAACAGTGATTTCTGGGCATTCAATTGACATACAATTTTCCACTCAAACCCTTCAACTCCCCCCCTGGCGTCTCGCTTTTCGCACTAACTGATTTATTTTCTTACCATTTTGACATCCATATTCATGGGGCGAGGCAAGACTCAAAGTTAAATTGCTGGCGTTAATCAAACGCTAATGAAAGTAAATTCACTAAGCGCACCCCACAGTCTACAGTTGATCCACTTTCGCCCCCTTCCCCACCCTCGACACTCGCTGCTTGCCACTCGATATTGCAGCACTTGATGGTGCTGTGTGTGTGGCACATAAAAATAACAGTAAACTTCGCTAATTACATCGAGAATAACCTTGTCGTCGGGCCCGTCGACGAGTCGGGGAGTCGAGCATCAAAGCGAGAAATAAATTGCCACAAGAAAGCATATACGATTTATATATAAGTGCACACCTGCACATACATATATATACATATATACATATGTTATATACACCTGCGTATACAATGTAACTGTTAACTCAGCTCAGCTCTGAGTGCAAGTTATAATTCGTTTTACGGGCAAGGACATTGCGCATATACGCGCGGACAAGGACACAAAGCTCAGCGCTGACCTGCGACCCTGCGACACAGCAACGACGACGACGACGGCGACGGCGACATTCGTGCACTTCGCGTCCAGGGTTGCCTCAAATATATGCCATAAATTAAATTTACGACACAATTAAGCTTAGTCGAGTGCAAAAATATATTAGGAAAACTTAAAAAGTCGCTGGAAAATTGAGAATTTTCAACTGCAATGGAGTTCCCCCATTTCTTAGCAGGACTATAACTTTTAAAGAATATGTACAAATAAATATATAATACGGAATACAAATTACTATAAAATAATAAATTAATGAATGAATAAATTTATTATAAATATATTATTATACTATCACAAAAAAAAACTAAAATAGTATAAGTGTTTTCTATTAAGAATATAAGTTATATTATATTAATACTATTTTCATAGGCTTACGACACTAATTAAATTTAAATTATATTTATTACTTTATGAAGACAACAACAAAATTCACATTCTATATAATACATTATGAATTGTGACCAATTTAAATGCTAAATTAATATAAATAGAATGTTCATTAATTGTGTTCGTTTTTGCCAACTTGTAGTCATAAGATGATAAATAAAATTTTCATAATTTTTATTACTTCATGCAAATAGAAAATTCGAATTCAATAAATTCCTTTAAGTAGACTATTTATTAATTTACCTAATTTTAAATGCTACGTACTATCTATTTATTTATTTATTAATTTACAAATATATAGAATATAATCGAATTAAAGAATTTACTCGAAGTATTATTCTTGAATTTTACTCTTCTTTGACTATTCATCCGATTGCGAATGCTCTTAGCACTAGAGTATTTCTGGTAGTTCTTAAGCCTGTCTAAACCTTTCGAGCAACCCTCGAGTGCTGACACAATTAACGCCTGCCCGCATAGCCTTGAATGGGCATTGTTATTATGTTAATAATGGGCTGGGCATTAAGATTATCCCTGAGCTAATGCGTATGCGTCTCAACTCTTCACTACAAGCATTAAAAAATTGCTTCCAGCAGAAATAAACTTCCAGGTGTTATTGCTTTAAGCTGGCGATAAGATTTGTATAACAAAAAACCGAGAAAGAAAGTATAATACGAATTTCGTTGCTTTCCCTTTGTTGTCAGCGATAAAATTGTAAAAATAGCTAGATAAGATTTTCGCTTTAAAAGCGATTCATTAGCTCAATAATGCGACTTCTATTAGCGGGAAATGTTTTCAAAGAATATTTCTTCGAATGGCAGCTTTGCTTAAATGGTTGTTGCTGTTCCTTTCTGTGGAAAAGCGCAGTGACATAATTTTAGAAAACATGAAAACTATAGCTTCAGAGCGAATAAGTAGCACTACGGGTATAATAGACTATAAAACATTCAATGTTTAAAAAAAATTTAAAATCATCTCCTCTCTACTTCCCTTTTTAACTTAATGTTATGTATGATAAAAGACTTAAAAACAAATCTTTCTTACACGTCGAAATAATTGATCGAAAGCAGAGTAACGTATAATTACAGGATATCTGAAATCTAAACGAGATTTGCAGCTTTACTAGTTATTTTTTCACTGAAATACACGAGCGCCATGAACTCAGGGATTTATCAATCTGTCATTGAAATGGGAAAGAGTGAGAGAGAGGAGGAGAAAGTCTGATAGAGATAAAGAAATAGAGAGGTGGATAAAGAGGTCGGCTAATGAAAGAAACATCCTGCAATGGTGGCCATTTGATTGGAGTTGTTTCATTTGCGTAGTTTGCAAATTGTATTTGCATTTGAATAATTTATTAAATTTTAGCTACTAATGAATTGAAATGACAGAAGCCAAGAAAAGTTTGTGCCACGCGCTGCATTTGCAGCAAGTTGCCAATTTCTCGTTGCGAACTGCGCTTTTTGGTGTTTATTTATTTATTTGTAGCACTGCTGATTAATGATCATTGCAATGCATTGAATTCTGACTGAATGAGTGTGCTTAAATGTGTGTGTGTGTGTGTGTGTGTGTGAGGGTGTGTGTGTGTGTGTGGGTGCACTTAACACACTGACAGCGTGGAGTAAAAAGTTTTGCCGCTGCTGCGCTCCAATTGCCGTCGCTGTGAAAAACTTTAAATGCGGTTTTTTGCACGAAATTACTCAACGAGAGTTGAGTTTACGTTTTCCTCTTTTCTTTTCCTTTTTTTTGCTGCTGCTGCTGCCCCTCTGTTTTTTTTTTCTCCTCTTCTCTCAGTGTGTTGCTGTTAATGCTTCTTGGCGCGACGAGCGCTCCGCTCTGCTCTGCTCTGCTATTTACGCAAGGCTGCTGCCAGTGGATGTTGCTGCTGTGTTTTCATTATTTATACGCACAGTCAGCCAGCCAGTCAGTCAGCCAACCAGCCAACCAGCCGGGCAGTCTTGCAAAAGGAGGCAGGAGAAGGAGCAGCTTTTTGCCCCGCATTGTGCCTGCGTTGAAGCTAATAAAAACGCAGCAGCTAAGTCAGCTGAGGCAGAGCCAACGCAGTTGCAGCCACATAAACAAACAAGCAACCAAACAAACAGAAACAGAAACGGCAACAGCAACAGAAACGGCAACAGAACTGAAACTGCAACACAGAGTTGTATTTTCTAGTTGAATTGAATAACTGTGGTTAGCTGCATGCCCAGCTCTTTAATACCCGTTAAATGCAGCAGACATTGGGTATGCCATAAAAATTGGCAATCCAAATTGCGATTATCCAAATTGAAATAATTAATTAATATAAAAAATGTTCAACTTCAAAGTAAACCCCTTTACATCGTACATGTTTTTTATTGCTCAATCAGTCTTAAAAATTTAATTAAGTTCCTTGTTCAATTCCCCAGGGTATCTTTAAGTTATGCACCGCACTCAACTAATAATGGTTGTTGCTAAAGCGTTTTTGTTCCACTGCCCAGACAATATCTAAGAATGGCTTTCAGCATTTTCTCTCTCGTTGCACGACTTGACTCCTCGCCATCTCCTTCTTTAGGCCAAGTTGGCAGAAAGTTTGTCTTCTGGTCAGCGACGTTGACCAGGCCAGAGTAGACAACAGAACAGACCAGGCCGTACACTGCCAATGAATTGAATTGTTTCTCCTTTCAACTTAGTTTGCTTTTGTTTATGCAGGCGGAGCATAAATTTTATGCGGCCTGAGCATAAGCAAAATTAATTTTTTCATAGCTGTCCTTCTCTGCTCTCTCTTCGTCTCTTTCACATTTGCCTTTATTGTGTTTTCTATCGCAGCTATCGATGGGGGCCCAAAAGATACATTCGCTTTATGCTAGGTTAAATACCTGTTCAGACATTGCTGTGAGAACAGCAATTGTGTCTATCACCTGTCTGAACGGTTCCCAAAAGCTAGAATATCAAAAAGCAGCTCGACGAATACTACATGCTCTTACTAATTTTGTTTAATCTTTTATTTTCCTTTAATAAATTTGTAGCGACATCGTTCACAAAATGCTCTCGGAAAGAGTATTGTAGACATGTAACCTATGCCTTGTTGTTGTTTGCAAAACACTCGACTGGAAGTTCGTGCAGCATTTTCATTATCATTTCACAATACGGCAGATTAAAGAACAATACTTCCAGCACTTTTTGGCAAATTTGCAACAATGGAAACTGGCAAATTTACGCTCGGTACTTGAGTGAAGAGGCAGTTAATAGGATTTTTGTTAACCGGCCCTGCAAATGTAATCAAATAAGCACTCGAATACTCGAATAAAAGTGCCAACACTCCAAGCGCCGCAAAGTAGGCAGCGATTAATTAAATTTCAATTCTTCTCCCACACGCTACGCTTTACATCGATGTGAGTGCGAGTGTGTGTGTTATTTCATCATATAATGAGCAATTATGTCAATAAAACACAAAGGCAAACAAGCGTAAATGCCTGCCACTTGCTGCACACACACACACACACACACACATAGACACTCAGTAGCTAATAAAAATGAAAAGGGAAAAACACGCAGACAAACTCAGTGCTGAAAGTGCACCTCGCGCCCTTCTATAAACTCATACTCATGCATTCACAGGCATGCGAAAGCTGTCGGTAAAACAAAGAAAATTCGCTAAATGAACATTTTAATTGTCAGTTAAGGGAACACGACGGAAACGACCGTGTGACGCTGTGAATTGCTTTCGACTTTTTCCCCAAGCAAACTGTGGAACCAAACACACTATTTTTTATGCAAAATACACGCCAGTTGCAACCAATGAAATTTCTTTGAAATTAAACACTTTCGTATAACACACAGTGTTTAACACAAAATTGATAAAAACGAATGCTGGTTATTTGTTCAGTAATTTTTAGTAATATGTAAATCTGCTCTACCTTTTGAATCTACTATTCAACAAAACACACTATTTTGTATGCAAAATGCATGCCATGTTGCAACCAATGAAATGTCTTTGAATTAAAGAGCACTTTCATATAACGAACAGTGTTACTTTTGATTTTTTGATCATTAATTATAAATAATCTATAATATCTGATAAAAAAATTTAATTTTGGTAAAATTTTAATATTAAACGGTTGCACACAAACACTTCATAGTCGCAGATTACCAAATAATTACAATAATCCAAAATGTGCAATTATAGACAATGCAATAAAATATTTGGAGCACAAATTATGTTATAATTTGAAATGATAATAAAAATGTCTTGTTATGTTCGATAAATTGGAATATTAAGATAACTTATGTTTGTAACTAGCGGCCTAATTTATAGCCTATAGATTACAGTGCAAGGGATAATTATTAATAAATAAAAATATATACAAAATTTATAAACTACAATTTGTGATTTACACAGAATTTTATGCAATGCTTTTTTACAGAGAATTTCATATCGAAATAATATGTGAATCACGAATGCTCATACAAACATTATAAATAAAGCAAAACAGTGGAAAATTACTGTAGCACAAAAACGTTGATTTATTTATGGTATTTTTTTTTCGATATAAGTATTGTAGATAAAGTATATCTCTAAGACGAATATATCTATAAAAGGAATATCACATCAAAAGTATCTTGTAATTATTATTGTATCGTTATTGTATTGCTCATAAATATATATTAACACATTTTTATGTTAATTAGAAATATTTATCATTTGGAAAGTTAAAAATTAAAAATGATTTTATTTTTACAATTTTTTCACAAAATTTTAGTTTTTTACGCTATTCATTCTAAAATGTATTGAAGTACAGCTCTAAGAGTGTCCTAGCATTTTGTTCTACTGTTGTGCATATCCTTGCACGCCATGTGTGTGAGTGAGTGTGTTTGTGTGTGTGTGTCTGCTTATAGGTCCGCCTATGAATATGCTTGGGAGGTGTAACATAGGCCAGGAAACTTTTGCGTGTGGCTGCGATTGTGATTTCTGCAATGTGCGCAGTTTGGCGATGAAAGTTCCAATTACCGTTTCTCCTTATCGTTTCCATTGCCATTTCCCTGCCCCCTTCCCACTGGCATATTCATACCCGTTGTCGTTGGCGTTCCCATTGCCATTGCCATTGCCATTCCCATTCCAGTTTCCCGTTGCGCTGTTCCAGTTAACTGGTCACATAACGGGCATATGTGCGAATTTTGTAATTAAAATTTGCGCCCATTGGCTTTTCCGGCAATGGCAAGCAGCCAACCAACCAACCAGCCAACTTGAAGGCATAGCAAGAACATTTAAATTAAATGCTTTTTATATGCCGTCAGGGATTTCTACACATCCTGCTGTCCTGCTTTCAATCTTCTCCATCTCTCACTCTCACTCTCTGGGCACTCCATTAGCAGGAGCGCAGCTTCCAAGGGGCTTCAGAGTTGAAATCAAATATGTAATTGGTTTGTGGCTGCTCTCGGTTTCCTATTCCAAGCCAAGGCCCTGTTCACTTTATGTCTCTTCACAGGCATCAATTATGCACATGTGTGTGCGAGTATGATAGTGTGTGTGTGGGTGTGTGTGTGGGTGTGCGTGTGTGTGGTGCACAAACACTTGCCTCTGAGGCGTTCTAATTAATTGTTAATTGCTCATTTGAACGGATTATTAGTCTTGTAGCGATTTGTAATCACGCCTAAAACACATAATTGCAATGAATTATTAAATTCTGCTGCATAATCACGCCTCAATTGTTCTCGGACAACTTTCTTGCAGGCCTCAACTCAACTCAACTGAACTCAATTGAAGTATGTACTTGCTGCATGCCACAATACAGACAATAGACTCTCGCACATAATAATCAATTGCTTTCGCTTTGTGTCGAATGTGGAGTATGGAAAAGCTGTTAACATTCGGTTTCATTTATATGTGTAGTTGATGCGAGCCTCATTTGAATACCAAACTAATTTAAAAGACAAGACAAGCTCAGGTATTCCCACCGGAAGGAGTGTCAGTGCTAACCAAATTATGACAGACAGCCAGGAAGTGCTGAAGAGAGAGGGACAGAGAAAGAGTGCTCTCTCGCTCTGTCAGTGTAATCAGAGCAAGACAATAAATTACTCGCTGTTGAACTTCAAGAGTGAATTCACACAGGACCAGATGGACACTTTATTATTTAGGGATTAAATCATGATGTAGTCTTGACTGTTTATGATTAATGTAGGGTACACGTAGAGCAACTCACAAATACTATTTAATTTGACATACGCACATATAAGGAATGTTATTCACTATTGTTTTTTTTTTGTATTTAAAAGTCTTAATTAAATTATAGGCTACACAGAGTAAGGCAGAGCAATTAACGCCTTCAGGCTGAAATGATATATAATTTCATGTAAAATTAAAAATAATAATTTTTATTATTTGAATGAATAATACTGCAGTTGGATCAGTATCGATAGTTTTACAAACTTTAATACCTTCTGTGCAAAAATTATTTAAAATTGGTAGCAGATAAAATAGTATCAATAGTTACTTTTCTATTTCAATATATTAATGAATTAATCTAATCAAATAACATTCGTTGTAAAAAGCAAATTCAATTCATTAGTACAGTAGTTAATAGTTACTGTAATTTTAATTGCATTGCAATAAATAATTGAGCTAATCTAATTGAATGAATTTCGTTGTAAAATTCAAAAATATAATTTTTTACAATTAATACAGCCATTGCAATACATTTTATAATATTAAAATTATGGAATGTTTTTTGACAATTAAACAATAGTTACTACAATTTCAATTTCATTGCAATAAATAATTGAGATAATTTAGTGGAAAAGAATTCGATGTAAAATTCAAAATTATAATTATTGCAATTGTTTTTGGGTAGTCAAATACTTGAAAACATTTAATTAATATTTACATCCGTTGAAATAGTAATAGTTACTATAATCTAAGTGCATTTGCAATAAGTAATTGTGATAATCTCTTATGCTTTGGGCTCAAATGCAGCATTCAAAGATGGAATATTCGATTAAAGTTTAACCACAGTTGTCTCAGCTCGACAAGACACGCAATTTAAATTAAATACAACTTAAGTATTAATTATGTCTAAATTAATGTGGGGCATAAAGTCAAATCCTTTATTGCCTTTTCAAAGCGCTCTTCTATGGTAAATGCAATTGCAGGGCAGCTCAGACTCAGACATTAATTAAAGTGATGCACTTAGGCGATTAAAATGTTTTAAATGACGTGCAAAATGGGCAAAGTTGAGTCCAGTGGATGGTGAAACGATGATCAAGATGAGAGGCCAGCTCTTGAGCAGCCTCTTGGCTGTCTAACTGAATCGCTTTACCTTTACCACTTTACCTCTAGCCTTACACTTTGCCGCTTGCTCACTTGAGGCAGCAAAACACAGCAAACGCAGCAAATTCAATTAAATCATAATTTCAATTACAAGCTGCAAAATTAACCACAGAAACCAACGGTCATTACACCGTAATGCCTAGGAGCTGACATGACCATGCCCACACTCCATTCTCCGCCCCCTTTGGCGCACTCATTCCATTGCAATTCATTAACACTTCAAAGTTTTTGCCTCGCCTGCATAGAAGGGGGAGAAAAAATGAAGGAAACCGCACAACAACACTTGAGGCGCTCGTTAATTTGTTAGACGAACAACAAGATGCCGTCTGTGGGCCAGATACTACATACTATATATACATATATACATTTGCTCCCGCATTCGCATTCGCATTCGTATCCGTATCTAAGCCCAGTTGCGGGCACGTTTTAAGCCAGGCCAGAAGCCGACTAGCAGCCATGTCCGCGCTGTTTCCTACAAATTTCACTGCCTTGCGGCCAAAGACAAACAATAAATACACGCAGATGCGCGAGCGAGACGTCCGACAAGCCGAGAAAGAGCGAGATGGCAACAGGGAGAGAGCGAGAGAGCGATAGAGGGCAAACGAACCGCAAGCCCGGAAAGAACTATTGTTCCGGAAAAGTATTCCAGCTAGTTACGAGTATCCGCAGCGAACTGCAAAAAAAACACAAGTCACCAGCACTGCAGGTGAGGCCATGAGATACCCTGTAAATTACAGGAGCAGATACATATTTTAGCAATATATGAATTAGTAATGCATTTATAAACAACCAATCTTAATTAAAATTACTGAAACATTCGATAAAATTATGATGAACAATAATAGCAATTGTAAATGAATTACAAGTACCTGAAAATTAATGAAACATTGTAAAATTGTGAACTAATTTCCACTGATCAATAATTTAACTTATAGGCTGTACAATCCAATATAAATCTTATAATTTAAAATATACAGCGAATGGAGTTGAAGGTAGATTTGATTGCTAGTACCATCTGAATATTTTATTTGTCAACTAATTCAATAAAATATATAAAATCAGACTTGTTTTCTATTTCCTCCCAATGCCAGTAGCTTGCCAGACTACCCCTTTTTCAATTATTGCGGGGTATACAAAAAGTAAAAATGATTTCGCACAAACTTTTCTGTTAGTCAATCATTTTAATTAAGTAATTTTTTCGCCTACTTGTCGTAAAAGTTTTAATAGCAGCTGAGACTGGCCGACGCACTGCTGCGACTGCGACTGTAGTAGAAGAGAGAGGGGGAGGGGGAGGGGGGTGGGTGGTGGTAGACAGGGTGTAATAGGGGTTGGGGGTGATGACAACATATTGCCCCGCGGCTGGACCGAAAGCGGGTCGCATTTCAGCACGAAGAACTCGCGGCTCTAACTGCATTTGCGGTTAATTATAATGTTGAGCCTGATTACATTTGGACAGCCAGGGAGTGAGGCAGCTGCAGAAGAAAGAGAGAGAGCGAAAGAGAGAGAGAGAGAGAGTGAGAGAGAGAACGTGATAGAGTTGAGGCGTACTTGGCGATAGCTAAGGGCGGCCTTTCACCAACTTTTTGGGCGCTGTGTCGCATTTTTAGCTCGTTTTGTGTCAGTTTCTCGCACTTAATTGCTGAGATTTCTCCACAAATTTCGCCCTTACTAAGTGTGTGTGTGTGTGTGTGGGTGTTTGTGTGTGTGTGCGTGGGCGCTGTCGGTGTATTGTTGTGTTGCCGTTTTGTTGCTTGACTGTTTAATGACCTCATCAAAAGCCAATAGCAAAGTTGTTGCCAAAGTTTTATTAGCCACGTTGCAGTCCATCACTCAACCCGACAGATACTTAAGTTGTTGTTGTTGCTGCTATTGCTGTTGTCCAGTTCGAGGTTGTTGTTGTTGTTGCTGTATGCACATTTAGCGGGCCGTTTTATTAGCCAAGTTGTGGCCCTAAAGGCACAACAACGCAACAGAGCCGTGTCCCTGCTCTTCAATGAAAATCAATAAATGAACTTTGTGCAGCTTACAAGCAAATTCATTTCGCACTTTACAACCACACACACACACAGACACGCAATAACACCTATAAAGAAGACAAGGAATCCATCCTTGAAAGTAGCTAACGACAGGTAAGATAAGCTGTCGCTCAACTCAACAACTTTGTGCCCCAACCGAAGTTTGCCTTTGCTTGCACCTTGCATGTTAAGTTGCAAGTCAGAGCTCAGACTGCGTCTCCATCTCCGTCTCCATCTCCATCTGCATCTCCATCTGCGACTGTGAATGGCAAAGCGAGTCTGACTGTGGCATGTCCTGGAGCACACGCTTGATTTCCTAACTAAGCACGCAAATGAAGCGTGTACGCATCAAGGATGCGCCACTCTATCGGCGAGTGTCCTGTCTCCTCCATGTTCCATGTCCTGTTCGACTCACAAAGTAAACGAAGCAGCAGCAGCAGCAGAAGCAGCAGCAGCATGTGAATGAGGGCGCACAAGAGCAGCAGGGAGATCCACAGAGTGCTGCGCGTGCATCGACCACAGAGCCATCAGATCAAACTGTGTTTAATCGTTAAAATTATGCAATCGCTGGAGTTGCACAGTGGTGCCAGGTACAATGAAAAATGCTGCTCTGGAAATAAACGATTTACGAGATGGAAATGCTGGGGAAAGAAAATTTAATTTAAGGTCATTTAAAAATATCATAACTTCATCCATCAATAGAGAATACTATACTTATGTTCTTTTAACGATAGATAAAAAAGCTAATTAAAATTGGAGCTTAAGTTTCAATTAGTTAATTGAACATGAAACTCATGTTTTTTGAAAATAAAAATTTAAAGAAAATATTTTTGGGAGAGATGGCAAAAGAAAATTCACAAAACATAATTACACCTTACTAAGAAAAATAAATAATTGATCGAAAGAATGTTTGAGTTAAATTTAAATTTACTTAAGAAACCAAATTTTACTAAGAACTGTCGTAAGCTACATTTACGACAGTTCTTAATAAGCAAGCAAAATAATATATAACTTAAGAAGTCGATTAAAGCTGCTTAAACTTTAATGTAATTAAAAAAATTAATATTAATTAAATAAATTAATGGTTTGGATGCCATGATTGCATTTTTTTGATTATGAGTTAATACAATTTAAACACAAAATAAACAACTTGTATTCTAAATTTTCTCGATAAAAATTAAAAATAAGAGAAAAATAGTACTGAGAAATAACTATTATTTTATTATATTTAGTTTAAGAATAATAATCGTTGCAGTTGCAGATTTGAAGAATAGATTCATAAAGCATTGCTTTCGAAATCTTCAACCAAACTAGACTTTCAGCAACTTGTAACAATTTTCGGTTGAAGCTTGGAGAGTTACGAGTCTATTTTTAAAATCCGTCTGATGTCAGTCTATCAGTGAAAAGAGCGAGCAGTAAAAGCGACTCGTAATCAGTGTCAACCTCGAGTTATAGAGAATATGACAAATTTCGTCTACTCTGCTGTTGTTGTTGTTGCGATTGTCGGCCAGAACAACAGCTTAGCATAGCTTGGATGTTGGCTGGAAACGTGTCGAGCCAATTAGCAGATCCGAATTGGAAGTTGGGTCCGAAGCTGGAGCTAGAGCAGCTGTTCCCCCTATATATAGAGTGCATACACACACTCGGCTGCTCAGTTGATTGATTTGTGTGTGTCGATTGTAGTGTTTTAGTGTTTTGGCAGAGGGAAAGAATTGAAGGCATGGCGGCGACCAGTTACGACAGCATTGAAAAGATCTGGTCGGGACCCAAGAGCAAGGAATACTATGGACCCGACATGACCCTCGGCGAGGTGGCCCTCCTCATCTTGAAGCTGCATGCGGACAAAGTGATGCAGGTCTTCGATCCCACGGGGGAAGCCTTGACTGGCGCTCAGCTCTACGAGCAGAGTCGTCTGCTGGCGCATGCCTTCCAGCAGCTGAAGCTGCATCGCGGCGATGTCGTGGGCATCTCTGCCACCAACACCACTTACCTCACCGAGGTGGTGATTGCAGCCCTGCTCAACGGCATGCCCATCAATCCGCTGCACCCAGAGTTCGACAAGGGTGAGCAGGCTTCCCTTAGCAGGAAGAGTCTTGATTGAAACTTGTTCTCTGCAGAAACTGTGGCCTACATGTATGAGATCACCAAGCCCAAGGTCATCTTCTGCGATGTGGACAACTACGAGACGCTGGCCGCTGTGAAGCAGAGTCTCAAATTCGAGACCGAACTACTTTTGCTGAGCGGCAGCTTGCCAGGGGTGCGCAACATTCAGGATCTGCTCAGAGACGGCGCCGTTGGCTACGATCCCAATACGCTGTAAGACGCAACCCTAACGCACTAAATTCAGACTCTAATCGAAGTCGTCTTCTAGCTTCGCCTGCCCGCATTTGAGTGGCGACGACACGGCCTTCATCATCAGCTCCTCGGGCGTAACCGGTTTGCCGAAGGGCGTCACGCGCTCGCATCGCAGTCTCTTGAACAACACCAAAATGTAAGTAGAAAAATTCTTACACCGAATAAAAAAGGTGATGAAATCAAGAAATAAATTCTTCATGATAAATGCTTTAAAGACAATATTGTAGATACCAGTCTTCAGAAATATTATTTGTTTAGTTTGTTCTAATTGATGTTCTCTTGTAGTCCACAGTTGTTCACGGCCAAGACGGTGCTGTTCTGCTTCAGCCCGCTCTACTGGATCTCCTGCATCTTCACGCTCTTCGCCTCGCTGGTCAACGGCTGCAAACGCGTCATCACCAATCGTCCCTTCAGCGCCCAGTATTTCGCCGAGCTCGTCTCTCGTCACGAGGTCAACTTTGTGCTCACCGTGCCGCATCACATGGCGCTGCTGGCCAAGTCGCCGCAGTCGGAGCAGCTGCTGCCCCAACTCAAGTCGCTCCACTCGATCGTCTGCAGCGGCTCCAAGTTGCCGCTTGCGATCTGGCGACAACTTTATCAGCTGCTGGGCAGCGATCGCTTCTCGGTGCTCTACGGCCTCTCGGAGATTGGCGGCGTCAGCAAGAACGTTGGCGGTCCGCTGGGCAGCGAGGGCAAGCTGCTGCGCAATGTCCAGGTGCGTCTGCTGGATGAGCAGGGCAACGCTTTGGGTCCCAACCAGACGGGACACATCCACATTCGCCTCAAGCAGCGCTGGGGCGGCTACTATCGCAATCCGCAGGACACGCAGACGACTCTGACTGCGGATGGGCAATGGCTGCTGACCGGCGATCACGGCTACTTCGACGACGAGGGCTGTCTGCACTTCCAGACCCGCGACTCGGACGTGTTTCGCTACAATCACTTCCAGATCTATCCCAAGCAGATCGAGGATGTCATTCTGCACCTGCCGGGTGTCCACGAGGTGGGCATCTTTGGCGTTCCCGACGACATCTCCACGAACCTGACTGCCTGTGCTGTGGTGCGGGATCAGGACGAGGTGGGTCAACAGCTGACCGCCCAACAGATCAGCGGCATTGTGGAGGAGCATCTCAGCGAGGCCTTCCATCTGCGCGGCGGCGTCTACTTCGTGGACACGCTGCCCAAGACGACCAACAAGAAGATTCAGCGCCGTCGCATTCTGGCCGAGCTCAAGAACAGCAATAATTTAAGTTCCACACAATTATAAACACAAAGTTGCAATTAAATATTAAAAAAGAAATATATGATTTTTTAATAAAAACATCAAAGTAAAGAAAATTTTTTAATAAGGTATAAATATCATTAGCGATCGATTTGCCAAATTTAATTAAAGTTCAAAGTTAAAAGCTGTGAATTAAACAGAATTTATAAAAAGTGTTAAATTCATAATTAAGGAAATTTTTCTGGTAGAAATTCAAGGGAATTTTTTGCTAATGAAAATTAAGTATATCTTACAAAGCGTTCTATTGATTAAATGCATTTATGTTAAGAGTAAATGGCTGCAATTCAAAATTATGGAAAGAAGATCACAAAGCTGAGATGCAATTTAAGTAAATTTGCAAAGAGATGATAAATCAGTAGATTTATTTTTCAAGATGAAAATAAAATAAGAATAAAGGAAATTATTTGTAATTAAAATTAAATAGAACTTAGAAGGCGATATCTCGATAAATGCAATTCATTTAAAGAGCATAATGCTGCAATTTACAATGGTTTTGAGTTTCGAAGAAGTTTTCTTAAAGAAAATGCAGCCGAAAGTATAAAAAGGATTTAATTAATAATGATTTAGAAGTGATAATCGAATTTCTGAAAACAATCAAGCTGAGTTTGGAGGAAGTTTTCCGACAAAATATTCCAGACAGCGAAAGGGCAAGTGATTACATCAGCTGGCAGTCGAGTTAATTGGCATAATTGACAAGTCAGGAGGATGAGGCTTCAATGGTAACTGGCAAGATTTCAAATTGTTTACGTAGCGGCACAGCTCCAGACTGGGCCAGGTGTCTGATGTCTGATGTCTGCTCCCGATCATGGGGCCACTCAATGAGCAGCTGTTTGAAGCACATCCAATGACTCAAAGTGGGGCCAAGAACAAGAGAGAGAAGAACAGTAAAGCAAACTTGACAAAGTCGCAACGTGTCAAAGCAATTAACAGCAGCAGGTTTTGTTTCCTATTTACGACTCCGTGAAACACTTGTGCCACATCATGTATAAAAACGACTGCGGCGCAGTAAAACACTTAGTTGAAACGCAAGTTCGGCACCAACAAGATGAGCAGCGCCGGCGACTGTGAGGTGCACTACGATGCTGCCACACGCACGTGGCAGGGACCGCGTGGCAAGGAGTTCTACGGCCCCGAAATGACCCTCGGCGAGGTCACAATGCGAGTGCTCAACCTCAACGCCGACAAGGTGCTGCAACACTGCGACCTCACCGGCGTGGAGCTGACCGGCGGTCAGCTGGCCCAGCAGGGCCTGATCATAGCACAGGCCTTCAGACGCCTCAAGTTGTGCTGCGGCGACGTCATCGGCATCTCGGCCTACAACTCCACCTACCTGACGGGCGTCGCCATTGCGGCGATGCTCTCGGGCACGCCCCTCAATCCGCTGCATCCCGACTTTGATGAGGGTAAGAGAGCGAAAACAATTTAAAAAAAAAAAATAAATATATACAATGATAAATTAATACAAATTAAAATTAATTAAATATGATATAATTTAATAAAAACAAATATAAATGAAAATATATAAATAAATAAAACCAAATAAAAATATGCAAATCTAAATAAAAACAAATAAAAAGAAATAAATACAAATATAACAAAATAAATATAAATAATTATTTATTCATTGGTAACTTGGAAGTAAATTCCATACTACAAAATTTTAGCCTTCGGGCTTAAAATATTAATAAGTCAATACAAATATATATACAAATGTAATTAAAAATAAATAAATATAATAAACTATAAATATGTAGAAATAAATGCAAATAAATAAATACATATAAATAAATATAAACACATACAATTTAATATAAATAAAAACAAATAAATTTAAATTAATATAAATACTAACATAAGAAATGTAAATATAAATACTAATAAGCTTCTCCTATTTCTTAGAGACTGTCAAGTACATGTACGACATCACGGAGCCCAAGCTGATCTTCTGCGATGTGGAGAATTACCCGACCATTAAGGCGGTCAACGAACGCTTGGCGAAACCAGCGCTGATCTATCTGGTCAACGGGCAGCTGGAGGGCGTGTCCGACGTCTGGGACCTGCTCAAAGAGGACGAGGACTTGCCAGCAGCAGAGTAAGTGCATCAAGTAGTCGTATTATTTTGTTGATCTAACTCCTCCCCAGCTATGTGCCTTGCCCGTCGCTCAATGGCGACCACACGGCCTTCATCGTGTGCTCCTCGGGCACCACGGGCATGCCGAAGGGCGTCACGCGCTCCCATCGCAGCCTCATCTGCAACTGCAAGAGGTAAGATAAACTATATATACATATATTCAAAGTCATTTACAAATTCCGCTTCTATGGACAGTCCCAAGACCTACACGCGTGACTCTGTGCTGCTCTCGTTCAGTCCGTTGTACTGGATCTCGGGCACCATCATTCTGCTGGCCTCGCTGCTCAACGGCTGCAAGCGGATCATCACGCATCGGCCTTACTCCGTGGAGTATCTGCTGCAGATTGTGGCGCGTCATCAGGTGACCTTCCTCTTCCTCGCCTCCCACCAGATCGCGCTGCTCTCGAGGTGCCAAAGCGATCTGCCCACGATCCGCACCCAGCTGCAGTCGGTGCGGGTTTTGATTGGCGCCGGCTCCAAGGTCTGCAAGGCGGTCTCCGCTCGCATGTACGAGCTGATTGGCAACATGCGCTTCGTGGTGGGCTACGGCCTCTCGGAGGTGGGCGGGGTCAGCAAGAATCTGGGCGGTCCGCTGGGCAGCGAGGGCAAGGTGATGCGGAACATGGAGGTGCGGGTGCTGGACAAACTCCGCATGCCGCTGGGCATCAACGAGGTGGGCATCATCTACGCCCATCTGCGCTACAAGTGGGCCGGCTACTATCGCAATCCGGAGGCCACAAAGCGCGTGTTGAGTCCCGATGGACAATGGATCCGTACGGGCGACATTGGCTACATTGACAGCGAGGGTTATCTGTACATCCAGACAAGGGATACGGATGTCTTCAAGTCCAACAACTTTCAGATCTACCCCGAGCAGATCGAGGAGTTCGTCCACCGCTTGCCGGGCGTCAGCGAGGCCTGTGTCTTTGGCCTGCCCGACGAGGTGTCCAGCAATCTCACTGCCTGCGCTGTGGTCCGCACTCCGGATGAGCCGGGACAGCAGCTCAGTGCCGAGGAGGTGCGCAACGTTGTGCAGCGTCATCTGAGCAGCGCTTATCACATTCGAGGCGGCGTCTTCTTCATCGAAGCGCTGCCCAAGACCTCGAACGACAAGATTCAACGACGCAAGGTCCCGGATCTAATCAAATCATTGGGCTTAGTCCCAGAGTAGCAAGTAGTATTCTAGTTTTCTCTTTTACTTTTAATCGCAAATACATGTTAATAAATTACTATCGACCTGAAGGTCTTAATCGCTCTAGGTTGTTCTTTGTAATCTAAATTACATAGTTAGAAATAAAATCATGTATATCTTATATCCTGTGCCTAAGAATTTTATCTCCTTTTAACTTCTGACGATTTTTTTTTAATAATTCAAAATAACCAAAATCTAGATTTATTAGAGCACTTATACTTTTTGGTAATAATATATAAACGCTGTTCCCACAGTCTAAGTTCAATCGAAGGACAGGCAGATGGACATGGCTAAATCAACTCGGCTGTTGATGCTGATCAAAAATATACAAATAATTTATAGAGTATACATTTGCCATTTGCACAAAACTATAATACCTTTTTTAGCCTATTTTCAATGTGCACAGGATATAATAATAATAAATTAAGTAATCGCCAGATACTCATTTATAAACATATAGTATTGCACTGTTAAACTGAAAAACTAATGTGTTTCTATATTAACTTTTATTGCCAGCAACATTTGAAATGAAACTTGTACCAATTATTGTTCCTAGCCACAATCAACTAGAGTTAAACAATCATTTTTTTAATTAACAAAATTAAAGTTACCAAGAATAATTGTTAATAAAATTAAAAAGTACAACTACAAATAATAACTTGAAATTTATCGAGCGCAAATTTTCTCCTGATCCATTTATGCGGCAAAAAATTCAATATTCGTTATTCTTTTTATGTTTGCATTTTTTTTATATTTTATTTTGGTCTTATTCGATGACCTTAAATATTTATAATAGTTTTGTAGAAATAAGCAAGACATAAATAGATATTCTATTGACATTGCATTGCCAAGCCTGCATCTTAATTGGATTCGTGCGAATAGACTTGAGGTCAGTGTGCGTGGGGCAAAGACGGTGGGGCAACTAATGCCTGGGATTCAATGAATTTTAATAGAGATTGAAATTGTAAATGCAATGTCCCCCAGCTGGGGATATAGGATGTGTACCGGGCAGCCGGGCAACGGAGCAACTGACTGCAAATTGCTGAATGGGTCTATGAGCCATCGCTGCGTCTCGACTCCGGGTTCTGGGATCCGTGTTCCGGGTTGGGCCCGATGGATGCCAATGACAAGCAATTTGTTATTTGTGGCACTCTTGTGGCTGCCCCAACTCCCTGCCCCTCGATCTATGTGTATCTGTTGTCGTACCTTGGCGACGGGAGAAAAAACAACACGAAGAACAGTCGGTGGATGTACATAAAATGAATTGAGAAATTAAAATTGCAATATGCAATACATATTTTATTGCATTTCTACCGAGCGTTGAGCTTTGCATTGAGGTTAACATTTGGACAATTGACAAATGCCAAATGCCAAATGAAATGCTAGAAAACACGATTCAATTTGCATTGCGTTGTCCTCGCCGATGTCCTTGCAATTGTAGTTGTCGTTGTCGTTGTCATTGGCCTGGCTAACCAACTGGCGACAAGTGCAATAGTTGCAGGCGTTGCAATGTGGCACGTGGTTGAGGCACAACACGATGCCCAAGTCGAACGTAACGCAATTCAACCCGAAACTAAGCCCTATGGCCATATGCTCTCAGTCCATCTGCATTGTGCAACTAATGCGGATTATCCCAGGACTTTGCAAACTACACCCAAGGTGTAAATTTGTGTCTATAACTCTATGTGTGTGCGTGTCTGAGGATTTGCATGGCCAATGAATGAATGAAGTGAATAGCTGAATGAGTAAATGGTATGAATGAATGAAGGCATGGCCATGAATCACAACTCTTACATTTTTCTATCCCCTTTTGCGAGCACCGAGTTTCTTAACACTTTCCAAAGAACTCTGCCGACAGTTTAAGCTGTTTGCTACTCTGCCTGCCACATTTATGCAACAGATTCCATCCTTCCTTGCCCCACTTCCACATCTTTGTTTCTTCGTTCGGTACCACAAAAAAAATGCTATGCTAAAATGCACAACTAAAGGAAAGCATAAGATAAAATGCCTTTCATGTGGTCTGCAGCTGGGAAATTTTTTGCTTGCTTGCCGCAAAATTTGGCAAAAGTTGCAAGTTTGATTGTAAAACAGAGAAATTGAGAAATCATTTTTCGCAAATAAAACTATAAAACTGTTATGCAATTGCAAAAATTGCCAATTTGTGATTTTGCTTTGCCAAATGAAACGACAAAAAAAATTAAATAAATGCAATAAATGCAATGATTCAATTTTCGTGCTAATAACATTGATATGCATGAGATCTGTGCTGTTTTGGCGTCAAATTTATTTTTAATTTTGCAAATTCTTATCTATTTTATTTATACTCAATTTAACTTTGAGTTGAAAATATTATGTATTCAAAATAAATACAAATTGAGTATTTATTACTTCTTTGACTACATCGCTTTACTTTTATTGCTGCCAAATACATTTTAATAAATATCTATTGCGAAATTTGTGCTTTGCATTTATTTGATTTTATTTTTATTCAAATAAATAGCGTCATAAAAGGGTTACTCAAAAAATTAGTCACTGAGCTGCTGAGAAAAATTGATTGAACAACTTTTGCCTTTATGCTGTGAAAATATTCAATTTTGTTACTCACACTAGACTACACATTTGCAGTACATGGAGCCACAATGTAAAGCCAATATTTTGCTCATAAAATGCATTGCAAAAAAAATGTGCAGAGTAACAAACAACCGAGAAGTTGCAATAAAAACAGAGCAAAACAACAAGCTAGTAGAGTGTTAAACGACTAATAAATACCCTGCTTTTAAATTGCCGAAGGATAATAAAAATTTGTTAGAATTCACTTATTATACTCCATAATTCCAATATTGTATTTTAAATTGAGTGTTTACTTATAAAAATATATTATTCTTTGCGAATATAAATGAATACACATAAATAAATATATTTTTTCATCATAAAATTATATTTACTAGCTCTTCATTTAGTTTTAAATTATTTGCACCCTTTGAAAACTCATTTATTTAATTATTAATAATTGTTTAAGTCTATCCTTGCTCACAGCATTTTTGTAAGTAATTTATAGTACTACCAGAATTCAATTGTATACTTTGTGATTAGTTTAATCGACAAAGATTTTTATTGACAAGTTTACTTTAATATTAACACTTTTAAGTAAAATACATGTATAATCAATCTGTTGTATAGATCTCCTAAAGGATTTCTTTTAAAATAATTAATGAATTAATAAGATAGATTGTATATATAAAATAAAAATAAATTATATTTACTAGATCAACATACTATTTTAAATTATTTTCCATCGTTGGAAAATTAATATTCTAACTAATCATTTTAAGACATCGTTTGCTTCCAGCTGATATACTCGTGTTAAAAGTGTATTTATCAAATTTATGCAAACACTTTAAAGTTTCATCAAGGATTTCCGTAGCATATGAAACATGTTACTCTGCAGCAGCAACACAACAACAACAACAATAGCAACAACAACAACAACAACTGGCAGAGCGACAACAACAACTTTATGATCAACTTGTGCCTGTACCAAAACGACAACAACAACAACCAGACGAACAACAATATCAACATCGAGAGAGGGAGCAACAACCATATTTCGTGTTTCTTTTTTTTTTTCGTATTTCTCGAAATGATTACAATATGAATATTTGGGTGGAGGGAGGAAAAGTGTAATTAAACAACAAGCATAATTCGCTCTAGGGTTGATCTGCCAGGAGTGGCTATCAAGAGGGAAAGGTAGGTGGAGGGAGGGGGAGGAGGAGGGGGAAGTGCGAGGATACGCGTCCCGCATGCGGCATGACACACATGTCCTGCTGCTCCTGCGCCGCCGAGCGTGTCCTGCGCCGTCGCAGCGTCGCGTCGCGTCGCGTTCTCCGCACATCTGCCGCGACGTTGATTTCGAGAGACACAGAGAGGGGTTGAAAATAGACTGTGGCATGCCACATTCAGTGCCTAGTGGTGGCAACTCTGCCACGTTGACTCGCCATAAAAAGCCGTTACTACGAGTATCGTACTCCAGCCTGGCTTATCGATACGCACACACTTGAGCAGAGGGAGGCATGAATTTATGCTGTGCCTGACATGCGCCTGGGAATATGAGCATGTGGCCCAGGCTCAGGTGATACATTTTTCAGCCCACCCACACAGCCCAGAGTTTGCCCATTGGACACTGGACGCTGGACGCTGGCCACATTCAAATCAACTTCAAGCTCATGCAATTTTAATGCCAAACAATGCGAACGGGGCAGGAAGCTGCAGCTGACTTGTGGTCTCAGTCTCACAGTCTCAGTCTCCGTCGCCAAGGTGCGTGGTTAACATTTGGTATCTATAAAAGTATCTGTATCTGTAGCCGCTGTATCCGCAAGTTTCTTCTGCGTTTGTCGGTTCATAAAAAGCATATTTTTGTTGGCCTCGCAGATACAGCATATATATGTATAAATATCTTGATTTTATTGTGGCATTTTATGGCGTTTCTCTTCCACTTTGTTGACCGCATATCTGCGCCTGATGTCTGATGCTCTGTCCTTCTGTAGCTGTAGCTGTTGCTGTTGCTGACTGCCTTTGCCTGTCGGTTGTTGCGGTTTTTATCTGCCTTGTGATTTCCGGGACGCCTTTACGTATGCGCTCACGCGTGCCCCAACTGCCAATGAGGCGTACATTTTTGATTTCACGCACTTTTGATTGATGAAAGGGGCCAGCGAACGAAACGTAGACAAATTCACAGAAATCGCCGAGCAAAACCTGCGGGCCCCCAAAAAAGATAAACACACACACAACAAAAGGCCAAAGAGTGTTCAAGTGTGTGTGTCTGTGTGTGGGTGTGTGATAAAAGCTCCAATGGTAGCTGATAAGTGGCACATTTGCATCTTTGTCAGTGCATCTGTCAAAGCGAAAGCGTCCTCATTTCCGGCCGGCCAGATAAGCCAAAGAAAAGAAATAACCGCAATTGAATAGTTTTCGGCTTTTCCTTTATTCAACTCAACTCGCATCGAGGCCCAGCTGCTGTTGTGCGCATTTTAATTTCCCTTAACTTTAAGCCTGGCCAAGAAAACTGGCACAAAAGCCGACTTCTGACTGCCGTCTCGCCTACTCTATCGCCTTCGTCCCTCCCCGTTGTAATAGACTCAAAGGACGCGTGTCCCGACGCTGCCTTCCGCCTGCCACATGCCACATGTCGCCTGCCGTCTTGCCTTCCTGCCTTCGTCCTGCCTTCGTCCTGCCATCGTCCTGCCACGCTTCACGGCGCCCACACGGGGCTGGAATGCTGATAGATATGGGCAACTCGTCGTGGGTTATGCTTACGTGTTGCTGCCGCTTCCTTTGTGCCTCGTGCCACACGAGGCGTCTCAGTTGAGCGCCTTCTGCCAATGGCCCACTGGCTAATAGTTCACTTTTCATCACTGATAAGCAAAACGCCAGCGGCACAAAACTCTCGCTTGCCCCCAAACAATATAATTCTCAAGTATTTTTAAATATAGAAAAATGTGCTCAAGTTGCTGTGTGCGAGAGAAACTGAGTGCTGGGAATTTCTGCAGAGAAATTTAAATATTTCAACCTAAACCATTCAAGCATTTCAACAGAACATTAAATAAGAGAATAGAGTGAGAAAGAAATGTAAATAATGTAAATATCCTGATAGTAACATTTAGATACAAAGGAAAAGCACTCGAAGATAGAATTAATTTGTTTAAATATTTTAATGTATTTTTCAACATGCATTAAATATTTTAGTAATTATCCAAATTTTGTAGGTAACTTAGTAAGCAAAGAATAATACATAATTACAACGCATTCAAACATTTCAAAAAAACATTAAATATAAAAAGCGACTTCTTTATGGAGTTGTTCTAAAAGGATATAGGCAAATATAAATAATATATATAACTTAGTTTTTTTTGCATTATTTAATGTATTTGAACACGTTAAAACCATTAAATATTTGAGTAGTATTTGTGATAATTGAACGCTAATTAAATGAAAGCAAAAGTATATCATATAATTGTACATCATTTGTTCTGATCGAGAAATAACTTTAACTAACTAGAAAAATAAACATAAAGCAATGGCTGCTAATAAATTTTAAAATATATTTAGCATTATAAATTAGATATTCAAATTTCTTAAAAGTTATATTATTAAAATCTTGATGAAACTTGATGTAATATAGATTATTTGGTAATTAAAATAAAAAGACATGACTAAATATTTATATGATATAATATGTATAAAATAAAAACCTAGTACTCTTGAATAAATTAGGGAGTATCTTTGAGTGCAGTCCTTATTTAATGTTCACTTGCACTTCTCGTGCCGTCCGCTAGTTATTCGTTTACTGCATACCTACAAGTCATTGTGCCCTCATCGCTTTGCCATAAGTATCCACTAAATAGTTGAGATACTTTTGTATCTGCAACACTTTAGATACAGACACTTCTAATTAAGTGGCCCGACGCAGACACGCAACGTGGCAGCTGCCACGCAATTGCTGGAACCCAACGAGCACAATCCAATCATTAGTGCAATGTGCGTGGATCCTTTTCGCATTGCGTAGTCCTCGCCCAAGGTCGCCCTTTGCCAAGGAAATGCTGAACTCCCCCTGCCCTTAACCCTAACCCCCTCCCCCTCTCTTACGCTCGGACTAAAGTTGGCTCATTTTCCAACTAACATAAAATATGCTTGCCTTTGCTTTATTCGTGCAAATATTTGCAAAACATTATTAAACTGAGCCACAACTCTCATACTTTATATTTATTATGCCTTTTGCCGAGTGGACTCTTAGTTGTGGTTGTAATGTATATCTGTGTGTGTGTGGTGTGTGTGTGTGCGGCATAAACTTTCGAGTCAGCCAAGCAAATAACAAAAAGTATCTACGCTTATCGCTGCAAGCATTTAAAAGCCAAAGCTTAAAGCATAAACAAATATTTATCACGTTTTTTCCGCTCTCAGGCGGGCGAGCAAGAAAATCCAACTCAACGATTTTCAATGCGTTGCCGTTGCCGTTGCCGTTGCAGAGGCATTTAATCGCATGTGGCAGAGAACTGAGATAAGATAAATCAACTTCAAGTATCAACGTGCTGTATCAACAACATTGCACATGTCTCACGACTGTATTTCGAAACGGGACTCAAGGGGCTTCAAATGGAGTTCTTAGTGTTTGCTTTGGGCAAATAGGAAATCAAACTCTGGACTGATGATAATACATACAAATAAACTGTGAATATAAATATTCTGTGTGACAATGAATCTATAAATATTTCAATTGACTTCTCAATTATTCATTTCATTTTTCATGTAATTTTTCAAATGTTATTTAAATAAATGACAAATACAACAAAATATATTTTGTCGATGGATTAATTTTGCATTTGCAACGTATACATAATAAAATCAAATTTATTGAAATGTCTTTTATTTAAATGTGCATATTATACTATATAGATCATTTGCTGTTCCACAATTGATTGGGTTTCCATATTAAAAAATGTACATTTCTTTAAAGAATATAATAAAAAATATTATTGAAGGAATAAGATGGTATAATTCATAAATGTACAATAGAATAATAATTACACCAAATAATAATATTATTTTCTTAAAGAATATAATACAAAATTAAATTGGTGGATGGAAAATTAAAAAAATTTACTAAAGAATATTAATTGTTAAAATTTAATTTTTGTTATCTACAATTTGTATTGCAATAAATTAATTAAATTAAATTAAATCATATATTAATATATTTAACACTTATATCAGATAATAATATTTATACTGGATGAAACAATTTAATTTATTATACAAATTATTTTTATGAAATATGCAATTTGTCTGGTTTAAGTTTTAATGCAGCTTATATTGATGTTTTATCAGGAAGTTAAGGCGAACGAACACAAAGTAAAGATATTTTAGCCGCTCAATTTGGATTATAAAAGTATTTCAAATGCTTCGACAGCGTCTATAAATATTTAATAACGATTTGCCAAAGCACTCGCCAAGCAGCAGTTGGACTAAGTACTTAGTTAGTTGGCCGAGACAAAGGACGTCGACGAGGAGGTGAAGACAGGCGAGGCGCAGTTAAGTAGTTGAGCAGCCTGGCGAGCTGCTAAATTATATGCCCCACTGGCAGTAACCCGACGCCCAACCGCCCGACGCCCCCGAACCCCGCATCTAGATTGAACAACAGCTTCTACAAGCTATTTGCTTGGCCAGCTCGTGTTGGCCATCTGCTCTGCAGGCAGCTACATTCAATTAATTTTACACGATGTAGCGAAAATCCAGCCAGCAGTTAGGGCAGAAAAAACAAAACTAACGATAATTTTACAAAAGTAAAAGCTGAAGTGAGACAGAGAGAGAGAGCGATAGAGAGATAGAGAGAGAGCAACGAAATTTAAAGCAAAAACTACGTTGTAATAACATTTTAACGATATTAGCACGAAAAATGTGGCCGGCACACAAAAGCGGAAAGTGGAAAGCTTAACGATGCTAAACGAGTGCAGCAAGAAGATGGAGAGAGAGAGAGAGAGGGGAAGAGGGAGAGGGAGAGGAAGTTAGAGTTTGCCATATGCAGAAGCGACACACGAAAGAGATAGATAGAGAGAGAGAGAGAGAGCGCCGTAAAGCAAAAGGCCGTTAGCGAAGCGCTTTTGCGGCTGCCGCTGCCAAAAGGAAATCTGCAGCGCAAATTGTTCAAATATTTTGGCTTTTCCACACACACACGCAGGCACAGATAACTTGGTAAACTTAAAAGTGGAGAGAAAGAAAAGGCGAAAACGACAAGGACAACAAAGCATCGCATTGTTCAAATGCAGCGAGTTTGTTACATAATCCACGCACAGGCCGCAGACACAAACACACACACACACACGCATTTACTACATATGTTATTGCACTAACACACACAAACACACACACACGGACACGGAGAGAGACGAAGAGAGAGAGAGAGAGCGACATGCCGATAAGCAGCCATAATGGCAAAGCGAAAAGAGTTTTACGCTGCGTTCTTAAAGCTCTCAGCGTTGCCATCGCATTATTTTCCACAGCATAAATTTCAACACATTCACCCACACACACACACACACACAGACACACAGACACAAGGTTACGTGTGGGTGTGTGTGCGCCCAAGTTTATGCAATGTTTTCGCTTGTTTTGCGTCATTGTCAACAGTATTATTTTTCGCCTTTTTCACAGCTGCTGCTGCTGCTGCTGCCGCCGTTGTTGCCTTTCGCTTGTTAATATATAAAAGCCGCTGCATTGTTAACTTGTTGCCGTTGTAGTTGCCTGTTGTGGCAGATAGGCCACAGCGCCCTTGCGGTTCTGCTTGTTGCTGTTGTTGTTGTCCAACACTTGTAAATTGTGTGATTTTGCAGCGCAAGTTTAAGCAACAATGCGCCTCAAGTGAAGCGTGGGCGTGCTATCTCGCTTCCACGCACTCTATCTCTCGCCATCTCTCGCTCTCTCTCTCTCTCTTTCCTTTTGCCACACTTGCTTACGCCATGCATTAAAACAAAAGCGTATGCTTGTGTGCGTGTGCGTGTGTGTGTGTACGCTACTAAAATAGTAAATTACTGCAATGCACACACACAACAACAACAAGGAGCTCGGCAGAGCAGCGCACTGTGGGGAAAATTAACCAATACATTGTCGTTAAAAGCATCTGCTAAAATCGCAAGTTATTGAAAATGAATACTAGCAACATATAAAACAAACCTGTGAAATCGATATCCATTGAAATTGAAAGGTTTGACATTGAAAAGTGACAGTTTGAATATTTCCTGCAAATACAATTAAAGAGCATTAACAGCTGTTAAGTTTAACAGTAGTCTGTTATGCAACATTTATTGTAGTTTGCTCTTTTGTATTACATTATCTAAACATTTTTACTGCTACCTATTGACAGAGAAACTAACATTCAAAATATTTTAAAATTAATAAATTATTTTCTTTGATAAAATTTATTATTTTTATAGGCAAGGATTCACACGGAGATATACTTTCAGAAAATAACTAATAACCCAACGAAGTGGCATTTTGCCCATAGTGCAGCGCAGCAGCAGCGACGCGACTGCGACTCAACTCAATACATGCATAAATTGTGTAGTATACTTATGTGGGCGTCAAGTGCTTGTGAACTTTGCCTAAGCTGCAGCTTTGGCTATGACTTAATAAGCGCCACTTGAGTGCATACAGCAAAGACAAAGACAACGCAACGCTTTGACTGAGCGTGCCCACGGTCAAGAGCTGGTTAACAGCACGCTTAAAGCAATTTACGATGAAGAAAAAACTCTCTTTAATTAGTTTAATACGCAATTAAATTGATTTCAACTTCACGCAAAAGAGACACAACGCAAGTTGAAGAAGCATTTGCAGTAAAGCTTTTAGCTGTGCGCTGTTAAGAGCTTTGCGCTGCAGCAACAATGTCAATGCACCAAAGAGAAGTGTGAGAGTGACAGCTGGCGTGGGTGTTAAGAGAGGAGAGAGCGAAGAGAGGGGGCGAAGAGAGAGGTGCTGGGCGACAACACTAGCTGATAACAGTTCAAGTCGGTGGAACTTTAGACGTCGGTTCTTTCACGCCGCATTGACAACTGACACAAGGTAAACAGCAAGTGACTGCGACGCCGCAGCCGACGCCAGCGCTGACTTGTTGCAGTCGACGTCGCTGCTATCGCAGTCAGCGCTTGTTTTTGATTTCCATTGGCGCTGCGACGCGACGGCGACTGCGTCGCTTGGCTTCGCATCGTTAAATTATTTTTCTTTACTGCATGGCATATTATTCTTTTTTATTTTTCTGATATTACTTTATGATGACACAGAGCTGCGCCGCCGATAAGCGGAAAATGCTGAAGCAGCGTCAAAAGTGGGCAACAACAAAAAAAACGAGAAAAGAAATAAATAATAATATGCAATTTAAGGCGCCGACAAGGAGTCAAATTGCGCTGCCACGTTATTGATACACCCAGCTTATAAACTGTTTATTTTTGTTGCCGCGTTGACAACAACTCGACTGCGCTGCCTGGAAGACTGGAAGACTGGAAGGTAACTGGCAGCCTGGACGACTCTGCAGCCCAAGAGCGTCCCTCTCTATACCATTGTTCGTTTCGCTGACACATTTGGAATTTGCATGATTCATGCGATCTGAGAACTGCGTTTCAGTTTCATCTGCGCATGCTGCGATATCTCCAACATAACAAATGCATAGTAGAATATTTCCATTTGTTATTACTAAACAAAGAGCATAACTAACACTACATTTTTATATTCATATCGAATAGATGATCGAAGTAAGCTGTTTCTGCTAACTTCAGCACAATTCTTAAACCGAAATTCGGTTTATGGATAGGTCAAATTTCAATTGGCCATATTAAATATTATTAAAGTAACGTGATTGACTATTTTTATTTGGAATATATGTATGTATATTGTTGGATTAGTCATATTGGTTTTTTTGTTGTCCATTGAATACTGTTTTCACACTTTATTTATTATTATAATTATTTATTATAAATTTACCTAGTGTTACAATAGGAAGCTTTTAATTTATGGTACTACACAAAAACAGATTTGAGTTCTATTATGGATATGTCAAAATTTATTTAATTACACAGTAAAAGATTATTAATATAACTCGATTATTGACTTTTAATTATTAGTTTATTTATGGTTATTCTTTATAGACACACTTTATTTAATATTATCATTCTTTTTTTTTTTTAATAATATCTTCCTATTAGTACAAGAGTAAGCTTATTAATTCTGAACCTTGATGCAAACAATTTCCAGTTCTAAAAATTAAATTAATTATTGTTTAATTTTCTGTATTCCCCAAAATAACAAAGACCTTCCACATTACATCAGTTAATTTAAAATATTATTTTTTTTCCTGTCCCAAACATTAGCTAACTTGCATTAGGTAAGAAGAGTTAATAACCTTGAGCCATGCTGTACGTCAACAAAGAAAAGCTCCTAAAGCGCTTATCTGAGAAGTTAAAGTAAAATATGTTGTAAGATTGTCCAGTTATGGATAGAGTCGATTTTTGGTAGCGTTGTGCAATTAGTTGGCCTATAAATAGCCAAAACAAATGCGCTGCTCATAAATTTACCAATGCAGCGGCGTATCGGAATAGTTGCGATAACGCTGAACTCAATTACTTGACGGAGTCGCCCAGCGAGTGCGAGCGAGAGCGCACGATAGTGAGTGCGAGAGTGCGAGTGAGGGAGCTGGCATTAGGGGTGCAGACAGCTGGCAGACGATGGCGCATAATGCACTTAAGTTTTCTTCAGTCTCGCATATCGGGGGGTGAATATAACGCGCTGCTGCTGCTGCTGCTGCTGCTGCTCGGAAGTCATGGCATAAGGCACACATCACTGCCGAAGGGGGGAGGGGGACGAAGAGTACGGGACAACGAACAAACGTGCAATTGAGCAATGCAATTGCGAGTGAGAGCGAGAGAGCGAGAGCGAGAGAGCAGCAGTGAGGTGAGCTCGCGCCAAAGGCAGCTGCGACAATTCGAGTTGAGTTTCTGAGGATAATTACTCTTGTACACTGTGTGTGTGTGTGTGTGTGTGAGCTGAATCCTTTGTGCTTGCGAATTCGGCAACTGCAACTGCGACTGAATTTATGTTTATTTCCAGGCACAACAACAAAAAAACACAAATCCAAAGGCAGCTGCAGAGCTCGAGCCACAGTCCAACTCGTACTTCTTGCTCCGTCTCCTTTTTCTACTTGCTGTTGTTGTTGTTGTTGTCTCAACAGTCTAAATTTCGTTAACGTGACAAAAATACATTGATTACATTTTTTCCTACATTGCAGTTGAAGAGAAGAAGATGGGAAGAAGAAGGGAAGGAGAATAGGAAGGGGAAAGGGAACTCAACTCACGTCTGCACACTTGGCACATTTGTCTCTCATTCGTCGCTGACGCTGGCGTCGCCGTTAACGTCGCTGTCGGGAGTGTAAACATCTCGGGCAAAATATGCACGTAGATCCTTGCATCCTCTTCCTGTTCTCGATGTGTTGTTGCTACATTTACTTCTTCTTCATGCTGCTGCTGTTGTTGTTGTTGTTGTTGATGCGCTTACGTGCAAAGGTCTTTGAACTGACAAATTACATTGCTCGCTCTACGAAATTCCTTTCACCGTGTGCACTCTGAACTTTATGCGCCTCCCGCACACACACACACACACACACACCCACACATATGTTTGTGTGTTTGCCCTGCACGAATTTCTTCATTGTAAATAGTTCGAAATTCTCGGTGCAAGTTTATTTCCCCAGCAACTACAATTGATACACTATGAACATATATATACATATGTACATATATTCCACAGCCAAAACTTTGTGAGACTGATTTCTGCCTTATCAAAAACTGTGTCGCCCCCAAACAAACTTAGGTTAATAAAAGATAATTTACCACACAAAAAGTATTCATTGCAGTAAACAGAAAAATAACCAATCATTTTATTGCACTTTAGAGCAGCGGTGCCCAGCTCCATTGCTCCCATGGCTCCTTTGCTTTTTGTAATTGGCTCCGAAGCATAGGCAAGCAAATGCGTATCGGCATACGCCAATGCTAATTGCAAAAACAATTTTTCACTTTCGTTTTCTTAACTCTATTCTTCATCTGCATTTGGGCAATGTAACTGGACTTGCATGTGGTTGTTGTTGGGTCACAAAATTTCTTGAACATTTTGTTGTTGCTTTGGCGATGCGCATCCACTTGAAGAAATTGTATTATGCTTTTAGTTATTGCATTGTCGGCGCTTCATTTAACTCGAACAACTATTGATGTTGATCAAGTAATAAACTATGTACAAAGTTAGAAATATAATCCATATTCATGTGCATAAATTTTATATTTTCATTGTTATTTCATAATTGCCTTTATTATAAAAATTTAACTCCTTAATTTTTTCAGTGTATCCATTGAAAAGAAAAAAAAAAATTCTTTACTAGTGTTGGTGTTGCTTTAGAGGATATCCGCAAGGCGTAGCTCCAACTCTGCTCTCTCTAGCTGTTTTTATACCCTGTTCTCCTTGAAGATGGATAAAGGGTATTAATGTTGTAACAGACACAACGCATAAAGTATATATGTACATATTTTCTTCGCCAGCATCAACAACTTAGTTGAAAATATACACTTTTAGCATTTATGTGTGTAAACTTGTAATGATTACAAACGATTGGCAACAGGGTATCGTAGTCGAACACTCTCGACTAGAGCGTTCTTATTTGTTTTGCATGCTCGTTTGTTTTCAGTTTTAATTTCTTTCTCTCTTACTTAGTCTCTCTCTTTCTCTCTCTCTCTGTCTGTCGCCCCATCTCGCCCCCTCCTGCTTTGTGCCTTTACTCTACTTTCACGCTCTTGAGAACTCGAGAGCGTTGGCTTGAC
Source organism: Drosophila immigrans (assembly GCA_963583835.1). Taxonomy (NCBI): domain Eukaryota; kingdom Metazoa; phylum Arthropoda; class Insecta; order Diptera; family Drosophilidae; genus Drosophila; species Drosophila immigrans. Next base: position 27,598,901 of record OY757141.1, read on the forward strand.
TTTTGGTTAGCCAGCTGGAAATTGTTGTTTGTTATAAAATTGGCAAATTATTTAACATCCGAGCGTGGGTCGCCTTAATTGTTTGTTGGCAGCGCGCGGTGGGCGCGACACTAATAACATTTATTGCGTCTTCTCAATTGTATAATTGTCATCAAAATCAAATTGTTGATATTGAAAGTTTTTCGGCAGCTGAATCCACACAACGAAACTGGAGCGTTTGTTTATCGCGCCGATCAATCGACTACCTCAAAGTTTACACAATTCAGCTGGTCGTAAAGGGCGACGAGCGTTTTCAATCTTATCAGCACTTGTGTTTAAACTATAAATTCATTAATAAGCAAACAATTTCGAAACGGAAATACAAGCGCTGCAAATTCAAATAGGTCTGAGGTGAAAACTAGCTGAGGTGGCTTTGTTAGTCACCTCTCAACACGGTGAGTAAGCGCAGCTTTCTGGTGGAAACTGCTGGAACTCACCTCGCTCGCTACTCACTCAATTAATGTGTTCATCTGCTATGCAAAAGACAGCGCCAAAAATTTGTGTGTAATTACGCAAGACAGAACAGAACTACACTACGAGTGTAAGAAGAAGAAGCACAAGAAAATCACGGCAGCTGAGAGTTGAAATGAATGGAATGCCGCGCATGCCCAAAAGCAAGAGAGCGAGCGAGAGGCTGCGCAAGATCACACCTCTCTATCGCTCACTAAGCAGCGCTACCGGTTTGGGTGAGCGAACAGCTGTGCAGCATGATAAGAAACAGTAAGAAAGCAGCAGCAGCAGCAGCAACCACCACGAACAACGACAACAAGCAATGGAGCGAACAATGCGCTGCATTATGCGAAAACTTATGTACAATATGATTAAGCAAACACAACAACAACCCGAGGCAGGGGAGACTGAGAACGGCAGCTGCCAGGCTGATAGCGCGTGTGGTGTGCTGCGCTCTCAGGTAATGCTCTCTCTTGCTCTCTCCGGCTCTCTCTGAGACTCTCTCTCTCTGAGTGTGCTCTCTTCAGGGCTTGGCAGCAGCAACGGTGACAGTGCGATTGTCATTCTGCTGCCAACGTTCAAACAACGCAGACGCAGACGTCGCGATCGTCGCGTGAATTTCTCAAGTTTCGTATATTCGCGGTGTTTTCGTGTATAACTATTTTCCACCCACACACCGCCCCCCCCCCCCCCAGTGACAGACAGACTGTGTGTGTTGTGTGTTGTGTTTTTGGTGTTGTGCTTTGTTTGTGTAAATACTCGAATACACTGACCATAATCAAATGACACGTGCTTAAAATAAAACAGCGATATTAACACTCAACTGGGATTACCTCGACTCTTGTTTATCGATATACACGCAGCGACAACGGTAAGTTTGCCCGTAAAAGTGAATACCATAATCATAAGTACAAGTACACTCATATTCATGCCGAGTATGAATGTGCTTTTCGGCTTTTTATGTTTATGTTTGTGCGCCCCAACGGTGACCCCAAAAAGCAAGCGAGCTTGTTGTGATAGCTTATCAATAAAAGCACAAACACAAATATAAACAATAAAATGATCCAGCATTCCGTATACGCCCCTCATTAACAGGCCCTGACACTTGGCCCCAATATAATTGCGACTACACTTTATTCGGGGGGCCGTCGGACAAGCCCCAAATTAAAACGCACAACCCAAAGCCCAACCTGAAACCCCGAACCCCAAGCGCCGTTTATATGACTCAGGGATTTTTAGCGTCTTTGTTTGCTTTTCTTATATCTTAATGTTCTCGGTACGGTTTTATATCGCATACACCGCGCATTGTAGATCCCGTGAGTCATCGCACCTCCGAGAGAGGTGAGCATAGCGACAGGGACAACACGACAGCTTTCGGGGTAGTTGACTGATCCCAAACTGAACTCGCCAGCTGATTAATCATCTATGCAGCGGGGAAACTGTGGGAAATTATGAAATCAAATCGGAAATACAGAAGACCCTTTCAATCTTATCGCCGACACATTTCTGTCAGTCTTAAGTCTGTGACGCTTTTGTTTTGATGATAAGATATATAAAAACTGAATTTATTATGAATATTTGATGAGTTGCTTCCAGTTCATTGGACAAGTGATTAAACTGTTGGTTCTACAAATTTCAGAACTGGGCTTTAATTAAAATTGCATAATAAAGTTGATATTATAAAGACAATTGGAATGTCATTAAAATACCTGTTGTGACGTCATTTTGCTGAGCTGAATTCATGAGCTGAATAGTGACTCAGAGAAGAAGAGCAATAAATTGTCTACTCAGCACACTGAGATTCGTTTCTAGACTAAGATGAATGAGAAAATGATTGAAAAAGTTTAAATTAAATAAGAAATCACTTTAAAATAATATTTTTAAGCTGCACGCTTAAAGTCAAAGAATTGCTCGTAAATTTCGCCACTTTTGAAAGTTCTTTTTAAGAGCTTCGCTGGCGGTAGAAAACTTTGATTAATCACTTGAGAAGTGAATAATGCGAATAAAGGAAGTTTCGTCGACTTTATAGAGTGCAACTTTGTTCATGTGGCAAGAACGTCTTGAGTTGCCCTCGCTGAGTAATTACATTTAATTGTTATTAATCAATTTGTCAAGCTTAGCGAAATTTGTTTACAGACAATTTGTCGATACCTTTGATTATAACACCGGCGATTGAATAGAATTGCATGCGATGCCGTGTCGTGGCGTGCCACACGGTGCTTGCAACGTGCCACGGGCGGGACGCTGCTAAAGAGGCGTCATTAGAGATCGTTGCCTGGTTACGGCAAGTACTATAAGTGAGCATGTCAAGGCGTTGCTCGACTTGATTACAAGGCGGCCGCGTGGCATGCCACAATCGAGTGACCACACGAGACGAAACTAAACCAGTCTCAGTTCGAGTCCGAGTCCAAGTTCCAGTTAAAGTCATCCACCTGACATTCACATTCTCAGCGGAGATGTTTATCAATGACAATGGTGTCGATAACATTATGCTACCGTTAGAGCGAGCGGCAGTTAAAGGTGTAATTAAAGAGAATTAATGTTTCATTCGCTGCGATTCAATTGATTTTCCACTGAAAATGCCAATCGCGATGCCCCAATATGGCATTGCTCCACTCAACAATGGGGCACAACGAACAAAGAAAGAAGGCATTTGTTATAAAAAAAAAAAAAACAACTCTAGTGTTGTATTGTGTGACCAGTGTTGCGTAATGTGTCATAAATTTCGCCATTTGACAAAAAATAAATGCTGCAAAAATTCTATTTAAGGGCCATTGGCAATTGTTTATTGTCGCAATTGTTGTTAACATTTATTTATTTTTTGTGCGTCATTCAAGCTCAACACAAACAAGCATAAAAAATCATACTCAACTAGATTCTGGCTGCAGTTTGGCGAAAGAAAAATATTTAGTTAAATGCACAACAAAAAAAAAACGAGGCGACCGCATTTACCATAATTGCACAATTATTTAAAAACTGATTTATTATTTAATTGTTTGTCACTTGAATGACAACAATTAATTATGCCGTATGCAAAGAGCAGCACAAAGAGTCGCATTCATTAAAAAATTGACTGTTCAATACGCTTTCAAAAATACAATAATTATTATTTGCAGATTTATTGCAAAATGAAGAATAGGGAATAGGGAACATCTAAGAATTAAAGTTGATCAATAATATTTCATAAAAACTGCAATCAGTTTCGAAATATTAGTGATCTACTTTAATAATTTTAAAGCGAAATTGAAGCGAATTTGAAACCGGGAACACGATGGAACACCTTTCATACCTGGGTCACATATCCAATGAATAAATGATGATGCCCGCCCCGTTTAAAGATGCATAAATAAATAATTTGCATTATAATCAATGCAACAGCTGCCAGACGACAAAATAAGTATTTAAACAAATGCGCAATGGAGGGGAAGTTGGCCTCTCGTTAATATTATTACGTGGAGTAATAATAATCAATACGAGTTGGCAAAATGTGTATAAACAAATGGGAAATGCTTAACACAGCGATTAAAATTTATTGCGCTTATTCCGCACTTCCGATTTTCCATTTCACATTTCACATTTCACATTTATTCAATTTATCAATTTATTATTTGCCATTTCAACGTCACAACTATTAAAAAGGCGTGCGGTATTTTCTGTTTTTTTTTTTTTATTATTAATTATTAAAGTACCGCTTAATTAAGTTAATCCGCTCTTCAATTGCCGGAGAAAACACCAAACATGCCTTAACAAATTGTTAATTAAATGAACAGTGAAATTATTAACACAGCTGCAACTAACTAATGAATAATATTTATTTGTAACACACCAGCGACATTAATTATGTTTTTTTGAAAGTTGAACCTTCATAAAGAATTTTGTTGAACTTCCTCTCATATTGATAATCACTTGATAATTCCAGCAAAAGAAATGCGATATTTGAAAACCAAATAATATTTATACTTTGTAAAATGAAAGCACTTTTTCTCTCTGTCTCTTTATGAATGGATAACCTGTTTGATTTCGGCCCCAACTTCTGGGTGAATCACTCAAAAACATTTACATAATTATTCACAGTATTATCGCCATGGTAATACTCGCTTATTAATTACATGCACTGCTCATTGAGGTCGTCCTTTATGTCCTCTTAACATATATTTCATGCATTCACTTGATTCAAATGAGAATTTTATGCGCATTATGGGTACTCCTTATCGCTATGAATTTGAATCAGCGCTTACCGAATATGTTATCGATAATCGCTTTTGTTATCGGCAGTGCTTGAAAGTTTTCGAAACGTTAATGGTATGGGCCCAATTGTGTGTTGGCTTAAAGCAAAGTGCCGTTAACAGTCGCCGCTTTTGTTGCGTCGCGTGTTGCATAAATTATGAGTATTTTTTATTATATTCGGGCTGTAAGCTCTGCATACCCTATAAGGAATGCGATTAGTTGGGGTCAAGAATTTACAGGGAAAAATCGGAAAAGGAAACTCGTTAAATGTAAACAAAGTTTCTAAGCTCGAATAGTGTAAACAAAAAGAAAAGTTTCCCATATCTAATAAAATCAATTCTTTTAGAGCGAGTATTTCCTTACAGGGAATTTGGCAGCTATTTTGCCATCCAAGTTATTCAGTTTATCGCCTTTCTAAGCATTTCAATAAAGCGCAATTAATTGCGTTCCCCTCTTAGCGCATCGCATATCGAGAATGCTGCTGGCTATGAATACGAATAGCTACTATATGAATAGCACTCGTTGGAATGATGATGATAACCCGAAACCTGTTTGAAAACAACTTTATTAAGATTCTTTTACATTTTTACAATTTGCATATGAATTTGATTTGTCGCCACTTTTGCTTATCGATCTGCTAATTAAACAAAGACAGAGATGCAGATAGCAATGAGAGAGAAGGGGAAACCATAATTATGGTTGAATCCCTCCCTCTTTGGGGGTGGCAGCGAATGGAATTCGAAATCGAGATGTAATTTGTAATATTCTATTAAACACAGCTCGAGGCTCAGTCAATTGTTAAATGCAATTTTGTCCAACAAAATGTATCGTGACTGTTGTTATTTTTTTGTAACGAGCTTCGACTTTGTTGTTGTTTTCGATGTTGTTGTAATTGTAATGAGCGGAACATTTATTAAAATTACTCATCGCTCACAATAAATATCGATTTGAGGCGTTGTCGCTGCTGTTTCTATTATTTCTCTAAGGTTCTTTTTTTTTTAATCAATTGGAAATTACAGTCACAGTTACTGTGCTGCTGCTGGTGCTAATGAGGCGCATTAAATTGTTGCTGTAAATTAACACCACCGAAAGCGACTCGACTTCGCCGTCGTGACGGAGACGGAGACGGAGACGTGGGCGGGGGGCTGGAGTGTCTTTAGCTGGCTTCGGGGCGCACTTTGTGTCAGCCATAATCTAATTAGTTAAGCCAGAGCCGCGACAGTAACGCGCTTAGCTCTTGTCATATACAAATATATTTATTATTCTTAATTCTAATTAGATTTTCGCTGTGTTGGCCATTTAAAAAGTAACGCTCACTTGAAATGTATATCGATAGGTCAACGGGCGGCGGAGTGATCGCTGTGTCATTTGTGCAAATGTCGGCTAGATGGCGCCAGTAGTTGCTGGCATTCCACAGCACTGTTTAGCAGCGCGCTTTGCAGCACTCAAAATAAACAGCCAGTACCTGTTGACTCATTCTCGCACACTGTGCGACTGTATAGCGGCACTGCTCTGGCGCACCAGTTGTCTGGCCTGCGGTCGCTGCTCGCTGCTCGCTTCGTCGCACCTTCATTCTACAGAGTTGACTCACACTGCGCGTATGACTTTGGCCAGCTGTGCTGTGCGCTTGCAACTAAAAGAAGAGAAAAAATAGTGTATCAAGATTTCACTTTGTTTTTAAACGTATTACTAAACAATCGTCGAAACTTGAAAAGTGTGTGACATTTAAAGCAAAAGTTTGGTTCCTCGCGCGCGTCTCAATAGAGTATTTATTTTTTTTGTTTAAAAGATGTTCGGGGTCGTCATGCGGCTGCCGCAGTCGCTGCTACGCGAAACATAAAAGAAATTCGCTGTTTGCCGCTGCCGCCGACGTCATCGAACACGCACACTCTGCCAGCACATACACACACACACATGGATAGGCGAAGCAGTCACTGAAATTGTTGCTGGATTTGTGAATTATGAAAGCAATTTATCAACTGGAATTCGAATTCGAACAACGATAACAACAACAAGCAAACGCTCATTGATCGTCGACAGAGCAACAACAGCAACTGCAGCGAAGGGTTGGCAGTGCAAGAAGAGCAAAGAGAGGCGCATAAGATTCGCAGCACTCGGCAATTGGCTGGAGTGCGAGACGAGCAGCACACACACACACACACACAACTACTATTACCACTACAAGAACGACTTGTTGCTCACACACGTACACGTATATAAACGAGCGCTGTAAGTGTGCGTGTGACCTTTGGCGGCGTTTCCCCTCGAGCATTTTCAGTGTGTAAGTACGCTAATAAATTTATTCAAATGGCAGCAAATGGCTGAAACAAAAGGCAACGCGTTTAATTGCAAGCTCATAAATGTGTGCACACATTCCCCATTGGCAACAATATCATCAACAACAACAACAACACAATGTTAGCTTAGGTTTCTCAGCAGCAGCAGCAATAACAGCGGCAGCTTCTCTTTGACGACTGTTAAGCCACTGTTAACTATTGCCTCACTCCGCTTAACAACAACAACATTCGCTTAATGACTTAAACGCTCTGTTAAGCAGGCCCTGTTCAACTTTATTTAACCATAAAGCTGAGTAAAATCAGCAGCAATATTAATAGCGGCAGCTTCTCTTCATTGACTGTTAAGCCACTGTTAACTATGCGAAATGACAACAACAACAACGAGATTTGTTTAACGACTGTTAAACGCTCTGCTAAGCTGGCCCTGTTAAGTGTTATTTAACCATGAAGTAGAGCAAAAAACAATTAATTAGCGCCATTTCATAATCGTCTACGTATGTTTTTGGTCTGATAAGATAAAATACCAGAGAGCAACGCCCACAATTGGCTCGCTAATAATAAATAAATACACACAGAATTTCGCTTTTCATTCAGCAAAAAAGCGATTATGAAAATTTTCCGTTGTCATTTTTTTGTTGCTTTGTGTTAATAGATATCTGAATATAATATATCTTTGTTTATATGTATATTTCACTATTATACATAATTCCGCATCCGTATCGTGCTCTGTATCCAAGAGAGCGTTTGACAAGTACAAAAATAACATAAATAAATACAAATACACTTTTCAAAATGTTTTGTGTTGTTGTTTTTTCGCTTTCCATTTCACAAATCAAAATCTAAATAAATGCTTTTTTCTAACGTGATTTAATTGTTTTGACTTTTGCAAACAATTCATTTGCACTCGCCTTTTTTGCGCTGTTCTTTGCCGTTGCACTTGCGAATTAAATAAATTATGGTAAATATTTGCAACACAAATTCCATAACGAGAGCCTACAGTTTTAGCGCCAGCGCACAGTTTGAGAGTCGCGCTCTCACATAAAATACGATAAACATTACGATTTAGTTTGTGTGTGTGGGGGGTAAACAATGATGATAAGCAGCATATTGAGTAACGTCAGTTCTGAGTAATCTCGTTCGCTGCTATTTGCAGTCTTGGTGGCAGCGCTGTAAATAGTACAGTTTGAGGGCCGCGCTCAAAAATCAAATACGATAAAAATTATTTGTATTTATTTGTTACCTCCTCAGTTCTGAGCTCTGAGTAAGATCGCAAGTGGGCGAAAATGTGAGAAAAAAAGAGGTGACAATTGAATGCAGCTTCGCCTTCAGCGTACTATGGATCGTTTTGGAAAATCTCGTTGTAAAAATAAATTCAGTTCTAATTAAATTATTATTCGCCAGTTAAAAATTAGCAAGCTTAAAATAGTTTATTATTTTTTCCATACACTTTCATTTTTGGGTATAATGAAATATGAATTTATAAGCTGACTTATATTGACAATATTCATAAATCAAATGAGGAACAAAATATATTTGAGACTTAATGTCTTAGAAAATTGAAAACAAGTTTTTCCTCGCCAACAAAATTTTTGTTAGAAATAAATTAATAAATATTAAATAAATTTTTATTTAAATTTTGAACGAATAAGTGCTAAAGCAATTATTTCAAAGTTTTATACTTGTAGCGATAGTAATATAAAAGTAATCAATAAAGAATCTAAATCAGAAAGTTATGATTTTTGCAACGTCTTTTGAGGAAACGCCCCACTGTGTTTGATTTATTTGTTTATAATGCATATTATGCAGCTGGAAGGTCAGTCTTCGCTTCGATTCGTTGTTGGGTGTGCGTCATAGCGGGTGTGCACTGTCTCGCCGCTTTGTTGAACAATTGCAAACGTGACAATTTTTGCAAAGACGCGACGCTTAATCATCAACTCACACACACACACACTCACATAAATTTACTGCAATTGAACGCGTTGCTTTTACAGTTTGAGAGCCACTGCCAGCCTTTTATACTGATTTCTGTTACTCGCCTAACTCGACTCTCTCTTTGCTGCGACAGCAGCGAGCAGCATGGAGGCGCAACTGCAGCAGGTTGAGCTGCAGCCGCTGAACAAGCTGCAGCCACAGCTCAGCAATGGCGCGCCCGAGGAGCAAGTTGAGGAGCAAGTGGAGCAGCAAAACGAACAGAAAGTGGAGCAGCAACCGAAAGAAGTTCAACTCACAATCATAATACCGCCAGCGAACAGTTCGGCCAACGATTTTGTGGCCAGCAGTGCGGGAGCGGAACAGTTGCCGGCCACACCAAGGCAGGCCAGCAGCACGCCGACAACGCCGCTGCCACAAGCGGGCACCTCGAGGCAGCTGTTCAGGGAGGCGGCCCAAGCACATGGCGGACAGGAGTCGCTGGCGCTGCTGCAGCAGGAGATCAGCAACATTGCGGCGACGCAGCTGCCCAAGGTGTACAGCGACAGCTCGATGCTGGATGCCACCGTGTCGAGGAATCCGTCGACCAAGCACGAGAAGAAGATCGGACATCGTCGGGTGGCAGAGGGCGGCGAGGTGACCTACAAGAAGATTCAGTCCAAGCAGATCATGGGCTCCATTCAGCTGGGCATTCAGCATACGGTGGGCAGCCTGGCGAGCAAACCGAAGCGCGATCTGCTGATGAACGACTTCTGGGAGATGGAGACGATTGCGTTTCCCCCAGACGGCTCCTCGCTGACGCCCGCCCATCACTACAGCGACTTCCGGTTCAAGGTCTATGCGCCGATCGCGTTTCGCTACTTTCGCGATCTGTTCAACATCGAGCCGGACGATTTCCTCATGTCCATGTGTGCGTCGCCCATGCGCGAGTTGTCGAATCCGGGCGCGTCCGGTTCGATCTTCTATCTGACGGACGATGATGAGTTCATCATCAAGACGGTGCAGAAGAAGGAGTGCGAATTTCTGCAGAAGCTGCTGCCCGGCTACTACATGAATCTCTCGCAGAATCCGCGCACGCTGCTGCCCAAGTTCTTCGGCCTCTACTGCTTCCACTACAACTCGAAAAATGTGCGTCTGGTGGCCATGAACAATCTGCTGCCCTCGGACATCAAGATGCACTGCAAGTACGATCTAAAGGGCTCGACATTCAGGCGCAAAGCGTCCAAGGCGGAACGCCAGAAGGCGAGTCCCACGTTCAAGGATCTGGACTTTGCCGAACATCACCCGGATGGCATTTTCCTCGAGGCAGACACTTACACGGCGCTGATGAACACCATCAAGCGCGACTGCATGGTGCTGGAGAGCTTTCAGATCATGGACTACTCGCTGCTGGTGGGCATTCACAATCTGGACATCGCTGCCAAGGAGAAGCGAGAGGAGCGCATTCGCAATGCACGCGCCAAGCGGCAGCGGAATACGGACGATGATGCGCCCGAGGCGGATCAGCTGCATCAGTTGCATGCGGTCGCCTCGTACGCTTCCATACCGGGCACCTCGGCGGCGGGCTTGAATCGCACGCGCAGCATGAATCGCCAGCGTTTGGTGGCACATTCCACGGCCATGGAGTCGATCACCGCCGATCTGGACGCCACCATCGAGGAGGGCGACGACGAGCCCAAGGGCGGCATTCCCGCACGCTCCGCCAACGACGAGCGGCTGCTGCTCTACATCGGCATCATCGACATCCTGCAGTCGTATCGGCTGGAGAAGAAGCTGGAGCACACCTTCAAGAGCATACTGTACAATGGCGACACCGTATCCGTGTGCCGGCCCTCGTTCTATGCGAAGCGCTTCCAGGACGCCATGGGCAAGCAGGTGTTCAAGAAGACGCCCACGTTTCCGCTCAAACATTCCCCCTCCAAGCGCAAGGCGTCCGCCACACAGCTGCGCACGCCGCTCGTCCGCACGCCCGCCTCCAATGCGACGACGACGCCGTCGGCGGGCGGATCTCGCGCTGTAGGCGTGGCCATGTTGTCGGGCATGTCGACGCCGCCGCCCGCCTTCGACGACATCTCCGAGGAGGACATCACCGCCGCCGTCTCCAGCACCACGCTGCAGCACCGCAGCAGCAGCAGCAACAACAACAACAACGGGGCAACGAATCGGCTGCAGTCGCCGTACTCATTCGACAGCTCGATGCGCAGCAGCAGCGACTACAGCGACGACGAGTCGACGACGGCACCGCTGCAGAGCCAGCACAGCAATGGGAACGTGAGTGGGGCGCATCACTCGATGCCGCGCACGCTGCAGCTGAGCAAGACGAGCGTCCAGGTGACGACGGTGGGCTACGTGGAGGAGGCGCCCACTGTGCTGCATGCCACCACAAAGATGGCGCACATCCAGGCGCCGACCAGCTACACGTCGACGCTGCTGCTCAACGATGTGCCGCGATGATGGAGCTGCCGGGATGCCGGGATGCGTCGTGTAATAAATATCCTGTTTACCCCTACCCCACACAGATTGGTGCTGGCTTTCACTGAACACTGAACACACTGTAATATCCCTGTATCCGCTGTGTGGCATGTGGCATGTGGTGTGGGTGCCTCTCATATTCGCTCGTTTATCTTGATTAAACAAATACCAAAAAAACGCATATGTATTCGATATGAAAATTTATGTGGCGCGTTTGTTAATTGACTGCCACAAACACACACGAACTCGAACACATGCCACGCGCATTCGCGTTGCCATGCAACATGTTAGAGCGCAAACAACGAAGAGCTGAAATGAAATGGAAATCCTCGCAAAAATTCAACTCAATTCGCTTTTCCTTCTTCTATTAAAATTTACAATTATTTTCGTTTTCCTTTCATTGGTTTTTTCGCTTTATTTGGTTCGTTGTAAACTCGACTCCTAATTCGTCTGTGGCCTTCAATGGGAAATAGATTCTTGATATTATCTCTATGTATTACTCGTAGTCTAAAGCTTCGCAATTTGACATTGTTAATCTGTGTATTTTTGTATTATAAAATGCGTTTATCTGTATGCTAGGACCATATTGTATATACTTAACCAATTTAATGAAATAAACAAATTATTAACAACCCGATTCTCTTTTAGTCTGCACTCTTGATGACATTTTTTAATATATAATATTTTACATATTTTAATGAGTGCACCGCCAGGGCTGCAGCATTAATGCTGTTATCAAAGTAATGAAATTCGCAATTAATGATTGCGCGACTTTATCGATCTTCTGGAATAATGTGATCAAACAGGGCTGCAACTTTAAGGCAGTTATTAATCAATGGGCGTAAAGCCGAGCTGACAAATTAAAAAACTTCAGCGAGGTTTACAATTAATAAATAGGCTTAAACCAGGGCTGCCGTGCGTTGAATGTGTCTCCTTCCCGTCGATTTGCCGTCGCACCGAAGTGCTTTAAAAGCGTTGACAAATATTAATCGCCCTTATTCCCGCTCTCTGCCTCGTTTCTGCTGCTCTGCGCTCGGCTATAAATCACTTAATGATTTTCCATATTGGTATTAAGTACCGTTAATTTTTATCGCCTTGCAGCCAACGTTGTGGCGTCGCAGATACGCCGACGAGCATTGCGCAATATTTATTGTGCAATCCAGTCATCTACCCCCCCCTGCCACGCCCCCTTCGAGCGGGGTGTTCGCAAAGCTCTTCATTAATTAGCCGCCGCCATCTTTTTTATGCCGCGTCGTTAAATGAAAATTTGCATTGCATACTTTTAAGCGTAGAGCGCGAAAATCAACATGAATTTGTGTGCAAGAAATTCTGTAATTTAACATTAATATTTATTTATGTAGTTAATAAAATGCTATTTCGCATTAATTGTTGTAAATTCTATTGTTCACAGTTTAATTAAAAATCTCTCAGATTCCTTGTAAAACAATTAACAATAATACATGCAACGACAACAAACGGCTAATGCTTTGCATTAATTTCAATTAAAAATATAATTGGCATGCACTTCGCTATACCCTGTAGTTATCCCCAAAGCAACGAGGTTTAGTCAATTAAAACAAATGCAAAATAGGCACAAGTCAACACATGTATTCTCTGAGGCCGTAAAGTTTATAATTACTGCCCATGGCTATAACAATATAATTGTTTACGGGCCGAAAGGTTTATTGCCCCTTTTTGTTTCAATTAATTTTGCGGCATGGCATTTAGGTTTTTTTTTTTCCAAGTGTTTCGGCTTTTAAACAATTAAATTGGCATTTATCCATAAATATTTACCTATTATTGCACATTTGTTTGGGAATTATTGCATTATTATGGTTAAATATTTGAGCAGTGCTTGCAAAACTGTTGATCAAACATGCGGCGAGCACAAAAAAAACCATTGCATACTTTGCAGCGCCAAATGAAAATACACTAAATGCTTTTGGTCAACTGCGTTTTCGGCTGTTGTCCCATTGCATAATTATGCTAAAACCCAGCAAAATGCAAAAAATAAACAGTAATAAATATGTTGCTACAAGTGAAAGCCACAATATATATATATACAATATTTGTTGTCAACCAAAAAATATATGGCAGAGTCGTAAAACCACCGAAAAGTGCCAGGCAAACTGACGAGGGGCAGCAACAAATATTGTAAAGCACTCGGCACAGAAATGTGCGGCATAATTACTTTATTTCATTTGCATAATATAGCGTAAATGCTTTTGGCCAACATTTGCATTTGCTTCCTCCCCACAAAAGTGTATAAACTGTAGATGGGACTCTGGTTGGTTGGTTGTAGATGAGGCCGGACAGGTGCGCAGATTTCTGGGGCAATGGAAATGGGAGCAGCAGTAAAATCTGCATAAATACCTGGCCACAATTTGGCATCACATCAATTACTTTGAAATTATAACACAATTATATATGTAAGTGCAGATAGAGCAAGAGAGAGAGAGAGAGACGAGCACAGAAGTTGCCACAGCAGGCTGTGTGGCAGGCTGCACTCTAATTATGTGACTCTGCCACATGTCAAATGTCATTTTGATAACAGCAACTTTGCATTAAGCTCAAAACTCAACCGAACTCTGCAGCTGTCTCCCATCTTGGGCACTGACATCCAGCACAAGGACCTCCAAAAGGACCATCACACAACTACATAAATATATATTGATTAAAATAATGATTTGTTGCGTTGCTTGGCGGAAATTTAATTTTTTCTGCAACGGATATTAATACGAGGCTGTCTGTCTGCCTCCGTCTCTCTTCTGCTGTCTGTCTGTGTTTGTTTGGGCTTGTGTGTGGGCGAGCAAAATACTTTAAAACTTGGCCGGATAGTTGTTGACATTTGGCCCGATGCCATTGGTCCCTTGGGGGCATGTTGAAATAAATTAAGCAGGCGTCAATTGCATTAAACTTAATGAATTTAAAGCGGTTAAACAAATGAGGCAATTTATTAAATGATTGACACAACTGATTTGCATTTCGCTCTTCCTCGACAGCCATGTCCTTCCAGCGCAGCTACAGCAAGGTCTGGTGGGGCTCCGAGGGCCAACAGACCGGCAGCAGCTTCACCAGCGGCGGTTTCTACTCGCATTACAATTACGGTTACCAGCAACCACAGCTGCAACTGCAACAGCAACATCTGCAACACCAGCAACCCGCATCTTTGGACAGCGCCTTGCAACGGCAGCTGGGCAACAACGCTGGCAATTTGTCCAGCATTCAGGAGGTGGACGATGAGCAGAACAGCTCCAAGCTCTCCTGGCACAAACACGACAGTCCCGGCAGTCTGCGCAGTCAGGTGTGTTATCTATATACATATACATATATTTATGCTATATGCGTATCTCTCAAACAATCTCAAACTCAATCGGAATTTGCACAATGTGTTCCAGCATTTAACTGAGTATTTTGCTATCGCTTTAATTTTGTGTTCTACATGTTTTATTTGCACTTCATTGCGTTAACGGAAATGATGCTTCACGTTCATTTCATCTGTGCATTTTCAATAGAATTTATTTTATTTCATTACGGTTAAATTTGTCAGTATTGCAATTGATTTCTTCATCATATACAATTTGCAACTATTTTTCAGTTCATATTAGCTGAGTTTTAATTTTTTATTTATTTCATATTATTTTTTATTCTATTCTGTTGTAGTTTTTATATATTTAATATAATTTGAACTGATTACTTCTTTGCTTCATGCTTTTTTGATTTTTAATTATGAGCCATAATCATTAAAAGTTATATTATATGTCATAATGTTTTTCTTCAATAATAATTATGAATCTCAATTATTCTCGATTATAATCATCATTTTTATTTAATTATAAAATAACTAATGTCATTTAAATTTGATGTCGTGGATGATTTTATCATAATTCATTATTATTACAAGTGTGCGATTTCTTTATTTAAAATACTCAAAACATTTTTTAAAACAATTCAATTTTATGGAATTCAATTACTATTTAAATCACTTCTGTCCTCCCACATAATTTCATTATGAGATTCCTTTGCTATTATGCTTGCGACTAATGTGAGATTTATTTCGCTTTGACAGGACTCGGGATTCTCGGACAATGAGGAGCAGCACAATAGCCAGAGCTTAACGGCTGCGGCAGACGCAACAGCCACATCGATAGCAACAGGAGACACGCCCAGTGCCTCGCCCACATCATTACGCTCGGTGGCGACGCCTCCGACCGTGATACGGCGCGTGGGCAACTCGTCCTTCTACTCGCCGCTGGTCAGCGTGACGCGTCGCATATCCTTCAACGGGGTGGCGACGCCCAAGCGGCAGCCGCAGGCGGGCGAGGAGGGCGACGTGGAGGAGGAGGACGACGACGACGACGAGTTGTCCGCCAGTCGCAGTCGATTGTTCGAGCAACTCGACAGCCTGCAGCTGGACGACAAGGACGATAAGGAAATCAGTCCGGCGACGCCGCCGCGTCCCGCAGTGCGACGTCGCAGGCGCTCGGCACGCAAGTCCAAGCTGGAGGAGCTGTCCGACGAGGAGCCGGTGACGCCGCCGCCGCCCTACAACAACGAGACGGTCTATCTGGGCGAGGCGCCGCCGCCGTACAACAACGAGACAATCACCTTCGGCACACAGCAGCAGCTGGAGGAGGAGCAGGATGAGCACGAGGATACGCTGAAGTTCGAGGCGCTTTCCCCGCTGCGCAGTCGCTTCACGGCCAGCACAAGCACGCCCAAGGCGAGAGCACAACCGCCCAAACAACGACAGCCACAGCAGCTGGAGCAGAACGCGGCTGTGCAGAGCTGGCTGGAGGAGGAGCGCTGGAGCTGCGAGCCGGAGGTGATGTGCATGCTGCAGCACAAGTCGATTGCCCAGGAGGCGTACAAGAACTTCACCATCACCAGCAGCGCGGTGGCCAAGCTGATGCGCCAGCTGCAGCAGCAGGCGCTCGACATGCAGGCGCACTTCGAGCGCACCGAGCGAGTGCTGGCGGGGATGCAGGCCACCACGCTGGCGGAGGCCTTGGCGGGAGCCACGCGGCTGCTGACGCATCTCGATGAGTTCGCGTGTGTGCTGGAGCGACGCGGCATCTTCTTCAACGATGCGCGCGTGGAGCGGCGACGCTTCGAGCAGCATCTGGAACAGATTCGCACCGTCAGCAAGGATACGCGCTACTCGCTGGAGCGACAGCACTACATGAACCTCGACTCCCTCCTGGACGACGTCCAGCTGCTGAAGCGTCACACGCTCATCACACTGCGCCTCATCTTCGAGCGATTGGCCCGCGTCCTCGTGGTCAGCATCGAGCAGAGCCGCTGCGATCTGCTGCTGCGCGCCAACATCAACATGGTGGCCACGCTGATGAACATCGACTACGATGGCTTCGCCTCGCTCTCCGACGCCTTTGTCCAGAACGAGGCGGTGCGTGCGCTGCTCATCATCGTGCTCGACCACAAGCTCAGCTCGGTGCGAGCTCTCGCCTTGCGTGCTCTGGCCACGCTCTGCTGTGCCCCGCAAGCCATCGCCCAGCTCGGAGCCTGTGGCGGCATCGAGATTGTGCGCGATATTCTGCAGGTGGGCGGCAGCAGCGTCGAACGCGGCGGCATCGAGCGTCGCGAGGCGGTTTCGCTGCTCGCACAGATCACGGCCAGCTGGCATGGACCCGAGCACCGTGTGGACGGGCTCAAGGATTGTTCGGAGACTCTGGTTGCTGGCCTGGCGGCTCTGCTTACGCCCGACTGCTGCGCCCAGACGCTGTTGCTCTGTGCGGCGGCGTTGAATAATTTGAGTCGCATGGAGGTCACCTCGCACTACTCCATCATGTCCAACGAGGCCATCTTCAGGCTGATCTCGACGCTGGAGCACCAGACAGACGGCATCAGCGTCTTTCTCTATGTAAGTGCCGACTCCCTCTCAACATTAAATCACCCTCTGCTTCAGGGCTGGCGGTTTGTGTGTGTGTGCCAAAGAACTAGATCTGAAAATCTTGATTGGAAATGATATTGCTTCATTTTGATATATAAATTGAAATTTATATTTTTTTTTATTTATGTTTTCATTCATTTCATTTCGAATTGTAAAAAAAATTTGATTGCAATATACTTTTAATTTATTGAATTTTTATTCAGATGTAAAATAAATTAGTTCTTCACATATTCTTCATTTCAGTTCTGAATTGAACATTTTTTAATTCGATTTTGACAGTCTTAAATTTCTTAAAAATCTGCTCACTTTTTCTTCATTTCATTTATAAACTGGAAAAATATAGCATTCTATTATTTTGTTGAATATTAATTTATATACAAAATTAATTCAATCTTTCGTATTTTCTTTATTACATTTTTAAATTTGTATTTCTTGAATATTTATTAATTGTAAAAATTTTCAATTCGTAAATTTTTTTTAATTTGATTGATATGCTGAATATTATTATAGCTTTTCCTTTCGTACAACAAAATAATGATACCTAACAATTTGGTATTTGATTCATTTCATATTGGGAGACTTTTTAAATGCAATTAAATTCAATTTATATATGACCATCTCAATGTAGTTTAACATACTCATTTCCCTATATGAAAACTAGTTCCCTTTAAAGTTCAGTTCTTACACTCTATTATTTTCTACAAATCACACCAAGCGCGCTAACAATGTAAATGGGATTCGAAAATCGATGTGGGAACTAATTTGTTGCATTTGGGAATCGATTGCCAGCCCTGGTTCTGGGCAATTTTATTGAAAGCATTGCTTGGAAGTAGCTCGTAAAATTTATTTGTGCATTTGCAAAGCAATTTTTTCACAATCTTGGCCACGATTTTTCATTTGCCACACACACACAAACAAACACACACTGCTCTTCCCCCTCTCGCTCTCTCTCTCTCTCGCTGCTGTACGTTTGTATTACAAGTATTTTTTTGCTCATCAACATTTGTGTTGGGTCTGCTTGATATCGTTTGAACAGGAGCAAATCGTCGGGATGCTGCAGAACATGTCGCTGAACAAGAAGTGCCACAGCCACTTGGCCAACGGCATCATCATAAATTTCATCACGTCCGTTTACCAAACGGAATTCTACAAGACCTACGACTCACGTGCCGAATGCGACGCCCAGCGGCGCAGCATTAAGGCGATTCTCCACACGCTGACGCGCCTCGTCCAGCACTCACACACGCTGGGCGCCGAGCTCCTCGACCAGTGGTGTCTCCCCGATCTCCTGCGCCACTCGCTGGCCATGCACACGGACAGACACGGAGCGGGAACGGGAGCTGCTCCTCAGTTGGACAACAGCGGCGGTTACAGCGGAGACATCTCTCAGCTGGCGCGACAATTGCTGCAGGCCCATCAGCAGGAGCAGCAGCTGTTGCTGGGCGCGGGAGGAGCCGGAACGTTTAGCAGTGGCCATCAGACGCCCGAGGCGCAAGCGGGCAGAAGCAGAAGCAGAAGGCCATCGTCGTCGTCGCTGAAATTCAATTTAACACGTCAGGAGAGTTTTGTCTAGTTTTCGGGTGCTGGGACACCTGAGTGGCGAGTGGCGAGTGGCTGAAGCCATGTCCTGGGCACGTCCTGGCCGGTCAAACAGGAAGCCCGGACGTGCGTCAAGCGTTATTACTTGTCTCTCTGGTCACTGCGTGACCCGTTTTCATCTGCCTCACTCACCTTCACCCATTCATCCTTACACTTATCCCAACCAATGCTCGTCCTTATCCTTATGCTTGCAAATGTAAACGAAGTAATTTTTATATATCCGGCCAAGCAAAAGGACACGCACATACCTACTACCAAAGGAATAACAAGGCAACTTTTGCATTTTTGTGGCTCAAGCACAAAAATTGCTGTAAAGTGCATTTACCTTGTCACTCTCTCTCTGTCTCTTTCTATCCCAGTTTAGCTGTCCTTCTCCCACTCTCTGTTGATATGCCAGATCAATGTAAATATTTTCATACGGCAAGAGAACCAAAATTTGTATTTATAGTCAAATTGTGTGCCAAAAATACTATGAGAAACAAGTTATTGTAAATTATGTTCGTATTTCGTACTGTACAGTCCATAACATTTATATTGATACTATTGTATTAGCATTTAGCATTTAAGTAACATATTGAACAAAAACAATACGTATTACTTTTTCCATTACCAATTTGTATTTACGTTTGTAAATGAATTTTCCTTTGATATTGAATAAAATTTATTATAGTTTCGAAAAGTTCCAACTGCTTTTGTATTCAAGGCAAATTGCTCGTGAGAGCGATGGCTATAAGGTAATAAATTAATTACTTTTTATTAATTTCAGTATTTATATTAATAACAATAAAAGTGAGATAATAGGTATAGGTAATAAATAAGCGTATAAAGTCAATATCAAGAAATTTATTTGTATTCAATAGTCGGTTTTGTGCGATTATTAAAAGTCTACAATAGGGGAAAATTAGTTAGAGAAGTTTTTGTAATTTAGGGGTCAATAATTCTTTGCAATTTCACGATGCAATTCAAATTGATTTTCTTCTTTTGTTTATCCGTTTTAAGTTAATTATTTAGCCTGCTATACAATAAATTTAAATTTGGGGCTATTATGCATAAATTCGTTGTAGAAGATTTAATAATCAAACTGACAATAAGTGTACTTCAATTTGATTTTTGACTCCTTTTCATCAGTATTTAAGGTACAAAATTAGTATTTAAAAGCAATACTATATAATCAATTTATATCTATTAAATAATATATATTATTTAGGGTGATTAAAAGAGAGTTTTAGTATTCAAACTGACAATAATTCTCTCCAATTCAACATTGAATATTGCAATATTATATAAACAATATTTTTATAATCTAACTAACAATAATTCTCTTTAATTCCACATAATTTCATTTCAATTGAATTTTCTTCTTCTATTCATTTGTGTTTAAGGTACTAAATTAGTCCATAAAAGCAATACTATAGAATTAATATTAAATAATATCTATTATTTGGGATTATTAAAAGTGCAAATTTTGGCCAATTTTGTTATACAAGTTTTAATAATCAAACTGACAATATTTCTCTTTAATTCAACATTGAATATTACAATATTATAGAAACAATTTATTACCAATAAATAATATATATTATTTTCGATTATTAAAAGTGCACATTTTGGCAAATTTTGTTATATAAGTTTTTATAATCTAACTAACAATAATTCTCTTTAATTCCACATTATTTAATTTCAATTGAATTTTCTTCTTTTCTTCATTTGTGTTTAAGGTACTAAATTAGTCCATAAAAGCAATACTATAGAATTAATATTAAATAATATCTTTTATTTGGGATTATTAAAAGTGCAAATTTTGTCTAATTTTGTTATACAAGTTTCAATAATCTCTTTAATTCCAAATTGCATTTCATTTTGATTTTCGCTTAAGGTAATAAATTAGTATATAAATAATAATAAATAATATATATGATTTGGGACTGTTAAAAGTATATTTCGAAATGTATAAATAATCTAGCTGGCAACAATTGCTTTTCAATTTAATTTCGCTCGGCTATTTGCCCAACTGGTGAAACGTCCCTCTGGAAATATGCAATCAATATTGACTTTGGCAAATTCTTGCAGTTTACATACAAGATGTCACAGCTTGGCTTTGGTCAGCACTCCATTTGCCAATGTCATTTGCAAAAGCCATCGATACTGAGGGACAGATAGATGGAAGGACGGACGGATGGGATTGAGAGCTAAGAGATTGCAGTGATCACATCTTGTATTTGCTTGTATTTATTTATATGGGAATGCAAAGCCACAGGCAGTGCACATTATCGGACACTGACAATCAGGGCTTACACATGCACACAAGCCGATAAGGAGCCACAAGGAGTTGTCCAAGGAGCAGCAGAAGCAGCAGCAGCTGCTTAAAGAAATGTAACAAACTCAAGCAGCGCTGAAATGTATGCTACAAAAATTGATATAAACATGTACGATGTGCGATGTATGTGTGTGTGTGTGGGTGTGCTGTCAAAGAAGATTCTCTGGTAAATTCCAGCTAGCTGAGATGTCAAAAAGCTTGCCTATCCATATCCCGAGAGGGATTCGAGGGGGTCACAGCATAAACAAGTTCTTTAGAGTAGATTGAAGTTATTTAATGTCGGCATATTTTGCATGGCTGCGTCCAGAATGGTTGCCTAGCTCTCTCTCCCTCTCTCTCCCTCTCTCGCTCTCTCTCTATCTGTGTGTGTGTGTGTGTGTGTTGGGTGGCAGAATTTCTTAGAAATATGCCGCACACACACGCACACACATGCGGCTGTTGGGAAAGTCTTCAGTTCGTGCGGTTTGTTTGCGTCATTTCGAATGCCAGACTCAGACTTTGAGCCAAAGTGTTGCGGCATTTGACGGCTTAGCATCTGAGCGTATGTGTGTGTGTGTGTACATATGTGAACATGTGTGTGTGCATGTGTGTGTGTGTGGTGGGATGTTATGACAAGTATGACTGACATTTACTGGGAGCGAGAGAGAGAGAGAGCGAAGCAAACGGGGCGTTTAAAGTGAACGACCCATTGACCTCGGCTCTGCGCCGAGCGCGCTTAACGTGCGAGCTTATTTATGTATAGGTGCACAGCAACAACAACAGCAACAGCAACAACAACTAAAACAATAACAACAACAACAGCAACCACAACTTGATGTTAGCTGCGTGTTGCTTTCATGATTTTTTACACCATTTGTTGGCGCTGCGACAGGAAACGCCTTTAGTGATTTCCGCCTGTGGCCGCTGGCCCCGTTAACACACACACACATGCACACTTAAGCACACAGACAGCAGCATATTGTGGCTGACATATTTTGTATGCATATTTGTATTTTCTGCTTTTCACTTTTTTCTATTCGCACAATTTAAAGTGGCGACGCTTCAGCCAAATCCCATAAAAAATGCAAAGCTCAAAACCAGCCAAACGATTTGCGTATTGGCCAAAACGTGCTTCTAATGCATGAGTATGTAAGTATGTGTATATGTGTGTGTGTGTGTGTTGGACCACATAATTAAAGCGTTGCAAGCTGAAGCTGCAACTTGGTTTGATAACTGACACAAAGAGTTTGCCAACTTTCTGCAGCGGAAGATCAACAACTAAAAACGTTAAAAAGTTACAAGTTTAAGTTAAAGCAGCAGCGGCAGCAATAACAACTAAGAAGCTGCTGCTCGCAGGTGCCGCACAAGCAACAAACTAGCAACAACATCAATGAGTGGCAACGGATGAGCTCGTTGCCATGCCACACAAATTGACATCGCACTTGCTGCGGCTTCAGCTCAAAATAATCGCATTTGCTGCAGCTTAAGTTCCATGTTTTATAACAAATGATAAGCAAAGAGCAGCAAATTGAATGAGAAAATATAATAAAAAATAAATATATAACATGCTTTAAAAAACATTGTTGAAAAATAAATTGCAATTGATAAAAATGAAATTAATGTAAAAATATTGTATGTCATTTAGATTTATTAGTTTTATTTATTCTAGTTCACAAGAGCAAACTATAACTATTAAATTAAGGCATGTATTTACTTCTCATAAAACAATGCAGAACAAATTAAGCAGTTGCCTTTAAAAGCTTGAACTAACGTAACTTGATATGGTAGATTAAATAATATTCAAAAACAGATTTCAGATACATATCTAATTAAATGGAATAATGCAATTTTTATTAGCAACTGAATGTCAATAGATTGCAGATAAATTTTAAATAATATGTTTAATTTTGAGTATTTAGGATTACTAGTAGAATAATGAATTTATTGAAATTATGCCATTTTATTAGTTACAAAAACTGCTGAAAGTTATCAAGAAAAAGTGTTTAGTCTAAAAATTAAATACGTATGAATTTAGCATATTTATTGTCGAATAAACAAGTATTCATAAATATAAAGAATACATCAAAAGTATGTGAACTATAGAATTATAACCAAGTAATTTATTAAAGAGCAAAGTGTTTAGCGAAGATGTAAAGTTCAACGCTTAGACATAAAATGAGTGAGTGATGTTAAAATGCAATCAAAATAAATGCGAAATCTCCTGGCTAAGCTACAACTTAATCCTGCGCGTGGCAAACGGGATGACAAAGGCGCCAGACCCGGCTAAAGGACTATCGCATACTTATAATAATAGAGGGATAAGTTTTACAGGCGCTCAACGTGCAACAACTTAACCATAGGCACTTGCCGTGCCACACTACATGTGTTCTGCCAGCGGGATGGCAAAGGAAGTGGAAAAGGACGATGCGAGGTGGAGATGGAGGAAAACTGCACTTAAACGCAACTTCAGTGTGCAGTTTAACGGACGGCAGCTTATCAGCTGCCACTGGGGCCGCGTTTTATTTGTGGCAGGGCTGCGAGAGCAACAAGAACAACAACAACAATTAGGATAAGATGCGATGAAGGAGAAGAAGGCGCAAAGAGCTTTCGCTCCTCCTCTTTCTCGTTAATAGTAAGTCAGACATTGAGGCTACATTTGATGCCGAGGGCAGTAAACGAGTTGTCATTATGAATTCCTCCTCCTCCTCCTCGACGCTCTCCTCAAGGCTGAGGCAAATAAACCAGAGCATTATTAACGTGCCACAAAGTAGCGCCAAATGCCAAAAGTGTAAATGGTTTCGCAGTGCGTAGTGAGTAGATTGCGTATACGCAGCGTGTCCCCAGAGCATTACACACACACACATAATGCCATTGCTGCCCCCGAGAAATGTGAATCCTTTCGGTATTATTATGCGATTATTAGCCAATATTTTATTTGAGCTCGTGCCGTGCCGTGCTCACCCTCCTCATCTGTCGAGGGGTAATAAATTTTTATTTGCTGCAGCAAAGGGTTGTAAGGAGGACCATTATGCTTGCTTTTAGCTTTTATTTGGCCATGTCGCAGACGTGCACAAGATGCGCCAAGGGGCGACTCAAAACAGACTAACACCCCGACAACCGACAACCGACAGTCGACAACCGACAGACGAGAGTCGAGAGTTGGGGCCACATGGAATTTATGGCCGCAAATTGATTGCAAGTGCATAAAATGTATGCCACTTGGACTCCACTCCTTCTACTCCTCGCAATGAACTTGGAGTCGGAGTCGGTGCTGGAGCTGGAGCTGGATGTTCACAATTTTTGGGGCATGGACTCGGGTCGGGCATAAACATAAAAGCTGCCAAAAGGCTTTTAACAGCTACTGCGAGTGCCAGGCCTGGGCATAGCACATTCATCATGTCTCTTGTAACGATCTCGCACAAGTCCATGAAATGCGTCTGAATTTCCGAATAAATGTCCTTTTGGATTGTGCTAAATTGTGGACATATTTACATTTGCTTAAACTACGTTTATTGCTGGTTTATTAATTGTTCATCACTAGTAATGAATGTCATTTGCGCATTGCTTATTAAACAATTTAATTTAAGATTTTAGTTGCAGTCTATAAATTGTTTAGCATTTTAACACTGCTTATGAATGTAATTGGAAATAGTTTGAAACCACTTGAGTATTGCTAAATATGCCATTTATTTTTAAAATCTAATAAAAAGAATTCTAAGTTTTAAGAATAATTTTATTTTAGTATTTATCTCCATGTTGCTGTTAGAGGAGAACACTTTGGAAGCCGCTTTTTAATTTTTGAAAAATCATCAGTTTGGTGTAAATAATATAGAGAACAAAAACATAAACTTGTCTATATTTTTTTAACTTTTAACATTGTTTACTAATAATTTATTCATAATCATTTACAGATTTTAAGTTACTGGAAGCTAAAGTTTCTTATTTAATAGCATTTATTTAATAGCAGTGTCGACTGTTCATTGTCGGCTTTAAAATAAAACTGATTGTAAGAGTTGTGGAAAGCCGTTTTTAAATATAATTCTATTAAATCACTTTCCACAATTGAAATATTTGTTTTGTGCATAATTTAAGGAATTTATTGGAGTTTGTTTCACAGGAATTTAACGCACTTATCTGGTCTTAGCTTACGATAATTGTCTGCTGAATATCTAAAAACAGCTTTGTGAAATTTCTTGGTAGCAGTTTGTGCTGTTTGCTTATTCAACTGCACAATATACATATATATAATTATATACTCACAATTTCAATACGGCACAACAAAATAATTTTCGTAAATACTGAAAGTACAAAATCGGCAACTCAAAAGTCGGAGCAGGCGATTGAGCATATTTCAGAGTCGGACATTGTCTACGTTGCAGTTGCTTTTCATCAAAAGAATTTTTTTTTTTTGTGGCGCCCCTAAAGGTGGCAACCGAGTGTGCGGAAATTGTGTACAGCCTGAGGAAGGGAGGGAGGGAGGGAGGTAGCGTCGGTTATGCTTGTTTACCGTTGATTGGCGTGCCAAGCAGACAGAGACAGAAACAACAAAAAGAGAGAGAGAGCGATAGAGTGGCAACCACACACTGACAATCAACAAAACCAACTGTGGGCAAATCTATGAAAATAGAGGCCGGCATTTTGGGGCCACAGTTTTGATATTGGCATGCTAGCTTTAACTTGGCCACAAAACAATCAAAATTGTTGACCGCAATGCGCAGCGATTGCTTCCCCATCGAGCTTTTGCTTTGCTTTGGCTCTGCGGTCGTCTTGGATTGCGAATTCGAATTGTGGAGCCGAGAAGCCAGAAGAGAATTAGTCTTGAGGGCGTCAGTTTGCTGCGAAGCGATTTGCCGCTTGTTAGTGAAGCTGCCGCTTTTTGTGGCACTTGTAGCGATTGTAGCACAACTTGTTAAGTGTTCTCTGTAAATGCATATTGAAAATCCGCAACAACTTCAGTCTGTGTATATAAATTGCAGTCAGCTTTCGGTTGCATTTCTCTCACTCCCTGCCACTTGTCATTGGCAATGTGGCATCTGCGAAACAGCAGTGGAGAGAACTTGTTGTGGCTGCTGTTGCTGTTGCAACATTCCCATTCCCACATTCACTTGCCGCTTCTTTGTTTGCCACAGCTGACAGGCAGTTGTTGTTCGTTGCTTTCAGCAATTGACACATTGAGCGATGAGCTTCGATTAATACCGAAAGCAAGCTCACATAATTGCACTGCCAACTGAAGTGCATTTAAATATTGGAATTCCAATTCTAATTCCATATATAGTATTTGCAAATTGCAGTTGCATTTAAACACAATCGAAATGCAGCTATTAACCATTTCGCATGCACATTAAATTGTATTTAATCTCAATTAGCGCCGAATACTTTTGCGGTTTTGCTGGCTGTCAAAATGGCCAAAGTCATTAGCCTGCCACACAGAGAGAGAAATTCAGTCTGGAATGTATTTTTTTCAACTCCCCAAAAGTATTTGCACATCAAAATGATTTGGCTTTTGTTTGGCATTTTCGCTGCAATCGCTTTGCTTTTGGCCCAAGTGCCCCACTGGAAAACTCGGAGAGCAACACAAATATTTGTGCAGGCTTTTAGCTTCACTTTCGAATCGATTGCGAGCGCATTAACAGCGCATTGAGCGGGGAAGAAAAAGTGCAAAATTAATTACATAATTAGCAGCTGGCAACAAGGAAAGCTTCAGTTTGGCTGCCAGTTTCATTTGTCAAAGGCAAACAATTTTTCGAGCAGGCTTGATGGCAATTTGAGTGAGCAGCAACAAAAGTGCGCATGTAATGAAAACTAACAAACATTTCGACGTACACACACATATATATTCACACACTGTCACACACACACACACACTCCCGGGGAGATGTAGAGAGAAATCCACTACACGGCACGTAGTCGGCTTCCGAGTCTGACAGCTGATGCTGATGACGGACGTGACAGCTGCACAATGGAAAGGACCCTAAAAGCTGAAGCTGCCCCTGTCCCTGTTCCCGTCCCTGTGTCCCTCCTGCTGTCTTCTGTGCCCACAGAAAAAGTAGGCAACAAAAATGAATACCGTATTTTGAAATAAATGAATTCGTTTCGGTTTGCCCCAAAAAATTGTAGCAGCAGCATGCGAGAAAAAAAAAAAAACAGACACACAAACAAACACCAAAAGTTCAAATTATTCTTAGTTTGTTGGTCAAATAAAAAAAATATATGCCTGTATCAAGTATGAATATGGCGAGAGTCAAAAGTGCCGGAATACCCTGTAAATTGTGCATAACGGAATTAAACAAAAGGAAATTAAAATATGGAGATTGAAAACTATTTTAAAATAGTTTGTAGCGAGTTCATCTATGCGCAAATATTATTATAAATAAATAATTTACATTTTAAAGTAAATTAAATAAAATATATTTGTCGTAAAATAACATTTTATAATATAGTTAAAAGTAGATTTTCTGAAACTGTATTTAAAATATAAAAATAAAACTAAATTAAATATATTTAAAAATATGTTCCTACAATAACATTTGATAATATGATAAATTAAATGTAATATTCAGAAATGCATGTCAAAATATTTTTGTGAAATATTTTCTATTACAAAATAAGTAATTCGATCCATTTTACCTTATCAGCAATAATTTACAGGGTATGCAAATGTCGGAGTGCCAGAAAATTGAGTGAATTTTCTCTTTTCTATTTCTGTTTGAATTCTTTTTTGCTATGTTTTTTGGTAGTTGAAAGATTACTGGCCCAAGGGTGTTAGGCTGTCTACGTGCATATACCAAAAACTGCTCTCACACACACATTTATCAGTAAGTGACTGTGTGTGTGTGTGTGTGTGTGTCGCTGGTCCGGCACAGGTGGTCGGTTGGTCAGTCAGCAGGAGCAAGCAAATGATGTCAGCCATTACAATGCACGAGTCAAAAGTTGAATTTTAATCAAAAAAGCGCAAAATCCAAACGAAAAGAAAACTGAGACCGAGTGTGTGTTGGTGTGTGTTTGAGGCTGGCATGATTAATGAGACAGTGTTGAACATTTGCTTGACATGACCTGCCCTGAGTACACACACACACACACCGAGAGTGTGGGACCCTCTCAGACTTCTGCACAGATGTCGCCTCGTCCTCGCGGGCGCCCTAAAAAGTATGCTAACTTTTTTAAATTTCATTGTCCGTGGAACATTTTAGCAATTTGTTCGCTTAGCCTTGAGCGCAACGAGATGTAAATGGAGACTGAGCATCGAGCATCGCTTTGTCAATTGTTCAATAATTGAAATTTATGAAATATGCGCTTAGCTGTGACCTTGCTGACCAGCGCACGATGCTCACGAGGATTGAAATTCAATGCGCTGACAAATATTTTACTAACCCCAATGTTTGAAAAGGCAAAACTGGGCAAACAAACAAGCAAGCCAGCGAGCAAGCAAGCAAATTGCTAAACAAGGCCTCATCTCAAATTACTCCAACATCAACACACACACACACACATCCATTCGTGTTCGCTTTGGGCATTAAACTTTAATTTGTGTGTAATTTAAGTTAAATCTAGTTGAAAATAACAGACAGCTAGGCTAGCTGCATGTGTGCTACCCCTTCGATCAGCGTTTCCTTTTACATACCATCAATTTCGTATAACCTTAGCCCAAAAATGAACAAAAATATAATAAAAAACAAGTCAGAGTGATGAGCCAGAGTGTTGCACTGCCAAAATACCCTGTAGATAAATTTAAACAGATTGTATTATTTATATTTACTTTCTCAAAATTAATAATTGAATTCTTGTTTTATTTTCAAAGTCGACTAGAAGCGAAAGACATTTAAGATATTACTATTATTAATTAAGAATAAATTGAAAATAGCTATAATTCTAAATAAATGAATAGTCGTGATCATTTTGGAATTTGTAGAGAGTATAGAGAAACTTTTGCACTGCATTTGGGTGAACTTCAGCAATTGAATTAAACATATGTTAATCTAGGCAGCTGTTGATGCTGATCAGAAATATTCCAATTTTGTTTGGTGCTGGCAGGGTATGAAAATAACGTGAAAAATCATAAAATAGAAAATGAAAATGGAGCTCTGCTCGTAGTTTGGGCACTGAAATCGAAGCTCGATAATTTATTTTGCTGCCATTCCAAGCGATTTCTCTCATGCGGCGTAGTACATTTATTACTTATGCTAAGGAGCAGCCAGCAGCACACACACAATCACACACACACACACATGCTCACGGCTGGATATCTGTCTCGGTGTGTGTGTGTGTGTGCATGAATTCCCATGCATGCGGCTGGCAGCTGGCGGGTGTTTTGGGAACTGAAAGTTGCATGCCTCGGATTATATATGAGTTCGATTATTTCAAGTTACGTTGCTTAAATGGCAGCCCAGTGCACAGGGGGGGCGGCGTTTGGGGGCGGGGTCAGGGGAGTCGCGTCAGCAGCAGCAACAACGTAAAGCATCAGGCAAGCATCGACCTTGTTTGGCATTTTATATTGAAAAGTTCTCATAATATCATGCGAGTACACAAGAGTATATTCAAACATGCCTGAATTTGCTGGCAAGCGGAAAAATCATTCATAGAAAATGTTGCGGCCAAATGAATATTCATAAAATTTACATTCGAATGCACTCGCTCGCTTACTCGGTTTTTGTTGGGCAGAGTAAAACATGTTACTCAATTATGAGTATCGAAGCCCATTTCCCTCTTCATTGCATCATTGTTTTGAGCAAAAAACCAATAGAATTCAAGTGCAGGCCAAATATTTACACTATCAACAAAATATTTCAGTTGCAGATACCCTGTAAAATGTTTGCTGATGGTATAGAGACGCCTGTAACAAATTAGCCTCAAAATATCAAGAGTTCATTACTTTTAAATAAACTATCATTGGGGAAAATCTAAGTCTTAATAAACATTAATATAATGAATATAATAGTGAATATTATTTTATTAATATTTTAATTCATAGGGTATTTCGCCGTCGATTACATCGCTTTGCTGTTTTTACTTTTATTTGCTTGTGTTCTCCTGTGCAATTTAAACGAATCGATAATTTTATTATCTTGTGCACTTCTCTGCATTTTTTGTTAAACATTTCATTTAAGAATAGTTGCAGTATTATTGCTCTCTATCAAAGAACTTTGATTTTAATTGGTGCACACAATTTCGATTTATAATAACCAGGATAAATGGGATTTTATGTGAACTGAGAAGTACCTGCAATTGTTATTCAATATTTAATTTAAACAAAGAAATAAATTGATTGAGCTGCAGAGCATTTCATTACTTTCTCAGAGATGTCACGTAATGAATATAACTATGGTATTTTCGTACCTTTATATAGTAATGTCAGATGAAACGATTTCCAGTCTCCAGCTGCAGTTATCATCAGTCATTGACCGCTCTCCGTCAGCAGTCTGTGTGTAATTTAAGTTCGTCTAATGTTCGTTTTCTAGGTGCCGCGTGTAACGTGAAAACTCATTAATATGGAAAACTTTTATGAGCACAGCCCAGTGGCAATGGCTTTCGGTTCTCGGCTGTCCATCGCTTTGTCCATTGTCCGCTTTGCGTTCGCATGTAATTTCGCTTTTAGCAAGGTATAATTTTAATGGCATACTTTTCATCGCGAACACTGGATGAAGAAAGTGGCACGAAATGTGGTGGTGCATCAATTTTGAAGTTTCTTTCGCATTTTAATGGACACGCTGCAGCCATTTGGGTGCTATGAGCTAACAAGCGTATAAATTTCATGGTCTTGCCGAAAGTTATGTTGAGGCCAGCCCCAAACATGGGGCGGTAAGCTGCTGAAGGGACGCTTGCAGTGGCATTGCATACTTTTTGGTCATTAAGCGTTTAGTGTAATGTAAATTTAATGTGCGCTAAAAGCTTAATAACGATATCAAAAGGTATTATGATCGATTGCCGGGTCGCAGCAGGTATGTCATCCTCTACTCTAGCCTCCACGGCCAATGACTGGAATTTTTATGATGGTTATTAAAAATTGTTGAACAATTTCACAAGAGACACGATAGAAAGAGAGCCAAGCACGAAAGGCCTTCGGATAATAATTGAATTTCTATGCAAACAGTGTGATAATTTTAGGGAGCAGTTAAAGCCAAAACGTGCCCAGGCGAGCCATCAACTAATTGCCGAGCTGTGAAAGGCGAATATTGGGCAATTTAGGGCGGACTTTGCACTGCAGCATTGCAATCGCAAATATTTGCAAGCCTTTGATAAATACTACTCACATCCAGAGTCTGCCCAACTGTTCTCTGTCTATCTTGTGCTGAGCACAAAGACGATGTTTGTGTGCAACATTATTGCCGCTCGTGTTATGCCTGACCTTGTGTGCACGCACACTCGTGCGTATACGTGATTTATACGCTTTTCGGCTGCCAATTTCGCTGGCCTGAACACTGCACAATTGACTGTCTGATTGATTTACTCACAAAGCATTTGATTGATTCGCCAACAAGCAGCGGGCACAAGACAGACGGACGGAGATCAAAATGCCTGCAAACTCGTGCGTACAGTTTTGCAATCAGCTCAAACGGAATGGCTTCAATGTTCGTTCGCTATGCGATGCTCGATGCTCGATGCTCTGTGGCCATTTTATGGAGCTCTAATCGAAATTTGCATCGCACAAAATGGCTTGGATAAAAGCTATTCGCATTGCGTATCCGCCATGTGCGCCCCGAATTCAACGACTAACAAATATTCAAGCACTTTTCATTCGCTTATTAGCGAACGTAATTTTAATTAGTTTGCTGCACAACTGACGGCGAGTCGAGAAGGGGGACGGGGGAAGGGGGGAAGCACACCTGGAATCAGCAGTTGGAGTGGTAAACTGGAGTGGCAGCTAATTAAATCAGAAGCAGCTCGAGATTTCGGAGAAGCAGAGCACAGCTGGCACCTCGTGTGCAGCAGTTGCTCGTATATGCTAATTGATGTGTCTGTTTAACTACGAGTACTACAATGTTGCACGTTGCACGTTGCAGGCAGCACGTTGCACGCTGTTAGCTGTAAGTTTCGATTAAGTCTCTCAGCCTGTAGGCAACAATTTCCAGTTATGGGACACACAAAGTCTCCTAATTGAGTTTATTCACTGAGGCATCGATACGAAAGATACAGCGTGAGTGGAAGCTCGTCTCTTGGCAGTCGAGTAAATACTATAATTAACTGAAAACCAAGGGAACACTAGCTGGAAATTATTTTAAGTTTAATTTTAAAATTTATTTTTGAAACTTAAATTATTGTAGCATTTTATTTTTGTTATAAACTTAGATATACAAAGAGAAGTCTCAAAAAACAATTTAAATATTTTAATAACTTAAATTTAAATATGTACTTGTGAAACTAAAATGATTAAGATATGTTTGGAATGTCTTAAATAAAATGGCTGCGAAGAGAGTTGTTGAGCACTATTCTTCTGGCAGATAAAATGAACTGAAAACCTGAGGAACACAAAAAACATATTTTAAGAAATTGATAAAGTCCTTTTTAATGTACAAAATGCGTGCGAAGAGAAGTCTTGAAACCTCTTCTCCTAGCAGATAAAAACCAGGCGAAAACACGTAGAATATTATAATAAATTTCATTGAAATATGTATTTGAGAAACATAAATATTGTCAGTTGTTATAAATTTAGTTAGCAAAGTCTTAAACGAAATGCGCAAGTTTTGGAGAGCGCCGAGCAAAGGATAAAACTGGGACTTGAATGTTGCGCAGCGGCGAAATAAATGATTTCTGTTATAATTAATTACGCTGCTCACTTAGAGGACCTGCTAGTGAGCCGCAAAAAGTCGCTTAAGCAGCTTACGCAGCAGTGGCTGCAACAGCAACAAAAACAACAGCAGGAGCAAAACAAATCATATCAGAAGAGAGTGAAATAAAAATGCCGCACAAATGTCTGTGCTGTCGTGCAGAAAATGGGCAAATGACAAAGGCAAATGCTGTCTGAAGATTGTAAACATTGGACAGGAAACTAAACAATTGGCCAACAAATTAATGATGCCCCAACTTGGGGCACTAGCAGCTACAACGGCAACAGCAGCAGAACAATGAACTGAGCTGCTCTTAACTCGCTCTCACTCCACCCAACTCTACTGTTTGATTAATTGTTGTTTTGCCTCGGAATCGCTGTCCGTCTGTCTGTGGATGGCTGGCTGTTTGGGCCATATGCAGATGCAGGCAGTGCATGTGGAAGCAGCTTACAGTTATAACAGGGGCGGTGTTCATGCCACATCATTTGCTAACCGCATATGGACATTCTCTGTGGAATTTCTTTGTCTTGCCTTTGCGTCTCTCACGCACGCCCACACTGCGAAATTGCGGTGAAATAACTTGCATATCAAAGAGACGTAACGCCTACTCAGGCCACGCCCTAAGTGATTTCTATTTCTACCTTCGACTCGTTGCCTTTTTTTCTTCCTACTTTGCACACAATAAAATTGAAGACGAACTGCAAAAGACGCCAGATATGTACAAATAAATAAATAAAATATGCAAAAAGGGGTCAAAAAAAACGGGAAGCTGGCGGAAAGTTATGGCACAAAAGAAAATACCGCGCTAAAAAACGCAAAAATATTGCCAAGCATTTTCCAATAAATTTGCATAAGTTGCATTGCCGCAAACGTCGTCGTCGTCGTCGTCGTCGTCATCGTCGTTGCCTGCAGTTTTCATTCCTATTTTATGCCTTGCTTTTTTCTCCATTTGTGTTGCATACTTTTGTGGGCGCAGCAGGTAACTTGCCTCGCGGTGGCAAGCGAACTTTGTCCTGCCTCTGCCTCTGCCTCTGCCAGGTATTGTCGATCGTGTTTTGCTTGACTGTAAACTTCTTGTTGTTGCTTTCTACTTAGTTAGTTGGCTGAAAAGTAGTTTCGTCTTCAAAAAAAAGCATTGGCCATCTTATCTGCGAGGCTTTTTTCGTCTTCCATTTACGCTTTAATATCGCACAAATATCTACGACTGTTGGTCGAATAACTCTGCAAAGTATTTGACTATACAATAAACCTGAATTTCTGAGAAAGTTGCTTTGCCATTCGCCAGAGTTAAATTCCGATTGAATTGCAGAATATTTATGTAGATTATGTGCGTTTAAAGTAGATTTATTTTTTTAGTGAAAAAAGCCAATAAACTTGAATTTTGTAGATGTTGCAGGAAGGAAACTTCTTGTATTCAATTATTTATCTGCATTTATTTCCAGCAGCCTTTCCTTTAACAGAATTAAATAAAGTTGCAAATAATTCAGTGCAAGCAATAATTCTCAGAAAAGAAAACTTTTTTATTTTGCCGTTGCATACACGAAGTGATTGATTATAAGGAATCGATTTCAATTTAATAAGTTTACATTTCCAAGAAGAAGAAATAGTTGAGTTCCAAGAAAAATTGTTTTACACTAGATTTCGTTACTTTAAAGTTGATTGTAATACAAACAAATATCTTCAAAATTATTGCATTTTCTAGATGATGTATCCATTTTAGTTTAAAGAATAATATTAATTTTGTTTTACATTGCAACAAATTTAGAAATAATTCAGAAAGAGAACTTGATAATTTTAATGCATGTGCTTTTGGTTTTTTTTTTATATTCAAATTGATTGATAAAAAGAATCAGTTCCCAGAAGATGGAAAAGTTTTCACAAAATAATTGCATTTTCTAGATTTAATATAAATTTCACTGAAATAACAGGCTTTTCGCATCAATTCATCACATTCAGTGCAACCAACAATTCCCAGAATGAGAACTTGTGGATGTTGATAGACCATTATTTGTTTACATCATATAAAAATCTATCAGTTCCAATGAAATTAAATTCTGAGCAAATTGCTGAGGTCAGCTTAAAGAAGATTATATGTATATTGAAGCAAATTGCACTTTCAAGATTTACTCATTGAAGAATATTCATTGTTTTCTTATACAACTTATCGATTTATCACTTCTATGTAAAAACGTATAAATAATTCACTTAGATTTCGAATTCTCAGAAGGGGAACTTGTTTATTTCTATGCAGCTTTCCATATGCCTGTTGTTTAACTTACACAATGCATACGATTTGTCTGATTATCAGAAATAGAATTCCAGTTCCAAGAACTGAGATAAAGTGTGTGTAAAAGTAAACTAAGACTATTGTTACGTGCCTTTCGCTTCGATGGAAAACACAATGGATTAATTGTTCCATTTCTATTTCAAGTGCAATTTGTGCTGGAAATATGAATGAACGAAAGCATGCGAAAAATAAATAATAAAAAAGAGGACGACGAGAAACCTTTGCATTGTCAACGTGCTCGGCCTCACACGTGTGACAGAGAAAACTTCTCAAGGTGTTCGACGGATATAAATAACAGGCAGACAGCTGACTATCCTGCTCTGGGGGGAGGCAGGCGTGTGGTGGGGAGCTACAAGTGTTGGTCCCATGGCAGGCAGTTGGGGCGGAAGACGGCAGGAAATGGAGCACAAAGCGCTAAAGCATAAACCAAAAATGGCAAACTCAGCTAGGGGCAGATCAGGGTCAGTGGCGCATTGAGGCTGGGCTGAATTATAAATTTTCAATGAATTGACACTTAAGGTCATATTGGCCTAAGCTTTTAATTTTGTGCACGTATCGGGGCCGAGTGGGACGAGGGGGCAGACGCAAGGTACAACATTGCGTATGCGTGTTAAGCCTGACAGCCATGGGCGGCCTTGGAGTGTGAAGCGAGCTGGGGACAAAGCGAAACGGCAGGCCAAAGGAATGAAATCTAATGGTGCACATTTTTTGTCGCTGTTATTGGAAAGTGTCGTCGCCTGAGGCCACTTGCCACATGTGGCAAGCTCTGCCTGGTTTTGCACAAATTGATGGGTTGAACCGAAAGTTTTGCCGCACACAACTTTTGCAGGATGTGCACGACGACAACATGTGTGTGGCTGCTGCCCCCTTCCCCACTTCGTATTCATTTATTCCCTCTTCTTCCATGCGAAGAAGTCTTCAAGGACATGGCAGGACAAGAGGCAAGAAGCAAGGAGCACGGAGCCAGGAGCCTGGCCAGCAACGACACCCTTGATAATTCTAATTACCTCGGACCAGGTAATAAATGTGCATTGAAATTAGTTAAGCACATTTATGCCGCAAATCGCAGCACAGCGAAACTAAGAGTCCTGCGTGCCGCATTGCGCAGTCGCCACGCAGGACGAAGCGCATTTAAGAGTAGTCCAGCGGAGAGGATATTTTCTCTTCGACCCGTTGCGGGCTAACAAACAATCTCCGGCTGCCTTCAGCTGTTAATTTATGTGTTTAATTTGTGCGTTCGCATTATTCGTGAGACGCAATTGCGAAAGATTTGCTCAACTGTTGCATGGGGCATGCAACACACTCCACATAACATACATATATAGATGTTACGTCGCTCTGGATGGACCTAAATAAATGTGCACACTTTTATTCGCCAGATTGAAATATAACTAAACCATAAATTGTTAATTGCCACACACACACACACACAAATACTCTCGGCCAATTGTGTTGTTTGTGTGTGGAATCTGTGCAACGACTTCTGACATCAGACAAACGACAATCAAGACAAATGACAGAGCGTTCCATTTGTTATTACATTTTGCAATAATGTTCTATAATCATTGAGGAAATGTCCTTTGCATTACATGTACTCACAGCATTTATTGCCACACAGCATTTATTGCCTCAAGAATTTAAGTCCAATTTTCGTCGTTTAGTCAGTGCAACCACAACAGTCAGATTTCCGCTAAATTATGATTGGAATTTAAATGTTTGCAAAATATCTATAATATTTATTATTTATTGTGCGGAGTAGGCAATAAATCATCAAATAAATGTGTGACCGAAAATACACAATGTGTTTCAATTACTCACAAATAGCCAAATACTTCACTCTGAAATGAACAATTAAACTATTTATTTGACGGCAAAAAAGCGTAAATTAAAAACATTAGATAGAGGCATATTAATTTCGAATATTAGATATTATTCAGCGCAGACTCCCAAGAGAAATAATATTTATTTTGATTTAATGTGTAGTTATTTTTTGTGCCTGTTTTCCGTTTATTTTCATGCCGAACTAATTTAAATTTAGACAATTTTAGAAATCCAAAACAGTTGCAGCATTAATTAACTTCTGTTTGCGCATATAATTGAAGTCCGTTCGCAATTTTCATTCCATCTCAATTACAAAAGTGAAATTGCTCAAATGGCATTATATATACACAATCAAAGTATTATTGGCAACAGCAACTACATTAATTCACTTGGAATGGACTTCAGTGTTCGCAGCATAATTGGCCCAGCAATCTGAGGAAAGGAGCGAACATCGTGTCGGGTAGACGAGCAGCTGGCACGGCAGCAAGCTCAGGTAGCTCCTCGGTTTCCACCTGGGCGTCCATTAGCTGCAGCCTTTGTTTTTTGATTTGAATGAACGAGCGAGCAGAAGTCAAACATAATTGGTCCGGGCAATTAACAGAATGTGCATAAAAAGTTGCCAGGGAAAAAATCTCGTTAAAATTTGCGTTCCTGCTTTATAAATAAACCATTAAGCTGGCAACAAGAGCTGTTCGTCGGAAGACTGCCTCCGGCTTATACTCGAACATGTTGATTGTTGCTATTGTTGCAGCAACTGTTGCTACTACTATTCGATTGGCTGGCAGTCGTCGTGCCTCAAGTTACAATATGTTGTTGCTGAATAAATTCCAAAACTTGGCCAGCTTCGATCCCCTTGTTCCGCTAAGGGCCAAAGCAATTTCTATTTTCATTTAATAGCAAAAGTTGCTTCTTCTCAATACCCTTGCGGAGGTTATGCCGCGTCTCCCATAAACCATGTAACGGACATTAAACCAAAGTGTCTATTATATTATAATAATGCTGAGGAAGTGAAGCTAAATTGAGCCAAATTAGTTGTGTACTAAAAAACTTCTTCGATACTACAACATTTGACTGCAGAGTATTGTGGCTTCAGTCAACAGCGGAAAGCTTTTGTTTCTTCGGCTTTCTTTTTTAGAAATTTGTGCCAAATATTTTGTTACGCAGCAAACTTTTTTTCCTACTTTTACTTTTGGCGATAAAAAGCAAAGCGTTCGCTTCAACCCAAAAGGTGTGCCCTAAGAGAGCGTAAAATGGTGGCCATAAAACACACGAGTCCAAGCACACCCACACACCCACACACACACACACACAGAGACTATATACATATACAAATACTCAAACACTTTCCACATGTTTTTGCTTAACATTTCAATTTGAATTGCTTTTTGTTTTGCGCTTTTCTTTTTATTCCGCTGGGTTAAAGTATGAACATTTTTGTGTGGATTTTCGTCAATTTAATAACCTGGCAGAAAGTGCGCTGAAAATCTGAAATATTTATGAAATTAAATTTGCCATGACAGACATTAATTTGCCCGACTCAAGCCAACTAAGGAGGGGGGGGGATGATTTGTGGGATGGGGAGTATGGGGAGTAGGCAATGCTTGACTCGGCAGCGCGCTTTGAATTTGCAATTTCAATTTGAAAACAATAAACTAAGTACATCGATTAAATCCTGCGCACGTAAGGCTCGACCGTCTCGGCTTAGTTGTCCTTTGTCCTTGCCACTGCCATTGCCAATGGGCCAAGGCTGCCGTTGGGTTGTCTTGTTGGCCGTTTACAGTTACTTGATTTATGCAAGGCATGACCACCCCTCCGCCCACCCCCTCAGATGGTGGCTTGGCTTCATTATGCCAACGCAATCGCTTCAAAAACAAAACAAAACCCAAAAAAAAAATACAGAAATAAAGAAGCAAGAAGAGGAATGGCCAAGCTAATGCGCTTCGAAGGATAATATTGAGGCGTCCCCGGGGCGAGGCAAGCAACCCCAACCACCTCTGGCCCCTCCTCCCTGGGCTGGCGATCTTTATTGGCGCACATATTTATGCCGGCAACAAGAAATTACGAGGCTGAAAATGGCCACAGTTTCCTCATTTGTTAGTCCTTCTGCGTTGGCTCATATTTTATTTGGTTTTTGCTTTTGCCACAAAAAATAAATTTAGCGCATAATCAGGCTTTAATGCCGAAGCCGTTGCCACGCCAACGGCCAACTGTATCTGTGTTGCCATCTCCAACTGGTGAAGTTGTCGTTGTTGTCGTTGTTGTTGTTGCCAAAATCCACATAACAGCTGTCAATTAAAAAGGATAATTTGCCTGATATTCATCACAATGCAAATGAAAATGAAAGCAAGAAAAAGGTTTTTGCGGTTCGCAGATAGCCGGCATCTTGATACCCTGCCCGCAGTCAGGAAATTACTTCACTTTGACGGCACCGGAAATGAGTCATTGACAGCAAATACCCTATAATTGCCGGCGTGGGTCGAGGGTATAACAAAGACTGGCCTAAGAGCAGCCAACTTGAAACAGCTTAGCCCGAAGTGAATTATGGCCAACAAATTAGTGTGGATTAACACGGCTGTGTGTGAATTGTGTGGCGCCATTCGGTGGGCGGGGCAAGGCGTAAAGTAGAGGAAAGCAAAGCAAAGCAAAGGAAAGTGAAAGTGAAAGTGAAAGGCAAAGTAGCAGAAGGAGAAGGCCAAAACAAACCAAACTGTGGTTATCCTGCCTTCAATTTGCTCTCGCTTAGATTGGCAGCTCCCTTTGGCTCTATCAGCTACATATGAATCTGTGTGTGTGTGTGTCTCTCCCAGTGTGTGTGTGTGTGTGTGTGTGTGTGTGCGTGTGTTCGTGGAAAACCTTTTAAAGCCCAAAGTCAGTTGTTGGCTCGTTTGTCAGCGCATTGTGCGCACGAGCGAGATTTTGATACATTTTGATAGATGGCCAAAAACAAAATGCCCAATTATTTTTTACTTTAAGGCCAGCGAAATAAATTGCCTGCAACAATGAATCCCTCTAAGTCCTGTAGCCAGGACAACAATTAGAGTTTTCGCCACTGAAGTTACTTATCAGAATGAAAGGCCGTCTCGATGGACGACCCGTCTCCTCTCCCTCTGCTCTGCTCTGCTCTCGACTTGTCGCTATCGCTATCGCTGTCAAAGTCAATGGCTCTGTCGTTTACACACACACACACACACACACACACATTGACATACACAACACACACACACATACGCATACACAGTGCCTATAATCCAGCGTAGCAATTTGCTGGACAAGAGCAATGCGAGCACCACAATGGCTATTGACAGTCGACAGTTCTTCTGCTCACAAAGCAACAGAATGAGAATGTTAACAAAGTGAAAGTAAAAAAAGAAACAGCGCAAATCCATAATGGAACCTTATACATAACATAGTACTCCTCGAATAAGTGAGTAGCGAGCAGCTTTGGCGATTAGTTGATGTTCTTTGCCAGCTTATCCTCGGCAGTTATGATTTGGATTCGGATTCGGACTCGGATTTGATGCTCGCTTTTGGGCAGATTGTCAAACAGCTTGATTGGCAATCAATCCATAGTTCAGTTCTTTGCGTCACTTGTGGAGCAAAAGTGGGGGAGAATAGTGTATCAATAATGCACAAGGTTATAAGCTGAAAGAGACTTCTTTTTTAGTTCTATTAATGGACATATTTTGTTATTTTTGTTATTGCCACCTGCGAACTACAAATACAAATGTTTTTTTAGAAGAAGTAAAAATATTGCCGGTAAATAAAAATATGTTTGTGTTGTACATTTTATTATTCTTTGTAAGGCAACTAAGAAGCAGAAACCAGAAAACAAAAATATTTGTGTAGGAAAATCAATTTAAATAAATTCTTAAAAATACATGCAAGCAATTTCTGTTGAAAATATTGATTTTGCAGTATAGCTTAATATTCAAGTTAATATGTATTTGAAATTGCATTATTGTCATTTATTTATTTATGTCTGTATTATAACCTTAACCTTATCATTAATTGCTAAACACGATCCTTTTGCCATAACATTACGTGTCGATCGATCAGTAATAAAAACACCACCATAAACTAGAAATGGAAGTTAAATGAATTGTCTTGCAGATAATTTCATTGCCAGCCTAGAGTTAATTTTTTTCTGTGTTTTTCTGGGTGAGAATCTATGAGGTTAAATTGCTTCAATATCGGATGGAGCAGACGTACGTAGATGGCACTTAAAGAGGCGACAACAAAGGAAATGAAGAAGTGAATGCCAGCTTAAAGAGTCGTTCCGAGAAAGGGCTTCATCGCCAGGCCAAGCCAAGCCAAGCCAAGCCAAAGGCTGACAACAGAGTCGAGTCGAGACGATTTTTTCGTTTTGGGTTTCCTTGCCACGTGCTGTCTACTGCAGGCATGGCGACGACTGTGTGTGTGTGTGTGTGTGTGTGTCTAGCCATGCACACATAGACATATGGGGCAAGCTGGAGAGAACGACGAAAAGAGAGAAAGCAATATGGGAAGGCAACAAAGTCAAAGTCAAGCGGCACTATTAAAGCACAATCACATTTTAGCATTTATTGTGGCAATTTCGCCAAACGATTTCCATCTAATGGCTTCTTTGATATGCTCCCAACCAGCCAGCTACCAGCAGGAGCAGCTCCAGCTCGAGCTCCATCTCCAGCCTCGACGCTCGTGCGCCAAATGGCCATTGTTATGTGTGTCAGTTACTAAATTCAAATATTGAATACGCTGGGCACAAGCGGGTCCAGCATTCAGGTTAGTGCCTCTTTGTCTTGCTTGCGGCTCACAATCGCATTTCCCCAACCAATCTTTATCTCAATCTGCAGATGTCGATGTCGATGTCGATGCTGATGTCGATGTGTGTGTGTGTGTGTTGTGCTTATGCTCTAATAACCATACTAATAATAATAAGCAACGTCAACGACATCGATAACTTTCGATATGCCACTTACATTTGACTTTTGTGCAGCGCCAGCTAATTGATTTCGGTTCTCGGGCCTCGGCACAATGGGGCGGATGAGTGCTATGCAAATGGTTTAGACTGAGGCTGCGTGTCTACAGCTAATGCATGTGGCATGTGGCACGTTGCGAGTGGTGCGGGGCGGGAGACTTGCAGCACCCATCATCAATTATGTATGTGTTTAATTCCATTTATTGTTAACCAAACTTAATTGAAATTCAACAACAGCACATGCACAGCCATCGCCAAGAGAAGGAGACAGAGAGAGAGAGATGGGAAATGGGAAATGGGGAAAAACTCGCTACAACGTCTATTTGCCGAATATCCTATTTATCACGCAATTATAATGAAAATGTAAATACCAGCGAAAAACAATGACCGTTCGCCCATTGCGCACTATTTGCGGCCTTTTTCGCATTCCGCAACTATTCAGCGATGTCCAGCTGCAGCACAGTGGGAAGTGGGGCAGTGAAGTGAGGAAGGGGCAATGTCTGCGGCTGTTGCATTGCCATTGCCATTGCCATTGGTATATTGCCTGTGGCGTACTGTGAGCATGTCAAAGTCGCCGCTGTTTCATTATGCGCCAAACAACTGAGGCAAACCCCCTTCATTTCCATCCCCCTCCCCGACATCCACTGCCTCCACAGTACAGCCATCAGTTGACATCAGCACGATAATGAACAGCAGCGACGGCAGCGCATTAAGCAAATAAAGCGCTGAGTTTGCAACGTAATTACATAGACCGATTCGGGAATACTGTCATAGAATCTATATGTACATATAAATGAGACCCCCCGTTTTGACCCCCTTAAAAAAGCCAGCCACAGGCATATTTGGATTTTGGCAAACGCATGTTGCAGCGTGCAAAAAGGTCTGCATAAAATGTGGCATATTGCAAAAGCTTCTAATTTATAGTCATAGAATTAAAACACGAAACTATTTTCGCTAATCTTGATTCACACAGCGCCCAACTGATTCAATTGAGCTACAAAAAAAATACAAACCAACTCAGTTTCAATTAATATTCTAATGCAATAGATACGCATTTGCGGAATACATTAAACTTTAAAGAGGAAGTATTTTTTGCCAACTACATTCAAAATTGCTGATGTGAATTATTGATTATTTATTTCAATTAATATTCTACCGAATTATTTAGTATTCTAAGCATTACTTTAAAATCAGAATAATGTATGTACATTTATTTGAAAGCTCACTTCTTCAGAAACTCAATATTATATGTATAAATGAGCAACTAATTTATTATTAAATGCACAAATTAATTGTTTTTAAAATACTATTAGAAAAGCTCTTTTCATATTTCCTGCAAATATTTATAAATGAAAAGATTTAAAATTGAAAGCGCAGTTCTTTTTTTAGTTCAATGATTCTCTAGATGTCTATTTATCATAAACGAAAAAAATATATCATCACTTCGTTGAATAAATAAATAGGTATGACAGAAAGTAGATATTTTAAGAATATTAATGAAATAACAAATTTTATATTTCCTCCTTTCAGAACAATACATTTCACAGGGTATGTCCACTGACGTGCAACACAAAGCTGTTGGCTTCTGCCTAATGCAGCGTTGAATTTACACGTAATTAATGAGTAAGAACAATTGCAGCTTAACACACTGGCACGAAACTTTTTGAACGCACTGTGTGCCCGCTTTGGCTGCAACATTGAATTAAATGGTCGCATATGGAATTACCAGTAAATGATGCTAAATTTGCATGTAACATTCGAAACTTTTCGGGGCGGCTGTTGCATGTTGCAAGTGGAATGCTACACTCTAAATGCTGGATGTTGCATGTTGTAAGCTGTATGTGGCATGCTGCCTTACTATTTCCGCCGCTTTAGCGCTGGCAAATTGAACTGCATGCGCTGTTTGAATAGCCGACAACAAAGATTGAGGCGAGGTTGCGCCTCTAATGACACGGCCACGCCCCACTCACAACAATTCAAACACATGCAACAATTGTAACACACACACACACACACACACACACACAGTCTAGACAATCTTTGGGGAAGCGTCTCTTTGTTGGTGCCTGGTGTGTTTACAGTTCTACGAGCTTGTCGCTAACAGCTTCTTACAATCGCTCTCGATTGTTGTTGTTGCCAGCTTGTTTACTCGTGTTAGCTCGACAAAATGCCGGAGAGGGAGGATGCGAGGAGGGGAGGGGGAGGGATGTGGGGCATGTGGCATGTGTAGCTATAAGTTAACAATGTAATTATTACAAAACGAGAGCAAGTGCTTAAGTGATTGCGTATGGAACGAACTGCAAATGATGTTGTCAATTAGGCGAAAATCAAATGAAATTCACGATGTGTTCAAGAAAAGCGCGATTTATTCCCACAAATTCAAAATGCGTAATCGCAACAGTTTCACTTACTATTATTTTCCACTTATTTTGTTTTACTTGAATGGATAAAAAGCTCCTTCATACCTAAACAACTAAAAAGAATAATATTATTTAATATTTATTTCACTTAAATCTACTATCAAATATTAGCAACTATCATAATATTTTCACTGTACAAAATAGGATGCTAAAGACCATGCTTATTAAATATATAACTTATTTATTTAAAAGTTAAATTAAAATACTAAATATAATCAATAGTTATTTAATACAAAAATATAACATAATGAATTATTATAGAATTGAGACTAAAATAAAATAGTCGCAACTGTGAGAAAACTATATCAGTATTCAACAATTCGACTCGTAATGGTTTCCAATTAAATTGGTGAATTTGAAGTGTCTGTGTAATTGGGAACAACCGCATGAAGTATTAGTTTATGTGCCCAATAAGTACAGCACTTGTTCGAGGGAT
Source organism: Drosophila immigrans (assembly GCA_963583835.1). Lineage (NCBI taxonomy): Eukaryota > Metazoa > Arthropoda > Insecta > Diptera > Drosophilidae > Drosophila > Drosophila immigrans. The sequence continues at coordinate 27,643,804 of OY757141.1, forward strand.
TTGAGGCAAACCGACACTCAACCGTGAGACTCATTTGCGGTGTTGCAATCGCCTTGCTTCGACTCGTTTATTGCCATCAATTATTTATACATACAATTATTCTTTCTCCGTGTGTTCGAACTGTTTGGCGTCTCTCTCTCTCTCTTTCTTTTTGTTGTTGTTGCGTTGCTCCCGCAGTTTTCGTTCTCTCCCTTTTGGTGCTGCTGCCGCCAATGATCCTTAATCGGGTTCGAGTGGAGTGCAATTGGTTGTTGTTGCCAGGTGAACGAAGCGAAGCCAAACAAATGCTCCTGGCCAGGCCAATTATGTGCGCCTGGCTGTGAGCCAAATTGTAGCCGCTTTGTGGCAACCATTTTCAGGTAGCAAGCAGATGGGGCGGCGGGGGGGGAGGGAGACGGCGATGCCTGCATTTTACAACTCCGCCATAAATCAAACTTGATAAATTGGGGTCAAAGTGGCCCGAGAGTGGGCACAAGTCGCATATTAATTATTGAATTGTTGACTGTTGCTTGTTAGTTTGTTTAATGGAATTGTAATTGTTGCAATTTCATGTCTCTCTCTCTCTCTCACGAACATTAATTAATACCTCGGCGCTTCGCATAACGCATACGCAGTGTTGTCTTCGAGTTGCGTGCATGCATTATTTATAGAATTGTCGCTGTAAAAAATATGCTTCACAGGAGGACATCATCATTTGCTGCCACGTACTCGGCTTCATTATTTTCTCGGAATTGCTCCTTTTAAATTGCTTTGTTTGTCTGGCCTTAAAATTTAATCAGTTAAAAAATCAAATCAGCTACAATATGAGTTCTCAACTCAAGCCGAGACGCACACACGCGCCGCGCTCTGATTTGTTTTCTTCGTTCGCCTCGAAAAATTTCCACTTTCATGCACAACAATTTTCACCTTTTCCGCAGCGCTTCGGGTTCTTTGACAAAATTTGTTTTTCTTGCCGATGTTTTTCACGCGCTTCCCGTTCGAGCTTTGCCCACTTATTCTATACCCAGCAGCTATGAAAAGGGCAAATTGAGGTATTGCCAATCAAAGATCACATAGCGAGAAGCATAAATTTTCTTACAGCGTATATGCTTAGTCGTTGTTTACTTCGCATATGTTATGTGTGAGCGTAAGCATTGGAAATAATTGAAAATTAACTTCTTTGCCAGAGTTTGGGGGGGCGCATTCATTTAACTTGGCCAACGAGCCAAATCAATGGCGGTATTATTTTAGGTAAACAACAATTTTTTGGCAATTGTTATTCTCACAAGGACACAGCTGGCGCTAGAAAATATATCGATATACATATATATATATTTGGTATACTATACGTCAAGGGGCCATCAAGCAATTCAAGAATCTACGACTTTTTGTTTCGCATATAATTTGATTTTCATTTCCTTTTGCGTTTCGCTTTTGCTTTCACCATCTAATGATATGGAAATAATTATTGATTTCAATTTATACATCATATTTGAGTTGCCACACACAAGTGTGAGTGTGAAAGTTGTGTGCCACATACATATAAAGCAATCTATACATGCATGTATATCCCATTGTGTTATCCATTGAAGCTTAATAGATGTTGGCGCCTTCGTGCGTACATTTCAGTTATCCTTAAACTTTTCTCCCTCTGCTCCTTTTCCCCGCTTTCCCGCTTTCCCGCTTCCCCGTTTCCCCCCGTTCCGACGCCCGTTCGTGCGTATGTGTGTGCTGTAATTTTCCACATATGAGATTGTAGGGAAAAGAAAATAAAAATGAAAATAAAAATAACAACGGGAAAACAAAGCAAAAGCTGTTCGAAATATATGGCAAGCCATTTGCAAATAAATTGAATGCTCAATTTCAATAATTTTGCATACTTTCTGGCGCACGCTGCAGACAAAGTTGCCTCTAATCCATTTGGACTACCCAGACTAGCAACAACAACGGCAAGAACAATACCAACGAAAAGATAACCACAAACTTTAGACGGTGTGCGGCAACATTTGCTTATTACAAATAGATACCCTATAAACGGAGTTGTCGTCGCTCGCAGAAGATAGAAATTGTGTGGACATCATTTTAGAATCATGTGTATTGCGAAAAGTATATTGAAGTAAATAGAAAACAAGGAGAAATTGTGTAAAATTAGTATGAAAAAACATGACTATTTTGATAATTCTGTTTAAGTAAATAAATGAATATTTTAGTATGGTGTACAAGGTATTTCCAGAATTTGTATAGAATTAATTACTTCGAATTAAATTCTAAGCTACAAATATATATATTTTTTTAAATATGTGTAGTTTGAAAATTATATTTTTGTAATTAAATTAATTTTTGATAACAGCCGAAAGGACTTTGTCGGTTTATTAATTGTGTTGAATTTATTCTAAAAACATTTTTGAATATTTTAATTAATATTTTACTCACAAGTTTACTTAGTAGCATGTGTGTTTAGAATCTTATATTTAAGTAATTAAGTTCATTTCCGAACTAGAAACTATTATGTTCCACTTTGCTTTAATTATTGCTTTAGATCTACTTATTTCTATATACATTTATTAATTAATTAAAGTGGAGAATACCTAAATAAATGCCTAAATGTAGACTAGGTGATATTTTTGGCAGGAAGGGTGTTTGGTGGTCGTGCAAACCTTTTTTGTTGTTATGAGTCTAGTCAAGTGAGAAAAACGCGTAGCTCTAAGCAAATGTGTGTGTTAGGTAAGCGTGTGTGTATGTGTGTGTGTGAAAAGTCGACCAGCTGTTAAATGCGCACATTCATGATTAAAAAAGTTTGGCGCTCAAGGCGCTTGAAGCAATTAAAGTTTTTATATTCGCAATGGCCACAAAACACACACTCATACACACACACACACACACACCCGCATGTATAGTGATATAAAAAGACAGACACACACCTCGGCGATTGCCCAGTCCTGTGATGATGATGATGATGAGTGTAATCGTATAACTGCGCGCTTCCATTGTTCACCAAGGTCGCTGTCTAGACATATTCTAAATGCTGGCGTTTTGAAATGATCTGAAGCGTCGTGGGAGTCGCAATTTGCGCTGCGACTTATGACGACCTTCAACAAATTTACACACACTTATTGCAAATGCAAACTGGGCAGGCAACAAACAACAACAACAGCAAACAAACCAACAAACAAATAAACAATATGACAGGCAAACAAATCAGGCAGACAGACAAACAAAACAATTGACAAACATGCAACGGCAAAAGTTGAGCCCAGACAAACGCAGACCAACAGAATAAAATGATACAAAATGAATGCTTCAATGAATAACTGACTGACTGACTGACTGAATAAATGAATAACTGACTGAGTGCACGCTTGAATGTTGTGCACATGAAATTGTAAAATTTATTTGTTATTTTATTTGCATAAATTTCCCAGGGGAAATTGCAAACACATCCTTATGCACAATGCATTGACGCAAAGCGACTGAAGCGGGCAGCAGGACACAGAACGCAGGAGGCTCTGCTATGGTCCATCGACCACACACACATGCAAAAACAGAACTCACACACACAGAGCCGCTTATGGTTATTTTTGTGGGTCCATGAGTTTCATGTGCTGCCTTCTTCCAGCTCCAGATGCATATGAGGACTTTTATCGATGCCCAAACGAACTCTGCCCTGTAGTCCTGGAGTGTCAATCAAGAGGAGTATTTCATTAAAGCTGTGAAATTATTAATCAGTGATCAGTGTAATTAAAAATCATAATAAATAAATAAAAATATAAAAAATATTATAAATAACAAACTTAATATAATTATTGTATGTCCGATAGAATAAAGTTGTTTGTGCAACATTTCTTGCCCATAGTATTGATTTGTAGTAATGATTTATTATAGTATTTATAAGTGTAGCGATCGGAAATTGCTTAAGCAAATATGTAAAATAAATATTAACTTATGCAGCTATACATTTTATTTTTTGAAAATATAATTACTTTTTAAAAAAGAAAACTTGTACGATATCATAAATATTTTCTTCTAAATTAAATTTGCAACTGTTTTATAAAGACCTCACCTATTAACTCCATCAACTCCAAACTTGGAATGGTATTTACTATGCTCGTCATTATTTTCAAGAATAAACCAGCTTTGGGATTCATCTTACAGTTCCCTTTTTCTACCATTCTGTTTGCGCTTTGGCAAGTCTTAGTTTCTTTCTGCACGAATTTCGTTTTTAATAAAAATAATTGCTGAAAACAGAGCACTGTCGAGACGAGCCGAAAAAGCACAAACTATAGTATACTATATATGAGATGTTTGTTTGTTAGCTTTGCCTTGTGGCCAGAAAGTTGCCTCCCAGGGAATTTTTGGACAACATTTTTGCGTTTGCTTTGATGCAATTAATTCGAGCTAAGAATGCAAGCTGGCAGCTCCAGTTCCTGGAGGGGCATTGTCAAGGTCTGAGAAGGTACCAAGTAAATCGTATGCAGCTTGCAGCAGACTTTTTGGTGGCGCCACTTGAGGCAGCTGCCGGGCTTCCAGGCTGCCAGGCTGCCTTTGCTGCATTGCGGGCATTCTAAACTGCGTCGTGGTAAGCATACGACTGCTGCTTCCGTTTTTGTGCGCTGTGGCATGGAGTGGCAACAAGTGCCACTTGCACTTTGACTGATGTGCCACGCCCTCTACCCCCAGCAAGACATCTTAGGCGGCTAAAAAGTGCGCAAAATTAAGTGGCAGCTGCTGTCTGAAAGGTGCTTCAACTTGAAGCACGCACGCAGCAGCAGCAGCAGCAGCAGCTGTGGCAGCAGCGGCAGCTGCCACACGGTCATATTCAACGTCGGCTCAGACGTTGCACAGAAAGCCTTTCTGTGTGTGCGTGTTATTTTTTTCTTCTCTCGTTGCTTCTCTCTCAGCTGAATGGCACTCGACTTGGCTTGGCTTGGCTTGCCAGTTAACCTGTTTAGCTTGGAATTCAATTCAACTGCAGTTTTTTTTTTGTGTGTGCCTCGTGTCCTAAGCATCGACTCACCTGGTTGCCGAGCTGTGATTAATTGCATGCAGCAGCTGCGTTCAGGGTCATTTTGAGTGCTCGCCGAGGGGGCAACGCAGAGGGACAGTGAGGCAGAGGGGCTGAGAGGTCGCCCACTCGCTGGTCGCGGCTGCTGTCACATTGACCAACTGACAGTCTGCTACTTTACATGCTCTGATGGCATCGCCGACGCCAACGTCCACTGAAAAATTGTGTTTCTGCACGTACGAATTTATTTTTTTTTTTGTTTTTGGTATTTTTCGAGCTCTTGCCGCAGATTTATATGTTTGGACATTTTTTGGGGCCAACCAGAAAAAACACAGAAAATGGGATAACTGTAGAGCTGTAAAAATAAAACGTAACGCGGCCATCGGCAATCAAATTGTCTAAAATAAATCTAAATTTTCGTTGCGCTTCTGCATTGCATATTGAGAGTGTAGTTTATGCATGACGCCAAAGCATTTTAAGCAACACATATACAACATGAAATTAAGTGCTCTCTGTCGAATTTCGAATGCCCTTGGTAATACTTTGTATATATTTTTAAATAATATTTTATGGACTTGCCAGCGAGTTAAGCGATCATCAATCAAACGACTGCTGAACGCACATAAATACAGTTGTTGGTGGAGATAATCAGTGAGTTTCGTTATCTCAAGTGATAGACGTGTAAAATGGCTAACAATAAATATGAAGCTAAGGTAATTTGATAGACTAAATTGTGGGCTCACGAAAACAAAAGAATATTGTAAGTAAATATAATTTAAAAAGCGTAGTATTGACAGGATGGCAATATTGTAAAATGTTGGAAATAATATAATTTATTTGCAAACTAACACAATTAGAGTAGATGTATATTTTGCTTGATGAAAATAATTGAAAGCATTTAGATAATGGATAAATGATGTTGATTAGTTATTAGGTATTTTTAGAGAACCCGATAAATTTAAAAATTCATCTAGAAGTCCGCAAGAAACTCGGCTGCTCGGCCTTGGTTTCACCAGATTGATTGTTATCTAAAGAGTGAATTATTCAGCGATACTGGCAAAGTGACTGCCTCAGCGTATGCTCCGCAGGGTGAGGGTATAACAATTATAAAAACATTTTCAAATGAATTGTTGGCCTGGTCTGGCACTTGTTGTCGCCGCTTCGTTTCCGGCAATCAAAACGGGCATTGCCAATGTGCTTGTGGCACCTGTGTCCAAAACTCGCAGCGTGTTCAGCACGCTTTTAGGCGCCTCCGAATGCGACGACCGTTACAGGTTGGTAGCGGGAATTTTCGGTACTTTGATTTATTGTCAATTTGACTTAAATTATGCATGTGGCAGATAAGGCGAGGGGAGAGCAGGTGAGCCGGGTAGCCAGAGGCTGAGCCTGCTGCATCTTGGCACATATTTTTAGACATTTGTCATATTTTATCACTGCCTAAATGCGTGCCATAAATAATTCGTTTTTTGCTCAGCTTCCTGCAAGCGAACGAACGCGAGTACTGATTTAATAGACTCGACACGAGGCGGCGCTCGATGCTTAGACTAAGACTGTTACCTGTGCCGTCGACTGACGCATAAATTTAAGCCAAAAACCACGGAGTAACGGCAATGCCAACTCGATAATAATTTGTCAAATGGGGATGGCAGCGCTCTTTGTGCCTCGTCCTGCCGGCTAACCGCTTGGCGGCGATTTGCAGTGCATGCAATTTATTGAGGCGCTTATGCCTTTGAAACATTTTGTCTCATTTTGTCGGCTTTGGCATTCGCATATATGGCCAACAGCAGCAGCAACAACAGTCCCGTCGCCCCCAGCAACGCCCACTGCCCGAAAGCCCGAGGCGTGGTCCGCATAAATGGCTGTGGCAACCGTGCGCTCAATTAAACAGCAATTGCATTGCCTTACAACTGCGTGTGTGTGTGTGTGTGTGTGTGCTCTTAATGGGCACAGCTTATGCGACCGTTAATTGGTTGCGGCGCTTTCGTTAACTGCCCACCTTAAAATGTTGCCTGCCATGGCAACAGCCGCCGCCGCTGCAACTGCAACTGCAACTGCCACAGAAACAGCAAAGGCAACAACAACAGCAATTTATGTCGTACAAACTAATTTCAGTTCCATCCGTAATCGACTCTGATTTCAATTCAATTGAAATGTTTGCTTTCTGCGCGGCCAAAGAAAACTCAAATATTAATCGCCAATGGAATCAGGTTAGGCTTCATTTGCTCCACGTGCTGGCATCTAGGATTCGGCAGAGGGTGTGGGTTCAAATAATTAAAACTTTTTTATGCGCATTGCCAAGGCCAACGCAATAACAAAAAAAAGAGCAGAGCAGAAATTGGCAATTGGATATTCGACATTGGGGGAATCTTGAACTTGGAATACTCTAAGACAGCAAAGAAAAGAAGGAGATCAATTTATACAATTAAAATAATACAATATATAAATAGAATAATACACAAATAATCAATATTTTCTTTTTACTTAATTAAAGAAATAATCCAGAAACAAAATATTTTAGTAAATATCATTTTTACAATTTAATCAGCTGGAAATTGTAATCTTTAATTCAAATTATTTTAAATAGATTTATAAAATATAAAATATATTTCATGGATTTTATTTATTTTTCGTATGTAGAACAAATTGAATCAGCATCTTACTATAAATAACCAAAAAAGGTTTTTTAGAGTCTGATGCTAGATGTTGCCGACGTTAATACGAAATCAATTCGTTGCAGAGCACGAAATGGAATTGTAAAAGCGTCGCCACAAACACGCAGCAGTAGTAGCAACGGCAACAGCAACAACAACAATAAGAGCAGCATCCGTGGCAGTGGCAACTGCGAGGTGGCAGCATTTTCGGGGGCATAAACCAAATTCCTTGGCCATTGGATGCCTCAACCACTTTGCAATGTGCTGAAAATCAAGCGGTCGAGTCGTAAACATTTTTTAATTCATTTTCCAGCGCGCTTAAAAATACACTCGCACACACACACAAATACACTTATAGACACACACACACACATACGTAGAGCTTGGCTGCCATTAAACAGCTGCAGCTGTACTTTAGCTACCGCCATTTTCTTTGGCTTCCGCTGTCGACGTCGCCGTCGCCGTCGCCGCCATCAGCTCTGTGTCTATCTCGCTCACTCTCTCGCCCTGTTTCTTTCTCTCACTGCGGTCGCTCTTGTGTGTGGCTGTGGCGGTGGCGGTGGCTGCGGCTGTGGCTGAGTGTTTGCGTTTTTCAAATTGTGTGAATTTATTTTTGTTTTGTTTTTATTTTTATGGCGCCTGAAATTATGCTTATTTCGCCATTTCTGTTTAGCTCTTAAAGAAATTAAAAAAAGGCAAAGCAAAGGCAAACGTCCCACTGAGGCACTGAAGCAGGGCAGTGGGCGTGTCTGCCTTATGCCGTGCCTTGGCGCCTTTCCCTATAGACATTGTTCTTGCCATCGTTATTCTGGCTGTGCTGTTGTTGCTGGACTCTGGGAAATCGGAGTATGGCCCATGGCGTGTGTTCTAAATGCAAAGCAAGAACTTTCTCTTGTTTCGAGAGCGCGCCTTTTGTGTGGCCATTGTCAATGGCAAATTTAAATATATCAAAATAATAATAATACAATAATAAAGGCATAATTTCAGCCTTTCTTGGCACGTGCACATTAAACAATTAGACAAAGTCTTAAATTTGCAATTTAAATGCGAATACGATGCGAATGCGAATAATTTTGCTGTTTTATTTTTGCCTGCTTTGCTTTCTTGTGTTTCTGGCCAACGATATGGCTGTCAATTTAATACGGCTTTAATGGTTTCTGGCCAAATGCTTTTGGCAGGCACTATGTCACACTGTCTGACATTCTGACAGCCGCTCCGCAAACATTTTGATATTGACACACGGATACATTTATAGAGCATCTTGTTCACTGCCAGATATCAAATACTCATTACCAGTCAGGCCTCGCTCTCCATTTCCATCTCTCTCTTTCTCTGTGTGCAACTGTGTAGGCGGCGGAAAATGATAGAGCTTAATGATCATTAACCCAATAGATTGAAGGGCACATGAAATATTGAAATAATGCATAGTTAAAAATAGAATAGAATATTTGTCGAGAAAAAGATTCATGAAAAACAATCATAAAGAGAGAAAACGCGAATTACCGACGGAACACCAAAGTTCAAATGCCCTTTAATTGTTTCACACTCAGATATATATATCACTCAGATACATAGAATAATCAAATATGGTAATTTCGCTGTCAACTGCTATACATTTGTAAGCAACTTCTTAGGTTAGAGTATGAAGCAGGCCACATTGCCAAGCCACATTTCAGTTTCATTGTATCTTCTACAAAAACGTAGCTTATATATTTATTTTTTTTTCTGTTCATTTTGTGCTGTGGTGAGGCTATGTTAATTACTGTTTGCTTCTCTTATTCGCTGCGACTTTTTGTTAATTAAAACTTCAAGTACACTTTGGGGGCTCGATATTGCAATTCGATGTTCAAGTATTTGGACTTATTAAAAATTGAATTTTCATTTAATGAGCTGACACTTGACACTAAATGCTTCAATGGCTACATGAGCATAATAGTACAGCAAAATATAATTATTTATTGCTGAGTTATTGGCACAATTTTTGGCCCATTGATGATTATTGCAAATTTGAATAAATGGCTAAAGCAAATTCCTAAAAAAAAGAATTATAATATGATTTAGAGTAAAATCTGCATAAAAGTACAACATAAAATAAATGAAATTACGCAGCCCACTCGATGATAAAATCATCAAATAAAAATACTCATCTTTTTCTTGCAGTTCCTTGAATTAAATTTGGTTCTCTTATTTTCGTGGGCGTTTTCCCTAATATTTTTTCTGTGAGCAGTCTGTAATCAATTAAATGTAGAAAGGACGAAACTGTTGATAGCTATATTTAAATACTTTTTTTTGCATAGCAACCCATCAAACCATTTGAATTTGACAGTTTAATTAACCTAATTTCCAATTTCTGTTTTTATTCATTTCATGGCAATTACCATAAAGTACATAAAGTTTGACAAGAAAAAAGAGCATAAGTCAGCGGAATTTTCATTTTTCCATTTTCCACAAATATTGCAAGCCATAAAAATGTTACGTTAAGTAACTCAACTGATATGCTAACTTCATTTTGTATTTCCGGCGCCTTCAAGTACTTCCGTCGTCCACATCATTGTCGACGTCGCCGTCGTCGTCGTCGTCGGTTGCCAGGCTCAAGAACTCACAGTTCTAGGTACAAAAGAAACACAAAAGTGTTTGCCTTTAAAAAGGACCCCAAAAATATTTTGTGAATGACATTTTTATACTCTCGAAGAGGGTCAAGTAATTTTGTGAAACACTGTCTCAAATATCTTTAAATAAATATCAATAGAACCATGTTAGGTATGAGGAGCTATTGTTGATATAATTATGTTGCAGTAAAAGTTGAGATTACCGATGACAATCTATATAAGATATTGGAAGAATATTGCAGCGATTGTCTAAAATATAGACAGGTATGAGGAGCTATGGTTGACATAATTGCTTTAGAGATAACATATTAAAATTCTATATAAATAAAGATGAGAATATTACAGCGTATGAAGGCTTCGCTGTATTGCAGACGATGGTCGCCTTAGAAAAATGTTGGCCTCAGTGGGGCAACAGTTGAGTCAAATGGCGCAGGAACATGCTGTGGCATGCCTCGGCTAAGAGAGTGCCATTGTGGCAGCGTGGCACTGCAAAATATATAGTTTATGGGGCTGGTCGTAGTAAGCTCTCTGGCATATTTATGGCGTGCATTATATGCTTTATAGAGGTTTGCCTGCCGCAAACATAAATGAATATACATGTAGACTGTAGAGTGCAGTTTCATAAGTTTTATGATTATCTGTGGATAATTGCTTCAAGTGCTACGTTTCAACAATTAAGCACACGACACTTTGGATGTCTTCGATTTAGCTGGGGGCTTTGGCGAAGTTGTCTCCCATTTCATTAGCTGCTGGTTACGGTAGAGTAAACACAGATAATTGTAGTGCTATTCCTCCCCCTCCAGCCAAGCCTACACGAGGAGTAACCACTTCAAAGGTTACCCAAGCGTTGCCCCCATCACACACAGGGACAGAGGGATCAGGAGATGGAGAGGGGGACACACACACACTCATAACTAGGCAAAGTGGCAGCATAAAGTAAACAAATTACGCTGTTGACCTTCGCTCGATGGCAGCAAAAGTTTTCCTTTTGAATGCCAGCTGAGAGGCAAAGCCTCAATTGAGGCACAAAGGCCAACAGGAAAGCTCAAGCTACAATGCTACAACAGACAATTTCTTTAGCATATTTATAGGCATTATTTTTCAATGATTTCCAGCAGCGAGTCTGCCTCGTTAGCGGCCAGCTCAGTTCCTGCCTGCCTTGTTTTTGTTACTATGTTGTTGTGTTGTTGTGGCAGCAGCAGATTTATGCTTCTGCAAAAGTTTTTTAACAATATCTAGAATTTACGATTGCCAAAACATACTCGTATACAAAACACTTAACAAGGGAGGCCCAGCTTGGTTAACTTGCCATTTGGTTTGAATTGTTTTGATTTAGTGAGTCGGGTTGGACATTTAATTAGTGTCGCCAGCAAGTCGGCTCAATTCGATAAATAAGCCGGCTATTAGTTAGCAGACAGTCAGCCATGTTCGTCCTTTTAAAGACGTGATAAGCCTTCGAATGGACTCATTCATTGCATTTAAATTGAATCTTATTCAAGTCAACGAACTTTTTATGGCAATATTTACATCCCTATTTACATTTCTCAAATATTAACTCGCCTTTTTTCGTGCTGTTTTTTATTTTTGCAAATTGCTGTTAAAAGCGAAATGTATCTTTGGCAATTATCAAAGTACTGGCCCAAAAGTCTGCGCCTGACAATTGTGTTAATGAGCTTCCCAATGTCAATTGCAACCTAATACTTGGCCCGCCCGCAGCGCTTTGTGCCGAAGGAAAACCATTCGAAAATGTTTCACAGAGATTAAATGTGAAATATTAGTGGAAATCGCCAAAACTGACTATTAGATATCCTACAAAATAATTTTAATATTCGTTTGCAATTGTTTCTTTTAGTTTATTTTATTTATTGCAAATCTTTTATAATATTAGTATTCCCATTTAAGCGGATGGTTTGCTGAGACACATGTAGAAGAGTCCCATTTTTTTGCAGAGATCCGGCAGCTCGGATGGAGTAGGCTTCGTTGGAGGTGAGGGTTTGGGTGGCCTGGGAGATGGATGAGGCTTGGGATGAGGATAATAGTAGCCAGGATGATAGCTAGGATAACCGAAAGGGTACTTTGGGAAGCCAGTATGAGGATGAGGAATCGGAATCGGATGTCCCAAAGCGGGATCGATCGCGCCCTGCAGAGATACCACTGTGTCCTGTGTTGGCAATACTGTTGTCTCTTCTCCTGGGTCGGCTGTGGTTGTTTCGGTAATCGGTTTTTTTGTAGGCTTATGGGGCTTGTGCTTTGCACGCCATTCCATCAGATATTTGTAGGCCAACAGTTCTGGATAATAGAGGTAGATATGATTCATCGTTTCGAAGACTTCTTTTGATCCATGTTGTGCATATTTTGCGAGACGTCCTTCGTTTAGAAAGTCTAGTTCATCGTCGCCGTTAACCTCGTAACTATTGTCTTCCTGCTGATAGAAGGACCTGGCCTTGGCTAGGCCAACTGAAAGTGCCAAAATAAAGCAGAGTGCAAACTTTAAGTTCATTTTGCGAGTGCTTCTATCGAACTGAAGAATGAACGCTCAGACTTTAGTATTTATAGTCCATGTCAAGACAGACGTTGTGATTAAATGATGATAGCTCAAATGATCTCCATTAAATCTAACCTTAATAACTCCATCTACCCACACCAACCACAATATTAATGTTTATGTGCGGACCAATCTGATAAGCAACGACACTCATCCGCTAAGAATGCGTCTTTTTTGCTTTCTGCTTTTACATTGCTTCTATGAAAATATCTATTTCAATGCATTAATAAAACAAATAAATGATGTACTTTACAAAAAAAAAATATTGCTTTCTTTTGCATTCCTTTAAAAGTTACTTTGAGAGATCTAATGATTAATCATAATCTATGATTGGAATTATCCGTAAGTACTTTTAGCACGCATTACGCAACAAATGTGTATTTTTTAAAACAGATATTCAATATTTTATTAAAAGTACAAAATTTAATGACCATTGCCGAAAATACGTTAAAACAAGAAAAACACTATAAGAAAAATATAAAAGAGCACGATTTTATTTTGTTGTTCCATCTAACATAGATCATTAGATCATTCTATACGATTGCGGTGACGAAGTGAAATGAAATATTAGTAATCCGAAGTTAAATGGATATATATCTTGTAGCATTGTTGCTAACGCTTAATATTATTAATCTGAAATATTTGTTGGTACAAATAAAACAAGTATGTAAAATGAATGAAATCTTCTTAAGACATTTACTTTTGCAATAAACCAGTTACGATTAAAGCTGTAAACATTTAGAACCCAAAAACTTTTTGAGTAATATTTGTGTATAAATTAATAAAAAAGAACCAATAGTAAAATAACTTTAATTACATTTTGCCAGAATTTTGTTTTATTGTCAATAAATAGTTTTTGTATAAATTACATTGATCGTTTTGAGATGGAGACTGATGCTCTAGAAGCATACCACGCCAATGGGGAAGATCTTCTTGCAGTATTTAGTGTTGTCAGTTTGAGGAGGTTTCGTGGTTGGCCTCTTGGGTGGCTTGGGATAAGGATATCCTGGATAGTGAGGAGGATAAGGGTATCCGGGAGGAGGATAAGGGTAGCCAGGATGATGATGACCAGGAGGGTAAGGCCTTGGTGGTGGATAAGGTCCAGGAGGAGGATAAGGTCCAGGAGGATAAGGGCCTGTAGGATAAGGGCCTGGAGGATAAGGCCTTGGTGGTCTTGGAGGTCTTGGCGGAGGAGTCTCTGGATCGGTAGGCTCTGGATTCTCTGGATCGGTTGGCTCTGCTGGTGGTGGTGGAGGTGGTGGTGGTGGAGGTGCCGGGCGTGGTGGTCCGGGTGGTGGGTAAGGATAGTAGTATGGTGGGTAGCCATAGGGAGGATAGTAGTAAGGTGGATAGGCCAATTGACGTCCGGTATCCACTTCCTGCTGCTCTTCGGGCAGAGCATTGGTCTCGTCCTCCTCCTCCTGATCGGTTCTCAGGTTATTGTAGTAGGCCTCAGCATCGTACAGCTCCTGATCCTCGCTGGCGTCGTCCTGCAGCTTGTAGACTAGCACATCCTTGGTGGCTTTTGGAGCAGCTTTGGCCACGGCAATGCCGCAGCAAAGTGCCAGCAATAGGCAGAGAACAAATTTCGAGCTCATTTTCTGAGCGTTTGTGTCGAACTGATTAATGGCTCTTCGGGATTTTGTATTTATAGGCATTCTTGTCTCTGTGGAGCACAAAAGGTTTGCTGACTTTATTGGGGGATAACTCAATCCACAAATCGATGCGTATAGCCATTAAAACTGACCCACATTCTGTCACCTAGATCATCTGTAATAAGCTCGAAGACAACGCCTTAAAAAAGACAAATTTGAATGCGAATGTGCCAATCAATGACATGCAAATAAGTCTGACTATTAAAATCGGTTAAGAACATGGCGAAATTTCGTTGTTTAGCTGCGTCTTCTGTGTCATCGAACATTAATGTTGCTTCTTTGGCAAAATAAGCAATTTTATGTGAACTATTAATGGTAAGAGAAAAAAGATATTGCCTGCTCAGGATGATGAGACTGTTTCTCGAATATCATGTGAATGAACTCGTCAATCTCTTAAACAGTTTTTTCGTTTGCTTATTTTAGAGCAATAAATGATTGTTGGTTTTGTTAATTTTTGTTATTTAGAGAGATGTCTTTATGATCTTTCCAAACACCAAATATGAAGAAAGAAAACACAAAACCAGGCAGCAACTATTTACATTCTGTCGATTCCAGTTAAGCAAAGCCATCAATAAATATTAAGAGATCGTTTTCATGTTCAGCGACAAAACTAGTTTGCAGTCCAAAGAAAGGTTACACAAAGTGATACATATTTAATTTAATCTGATCAACACATTTGAATACTCAAACACAGTGTATGTCATGACCGCTAGATGGCGCCACTTTAAATTTCCCCCGCTACGAATTCAATAAATAAACGTTTCTTGAATAATTCCTCAATTTATTACACGATCATTGATGAAGACAATTATAATGTTATCCAAGCTTGGTCCATTTGGCTCTCCTTAATGGCAGGACTTGCCCCGGGATTGAGATTGACGACAGTTCTTGGCACTCTTTCCGGACTTACGAGGAGCAGCGTAGTAGTACCGATTGTAGTATTCAGTGCTCTGATACGGATAGCCTCGATAAGCGTACTCCGCATATGGAGTGGGCAGCTCACCATAGGCTCTGTATGGATATGGGGAAGGGAAGCCGGCATAGGCGCCACTGTAAGCGGCATATGCGGGATGCGGCATGGCGGGGAAGACCGGAAGTCCGGCAGGGATTGGCTGGGGCTCAGGTTCTGGTTCCTCCTCAGGAAATTCTTCTTCAGTATCGGGATCGTATTCACCATCCTTGTCCACATGTTCGTTCTTCGTGAACAGGTAATTCTTCAAGGGCATTTGTCCCAAATGACTCCAGTTGAGTCCAATAAGTCTGCCCTGGCCAGGTGCGGTTCTCTTCAAGCTCCTGGGATTCGCATAGTAGGCGGCAGCAGCCTGAATGCTGCTCTCGTCCAGCTTGTAGACCACAGCATCGTTCTCGTCCTTGGCCAGGGAAAGACCACACCAAAGCGCCAGCAACACACTGATCAGAATGAAGGAATTCATCTTGTGGGTGGAAGATTGCAACTGCTGAACTCTGCAACGAACTGTTAGTTTATATAGTATCAGATTGCCAGCTGCCACTTGAGGCATCAGTTGAAGTGACCCAGGTAAGAAGTATGTTCAGTTGGTGTCACATTCTGAGTCAAAGACAGCGAATCATTAATATGCAAATCAGTTGATCTTTCAGCGACCCAAAGTTGTTGCGCTGCTTTGATCGTTGTCAAATTATTCAAGACATAAATATCAAACTCAGCAGATCAAACTATAAATCTAAAATGAATGCAGAGAAGCTGCTCTCGAATAAATCAAGCTTTACAGTGATTATGAATCGATTAATTCACTTTGTGGTTGTAACTCAACAGATTCTTATTCTAAACGACAACTCAGCAAATCAATAAAATAAATTCTAAGTTTCTGGTTTTAATTTTATTTATTTCGAAATTGTTGTCGTTGTGATCAGGTGGAAGTGCAAATCTTGCCCAGACCAACTACAGTCTTGCAGAGCTTTGTCGTCTCGTCCCTTGACTCCCTGGCACGATAGGGATAGCCATGATGGTGATAGGGATACCCTGGATAGGGGTAGGGATAGGGATAGCCATAGTTGGGGTATCCAGGGTATTGATAACCGGGGTAGCCAGGATAACCGGGATAATAGCCGGAATAAGGCCAGCCGGGATAGTGACCATGATGATGTCCGGGTGGTCCGGGTCTTGGATAACCCGGGTAGTAGTACGGCGGATATCCGTAGTAGGGATTGTTCCAGTAGTATGGATATTGTCTGGATGCACTGTCGGTGTCCACCAGCGCCCCTTCCTCGTCAACTGCAGCAGCCGAAGTAAGCGCAATGCTGTTGCTCTCTACGTCGACGTCAGCGTAATCATCTCGAGCCGTCTTTGATGGCTCCGCATCAGGTGTAGCGGCAACGGCAATGCCACAGAAGAGTGCCAGGTACAGGCAGAAGGCCAGTTTCGAGCTCATTTTGCAAGCGCTTCGGGCCAAATGATGCAAATCTAAAACGCACACGCGTATTTATATATTCATAAAGCGAAGCAGATCAGATATTTTATACTTATGCAAACGGTAACCCAATTCCGTTAAGCACTTTTGCAAAAAAATCATCACAAAAGGCCTAAAGTAATCCCACGTTTTGTTGACGCATTAGGGAAAGAAGCAGCTCGTCATCTTAAGGTTCGAGAACAATTCGAATGCTAATAGCTTGGACTAATATAATCAGCTTATGGCACACTCTAAATTCCGCGCCCCACAAACGATGAATAAAATATGAAAATAAACAAAATCCCAAAAAGAAAGAAATACGAAGATGCAAAAAGATGAATCTCATTAGCTACACTTTGATATGGATCAGTTTGTGGTTAATATGTTTTGCTAATCCAAGCGATCACTGTGTTCTAGAACTCTGAACTCTGACAGTGACATGTGACTGACAAGATGTTCTTAACTGGTTCAGCAATTAATCACATTAGTCCAGTCCATTATCTTTGGTATATAAGCTGAAGAACAATGCAAGAACTCTACTTAGAATTCTGCTGATACTCAAGCGAAATGTTGGTCGTGCTATTCAGTTTACTTGTTGTGGGTCTCGCAAATGGTCAAACATCCACAACAACAACAACAAATGGCACACTTAATTTTAACTTGGGTATAGGAGCACTTGTGGCCAGCTTGACCAACACTTCAGCGCCCGTTAAGCCTGCAGTGCAAACCTTTTTAACGAACCTGTTCACCAACCTTGGAATTCCGTCGATCCCATTCGGTCGAGGCCTGGACGACGTGCCACAAGTATTGCTGCTGCAGCCTCAACTGCAGCCTGTGCATGTGGCCAACATCGAAGTGGAGCTGCCTCAACCCGTGTCGTATCAAGGACGTTACGTGCCCCAAGAGCCACAAGCATCGCGTAAACTCTCCCTGCCGATCTACAAGAATGAAGTGAAGTCCTATCGGCTGTTCAGCTACATGAAGAGCAGAACCAACTATGCGGAATCTTACTACCAACAACGATCATCACGTGTGGGGCATAAACCTAATTAGTTAAACGATTGGAACTTTCATTCACACGATGTGTGACGACAATCATCAAATTATGCAAGAATATTTTCACGACATTAACTGAATGAAATTAAATAAAATATTATTGACTTTAAATTGCCTAATAGGCAACATCAACTTTGACATCGCCTGTGATCCGCCCATCAAATTATGCACATATCTAATGCCCGGCGAATAGATATATAAATATGTTTCTGAGTTCTAGAACAATAAAAGCAACATTTACATAACTAATAGGTTAACATTAATGAGCTGGAACTGAACCCGACCCAAACATTCTGTAATCTATATAAAGGCCCTTTGCCATCAGTTCTGCAGTTCAGTTCTTTTCATTCTCCAACAGATCAGAGAATGCGACGCTTCAACTTGTCTATACTCCTACTGCTAGGCCTCTGTGCCGTGCGGCAAACACAGGCCTTGAGGGTCTTTGCCCGCCCCGTTCTGCCCTCATCCCAGGAGCTCGAGGATGAGGATCCCGAGCCACAGGGACGCATCTTCTCGATTGTCCGCGAGACGGAGCCAGCGCGCTATCCGCTGTACGACTCCAAGCCAATTATAATCTCGCCACCGCCCCAGACATCGTATCCACCTTATCCTCCATACTACCAGCATCCACCTCCACCACCGCCGCCACCAGCAGCTCCTGCTCCCTTCCCCGTGCCTCAGCCCATACCCTTCCCGGTGCCCGTGCCGCCGCCAATTCCACCCACGATCATCAGGCCCATCATCGAGAGGCCACACCATCACTACCCCGGCTGGGGCGGCGGCTTTGGCGGCTTCCCGCCTTTCATCAACATCACCTACTCGCCTGTGGTGGCGGCGGCCACAACTCGCGCTGGTCTCGCCAACCGTGGAGCCGAGGAGATGCAGAATGATCTCAGTCAGCTGACGCAGCTGCTGTTCGCTCAAGGCCAGCCTCAGCTGGTGGCACAGCAACAACAGCAATTGCAGCAGCTCCAACAGTTGCAGCAGCTGCAGAATCAGGCGTTGCCCGTCCAGATGGCCTATCAGCCATTCAACAGCAACGTGAACAGCAACAGCGAAGAGCCCTCCATCAGTCTAGCCCAATTCCAGCAGTTGCTCTCAAACTATCTGCCGGCGGAGCAATTGGTCGAGATGGATGTGAATGCAGTGCAGGATCCGCGCAAGCAGCGTCGCTCCCAGAAGACCAAAAGGAAGTCCAAGAAGTCGAAGAAGACCAGGCTGCATCCTCAAACCATCTACCTGGCCATCGATCCAGTCCAAGGACAACTTCCAATTGATGCTCAGGCGCAGGCTCAGGCTCAAGCTGACATGATGTAGTTTAATTAACTTTGTAATGCAAACTGATTGTTTTGAATAAATAAAAAATGAAAACAAAACTTTAATTGAAATGGATATTTGTGCAATGTATTCGCTAGAGTATTCAGCTAATTAGAATTGCCCTGAGGGATGTTGGCTGGAGGGCAATAAAATGCAACGAAATTGATATAGGAAATAAAACTACACACAATTAATTGTATTTATGATGCATTGTTTTCATTTAATTTAATTTGAGAGTTGGCCAATTAAAGCAATAAAATTGAATTTGAAATGAAATAGAATGCGAACAGAGCGATAGAAGTTGGCAAAAGGGTTATTCAAGTTGCGAATTCAATTCACAAAATTTATGTTAAGCTAGTTAAGAATGTGTGCAAAAATATTGCATAATTAAGACTAGAAGATTAGGCAAATTACCAAGTCCTTTTCACCTTTCACCCGACACGAGTTGACCAAATGCAAATGAGTTCGCCACACGCGTCAACGCATGCTATTTATGTACATAACTTTCATTTTTAGAAGGAGACGCCTCGATCTTAGCATCCCAGCGTCAATTATTTATGCAAATTGCACTCGGAATCCGAAATTAATATTTATACTAAATGAAGTCTATGAAAATAGAAACAAAAGAAGGTCAAGTGGCTGGAAGCATGTTATAAAAGCCATCGCCAATTCTTTACTGACCTCAGTCAGTAAACAGACAGAAAGTTCGCCATACGCTCCACAGTTTTCGTGAACAATCAAAATGCTTAGACACCAACTGGAGTCGTTGATCCTGTTGCTCCTGGCGGCCCTCGCCATGGCCCAACACGTGCGTGTCCAACCACGTGAATTGGAGAGCAACAAGCTGACCGTCGAGCTGCCCTCTCTCAACCTGACCCGGCTCTACAACGTGCTCAATCTGAATCCGTTCTATACCAAACTGTTCAACGTGTCCAAGGTGCCGGTGACGTCGGACCTCACCACAGTCACTGCCACGAGGACGCCCGCGGATACCGTCGATCTGCGCCAGACGATTCTCACCCAAGCCCTCGCCACGCCCGTGATCCACAATGGCATTCAATACACGCTCACTCCACAGGCTGCCAATGGATACTTCAACACCGTTCCCAATCTTGGCTTGAACACCATAACGCGCACAGAGACGCCCTCGCCATCGTTGACCGACTTGCTGGCATCCGCCCAGCTGCAGTCGCAGGGCATCAATGGATTGCAGATATTGGGTAACAACTTTGGCCAACAGGTGACGCCCAGCCTGGCACTGCGTCCCACCAACTCCTATGGATATTCCGGCCTGAACCAGCTGATTGGGCTCAACAACCTGAACAACCTGAACAATATTCCCGGTCTGCGAGTGCAGCAGCTGCCCTACTCGGTGCTGCAGGGCAACAACGGACTCTACAACCTGTACAACAGCTACAACAGCAATCGGCGTCGTCGTCCGGTTTATCGCAGGCCCAGCAGCAACCGGGATCGATACTACGGCAGCAGCGACATGGACAGGTATCGACAGTGGCTGCGCAACAGGTATGCGGCTCAGGCATATGCGAGTTCGCCGAGCTATCAGCGGATTCAGAGAAAGAGATTGGGATATCGGCAGCAGAGCGTGCACAGATATGGCCAAGACGAGGGCAGCTATTATGGGGACGAGGTGAATGATTATGGCGATGATTATGCCGAGGGCGATGACTTTGGCGACGACTACGAAAATGGCGAGGAATTGTGGCGCAAAGCAAGCGACGATGATACAGAAAGCCAGCCAAAGTTGAAGCAGGCGAAGACAAAGGCGAACAAAGCGAGCGGCAAACAGAAGAAGAAACTGATAGAGGCGAAGCAACAATCAACGCAGCGTTCCAAACGCATTAGTTATTAATTAGTTAAAAGTGTTTTCAATAAATGACTGACTGCCACACGTATCTCGATCCGATTGTTTATTTTTAGCCATTTTTTTTGGGGGGAGAAATTTTGATAGCAATATTTTCACTCCCATTTGCATTCAAAATATCGACGACGCACAAGTTAAATATGCAAAAGCCACGGCCAAGGCATTTAGTTGGTCAGCGAACTCACACCGAAATGAATCCAAAAGCGGCTCTCATCGCCCTGGCCTGTCTTCAACTAGGCGTCAGCGGACTGCCCGTGAAACAAAAGAAGGCTTCGAAGCAAAAATTCGTGGTCCCGCTATTCCTGTTGGGCTCTTCGAATGTGCTTGTCAATGTGAGCAACCAAACCAGGGCGGATGTGTCCACCCGGCAAGGAGAAGTCGCCGCAGACGATGCTTCAAATGTGCAGGCTGACGAAGCCACAGGGACCTCAACGCTGCCGACCACATTGACGGAAGCTCAACACCTTGAGGCTTATATTCGCCAACAGTTCCTGCAAAGCTTTGTGCAGTCGCTTAGACCCAACAATGTTCCCACATTGCCACCGGCTGTCGTTGTCCAGCTGACGAGGAGACCAGTGATTGAGCGGGATGACGAGTACATTGACGACAACGATGCCGAGTACGAGTACATAGACTTTAAGAAGGGATCGCGCATCATATACGATCTGGATAACAATCAGCAATCATTTGATTATGTTGAACGGCCAAACCCGATCTTACAGTTGAACACAGTTCCACAGCTTGTCGGCTACTTTAGAAGATAACAACAACCGGGTTATCCAACTCCATCTCGATGGGAATGAAAGCAAGTCTAGTTGATGCTGATCGAAAGCCATTATTCAAATGTTCTTTGCTTGTATTCATCGCATTTGCTTGCGAATAGCCTAAGATAATAAAGCTGTGCTCCGATCTTTTCACATTTTATTACATTTGTCTGCTGTCTTCTGTTCTGTCTCTGCTGGGCGAAAACAATAAATTGGCCAGACATAGTTAAGTAGCAAACAAATATATAAAAGCATTTGCACTAAGCTGACGAAAGTTCAGTTCTAAACGAGTTGCTGTGACGTGAGGTCGTCGAAATGTTAATTAGTCGCGTCTGCCTCCTACTTGTCTTTGTCTGGGCGCCTACCTGGGCTCAGTTCCCCACGCTTACGATTAGGCCGCTGCCAGTAATTAATATACGGGATATTCTCAGACAAATCACAGGACAATCATCGAGTGGACAAACAACCCAAGCCACAAGCAGACCTGCCTACAATGGGTACAGCCAGTACGATCAATACCAAGCCGATTTATGGAATAAATACTACACCGACTACTACTACGCTCAATACCTGCAAAACTACGAGTACTATCTCCAATGGCTCGCCAGTCAAGAGCAGAATGCCAATAGACCGACAAGGCGTCCGACTGTAGCACCTCCAGCGAGTCGTCCTCCAGTCAGCACATCGACAGAGAACCCATCGGACTCCACATCTACGGCATTGCCAACGGAGTCACCGACCATCAGCACCTCGACAGCATTGCCAACAGAGTCTCCTTCAGTTACAACGTCTACGGCATTGCCAACAGAGTCTCCTTCGGTCACCACTTCGACAGCATTGCCAACAGAGTCGCCGTCGGTCACAACTTCGACAGCATTGCCAACAGAATCGCCGACGGATTCCACCTCCACAGCATTACCGACAGCCTCGCCCACAATTTCCACATCTACAGCATTACCGACAGCATCGCCTACAGATTCCACCTCCACAGCATTGCCTACGGAATCGACAACGACATCAACAACAGCTTCAACCACAATTTCCACATCTACAGCATTGCCAACGGAATCTACGGTCACAACATCAACAGCATTGCCAACTGAGTCGACTACAGTTTCAACAACATCTTCAACAACTGAGTCGACAACGTCTTCAACAAAGGTTTCGACTTCAACAGCGCTGCCAGCAGAATCGACAACAATTTCTACCTCAACAGCATTGCCAACAGATTCGACAACAACCGAGTCAACAACAGTTTTCACTTCTACAGCATTGCCAACTGATTCTACAACAGTTTCCACTTCTACAGCATTGCCAACAGATTCCACAACCGATTCCACAACAACATCAACAACAACGGAATCAACAACGTCTTCTACAACGGTATCAACATCAACAGCTTTGCCATCGGATTCAACAACAGCTTCAACAACATCTTCAACAACATCTTCAACAACAGCTTCAACAACAGTTTCGACCTCGACAGCATTGCCCACAGATTCCACAACAGCTTCAACAACAGATTCCACAACAGCTTCAACAACAGAGTCAACAACAGCTTCAACAACGGTTTCAACTTCGACAGCACTACCAGTAGATTATACAACTGATTCGACAACAGCTTCAACAACGATTAGCACCTCCACAGCTTTGCCGGCAGATTCAACGACGGCTTCCACAACGGATTCAACAACAGAATCCACAACAGCTTCATCAACATCGTCAACAACAGATTCAACCACCGTCTCTACCTCAACAGCATTGCCGGCAGATTCCACAACCGATTCCACAACATCATCAACGACAGAGTCCACAACGATTTCCACTTCCACAGCGTTGCCAGCTGATTCAACCACTGCCTCGTCAGATGTTTCCACTTCCACAGCGTTGCCAGCTGATTCAACAACTGCCTCGACAGATATTTCCACTTCCACAGCGTTGCCATCCACTTCCGACGTCTCAACCTCAACCGCATTGCCAACAACGACAACAACCGAAGTTGTTCCAGTGGACGACATCGTTGATCCAGATACTCGATTTGTTCCTCTGCCAATCCTGCGCTTTCAGAACGAGAATGGGGACAATCAAAGGATTCGAGCGCCCGCATCTGTGAGCGAGGATGAAGTGGACAATGCAAACGACGACGAAGGTCAGCAAGGTCAGATTACGCTGCGACCAGATGCGCAGTTCGTGCGACTAACTGATAAGGATGGCAGACCTTTGATACTGATAATGCCCGGCTCGGGCAAGCAGCGCTGGCAAATGCCTCCCAGCTCTTTCAACCGGTACCAGCAGACGATGCCACGCCCACAACAACATCAACAACAACAACAACAACAACAGTTGAAGCCACAGCGACGACGACCTGTTGCACCTTATGCGAACTATCCATACTACGACACTAATCGGAATTCATTGTATCGGAAAAGGGGTCAGATTTAGCCAGATTTGGACTGCATTGACAGCTCATTAGACTAGAAAGTTATTCAAGCGATAATCGTATCTTGTGTGTGATTTGAAATGACAATAAAATGCTAAAAATGGTATTAATTTGATTAAGGGTATTGTTTTAGCGGCTGTTCCTTTATTGTTTTACCGGCTGTCCCTATAAAATCTCTGGCTTTGTGGCCGAGTGGATTCAGTAATAATCGAGTTTTCACGACATGTTGTTTAATTCAGTGTGCTTCTTGCTGCTGACCACGGGTGCAGCATGGGCCTCCACCTTTAAGATTGGAGAGTACAAAATAAAAGTGCCAGTATTCGATTTTGAGAACGCAGCTCGTCTATTCGACGATGCCAAAGGACTTTTTCTTCCCAAGCCCACAGTTCACAGGGAATTCTACTACTACTATCCCCCTCCGCATCCCTATTACTATCCCGTCCACCCGAAGCCCATCAGACCGCCAAGGCCACCAAAACCCACATGGCCGACAAGGCCAACAAGGCCGACGAGGCCGACAAAACCGCCAACGCTACCAACTGAGCCATCAACCGAGCCACCGACGACACCAACGGATGAGCCGGAGGTTACAACATTGACTACACAAACGACTCGGATAAGAGATGTGACTCCAAATCCAAATATTATTAGAAGGTTGAGCGCCGGACAGAGATTATCGCTTGTCTCGGCTTCCAATCCTCTATCGCTGCTTTGTCTGTTTAATACCCAACTCTGTGATCAACCAGGCATAAACCGACGATTCGAGCTGGTTTCCAATGAAAGGAATTCAGCGAAAGGTTAAAGTGACTAAATAGCAAACAAATTAATTAAATTATACGTACTTCATTTTAGAAGTCAAGTTGTTAAAATCATTATTTAAATTATAAAACAAAACTAAATAAAGCAATACAGTTTTAATTATTTTCTAAAACAAATTAGAGTGATAATTTATTCATCATCGTTGTCACCTCTTCCAAATTTCTGCAAATCAAAACCGATTTCATTGTACCCAAAACCAAACTCGTGCCTGCATACAAAGCTCATTAGTCTAGAAAGTTATTCATGCAAAAGACAAATTTAGAGTGTGAAGAGAAAGACTATAAAACGCTATGCTTTAAAATACCCGAGCAAATTTAATTAAATTAAAGGCAGCCAGGGTTTTGTTCGCTTATATCCCGATCTGTATAAAATCACGTGAGCCGGAAGTGTTCGCTCAGTTTTAACCCAGTTTAGATGACGTGAAGTCAAAAGTCAAAGTGAAATGTTAGTTAGCTCTGTGTGCTTAGTGATGGTTGCAGCTGCAACAGCTTGGGGCATCAGCATTAAAACTGGCGAATATAAAGTAGAAGTGCCCATCTTGGACTTAAGCGATGCATTTCCAAATATTCGAAATGTTATTAAGAGATTTGGATTCTCTAAGAAGAAAACAGAAGATCCTGTGAAGGAAGAGTACTATTATCCGCCACCATGGTATCCTGTGTATCCTGGAAAACCCTCGAAGCCCACTCGTCCCACACGCCCAACGCGTCCTCCACCTGAACCTACGACTACCATGGAGGTGCCAATCACAAATCCTACAGAGCCAGGCTTAGAGTTCAGAGAATACGAAACAACTCCCAACCCAAAAAGATTGAGAACGCTTAGTATTCCTTCTCATATAGCGGGTATAACCAGAAATAGGAAACATAATCAAAGCGGCAAAGAACAATTAACCTTAATCTCAGCGCTCAATCCTGCATCATTACTGTGCACATTAAATCCAAATTTCTGTGGACAATCTGATAATGAAACTGACAATTAATTGAATGTAATTTAAAGAAACATATTATTTTAATTTAAGTTTTAACTAGATGTAGTTCAAAGGGCTAAGATAATATTTTGCGTGATTTAAATTAATAGCTTTATGCAGTAAAACTATGGAGTTTAAATATAGATACCTAAGAGTTCCTTAATTTTCGATATTATTGACATAATAATGATTTCTATAATTTTTTTTATTTTTATTCTAAAGTCAACTTGAACAGTCGACTTAAAAATAATACTGTTATGAAATTAAGATTAAGAAATAGGAAACAAATTACTTAGAAAAATACAAAAAAATAAATTACTGATTGAAAACATGAATAAATTATTAATTTACAATTTACAAATTTAATATTTTCGAATGCAAACTTTTCGAAAAAGCTTCCGAATCTATGATAAATGCATAGGAAAATTTTGTTGATGCCATAAAGTAAACAATGTTGGAAGTGATGAAAAGCTACTTAAGAAGTGATAATCGTCAGGTATTGTTTAATCCAAAATCCATTGAATATAAGCTAACGCTTAAGGCAACCATCCATCATCGGGCTTAGAATGGGAAGCTTTATTAGTTTTATAGCGAGATGAACTCCATTTGGCGACAATATAAAAGCACTTGGACCAAGGCGATCTAAACTGAGTTCTCACCAAGACGCGTGTCTGGAAAGTGATTTGATCAATTCGAATCCGTAATGTTTATAAGTCGCGTGTGCCTTTGGCTGCTGCTCACAGTGCCTGCTTGGAGCCAGGCAGCAGGAGATGTTGGCCAGATGAGATTACACATTCCCGTGTGGGATATAACCGATATTTACTCCAGGATAACGAATGCTCTGCACGGACCGCATACGAAGCAAAAGACTCAAAGGAAAAAGAAAGTTGATCCCGCGGCCTTGGATGATTACTATAATGATTATTGGGAGGACTACTACTATCATAATCCGCCATATGTGGAGTACGTGCCAATTCCTCCGCCTCCCCGACCTCGACCAACGCGAAAACCCACCAGAAGAACAACCACAACGAGGCGAACCACGACAACAACCGCTGCCACAACAGCCGCTGCCACAACAACTGCTGCAACAACAACGGCTGCCACAACATCATCCACTACTACGACACCACAACCAGAGACAACAGTGCCTACCACAACTCCTCCAGAAACAACAGTCCCCCCCACTTCCAACACAACCAATGAGCCAGTCGTCGTCGTCTCTGATGAACAATCCGCAGACATTTTAAATCCCGCTCAACAGTTGTCCATCAAATCGCCACCAAAGTCCATGAGCTCCTTGTGCTACAACTTTCCAAAGCTCTGCACGCAGCCCGAAGCCGCGCAGTATGTGGAACTCACTGATGGCAATGGTAATCCCTTCTTGTTGATATCTCCCAAGGCATTTCCCAAGTCGGCCAGAAAGTCAAGCGTCTACAAGCCCACATTGAGACCTTACAATCAACGCATACGGAACGGAAATCACTTCTACCGAAGTTTATTAAGGCCATCAGGAAAACGATATTCCTATTATTAATCTAAAGTTATAAAAACAATTGAATAAATCCTCTGGAACTACATAATCATTTGGTTCATTATTCCGATAATAATTCTTAATGTTATAAATGCGAATCCAAATTATTTTATGAACACCAAAGCATGTCTATACATTGAAGAATCAACTTATTTCATTGTATTCTGCTGAAGACAATTTCATTTACTAATTGGAAATAAGATCGTCTTAGAGTCCGTAAAAGATACCATCATTTCGCACAGTTTACGAATTATACTCAAAGTACCGCGTCTAATTAAGAGCGGGAAGCACCCAGAGATATGTATGACTCAGTTGGTTTGGAATTCGGTGAAAAAGATTTCTGAAAGAAATCAAATCTGACAAGCGAAATGGAGTTCAGCTTTTGCTATGTCTTTTAATCAATTAACTTTCTAATGATTCCAAGAAACTCTCGAGTGGGAAGCAGAGCTGCCAATCTCCATAAAATTGAACCTCTGTTGTTCAGCATATGAGCTGCTGTTACGCAATTGTCAGGCAGTAAGCAAGTGAAGCGAAAGGGTTCAATGTAACAGCATAAATTCGGTTGTCATTGTCATTGCCATTGTCTTTGGCTTTGACAGGTCAAAGCAAAAACGGGTTTGAGTTCAGCTGACTCGAAAGCCGAAAGCCAAAAGCCAGTCGCAATCGTAACTCAAGAGCGTCAGGTACTTGGCTCTCAGAAGGTGTCGCCATGGCAATGCGCGATGGATTGCGGATGCTGTTGCTGTTGCTGCCAGCGGTGGTCTTAGCCTGGTCAGTGTTACGCGTGGACGCAACTCCGCCTCCCCATCTCGCTGAGGCGCTGCACCAAATACCCCAATTAAGCCACGACCAGGTGGCGTTAATCGCTGGCAATGCCACAGCACGTTGCAAGCTCACGCCAGAGCTGTGCGATTGGCAGCTTCACCTGTACGAAGGGCACGCATTCAGCGTGCAGCTGCCACAACACAACAACGGGGGCAACAATAGCACGAGCACAACAAGCACATCGAGTACAACAACTACGACGACGACTACGACTCGTGCTCCGCTGGTGGAGACTGAGCCCATTCCAGTTATCTTTGCGGTGCCTGGCAGCGATCCGAGCCACAAATTACTCATCTATGCGCAGGTGGAGCGACGGCAGAGCTGGACAAAGTTAAGCAAGTCTCAGCGACAGCGACAGCGACGACGACGACGGCGAAAGCTGTTGGCCAACTTGGAAATGCTTATGTAAACAAAAGCGATAGCCGAGTTCAAAAGTTCCGCCTTGCTGCTTAAATTCAATAAACGAAGATGAGAAATACAACGAAAAGAACAAAATCCGACTCAAGATTCTGGATAGTTTTCTATTGACTTATTCACGGTGATGCGCCGGGTCAAACAGACAAAACTGCCTTCCAGGTTATCGAACAATAAATAAGACTATTTATTATCTCATTAATGTCCGACTCACGCCAAACTGGGAGCCAGAACTAGAAGCCGTCGGACCGCTTTCAACTTTAACCTGTGACCGCATCGTCGCGTGTCACAGCTGGAGCTTCGTTTCCCTTCGCCCTTGCCCTTGCCCTCTCGATAAGCTGTCTAAACACATTTTATTTGGTGTGAACTAAGCCGTCATTATGCTCATCTTGTATTTGTTTACTTAAATATTAATAAATTGCCTTTTAAATGCCAGAACGTATTTAATTAAGTTATTCGTTGACTTTCTGAATGAACTCCGATTTCGAATCTTGCGGCAGGTGAGTGAAAATTGAAGGCATTAACAATAGATTAATTCCTACTTGGCACATTTGCATACTTAAGAATTCGTAGAAAGTGAGAGAAGCGCATGATTTATTGTCAACTGACACTTGTTCGCGTGGAAGCTAATCCGTGTCATAATTATTCATTCACAATTGAATGAATCAACAATTATGTTACTTGCAGCAGAGAAACCAAGGTTATAACGTGAAGAGATCCCTAAAGCGACCAGGATAAGCCAGCCATCAAATAGGACAAATCAGTGTTTTCTTGCAGCAGTTAAAGTCCGACCAATCCCATTATCCGTCAGACATTTGGAAATGTTACAAGTGAATACAAAATGTGAAATTGCCCAAGTTGAGCAGGAAGTTGGCAACTTTCGTTCGGCATTTTACGATTATATTTTATTTTTTATGGCCAAGTGGTGAGCATAAAAATGAAGTTTAGACGCACTAACTTAGTTGGTACTTGCAATCAACACTAAAAACTTACACCGATCCTTGACAAGCAGCCGTATAATCTACAACTGGGCTCATTTGAACGGAAATTCAATTCAACGCTCGCTGGACATCAGTTTTTGCCCTGTTCCCCGTTTTACGTTCCCCGCTGCTGTCCCAAAACCTGACAATTGAACTGGACGCACAGTCATATCCGCTGGGCGGGATGACCATGATGATGACGACCAAGGCGACGGTCATCGTCGTCGTCCTCGGCGATGCTATCATAAATCGTATTCAAAAATTTTCTAATTTCCGCATATGGTAGTATCTGCCACCAATTTGTCGTAGTTTCGATTTCCTGCTCCTCCTCCAGCTGACTGGCACTGGGTCGACGCTGCGAACCCTTCCTCCGCTTGCCCTTCCCCTTGCTCTTTTTCTTGTTGCCCGGCAATGCCAACGTGGGAGCGTGTGTGCTGCTCGTCGTTGTGCTGATTTCCGGTGATTCCTTCGCAGGCGCCTTGACATTTGATGTCCCAACCAGCAGCGTTGCTCCAGAACTCGAAGTCGTCGGCTTTGTATCAATTTCATTGGGTCTCTTCTTTGTTTTTGGTTTTGTTTGCCTTCGCTTGGCCTTTGGAACTGTGAGAGGCTTATCTGCAGCAGCAACCGGTCGTGGCATCGACTCGGGTTGGGGCTCGGGCTGGGGCATAGCATTGATGCCACTTGCTTGTCCATCATTGTCATGCCGACTGTCGCTCTTATTTGCATCATCATCGTCATCATCATCAGTATCATTCTGGGGCTTCGACATCAGTTGCTCCTTGTCATATGCATTAGCTGTATTAGGTGCTTCAATTGCCGTCATATTGTTCGCATCCTTTGCTCCATGTTTGCTGTCATCAATGCCAGCAATGCCGTCAGTGGCATAGCTCTTATTAGGCTGCTCAATTGTCGACTGTCCAATGCCTTCCATTTGACCCAATGTGCTAATTGCTGGAGAGTGCTCACAGTCCGGCTTGGGCGGCATCTTCAGTGTGCTGCCATTTTCGATCATTTTCGGCGTAGTTGTTTGTTCCTCATCCTCTTCCATTTCGTCCAGTTGCGGCATTGCCAATTTCCAATTCAATGGCTGCGTCTGCTCGGTCATAACTTCAGCGCTGTCTGGTTTACTGCCATTTTTGCTCAGCGTGTTGAGCAACACAATCTTCCGCTTGCCCTTGTGCTGCACGTGAAACTCGTGCGAATATAAATTACGCATTGCTTGCGAGTCTTTCCAGCTGGCATTCATTGGTTGCTCGGCGCCTAATTGTCTGTTTATTGCCTCGCTGCTGGTTGCAGCTGCAGCTATTCCAAGATCTCCACTTAATTGTTTTCGCTGTGTAATTATCTGTTCGCCATCTGCGGTTGCATTAGCGGCGGCCGCAGTTGCAACTGCCACAACTCCTTGGTTACGCGCCATGTAATTATCGGTGTCGAGGTTTCGGTAATGTGATTTCGCCATTGTCACTTCGCGGCGACTGCTATGCGAGAGTTGCTCCAGCAGTTGGCCCATCGGCAACGCCTGGCCAGGCTCAGGTGTCGACTGCTTGCCCGCCAGGTTGGCCAGCGGCTTGTTGTAGGCATACACATCCACGTTGAATACCCCATGGACAGGCGCTCGCTTCCAGTGCTTGCGGCGACCATCGACATCGCCTGGCAGAGTTGCAAGAGAATTGGGATTGGATTTAATTGAGTGGGGAGAGTGAATTAACATTTAGCTGCTTTACATGCCAAGGCGATGATCATCAATATCTTTACTGGCAGCTGCCACATGACTTCAGCATAATTTGGGCGTTCCGTTCCGTCAACGACTAAACCGATTGCGGCACACTCACGCAATTTTATCACCTTTGAATTGGGGTCATTTCTGAGACGGAGATCTCATTTGCATTAGCCATTCACATTCATTCGCAAATGTTCTAAGAATGTGAAAATCAACTTGAATTGTCAAAGGCAAATACAACAAGTAAAATAGCAACAGCAGAGAGTGCTCGACTTTGAGATACCTGCCACCCGTTTTGTTAGAATGCAAAGCACTTAAACGTGTAACCGAATAGTAAGTTTGGTGTGAAATGATCTTTGATTGCTGATTTTTCCCCTATTCATTGTTTTTTTTAACAACTTCTATCTTTTTCCAATCACAACCAAATTTTCAGAAATCCTTGTGAGCAGTTATAACACCCTTCTACCCCATCAGCATCCGGTATTAAAACAACAACAACGAAACTGGTTCCCCAAATGGCTCAGGCAACGGCACTTTCTTGTTTTGGCCTGTGTCTGTCAACACAATGGATCGGAATGGGATCTGTTTAGGTCGAATATTGTTATTGTTGCTAATGCCGTGCCATAAAACTTGATTGTTACGGCCAAAACAGATGATGGCCTGTCATTTAGTTGCTGCTTTGACACGCTGACCTGTCAGGGCCTTGACCAATTTCATTTTTACGCGACTCAATAAGCGGAGGTGAAAGTCGACTGTCGCCATTTGCATATGAATATCGATAGTAATATCGATAATTAATTTCCAAAAGGAAAGTAAAAAATACCCCGTCGATACACATAAGTATGCGCTAAATCA
This sequence comes from Drosophila immigrans, assembly GCA_963583835.1. Lineage (NCBI taxonomy): Eukaryota > Metazoa > Arthropoda > Insecta > Diptera > Drosophilidae > Drosophila > Drosophila immigrans. Next base: position 27,676,250 of record OY757141.1, read on the forward strand.
CAAACGTCAAAAATAAATTGCATTTACTTGTGCTCCGTTCCATTCCATTTCGTTCCGTCCCAATTCAATTTTCGGCCATTTGGGAATTTTATTTATCTTTGCGAAGATGTCAAAAGCTGTTGAGCGGCGACAAACAAAGGAAAACAAATGAAATGCTGAACTGAAGAAGTGACAGCTTGCACTTAGGGCACTTAAGATAACTGTATCTTGTGGCAAGTGCAAGCAAGGCAAGGCAAGGCCCTGGGAAAAGACAGGACGGGCAGGCAGACAGACAGGCAGGCGAGCAGCTCCGATGATGATGTCCACTGTGCAAGATTTATGAAAACTGTTGACAGTTAGTGCTTCGAACCGTAAACAGTGGACCAAGGCGGTCAAATCTACATGCGAACAATAGCGCCTCCAATGAATGCAGAGGCATAATGCAAATAACACAAAAAAAAAACGATAAAAAAGAGAGTGCAAAAAAGAGACACGAAAATGATAAGCGGACAGTCTGACAGTTGCTGCATGTGGCGGAGAAAGTGATGAAAATGGCAAAAGGGAAGGTTAAACAAAAGGCACAAATGAAACACTAACAAAATGTTCACTTTTTGACAGCCTGCAATTGGGCATGATGGCTGCACTTACATATACACACATACATATATGCTTTGATTTGCCATTCCACAGTTTCCAACAGGAAACGGTACTCAGGGCTGTCTCTCAATTGCTGAATGCTACGAGTGCAAGCTTCACGATTAATGTCGATAAATTCATGCTGCGATCGAACTGGTTTTCTGTGTCTAGGTGTTAAGTTATTTATTTATATATGCAAAATGCCCAAATTAAAATTTTAGTCAAATTTGTAAACACTTCATTTGTTACAACATTTCGAGCGCTTACCTTAAATGAGCTTCGATTAATTATCGCAAACGAACAATCGACCAGCGAGCAGTCGACAGCAGGTCACACTTAATAAATGTCTTTATTCAACCGCGCGACAAAAATAGTTTTACGCTTATTGCACAGAGTTTTTATGGCTCTACAGCGTAAATTGAATTGTCGTAAGTTTGGCATTCTTAAAGGGTATTTAGACTTCGCAACTGGCTGGCATTGTTGCAATAAAAACTTTATTTCTCTCTGCTTTTGCAGTTTTGCTTACAGAGGCGAGCATAAGTGGCAACTACATTTCACCCCCACTCCAGACGAGTCTCAATTCAGAGCTGAAGTACCAAGGGGGAAAGGGGGAGGTATTGCTGCAATCAGAAGGAGCTGACGCCGTCGGTCGCTGTTTGCTGACCAGTGGACATCCTTCCGCTCGGCTGGACGTGCCAAGGTGCCTATGCAAATAAAAATAAGTCATGGGCCAGCGCACACAAGCAAAAGTTAAGCGGATAAGCGAAAAAAGAGAACGAGAGAGAGAGAGAGAGGACACACAAGATGGCGAAGGCGAGTAACGGGTGAGACAATTAAGCGCATTGTCATCAGCGTCTTAATTAAGAAGCATCATCAACAAGAACAACAACAAGAACTGCTACTTGTGGTTGGCTCTTGAAGCGAACTTATTTCATTATTTATTCAATTGGCAACTTTAAACTTCAATGCAAATAGCTCGAGTTGCTTTATTGTTGTCACTCGCAATGTTGGCGTTGTTACTGCAGAAGTGCAAATGCAAACAATTTACTTTGTCATTAGACGAACAATTTGAGCGGCCCCTTCTCGTGTCACCGTCTGTCTCCTGGGTCGCTCTTTGTTATCCTTTTGTGTATGGCTCGTCCTGGCTGCGCTCATTTGAGCCAACCAATTGCCCAGTTGGCAAATACTTTGTGTCCCGTTTGTTTTTTATTTCGACATTCATTTGTTGCATTTCAAGCAGACTAAAATAACAAACAAATGGCAACTCACAGAACAACAAATGGCAAACCCATTCACAGTATTTTGCACATTTTTCGCTTAATTTGAATTTTTCTATGCAAATGAACAGCAACAACAACAACAACACAAACACAAAACTGTATCCCAAATTTGAATGGTTTTTCGTACAAGTTTTTGGTCTGTGCCAAATTGTTATTGCAATTTTCTTTGTGTCTCTTGTGCATTTTGCAGCGTGCCCCGTTGCAGCTTGCCGCATTGCATCTCTCGCGGTTCATTGCGCCTGTCCTTATATACAGGCTACACTCTATACTTTTGCTCCCCTTTCACTCTTTTTTCATTTCTAAGCCGCATTTGATGACTGGGTCTCAGGCAACTCGCCACGACTTGAGGCAGAGGTTGCATTCAGCGGTGGCAAGCTTGAAGCAAATTGAGCGAATATTTGCTAATGGCGACTTGATAATATCAATTACCACTTAATGCCTTTTATTCCCTCGCGAGGGGTATTCGCACTTTGCCTTGAACTTTTTGGCGTCCTCACTAGAGGTTTTCAAAGATATTTGAATTCGTCATTTGTCCGACAAAAATATTGCAAACAATTTAAGAATAATTTCAATATAGTTAGATCGTTGATTTCACTTGTCGAAATCTATTTTAATTTGCATGTCAGAGATGAAACTTTCAGTGAAGTTGAAGGACATTAGTTCATTGGTTTATTTTTCATTTGGGGGTTTTTCAATTTGATTTAATTTTTGGCAGAGGGTAGCAACGGTTGCATAACTCAATGTGCAAAAGCTAATCAAATTGCTGTGAATAATTATTATGCAAAACCAAAATGGGGCCATAACAATCAATGGCAATAAACTTGGCCAGCCGCGGAATAAACGAGACTTTGATTTAGTGCAACAACAAGCATAATAACAGTAGAACAGTAGAGCTCTAGGCGCTATATAGCTGACAATAAAACAAAACAAAGGCTAATGGCAGCAGGAGCAACAACAGCAGCCTCGGCATCAGGGAAGAACAACAAAACGAGAGCAGCAAGCAAAATCCAAATGCAGGCGGCAACTTTATGGGCAACATAAAAATCCGATTCTTTGTCACGGTCTCACTTTATCCTACATTCTATGGGACGCAGCCTGAATGTCAATGACAAAGCCGAAAACTTCTGCAGCCCAACACGCACACAGTGCGTATGCGCAACGCAGTAGATGTGGCAGTGGCAGTGGTAAACAGAATGGCAATGGGAACGGTAACAGCAAATTTATGAGTGCCACAAATTTGATAGTTGTAGAGATGACGATTACTGTCGGTCGCTCTAACTTGTTGCCTTGGAAGAGTACGCGAGGGAGAAATGATAAACTTTTGCACCTAATGCCACATCAATATGCAAAGCCAACCAATTTTGGCATAAGAAGCTGGCAAAACGCTTCGCTAAGCTGCTTTAAAACTTAAAGTTCATTTAACTTTTGCAATCAGCCAGCACGCAGTAGAGCAATAGATTTGGGGAAGTGGCAGCGGAGATGTTTGGGGCAAAACCAAAAGCACGCCCAACGATGGCTACGCCAATTTATGATTTATTAACAACAACTTACAAGTTTAAACTTTAACATGTTCGACTCTGCGATGCTCTACGAATGAGCTGCAACAATTTTGCAATTAGTTATTCAAATTTGAGTGCAATCAATTAATTTATTGCGAGATTTTAATCATCACAACTAATTAAGGTGTTTGACATGCATTCAGTTTAAATTCCTTTCATTTTATTTGTTAATACCAGAAAACGACATATATTCATAAAGTTACTTTTCTTTTCAGAAAGTTATTCCTCTTTTATCTGAGTTACTGGCCATGCCTGCGTTAACCCATGGGGCTCATCATGTGCAGGGTATAGAATGCTTAGGGCCTCTTCAAACTAATTCCAAATAAATATGAATGGACCGTAATGATTTCAGCTGAGTAAAGTGAGTAATTTTAATTAAATATTTTTTTGTATTCAGCACAAAACTTTGGCAAGTAGCTGGAAGTATGCAAACTGGACAATCGTACTATTATACCCCTAAGGTTAAATCACTGACACGCGCCAGCAATAGCCACCTTTCGACCACACACAAATACATGTATATATATATACATATAGAGGGGCAGACACCAATTATCTAGGCAAGTGAGCGTGTAATGGGTCGAAACCAACGTTGTCTGCTTACTTGTCTTTTTTTGGGTGTTGAAGCTTTCTTTTTTCTGAGTCTTGTCGTTTCATTTCTTTTCTCTTTGTTGTTGTCTTCTGGAGTTCAGCAGCTTTTGTTATTGTTGTTTACGTTGTCTTGTTCTGCATTAAAATTGACCAAATGATTTATGATTGGGTTGCCTGTGGCGCAGAGTTGCGGTGGTGCTACTGATTGTGGTGCTACTTTTGCTGCTGCTGCTTCTTTTTGTGGTGCTGCTGCTCCTGCTGTTGCTTTTCAATAATGCGCGGTCCAGCATTAAATTTTAATAGCCTTTTTGGCGAGCTCAAGTGAAGCGTTTCCCTCCCACGCACAGAACCAACCACAGACAATGCAAAATATGTTGTGTACTCTCACAACACACACACACACACTCATATACAGATTATTTATGAAGTGGCTTCAATTGAGGCAAACGTTGGTCATAAATTTGGCTGGATTTTATATATGAATTTATGCACTTGTCTTGTCAGTAGTTTTTAGTGTGTCTAATGCGAATTTATGGCTCATGCAACTCAAATTCAATGATTCCTCAGCTCAAATTGGGGGCGAGCATAAGTGAGGAGTGGAGAGTTCAGTTTGTGTGCCAATCAATCATAATTTGTAACTGTCGCCGCTGAATGTGGCAAGCAACAGCAGCAGCAACAACAGCAGCAGCGTCGTCGTCATTGAGTGATGAAGTTGTTGCTGTCGCGACAACCAAAGCCAAAACTCAACAAACAAATCGAGTCGAGTCCTGTGCCGGAGTTCACTTCTCTCCGACGGACATGCAGCCAGAATTGGCGTTGTCGCTCTGCATGTGTGTCACCTGCGGACGCAAAGGGGCAGCGGGGAAGAGGGGAAAGAGGGGCGTAGAGTTCCCTCACCTTGTGTGTGATATGAAATTTTGGCTGTTGTCTGTCTGATTTATCGTGAATTTTGTACGCTTCTCGCTTTTGGCCTGCAAGTCGAAATACAAACACAAATACAAACAAAGGCGCAGGCCAAGTTGACAACTGTCGCGTCGTCCTCATTCACGTCCTCGCTCATCGTCCTCCTCACCATTCTCACTGTGCTCGTCTGATATGCTCGAATTTGACAAATGTCTGACAAATCCTGTCAGCTTCTACTATGGCTAATGAAAGGCAATTGCCGCTGCAAAAACAAAAGAAAAATGAACAACGAAAAAAATCAAAAAGAAACGACGATTCATTGCCGGGCAAATCCTTGACACGTGCTTCCGCTTAGCTGCAGCATTGCGATTGCGTTTCATAGCATTTGCCATTATTATGAGTATTATTATATTTTTTAAATTCCTCATACGGTTTGCTTACACACGCGTGACCAAAAGCTAGGCAGGCGACAGTCACAGCTCCCAACACTTGTTGTTATTCCCAACAGGTAAATGGCACATGAATTAAACATTCCTTCACCTAGGCAAGCAAACTTAGGAAGCACACTAGCAAGCCAAGGGTTCAGATCAAAGGGAATTACGAGTAGACAACAATTTTGAGAGGTTGACGGTGTTGGGACATGACATAAAAAAAGGAAGGTTTAAACAGTTTTATATACATTCAAATGGGTGTGTATAAAAAAAGTTGGATAAGATACTAATTAAGGCACGAATTATCGTAAATAATTGGGAAAGCAAAGTAATGATTATATATACAAACATATTTATATCCGCTAATAGGTCAACAGAAAATTTATGTAGCAGACATCTACGATCTACGATGCCATAAACTATTAATGATAAAATAAAACGAACCAAGAAGCAAAAATACTTTTTGAAACTGTTAGCTTAATAGTTCTTTATAAAATAGACTTTTGATTATGATTTATTCTGAATTTTATTAAATTCGATTTGAATAAATAGTTAAAACCAAAATTTGCGTGAAATGCAAATTATCTGAAATGAATACATTAAATTTGTGTCGCGTTATTTAAAGAATTCTCCCAGCACACAATTTAATCATGATTGCTGACTTTTCAATTTAAAAGTTCATGCCATTAAAATACCATATTTGACATAGGCTTAAATTTGATTTCCCAGTTGAGGTAGCGCTGTGTAGTCCATTTGACACACTGGAATGCCACACACCTGAAAGCTGTTGCAATAGGCTGCCATTTAAAGTGGCTGACTGAGCGACTAGCTGCCTGGTCAGCTGTGATTTGTGTCAAAGTGTCGAGCCCGGGCACAGTCAAGTAAATCAAAGCGAGCTCTGGCTCAGCCAATGGCTGCCACAACAGTTACAACCCAACCATGAACACCTACAGCCACAGCTCAAGTGAGATGAGCGAGAGAGAGAGAGAGTTCTCTCCCACTTTCGCTCTTTCTCTTCTTTATTTGGCTGCCATCGGTCATTTTTCATGTTGGCATGGCGGTCACATGGGTCATGGCAGGAGGAGGGAGGAGCGAGGGGCGAAGGCTGGATGGGAAACAGAGTGTGGCCAAAGCGAATGTGAATGCGATTATTGATTGGTGTTCACCTAAATTCATGGATGGCTTGAACGCTGACGAATCATCTATCTAACTATGGCCAAAAGTCAAGAGTTGTGCAGGCTGCTCCCTCTCGTTGCTGCTCTGTCACTTTTAGCATTATTATCAGCATAGATGAAACAACAGCATCTGCAGTGTCGGTGGAGGAACGGAACGGTGGAGCAGGACGGAAAATAGTGTGCCATCCATTGCAAGTTTGACGTTTATGTGACATTTGATATCAATTTGCGACGACAATTGAATTTTCAATTTAGGAGTGCTGTTTGTTATACCGCGTTTTGTTTGTCCTTGTCGGAGACAGTTTAACTGACAGACAGGCAGGCAGATGGTCAGACAGACAGACAGTTATTGAAACGATGCGTTTTCATGTCAATTAGCAATTTATGCGTGCAAATTTGTGTCGCATTTTTCAATTGCCAGTTGAATATTTAATTGCCAGCCGCAATGTATTGAATGCATTCACTCATTCATTCAACCGATTCAACGAAGGGCGGACATGCGAATGCTGACCGCAGAATGTGCCGCAGAGTGCTACTTTCATCAATGTCTAAATAAATAAACGCAAACGCAATCGCTGATTAAATCAAAACTAAATTCCGCTTTCGAAATCACTGTTTCAATTCATTTCATATTTGATATGTATTCATTTCGCCATTCAGCTATATATAATTCGTTATTAGATTACAGCAAATGCATACCAGTAATTAGTGCGATAATTAATATGGATTTATGCTTGAATTCAATTTGATATTTTATCCGTTTTCCCCAAACGGCCTTGCGGAAGGGTTCAATTTCCGTTTGCTTTCCAAACGTTAAACAGATGCTAGTCATGTTTGTAGTTCAACATAAATTGAAATTCAGGACAACCGGAATGTTTATCGCATTTTACATTGTTTTCCATTTAGACTCTTACTCTAAAACGGGCAAGTTCTCACATAATGATCTTAGAAAATATTTATTCAGATATTTGGGTAAAAAATTAAGCTGGATTTGTGCCATACTCGTACCAAAACTTGTTTGCACTACTCTACCTTTGAAGTTGATCTATATTTCCCTCACTGGTTATGGCATTTTGGCATTATGGTTTTCTCTGCCTTATTGGCATTTTCAACAATACGAATGCTTCGTTTTGAGCTGCATTGGAGTGGAGTCAATAGACAGACTTTGATCCCCATTTAAGTAGCAAATAAAGCAGAGTTACTTTGAAGCTCCTGTTTTGATTCGACAGCCGGCCAGGTTGTTTGCAGCAAAATTGGCCAAAAAGTTTGCTGACAAACGAAGAGCTAGTAAGATATTTCATTTTTGGCCAAGAATTGCATCAGCAGCTGCTCTCTGCTATTGCCCTGATTTATGCCGTCTAGCCACAATTTGAGGCACTGCAGCAGTTTGTTTGCATTGCTTGTTTGTTGCAAGCTGCAAGCTGCATGTTGCATAAAACCCGTAACAACAACTCTTAATTATGTGCTTTCTTCATATGGGAATATGCTGGGGAAAAAACTGCCGAATTTGAATGTGTCTTACATTAAAGCTGTGCACAAAGGAAACGCAAAGCCAAGGCGGAGCAAGAGCAAGAGCCGAGAACGTGTCCTGTTTTCTCAGTCCTGTTGCCTGTTGCCTGTTAATGAAAGCTGTGCAGCCTGCGGCTCTCTTTCCGGGAATCAAGTGCCCATACAGCCGGGCTAAGGTGTCTGTTTGCCAACGGGGTGCTGTGAAGGGGTAGTGAAGGCTCTGTGCGGTTGCTGCGGCTGTGAATCCTTCTTACAGCCAAGGCAAGGCATAAATTCTCCAACAAAATGGCGGAAGTAATATTTTTCATATCAGCATACGCTGTGAATGCACACACATACATACGCAGCTTCCAGCGCACACAAAACGCGCGAGGGTTGCTCCACAACTTGGCGATATATAACAGAGACAGTTCACAGCAACAAGATTCTGATTATAGAAAGATAATATTGTATTCTTTACATTTTATTCAAATGCAATTTTCATTTTATTTTGGGAATAAATATTTACCCATTCTGTGCACAGCATCTCATACTTATAATGTTTTAAGCAATCCTCGTATAATAAACATATAACGAGGCAGCGAGAACCATGTTAGTTGCTTGGTGTCTGGTTGTAGTTGTAGTTGTAGCTTTTGTTGTTGTGGCTGTGATTGTTGTTGCTGCTTGGCAGCCTCAGCGGAAGTGCGCTATGTCTAGTCCACAAATGCCCAGTCGGTAAATTTAAATGCTCATCTTAGCCCGAGCAAAGCGTAAAGCATAAGCATGTGTGCACACACACAGAGACACTGAGCAACAAATATTCATAATTGTATGGCGAGTATATATGGGTGCAAAGATAGCATATATAATGTTTAGTGGCAGCTGCTGCAAAGTTTTCGGCATACGCTGCGTATGCGTATTGCTTCATTGCCACTGGTCGCGTCGTCGTCGTCGTCGTTTGGCAACTGGAACTCTGGCTGAGAGGATGAGCATTAAGATGGCCAGGACTTTTGTTGTTATTTATGCAACGGAAAAGGGAAGTTGATGCTGGCAACTCCGTTAGCTTTAAGATGGTTTCCTAGTCGACTCCGACTCCGGCCATAGGCGGAAGTTTGGCACTTGCCACATTGCAACACACACGCACACACACACACGAGCACACTTGCCACACACACGCAGTCAGAGAGAGTCCGCCACATGTGCATTTAAAATCCTTATAATTGGATGCAGTCTGTTGGCCTGGCAACAGTTTAGCAACGCAGTTAGCCAACTTTCGGGACGCTTATGCAATTTGCCGTTTGATTTATGAAGCCCGCCGCATAATTTAATTAAATAGTAAGCGCGGGGCAAATGATAGCCGCCACCGCAGCACCAGCAGCAGCAGCAGCAAGAGCAGCAGCTGGGCCAACCGGCTTGGTTTCTCTCTAATTATTGATTTCTGCCACACTTCAGCGATGGAGCAAAGCAACGTGGGAATTATTAGCGGGGAGCCGGGAGCGGTAAACAGCAAAGAAAAACCTTAAAAGCCTAAACCACAACATTTTACCTGGAAAATGTTGCCAGAAAATGTGGCATTTTATATAATTTATCATTCTGTCGGGTGGCAGGGCAAGCACATATCACCATAAATAATATTTATAGACTATTTTCGACCCGTTCCCCTGCCCAGCTCCCCCGGCACTCGCCACACTTTGCAACTCAACTTAATCTACATAATTTTTGCTACGTCCCTTTTCACAAGCGGTTTGATTTACACAGAGGATAATCATTAAAGGGGCAGCAGAATTTATACAAAACAACATGAATGAGAAAAAACAATTTCTAGTTTATGCTCGATACCCTGGCCAGTTTAAATTGAAATAAAGGCAGTTATATTTTATTTAAAATTCGTTTCCGTTCAAAGTGAAATAGTGAACTTATGTTGTAGAGTATTAAGCTATGCTGCAATACAATTTATATTATATTTAATTAGCAATCTTAAAAAATTGATTGCAAATTAATTAGCTTTGGGTGAAACAGGGAAATTGAGCGATGGCGCCATCTATTGCTCATTGCAGCAAGCTGTTTGTGAGTGAATTTTAGTAGCTGAGCAATTAAATGCAAAGTCAGACGATTACTTTTGAAAGGGGTATCCTGGACTCGAGCAAACTAGCCGGAAGCATTTTTTCTTGATCTTTTTTGTTGTTGTTATTTTTTGTTATTTGCCTGTTTATTTATTTACACAGAAAGTAAGTAACTAGTGAGGTTGTTGGCGAGGCTGGCGTTTTCAGAAAGGTTCAGGTTCAGACGGGTTTAATAATATACGAGCATATAAAGCGGCGGCAAAGGCTACGGCGGGGCAACGATTAGAGAGTGCCAGGCTGTTGTGTGGGTCCTTTTATTATTGTTGTTACAGCCCGTCAGGCAGGTTGCTGTTGTTGTTCTTGTTGTTGCTGGTGCGGCTGCTGTTGTTGTTGTAGTTGATGATGTGTTTTTGCAACTGTGCGCCTGAAGTTTTTGTGGCATCGTTTACATAAATGCCACACGCACATGTAGCCTGCTCCTAGACAGGTTCCCCTGGCTACCCCCATCCAAAAAAACAAAACAAACGCAATGAAAACCGAAGAATAAAAAGAAAAACAAAATAGAACCCAACGATTATCCTTTTTTAATAGACTCATAAAACGGTTATTAACTTTGTTTGCCCGTTGCACAAAAAGTCATATAATGTATGTATAACTGCGTGGGAGTGTGTGTGTGTGCGAGAGTCGTATATAGTGTTTCATTAAAGTGATTTCATGGCTTTGCCCCTTGGTCCGATGCTGCCGCCTCAATTTATTATGTTTTTGCATAGTTTTTTTTGCTCCGCTTTGGTTTTTGGCTGAGCATCGTTTGTTGTTGCGCCAGGGTTGCCATTGTCGAGCGAGCGAGAGAGCGAGCAAAATATGTAAAGAAATTACATTTGACATTAATAAATGAGGAGCCGGATCTCGCTGGGCGCGAGGCAAGTCGTCGTAGCTGCTGTTGCAACTTGAACCCGTGGCTGCCACATGATGCTACCAAACTTTTTACTCCATGCGCGTTGACTGGCAAATTGTTGCTACGTGCTGCCGGCATATTGGGTTCAGCGCCAGGCTTGTCATTCGATTGCGAAATTGGGCAAATTGATTGATTATCGATATCGATAAGGGCGTACTTTCTATTGTTGAGTGATTATGAAAAGGGTTTGACTTGTGGTAAGCAACCGATAGTTCCTGACTGACACTATATACTATATAGAGAGAGCCTTTTTGCAGGTCATTTCAGGGTCGTACAATTCATCCTTCAATTCAGTTTCTCTCTCTCTATCTCTGTCTGCCGCTTGTTATTTCTGATTTTGCAACTGGCAAATACAATTTCACTTTTACTGCGTTACGACCAACCCATCCACTTCATCACTCCCCTCCCTCGGCTGCTTGTCCCCAGCGGACTCAGAGCTGTGTAGTTGCCACACAGCAAAACAAGATAAATGAAATTCTGATGCAAATTTGATTTGTTTGTAAATGTTCGACGTTGCTAGGAGAGAAAGAGCGACAGACAGACTCACAGAATGAGAGAGATGGCTGAACCCCTTGTTGCAGTTGCCGTTGCAGCTGCAGCTGTTACTGTTGCGGGGCAGCAGCAACATGTTGCAACAGCTTCTCGTTTCATTCGTTTCAGTTGACATTTTTATGCGCGTATGATTAATTATGCAACTTTGCAAGCTTTCTCTCTCTCTCTGGCAATGGGGGACTTTAATGCTGCAATGCTGCTGGTGTTAAAGTCTCAATCGCATCAATCACCATCAAAGTCTTGGGGGGCCATTGAAAAGGTTCCTCAATTAGCTGCAATTAAAAAAAAGGGCTTGAAATAGATTCGAATCGCTTTTGATATTTACATAAATGGAAGTAATTAGCAAACATCAGAGGAACGTATTTACTTAAGCTGCCAAATGGAACCCAAAGTGTAGGCGTGTGGCACACACACGCACACACGCATGCACAACCGAAATGCTAACAGAACTTTATCACTGCGACTCATGCGATTGCCGTGACTAAGCGCCAAACGTGAGAGCTCTACGAGACTCGGGACTAGGGATTCTCACGCAAACAGCAAACGGCAAACAGCAAATGACAAACAGACGGACAACAACAACAACGGGGAAAAAAAAAACAGACGAAGGAAAAATATGAAATAACAAGGAAAGCTGGCTGAAATGGAGTTGCCACTTTGCATGCCACACTGGCTCCAAGCCGCAGCCGCATGCCCCAAAGCTGTGCACAGCCAACTGGCAACTGGTTACTGCAAAACTGGTAACTGCCAACTGGCAACTGACAACTGGCAACTGGGCTGGAGTCAGACAGACAAACGACTACAACAGTCCAACAGTCGTAGGCAAATAGAGGCGGGCATCCGGGCGCGTTAATGCCGAATGGTCCATTTGAGGCACGTTTCAGTTATTAACGGGACTGCTTCCTGGTTGCTTGTAAAGTGCATGCAACTCTGTCAGTTGAGCACTGAGCAGTGGGAGTCGTGTTGCGGGGGGGCTGTTAACGTGACCAATATGCTTGTCATTGCCATGATAATCAGCTTTGTGCACGCCGCGAATCGGTCAGCAATGTGGCAACATCAATGTGGCAGCTACTCCTCAGCCTGCTGTTGCCTGCTGCTGCTGCTGCTGCATGTTTGTCCAGCAGTTACGCACGATGTGGCACTAACAGCAAATATTTGTTAAGCAAGTCCTGCAGAACATTGGTTTGCTAATAGCTACAATATGAGGGACATCGACCAAATACACAATAAGCTGCAACTTGGGCTTCTCAATGAACCTGCAAGATTAACACCTTCCAACGACAAGCTACTTCATTAATTTGCTAAGAAACAAGAATATTTTTAGTTTATTATTCCTTAAATTAATTAATTCAAAATATTTTTAAAAACTTTATATATGCCACAAATATTTAATATTGTTATCTTTGTCATAGCATATTTGATTACATCTGAAACAACCTTGCTCAATCGCTTCATGAACCGTATTTTACAGCGTTAATTGAACATTTTTTCAAAACGTTTTTATATAAATTTCGTAAACATTGTTGCTTGCTTTTTATGAATAGTTTCTAGCGAATATTTTTGGCATTGACATATTTGCATTGCATATTTCATAGTTTTGGCAGATCAGAAAGTTTCGTGGCATTGCGGGATGATGGCAGACGGGCAATATATTGTATTTGATTTTGATTTTATATAAAAACAAAGTCACTTTGACTGTGGCTGTGGCCATAAACTCCAATGAAAATTGAATGAAAATCGAGTGCAAACGCTTGAATAAACAATTTTTGGTCGGCCAATACCTCGTGCATTTTTGTCAATTGCAATTGTTTATTAAAATTCAATCTAAACCGATTTGCGGTGCAGATTCTAATAAAAATATAAACAAAAATGCTCTAGATTTTGTTATTTTTTTATATAACAAAAATGAGGCAACGTGGCGTATACGCAACATGGAATTGAAGCGTTCAATGGTTTTCGATTCTTTTTTATGAAGCTGCTGTCTGTATGGATGGGATGTAGGTGTGTATGTGTGTGTTTGTGTGTGTGTGAGTGCCGCGGTTGTGAATAGCCTTGGCAGACATTAATTAGATTTTATGATTTACGGCACTTGATTTCCAGATGCGATTGTTTTAATGCCCCGGCAGTTCCGCAGTTGCCGCTGCCGCTTCAGCTGCTGTTGTTGCTGCTGTTGCTGCTGTTGTTGGCTTAATGAAGTTGTCTGTTGTCTGTTGTAATTAGAAGTAATAATAATTTCCTAGCCAGAGTCATTACGAATTTGGATTGCGGCCAAGGAAATGCCATTAATCAAATTAGCAAGCGCATAACTTTTTATGATTATGCTCAAGATAGTCGCGAGTCCTCCTCACCTCCTTGCACTCTGCGTTTTCTGCGTCCTCTGTCCTCTGCTCAGTCGGGTTATTCTCTGACTGCTGCCGGACAGCGGAAAGAGATGAGAGAATGCTGTGGGAGTCGCGCATATGCAAAAGATAAACTTGGCCATCAGCGGGACAGGCCGCTGACAGCAGCGCAGCTCGGTCGTTTTGTTCTCATCTTGTATTTTCTTATTGTTTTATGCTATTTATTTTTTTAATAAACAATCTTTCTAATGAAACGACGACGATGAGGAGGCCACAAGCAACAGCCGCAAAATTAATTACGATAAACCAGCCCGAGGGGGCAACGAATGCTCACTCGAGCGCAGGCAGAAGGACAACTCGCGACAGACGACAGTGAACGGCACTCTAATGACTTAGCATCGAGTTAATAATAATTGAAAAATTCTATAATTATTAAATGCAGCTGTTGTTGTTAATGTTGTTGCTAATGTTGTTGCTGCTTGTGTTTGTGATGCGCCCCTGTGCGCTGCGTAATGCTCAGTTTGACGATATGTGGCCCAAGTCTCAGCTTAATTAGCCCAAATTATCTCATTGTTGTGTAGCGAGTGTGTGGGCGTGTGTGTAAATGCCTGTGCACTTACAAGTGCCAATTAATTTTCATACCATAACAGCAGGCGATTGCCTTGGATTGAACTCAATTGTGCAAACTATATCGATATCACAATGCCAGGCACTTCCAGGCAGCTTCCAGTGTTGGCCAACAATTGAACGCCGTCGAGTCCTGGGGCGAAAACTTGGCGGAAATTTGAGACAAAAAGTTCGCTCAAAGATTACGAGTTTAAAGATAGCCCAAGAAAGTTTTGGGCCAATTCAATTTAAATTGTTTTAAAGTGCTCCTCAATAAATATTCAAATATTTCGGCGGGAAAAGTGTCGAAAATGAAGCGAACAAATTGTACAACAAATAGTTTGCCGTTTCCATTTAAAACTATTAGCTTTGCATTTATTTATTGAGTATTATTCGAATGCAAACAAATTAATTGATATACAAATGTTTTCGTTGCAATTTTAGCTTGAAAATGGCCAAAAGCTGGCGAGCTGATTGTGATGCTGTTTGTTAACTCGTTTAATTTGGCATTTGGGCATGGGATATTTAACGCATTTTGACCTAATTTCGGCCAACGAAAATGCCAGGCAGCAACAACAACAACGACAGCACTACAAATGTTGTTAAGACCCACATCAATGACAATGGCAATGGACGCACATGAGTTGGAGCTGAGTTGAACTCAACTGAGTTGAGCTAGGTCTGGTGGCACTTTGAACTGATTATGGCCAAATAGCTTTTGTGGGCCAACAGTTTTGCCAGTTTGCTGTGCCATTGCGTGTTTGGCTATTCGGTTGCTGGCCCTTGTGTTGCCTGCATTTAATGTGCAATGTAAGTGAAATTAACAGCATAAGTGCATTTGCGATTGACACGTAACTGGCTCCCAAAAAGGGCCGGGCCTCAAATGTGAAATGTCTTAAAGTCGACAGGACATTTAAAGTGCAGTCAGGATTAACTAAGACACAATTCCAACAAGAATATGCAAATAACACACTGTCTGTCTTCTCCAGCTCCTGCTGCTGCCGCTGCTGCTGCTGCTTGCAAGTTTCAATCAAAATGCAAATATTGATGCAGTTGACATATGAAGTTGCCGTTGCCGTTGCCGTTGCTTCGGCCGACCGACTGAGCGAGCCCAAGTGGCAGCAAAATCCGAATCCAAATCAGAGACCAGCCTCAGTCAGCATGCCATAAGCTACAACAGCATGCAGATTTATGATAACAACACCAGTGTGTGGGAGAGAGAGTATAAGCCCAATGCTCGCTCGGCTTTGGAAATGCAATAACAAAGGATAAAATAATAAGATTTAGCTCTTGACTCTGCCATCAAGTTGGGCCAAACGCGATGTGATGTAGCGCCAGTGTTTTATTAAAATGCAAACACAAACACTGATAACAACAACAACAAGCTGGGGCAGGGGCGCATCAAGACGCCATCAGATTGAATAATGGAAGCAACATCAACAGCAACAGCAACACCAACAGCAACATCTTCAGCAGGTGCCAGGAGCTGCGGGCTTGTAGATAAATTAAAAGCAAGACAAAGAAAAAAAAACTCAACATTACAACTACAACAAGAACAACTTGCTGACAAACAACCAGCAACAACAACAACAACCGACAACAACAAGAAGCTGCAGAGCAAATAAGAAGCAACACCAACAGCAGCCGCTGCCAAGGTAACTTTTTGTTATTATTTTTCAATTTCTTCGAAAGTTTGATGTCATTTTTCAAGTGCTTATGATGTGTGTGTGAGAGTGCGAGTGTGTGCGAGTGTGTGTCTGTGTGCGCCTTGTGCATTGTTAAACAATTTTTGATTAAGTTTTGCATAGAATTTCAATTTAGTCTGGCCGCACAAAAGAAAACTTCTTCCTCAATTCACGTCAGGCCTTTGTCATTTTCCTGCCCGGAAAATTATTACAATACATTGTGTGCTGACTGTGTGTGTCCCTGTGTGTGCGTGTGTGCGTGTGTGTGTGAGTGTGAACAGAAGCATGACAAAGCAGAATTCAACTGGTTGCTGCAAAAAACTGGTCAAGCTTTCAAGTTGTCCGGCAATCGTAAGTCGGACAAAACATCTTCATTCAGTCAGTCAGTTAGCACAAAGGGGAAAATTCAATTAAATATGCTTTTGGAATGCAACTGAAAGGTTTTTAATCATTTCTAATGCATTGCAAAGGGCATTTAAAAGTACATCAATAAATAAATATTTATGTTTTTTTGTTGATAGCTAATTGATTAAAGCAAAATATTTCTAGGCAGATCGCAATCTATTCTCAAATCAATTTGCGGTTGCTGAATAAAATTTGTATAATTAAAATAAATATTTGTTATGCAGCTTGAGGAAAACTTTGATTGTGCATTTAGTGCACGAAAAAACACGTATAAAAGGAATTCCCTTACTTATACTAAAATTATATTTATTTGACTTATTTAATATCCTCTAGATTTAATCGAATATGGATGCCCTTTTCTTACATCCGTCAACTATAATATAGTTAATGTCCGTCAGCAACAATAACGCTTCTTGATTTATGGAGCTCATCCTGCATCCGAGTATTTTGATTGTATCGACAATTGCTTTAGCTGCAAACGAATCGAATCGCATCGACTTCGAATGCGAAGCGAGTACTCGAATGGCAATTCATCAGGCTGGCTTGGCAGGCAGATGAATCAACCCAATAAAAAGCGAGTCAAAGCAATTTATAGTTATACAAATAGAGAGTATAAAATATAAAGTGTGCGCCACTTAAGAGAGCCGGAAAGTTTTTGCGAGAAATTTTAATTGAATGGCAACGGATTGAAAAAGTTTGCGACGCCACTAAAATTGATTACACACATGCAACACTCAATGGAGAGGCAGGCAGGCAGGACAGGCAGTGCAACATATTGAGATATTGAGAGCTTGTTCAAGCAGAAATCCATGAGGCAGGCAGGCAACCAAGAGGAGGCAGGGACGCCGCAACACTTGTGTCAAATGCATGTGTTAAGCCAATATGCTGTTGCTGTTGCTGTTGCAAGTCCTGTCGCTTTGCCGGCTTGTTGCAATTTATTCTAATCGCTTGTCAGGCAACAACACGGCAACAAAAATCGAAAGGAGGCGAACAGTAGGCAACACTCGTTGGTGCAACGATGCGTGTAACGAGCTGCAACTGCCGTCACAACGGTTAACCAAGCCAAGTCGAGTCGAGTCGGCCTGAGCCGAGCAGAGCAGAGTCGAGTCGGGTCGAGATCAGGCCAAAAGGTTGCTGCGGCGTTGCCAATTGAGTGGCGGCAATCAATCTGGCCCATGGAATGTGTGTCAAAAGCCGCCTATGTTATAACCAGAAGCCAGATTGCAGCTCTCCGCTTGCCACCTGCCTCCTGCCACCTTCATGACTCGTTTGATTGACTGATTGACACAGTGGCTGATTGATTGACTGACTGACTGAATGACTGCTTGTTGTGTCGCCTTATGCCACTTAATTGACGTCAATCGCATTGGGTATTTCTTTTTTGCTGCGGCGGGGGGAGGGAAAAATCACAGCTCGTTAGTCAAGTTTTGTTGCGTCGATTGATTCCAATTCGGATGTCGAATGTTGCATGCCACATTTTCAAATAATGCTCAGCAGTGCCTCGCTGCTGCCTATGAGTATGAAATTTGGCAATTATTAAATGACACACAACTGAAGAGGGTCTTCAACAATTCGAGCGACAAGCTGCCGCTGCCACGCCTTGTTTTTGTGCGTTTCGGCCTAAACCACAAATCAGTTTTACCACCAAATCAACGACAACTACATGACAGCTACACACACAGACACACAAATATTCTCTCACACAAACAGAAACTTATAAACGAGTCAGAGTCAGAGCCATGCCTCGGTTGAAGTTGTTTCTCTGCCTGCCTTTTAAAATGACACTGATTGGGTGTGAGTGTGTGTGTGTGTGTATCTGTGTATCTGTGTGTGTGTGTGTGCTGCTTAATGATTATTTGACGCCATATTTGATTGACGTGCGTCTGTTTGTGTGCGCTGCTCGTTATGTCTCTGCTCGCTTCCTTATAAATATTTCTTATTGTATATATTTGATTGTGCGTACAATCTGTGTCTGTATCTGTGTGAGTTCATGTCTTCTCTGTTGTGTGTGTGTGTGTGTGTGTGTGTGTGTGTGCGTGTTAATGGCCGCCACAACCACAGGGCACTTATCAATTTTTCGCCTTAGCCAAAATGACACTCGGGGCGTGTGTTTCTCCACAACCGTCGCAGTTCCAGCCGTATTATCAAGTATTCCCATAACTCTTAAGTGCGAGTGTGTGTGTGTGTCTGTTTGTCTCTGTGTGCGTGTGACAGTTATTTTTCGATGACGCAATGCTAACGGTAACGCAACTAACGCCAGATTATAATTTGTTAATTAGCATTCAAATCAATTAAACGCATGTCAAGTGTCGTTGAAAGGTGAGGAAATAAGGTTAAAGTTATTTTCGTAATGCGTCCAATTCTGTTTATAACTTGCGACTATTGATTGACGACCAAATACTTCATGTTTATATTCTGAGGTAGAAATGTATATTTAAATTGTTTATATCGTACACACACAAGCCTTATAATGGTGTTTACTAATTTTTTTATTCGGTATATTTAAGATACACTTTTATTTTCGCTTCTATTTGTGTTACTAGCCACGTATTCCTTTAATTATAATCCATTTCTGAGTACTTTAGCCCTATTATGGCAAAACTTCTCTACATACAAACTTTTTTGTTTTGCTATCAGATATCAAAATTATTGTTGTTGTTGATGATATAAATCTTGAACAGGCAACATAAAATTTACCATGTGAAAATCAATCGTCTCTTTTGTCTAGTCTTGGCAGCTTTAATTTTTGCCCCACATTTTATTTATTTTAATAGAAATTTCACTCTCAGCTTAAGCTCGAAGGTTGTTAAGAAATTCTAGGAATAAATCCCAAATTCTCCTTTGGCATAACCAGCTTTAGTAACAAGTGAATATCGAATTAACATTGTTGCAGCATCAACGTTAAAAGTCCCGACGGATTTTATTTGTTCCTAAATTCAACACAAAAACGCACTTTACCATCAGCTTCAATAACTGTGTTAATTGTTTTATATGTACTTTTTGCGATTATCGAATGATATTCTAATGCAATATGAATAAATACACCTACAATTCGACGTAGAAAATCAGCGTTCGATAACTAGAATTGTTGCATAGTTTGCGAGTTAACTGTGCAACTAATTGTTAACTACAAATTGAGCATATTCCTTCCTTTAATCAGTTTGCCATCATCCTGTCTGTCGCATGAGCATTTCACGATTATTCAAGTTGAGACTTTTGCCAGCGCCTGCAGCGATTTCTCGTTGTCAACGCTTGTTCACACACACACACACACACTCATAGAGGACATGTGTGTGTGTGTGTGTGAAATTGCATGTGTGTGAGTGTATGGATAAACTATGTAGAGTCCTTGAAAAATATGTAAGCCATACAAGCGTAATGCCAGCGGCTAAAAAAGTTAACAGTTGACATAGTTTAGAGTTGCTTGGCCAGACGATGGGCGAATGCAAGAGAAACGAGCGGAGGCAGAGGCGGAGGCGGGGGTGGAGGGGGAAGCGAGGTTCAACAGCCACCACGCAGAGGCCGTTGAATGTGGAATGAATGAATGAATGTCTTAATAGCGTGTCAGGCAGTTGTTGTTGTTGTTGTTGTGGTAGTTGCTGGATGAAAATTGGTGCCAAACTAAATGAATTTAATTGCCGCTGGATATGAAAGTAATTATTTTGCTGTAGCTTGTGCATAGACACAGCAAGCGGAGGGCTGGGCCCAAGGAGGAGGAGGAGGAGGAGGAGGAGGAGGCGAGGGGGACAACGAACAGAAAGAGATGGCGACCGAGGCTGAGGATGTGAATGCGGATGAGAGCCAAGCACAGGCAGCTAAAACGCAGCGAGGCCAAAGGCGCTTGTCTCTCGCTCTGAACATGAGTCTCTACGAGTGTGTGTGTGTGTGTGTGTGATGTTTGCTTAAGTGAGTGTGTGTGTGTGTGTGTGGATGCCATCGATGCGCTGCACTTGCACTTAACAGCAAAACTGACGTAGGCAAGCAAATCGAGCACACACACACACACACACACACACACGTACGCCGCCCTCGTCACGCCCCCTTCGCCGTCCACGCACAGTTTGAGAGCAACTGCAAATTGCCCCGCGGATATTTTGAGTTGTTCTTTAATTTATTCTCTTTTTGTGCGTTGTCCTTGCTGTTGTTGTGTTGCTGTTGCTGTGTTGCTGTGTTGCAACTGCAGCCCCTACAAAAGGCAACCATGTCGTCTATGCCCATGAGTGTGTGTGTGACTGTGCGTGTGTGTGTGACAGTGTAATGTCAGTTGTTTACATGGCGGCCCCTGTTTTGTTGCCTAGATCAAGTTTTTATGCTCGCTGCCGTTGTTAGTTCGCAGACCTTGTAACACTTTCGATCACACCTGATTTGCGAGTACCCGTTGCAAATTAGCATTCGATTCAATGCAATTCAAGTGCACTTGCAATTAGAATGCTGACTGTTGTTGTCGCTGACAATTGCCCTGACATTAAATTTAACTAAAGGTAATCAATACCTTTTGCATGTGAATTCGGAAAAAAGAAAGACTTTGGACTGCAGCGAAATAGTGATATAAGATCCTGATGAATACGCGCTATAAAAATTAGAATTGATCTTTCTCTCTTAAAGTAGAGTTTGCCAGTTAATGATAATTGTTCTTCCTGGAAACTATTATCATTAGAATTAATTGATATTAAATTAGGCTTAAAAAACACCAAATCTATTAAAAGCAATTGAAATCAAAGCCCCTTTTAAATGCAGTGAAAATACAAAACAGTTTCTTCGTTAGTCCTTCGATCGTATATTTTGATTAGGCTTACTTTTATTCGCACTCGGGATCAGCGGGATCACACGTTGGTGGCTGAGGAGGTGGTGGTGGTGGTCGGGGTCCGTGTGGGCCATGGGGGCCGTGATGATAGCCTGGAGGTGGGTAGTAGATGGGATACCATCCCCAGATTGGTGGTGGGTAGGGTGAATGGTGTCCATGACCAGGATGAGGAGGATAGTTTGGATGATTGGGATGATTTGGATGCGTAGGAGTGCCAGGGTGATCGGGATGGTGGGGACGGTGAGGACGCTGTGGCTTTGGCCTTGGCTTAGGCTTGGGCTTGGGCAGATATACCACGTTGCTGTCGGAGCTGGAGCCCTGAACGACCAGAGTGCAGAATGTGGGGGAGGGTTCATCGACGGGATTCTCTGGCTCGTTGGGTTCACCCTCGTTGCCCATTTCATCTTCGTAGCCGTGATGGCCCAGCGATTTCTCACCATCATCATCGGAGGAGATCACGCAGAGTGGATAGACTTTCTTGGACTTCTTCTTCTCGTAGTCGAAGAAAGAGGGAATATAACCGGATGAGGACAAGCCCGTCTTGTGGGCCAGATGCTTGATGCCATTCAAGGGGCTGCTGAGCAGACGAGCCTCAGAGACCTCGCCCTGCTCGTTGGTCAGCTTGAGAAGCTCATCGTACTCCTCCCGCGTCACCTGATGGAAACGCAGCACTTGCGACCTGGGAGCTGTCGATTGTCGAGTGTGGAGAGAATGATTGATATATGTATTATCCCATACTGAATGATAGACAACTTACCAGCATTGGCTGCAATGGCGCAGAGCGCGATCACTGCCACAAGTTGTAGGATCTTCATAACCGCCTAGTTCAGCGATCGCCGCGATAGAATAGCTTTCAACAGGCCCGACAACATATTTATACCGACTTTAGCTATCTCTGATTTTCGTATCGACAGTTTTGATGGCCCTGAAGTGCCATTGCCCATTATCATTCAAATCAGTCGCAGCTTAATAGTTACTAAAGTGCCCCGCCCTTTACCCAACTTTAACTATACCACCGTAAGCGACAATGTGGGTTTAATATAATCGCCGTTCCACATTCTCTAAGAATTCGCCCAATGTCGATTTCCACTTGAATGAACCAAGCCCCTAATTGGGTATGCGTTGCTTTCGTCTTGGCCAAAAAATTACAAAACCAAAAAAAAAAAAAAAAACATGAAATAAAATAAGAACATGAGAGATTATACTTAATAGCCGATGCCTTTATGCGATAACTGTTTATTTATGGTCCATTTCGCTCAACGAGCAACGACAACCAGCGAAATGCTTTCCCATTCAATGGTCTGCGATCTAAATATTGGCTTGGATTCGTGCCATCCATTCAATAATAAATATGGCAATACGAGTAGCTCCATTCTTGGTACTGGCCTACAATGGTACCATCATTAAGGAAGCTGCAAATTAAAGAATTCTATTCTTATTTTTTAGTCTCAAAAGCATTTTGGTAAGCACTCATCGTTTGAAGCAAGTGGCTTATTAAGTTATTCTTTCCAATCAAGGAATTAAAAGTCACACACGTTTCCCATTAACTTCTTCGGAAATCGAATTAATTTGACATATTTTACAAGTCTTCTCAAACTTATAGCCAAACCATTTCTTAAACACTTTCTTTTATTTTATTATACAAGATTTATTTTCATTTATTGAGTTAAGTTATTGGTATAACAAAATATTATTTTCTATTCTTAAATTCAAAATTTGTCTATGGGTGATTTTATTTATTGTATCAGATTAAAACGGTTTGATTTTATATTTATTTAATAACAGATTTATTTAATGAATATTTCATGAGAGCTGACAACTAAAAAGATTCAAAAGTAAAAAATGCTGAGTTCGACTAAGTAAAAAAATTATATATTATTAGATTTAATAACAAACAATAAAATTCTTTAGTTTTTAGAATCTTAATACAAATAGTCTTCAAAATATACTTTCCAGAACTAGTTCAACATTTGCATTGCGCAAAATGAATTTCCTGACCAGAATCATCTATTTTGGTAATTCTATATAAATTCCATAAAAGTAACTTCATGCCTACCAAAGTCATTTAAGATCTTAATTAACTAGCTTTAGGATCAATCATAAAAGTTCCATTAAAATAAGTCAGATATTCCACACCAACAGTACAGTAAAAGTTTTAATTTATTTTGTATATTATCAGATCATAGCAGACTTAGATTTTAAACTATTTGTAATATTCTTGTTCATAGCTGTCATCAACCTCGCCTTCCACTTCGTATGCCTCCTCGTCCTCATCCTCCTCCTCCTCGCCGTGCTCCAGCTCAGCGCCCTGCTCGTAAAATGGATACGGCGGAGAATATGTTGAAGGGGGTCCGTAGGGTCCGTATTGAGGAGCTGGAGGATAGAATGACTGTTGGCCGAAAGAGGGAAATTGGCCAAAAGCGGCCGGATTGCCAAGGGCGCTGTAGGGATTGTAGGGATTCTGGGGATAGGCACCGCCATAGGGGCTGCCATATGGGCTGCCATAGGGACTGCCATAGGCACTGCCGTAGGAGTTGCCATAGGGAATTGGTGGTGGAGGAGGTGGGGGAACGCCAAAGGCGCTATATTGACGTGAAGCGCCAGCGATTTCAGACGTCTTCTGCTTTTGCACCTTCGACTTGGGCTTGGACTTGGACATGTTGTCTTTCTGGCTCTTGGACTTCTTCACCTTGGGAGCAGGAGTTGTTGTGGCCACAGGACGCTGCTCGCTGCTCTCAGTTGCGATAGGAGCTGGTTCAGCAGCAGCAACTGCCTCGATGGCTTGAGGCTCTATTGGCAGCTGTCGCTCAGGCACAACAGCGGCATTGTTCTCGTGGTACCAGTAGGGAGCAAAGCTGGGATTGTTAACGGCTGCCTGGCTCTCTAGCGAAGGATCCTTCTTGAGCACCACGATGCAGTTGATGACGGAATCCTCATCGGAAGCTGCCTTTCCCTCCACAGCACGGGGTTCACTCTCATCGCCAATGGCCTCCGACAGACTGCGCTTCATCACGCACAAGGGCTGGCCGTCGATGTCGATCTTGGCCACCTCCGAGCGACTGGTGGTGGTCAGACCCATGATGCGCAGCAGCGAGTTCCAGCCGTTGTCGAGACTGTTGCGCACAGCCGTGAATCCAGCGCTAGTCAAACGCGCTTCGGAGATGACGTTCTTGCCATTGGTCAGCTGCAGCAGCTTCTCATATTGTTCCTCATTGATGGGATAGACGCGGACTAATTGCTCCACCTTGGAGGGGGATTCCGCCACAGCCTGCTTATCCGTTGGGGGTGCTGCGAACGAGAGTTGAAGTTAAAATTCCCTGGCTAGCAATAGAAACTACGCACCCGCCTCGGGGCAACTCAATGTGGCCAGAACGAAGAGCAGGCTCAGATAGCGAAGCACGCTCGATTGCATTGTGATGCTGTTGTTTGCCAAAAACCAGCGCAAAATGCCAAGATACTAAGATTCATCTGGCCTGCGACGGTTTTATTTATACATTCGCATTGGCATAAAATGCTCAGCCACAAAATGAAAAGAAGACAACGGTAAATATGAGCCAAATATTGCAATTAACCGCATAAGGAATGGACAACTTGACGACGACTACGACAGAGACAGAGACAAATCCATTTCAATAAATTAAGTGGTCAATCTGGCACACATTCGATCGAGTCGAGTCAATGAACGCATTAAAGCCCCGTCAACATCACTCCACTCAAACTCAAACTGAACCAGAAGATGTCATGGCACTTGGAACTACATATCTTAGAACAGGTTCTACGAATAAACAGCGCATGTCTGAGCAGAGCCTATGACGTTTAATTTGTTGCGACAAATGCTAATGAGCATAACGAATTTGTCAGATTGTTTCCAAGTCGAAGATGGAATTAATGCCAAATAGATTAAAAATCATCGTTTAGCCGATTGACATCTGATTGTGGGAATAACACAATAACAGTACTTTAATTTATGTGCATATGATTCCATCGCCGCCAAGCGATACTCTTACTTCTGAGCGGGCACTTTGATGTGTTGATGAGGTATACATTAATCTAATTTCGCTTACAATTTTTGTTCTTCCTCAGCAATTGTATCCAAAAGGTTGATGAAGATTGTGTGAGCGAAAGTTTTGTTTTCACTTTAGATTCATTGTGCTGAAAGTTGAATTTATTAGCCACATCAAGAAAAGAAGTAGAGCTCTCTTAATTCTTCTATTCAATCACAAAGCTAGAGTATTTCAAATTCTTTATGCCCAAGATCTCGATCTCAGTTCTGGTTTTTCTGTTCATTTTACGAATTCTTCAATAATCAATGCCATGTCAAGCGTGCTGAAAAAACACACCCCCAAAATAATACACATTGTTTTGGTAATTTTTCTAACTCATAATTATATTTTACTTATTTCATTTAAATCTCTTGCTGCGTGTGTGAGTGTTTGTTTGTATGTAAGATTACCTAAATATGCATGTGTATATGTAGTTACAATGCTGCGACACATATGAAGAAACACTTAGTTTATTGTATCTCTTTTTGATAGACTGTTAATGATCTCTATAGACTCGGCTCTGTCGCTTATAGTTAAAAGATAAACTGACACATTACAGCTTAAGATATGCGTGTGTGTGTGTGTGTGTGTGGGTGTGTGTGAGTGGGTGTCTGTGTACGTGTACATACATACATATATATATTTCCTTTTTTTTATGCTTAATATAAATATTAGTTATCGTCTGACCATTTAATGCAAAATTAATTATAAGTAATTTATGTATTTACAGAGTGTAGTCATTACTTAATTATCTATCTGTCATAAACACACACACACACCCACACACACACCCACAAACACACACACACACAGATGCACACACACAAACATATCAATCATTTATATCCAACAAACAGCATCACAAATCTGGTGCCCTGTTTTCCACACTTTGTGTCCTTTTTCCTTTTCCTTTTACGTTTTATAAAATTCTCACTAATTCGGTTTATTTATTCTTGCTGAAATATATCTTTTGTTGTTTGTTTATAAATAGTTTACTCTCGTTTTGCTGTTGTGTGTTTATGCCAATTGGATTCTTTTGATTTTGTTTTTATTTTTTTGGTGCCGCAGTTATCCAAATGAAAACAGATATAACATTTAAATTGTATGTAGCTTTCATGTTCGGTTTTAATAATATTTAAGAGTTAATTAAAACTACAGTTTGCTACTAATGAATTTATTTACAGTGCTCGCATTTCCATCAATTTCCAGCCAATCACCACTTACCATCAATTTTCATTCAGCCTGCGTTAAGCACAATTATAAATCGCATTTCCATATGCTCTTCAATCAGCCAAAACTAATTATCTCTCTGGGGATGCCCTATATACATGTACTATCGAACCCAATTGCAAAGCTTTTAACAAATTGTTCAATACGATTTTCTACTACTTTTATTATTGTGTTTCATTTCATTTTCTCTTTTTTTTTCTTTTTGTGTACGTGTTTTCAATGTGACACTTTAATGATACCGACAATGCTGATGAATTGAGTAGCCAGTGAATCGTTATGCATTTATTTAAATTTCGATTCTTTCATTGTTACCCTTGCAGATAGCTTTCCACTCGACTGAAGTGATAAGAACTAAACGATTCATATCGATAAAAATAGAAAAAAATAATGCAAATATAGTTCGAATTGGACAGTGGGTGAAATTAAATTTTTCAATTTAGGATTTATTTCGAGTCCTTACTTGTAATAAATCTATTGCAATTCAAAATAATTTTATTTAGTTAAATATTAAACTCGAAAAATTGTGGGAATACAATGAAATCGAATACAAAATTAAAAAAATATGTCGAATACCTCTTCTGTGCAGGGTTGAAGTTTTCTGCGTTTTAAATGTGCAAATCAAATGAATATTGAAATCTACGCTGACTATAAAAAATGAGCGAGTTTGAATACACTAAAAACCTGGGGAATGCCATTTATTTACAGCGAATATTTTGTGTTCGTTTCGGTATTTATGCTAATTGAATAACTTTTCACTGGGACTGAATCGAGAGTGTTGTACAGTGAGCGACAAAAGTTTGCAGACGATCGACTGAATATGAAGCATATTTATAGCTAGTAAGTCTTAATTCATAATGAGAATGTCGGTAAACTGTTTCTATTGGCATGTGAAGTGGTGTGCCAACAAATGCGCCAAGTGGTCACAAAAGTTGTAGACACTCATAATTATTTATGGGATTAATCCAGCAAATTTAAAACAATTTATGTTCAACATACTTACATAAAATCAATAGTTCTTAAAAATTTCAATGTGGCGCATTACTTTTGTGACCAACTGTGCATTTGCTGCTCTACATTTGGCTTAACTCTTAACTAATTATCAATATCTGTATATATAAAGAGATACTTATGTATTCTGATTATTTTTTGGGTTTTTTTTTGGCTCTTCTTCATTTGTATATATAGTGTGTGTGTGTTTTATATTTGTGTGTTGTGTTCTCCATGGTTGATTCCGTGTTCCGTCTGCTTGGCTAAACTTAGTCGAAATCGCTTAAAGTTAGAGAGTTTTATTCACTAAGTGCATGTTTATCTGTAGATACGAAATCAATGCGGTCCGATTCGATTCGATGCCATCGTGTCTTCAATTTAACTAATCTCCAGCAACGTTCGCTTCCTTATATCATCATCAGCAGCAGCATCGTCATTATCAATAGCATTGCGATGATTGTAGAGCTCACCATATCCTTGGGGGGGCCATTCCTTCATCTCATGCACTGCACAAGCCGTCGACTATCGAGCCGATTGCTGGGACGGGGGCGGGCACTCAATGTTGTTGTTGCTGCGGTTGCTGCTGATGCTGTTGCAACTACTGTTGCTGCTGCTGCTGCTGTTGATGGGTAGTGTGACAATTGGCTTGGTGGCAACTTTGACAGCTGCAACAGTGCGGCCATTGTCTCAGTCGTCGCACCACTCACATACCAGTGCTGCAGGCAGCAGGAGACGATGCTCAGCAGCATGCAACATATTCCGCAATAGAAGCTGTTGCTGTTGCTGCTCGAATTGTGCTGCATTGCCGCCGGGTGTTCACCTGACAATGACAAAACAAGAACACAAACAAGCGTCAGCATAAATAATAATAAAGAAAGTGCAAGTGAAAGCTGAAAGCATTGTTAGCTGTTAGTTGTTAGTTGTTAATTCTTAATGATGCTACAGCCAGTGAAGCGCATGCGTAAACGGATGCAATTTACTTGAGCAGCTCTTCAGTTGTTGTTGCTGTTGCTGCTGATTACCTCTGTCAGGGCAGGTTCAATCGCCCCGGGCAGACACACACACACACACACACGCAGGCAGGCAGTGTCAAAGGGGCATCTTCAGGCTCGCATCAGAGCACTGATAATATCGACGACTTGCTGCAGTTGCCCCACTTTGCCTGTGCGCATTTCCTGTTTGCCAAACAAGCAACTAACAACGACAACAACACGTTGTTATGTGTTATATGCGCACTTGAGCACACAGAAGCGGTTGCTGCTGCTGCTGTTGCTGCTGTTGATGTTGTTTGTGTGTCTTTCCACCTGAAGCAGCTCTTGATTATTGGCATTTCAGCTCACAAGAAATAATTTCCGCACTTCTTTCATACAATGTCTGCCAACACTTCTTGCCCCTCATCCCCTTGTAGTTGGCATTCAATGCATTCAGTTCAAATGCTCAAATTGCAATGCGCGCGCTCTGCTAACAGGCAACTTCCTGTCATAAACATGCAAAACTGTCAAACACACACATGCATATTCACACACACATACACACACACACACTCAGATACTCACCAATAATTACGTGCACGTAGACGCTGGAGGTTTTTGCCACAGTCGGCACACAGGTGTAGTTGCCGGTGTCGCCGGGCATGGCGCGCTTGATTTTTAATCTATGGAAAACAGTCCAAGAGAGAGAGAGACAGAAAGGGAGAGTGTGAGTGAGAGAGCGACAGCGTAGCATGCACAGTTGGTTAGTTGTTGCTGAAAGTGAATGCGAATGCGAATGCGAATGCCAGCGAATGAATAACCTACTCTATGCCGTGACATGGTGTAGACGCCACATCAAAAGCCTCCTCTTGCCTTGCCCCAATAAGAGGCAAACGTTTTGTACCATCAACATTAAAAACTTTTGCTACTTTATGGTTGCATAGTCCCCCCTATGACTTCAACTGCGACTGCAATTCTGACTCCTTCTCCTAGTGCCAGGCATCTGCATTTTATGGTCGACAGTGTCGTTAGTTAACGGCATAACTGCACAATGAGCCCATGTAGCCTTATAGCCATGTTGCCATAGGCTAAACTCTCAGCTAACCAACTACGAGCTACGAACAAACAGCACTGCACTCCAGCTCCCAGCTCCTCTATGTGCTTCGTTCGTGTCCTGTCCTGTTCCTGCGGACAGTAACTCTGCGACTATAACTTCCGTGGGTGACAGCAAAAACTAAGGCAAATTAAAAGTCACACACGGCTAACTGCAGACAATTGTGTACGAAATTATTGGCCTGCTTGGTAATACACTAAGAAATACCTCTAAATACCGTACATTTCTATAGATATATTTCTCAATATTCTTTTTTTTTTAACATATCCATAATTCTATGCCTAATATTATTTTCTTCTTCTAAAAATGTCTTTTATTTTTAAAATGTATATTCTACATTTGATACTGCTTTACTTATATATATATTTTTAATACACTCTTTATAATTGCCTAGAATTTTTCTACAAATAATATTTATATTTCGTTACTATCATAAACATTATTTATTATGAAATTAGTAATAGATTTAAATTATTTCGGAATATTCTAAATTATTCCCCTAATGTGTACTCAAAGAATTTTCTTGCCTATCTTAATATTTTACTTTGATTTCAGAAGTCTTTATTGTTTTTTTTTTGTTACATTCCTTCTAATATTTTAATGTTTGTTCTATATTTTCTACTCTCAATATTTTACTTACATCTTAAAGGTCTTATTCTAATTATTAATTTCTTTTGCTAACACTCCCTCGAATATTTTAATGTTTGTTCTACATTTTCTACACTTTTTCCTCTCTATAATTCCCAACAATATTTATACGCATAGTATTTAGATTCCCTCTTCTCTCGCATAAGCACCCTGTATATCCTGTGAGATTTAAAGCAATAGCTGGCATTCTCGCTGCTGAGCCACCTCCTGTTCGCGTGTCTGCCATTCTTGGAAAGTGGAAATGTACTTTGCATTTCCGCCTTACAATTTAATTAAGTGCTCGACATTTGAAGGCGAATACTCGAAATGGATGTTCGAGCTTTGTTTTGCAATCACACATACCTGGAAGTCAGGCCATCCGACCAATCATCCTCGACGCGTATCCTGGCCATGGAGCTGTCGATTTCGTTCTCGTTCTTGCTGTCGAGCATTTCGCTGCCTGTAGTTGTTAGGAATGAGCATTGAAATTAAATTGCTTTCTTGTGTGTGTTTGGCAGTAATGGCATTACGCATACGCACCTTTGTACCAGAATATGTTGCCCAGCTCGTGTGGGCCTTGCATAATCTTGCAGGTTAGGTTAATGTCGCTGCCCGTTTTAACCATCAGATCGCTGGGACCAAAGATTTCCGCTTTGAGCTCTGCTTAACAATGCCAAGAAAAACACATAGAGAGAGAGACACATAGAGGGGGAGAAAAATGCAGAACAAAAAGTCACTTAAGTTGAGAACACATACACAGGCACAAAGCGCTGTTTTTGAAATGATAATAATAATAATAATGTTAATGATAACGCCAGACTTGACTCCCTCTCCACCGTCTGTCCGTCCGTCCGTCTGTCTGTCCGTCTGTCTGTCTGACTGCCTACTTTATTACACAGACGCGTGTCTCTATTATGCTGGCGATAAGCTTTTGTTATGCCATATAAAAGCCGCACACAGCGAGAAAATGAGTGGGAGAGAGGGAAATGCTGAATGCGTTGCCCGCCCGTAGCCTGTTGTTGTATTGCTACCTGCAACCGTTATTCTTTCTGCGTCTTTCTGCGTGTGCCACAATGGGGAATTGTCTAAAAATTTGCCGCTTTTCATTTGCTGCGAGCGAAATCAAAGTGTCAACGCTGAAGTGCCTTTTGTTGTTAAAGCCAAACTGTCGAATGATTTCAATTGAAAATGGAAAATTGCTTTGGACAGCACGCCAAATAAGATTTTAGGTGCGAGCTTATGACTTCGACTTGCGACTATCTGTCTCCCTCTGCTGCAAGTATATTATATATCCAGCCAAGAGTCGTGACAGTTGCTATAATGGAATATGTCCCGTTTGAATTGAGCGATGGTGACTTTAAGTTTAGCATTTTGTTGCCTCATTGCCACTAATGTCTGTAAGCGCTTAAAAGCGCACGCCAAAAACTAGCACACACACACACACACACATCTTGCCACGTCACTGTTGTTGCAACAACAACAACACATTGTTTGCTCCACTTTCAACAGCGACAAGCGTACACAGCGTTTTTGCGCCTTTGCAACTTCGGTGCTAAAGAACCGCAAAGCCAGCGTAAATAAATTGCAACCGACGACTTCGGCGGCAACAACAACTGGAACTGCAACTGCAACTGAAAGTGGAACTTTAACTGAAGAGGAAGCTTTGGGAGAGTGAGTGCGAGGCAGGGGGAGGTGGAAGGGCACTCGGCTGCCGAGTCTGTACAGCTGATGCTTTGGCACTCTTTCCTCATGCCCTACGATTGACGTGGCTAAGCTGTGCTTTGCTCTCCACTCCTTCTCCTCCTCTGTAGTTCCCTTCGGCTGCCATTCAATCGAGCAGCAACCAAAAACCATTTGGCAAAAGTGTAACGCAAAAAGTGTTGCATACTTTTGGGCTCTCGCTGATTTGCATGAGCTTAATATGCGCTCTATTCGTGTATGAGTCTAAAGGCGCTCCCATAAATTGCCATGCGAGGGTTGCCCAAAGCATTTGCCTAAGCCACCGAGCCGTATCTGATGACGATAGCGCCATGAACAGCTTGAATCGAAAAGTTTTTAATGCTTCTGCAGCATGTTTTATGCTTAATTGTATCTGTCGTGCCCATTTACCTTGAATTTTATTATTTTTATTTATTTTATTGCAGCAATTAAGAAAGTCAAATTTGGCTTATATTTTTGTCATTTTAGAATGTTTTAAAATTTGCTTAACATAATTTGTTGGTTAGCAACAGAATATTTCCAGCTGATTCAGGTGTGCAAAAAGTGAACTCATCACTTGCACAATAATAATGGATGAGCGGCAGTCTCAGTTGTACAATACGACTGCTTTTATATTTTAACCATTTCCGCTGACCGATTAAAGAGCCATATTTAGTTTCAGTTATGACTACGGGGTTGGGTTTTAATATTGCATTACCCTGATATTACAAAAAATATGTTTATTTTTATGATTGTGTGTTAAGTGTTAATAATTTTGTGATTCGCGTTTGATTAAATGATTTTATTGGTTTCAGTTATGCAAGGCGGCTGCAAATCGAAATTAAGCGAATCGAAATGTACTTTTTGAAATTTGGGTTATCAACTTTAAAGTGAGAATACATCCCAACTAAAATTTACGAACGCAGTTTGTCGTATATATAATGCATCTTGGTTTTTGAAACACAATCGATTAATCGTCATAAAACTATATATATTTTCTATTACGTACTTAAATTGAAACATTTAATGCAAACTTCAAAATTAAAACTTCAACGGAACCGTATCCTTCCGATCTAGAGTTGTCCACACTAGTCTCAGACCATTGCCGTCATTGATTGTTGGAACAAAATATATATTCACAATAAAGTGTTATTTAAAAGTAAATTGTTTGGTTTTTTTATGGAAACAATTGTCTGTTTATAAGTTTTGTTATTATTTTAATCACACTGCTCGCCAATTGCTATAATCAAAATTGAAAACTATTTAAAGCCAATTATTGGTCATTCAGGCGTACAAAAATATAAACTTGTTACCTTTAAAACAGTATTATCAGGTTCTGCCGTGCAAGCAAGCGCAAATCGTAACTATGCGAGTCTCATTGATATTTGCTACACTACTTGGAATTTGGATCTTCAGTTATAACGTGAGTGATTTCTATACAAAATTTAAATTGTCATTTTTTTCCATTGAATTTAGAATGCTTCTGAAGTAAAATTAACGAATGCCATATGTCAGACATATAATGAATCGTGGTTTTTGATTCACCATTGTCGTCTCCGAGCAATTAATCGTCACAAAACCGTATTCAACTTTAATGGTACAGTTCTGCATCCTGCTTATCGCATCGGCTTGAAAGGTCGCATTTTAAAGAAAGCAAATGGTTACAAACCCTGGCTCTACAATGTAAGCCTTGATATTTGTCAATTTGTAAATAAACCTTATAATCCGGTTGCCATAATATTTTATGGAATGCTTAAAAGGCATACAAATTTCAACCATTCGTGCCCATATATGGTGAGTACCAAATGTTAATATTGTCGTTTAAAAAACTAGATTAATGTATATTTACAGGGTCCACAGATTGTTGATGGATTTCATATGCAATATGAGAAATTTCGAGTTCCTTGGCCTGGAGGTGAATTTATGCTTGAAATCGATTGGCTTTTTGATAGAAAACGACAGTTTTCCACGAATATTTACTTTATAGTCGATGAGACTATTTGAATATCAATAATACAAATTGTGAAGTTATTTTATCGAATTAATTGTCTCTGCGGAAGTAAAACTTTTCATTTGATCATACTGTACGCTGATAACCGTTTTGACCCCTATATATTATTTCAAGCTTCAAACTCATAACAAATTTTTTACATGTTCGATATGTATTCCAAAATTAAACCTCTTATTGGAAAAACGTGTGTTTAATGACGCATATTTTTCGTGCTTAAAAAAAAACCCCTATAAACTATTTTTTAATTTTTAAGTTCGTTTAATTTGTATTTGCCAATTGTATATTTCAACCAATTCCGCTGACGGGCTTAAATGTCAAATTGAGTTATGATTACGAGGTTCGGTTTTAAAATGATATTAATAAAACAAATTTATTTTTTCATGATTGCTATTTAATAGTTATGCACTTTGATCAGATTCATTTCATGCTTAGGAACAGAACAAAATTTGGTGATTTGCGCGAAAGCAACTTTATTTGCATCAGGTTCAGTTTAAAATGCGAGTGCAAATCAAAACTATGCGAATTTTTTTTTGCGTACTACTTGGAATTTGGCTATTCTGCTATAACGTGAGTATTTTTATAAAATTTAAAAATTGTCATCTAATTTTTATTAAAAATTGTCATCTTATTTTTATTAAATGCAGAATGCTTCCCAAGTAAAATTTACGAATGCCATTTGCCAGACATATAATGAATCGTGGTTTTTGATTCACCATTGTCGTCTGCGAGCGATTAATCGCCTCAAAACCGTATTCAACTTTAATGGTACAGTTCTGCATCCTGCTAATCGTATCGGCTTGAGTGGACGCTTTTTTAAGAAAGCAAATGGTTACAAACCCTGGCTCTACAATGTAAGCCTTGATATTTGCCAATTTGTAAATAAACCTTATAATCCGGTTGCCATAATATTTTTTAGTATGCTTAAAAGGCATACAAATTTCAACCATTCGTGTCCCTATATGGTGAGTACCAAATATTAATATTATTGTGTAAAATACTTAATTTATATTAAAAGGGTCCTCAGATTGTGGACGGGTTTCATATGCAATATGAGATGTTTCGAGTTCCTTGGCCAGGAGGTGAATTTTTAGTTGAAATCGACTGGTTTTTTGATAAAAAGCGACAGTTTTCAACTAATATTTACTTTATGGTCGAAGAGACTGTTTAAACAACAATAATATACAATATGGTGTAATTAAAATTTAAGTGATTTTCTTAAAAATTTGATGAGTAAACTAAACATATACAAAAAGTGACCTTTTGTCGTATTAATATCAGTTCACTTGGAAAACGTTCAGCGTGTTTACTTTATGGACTCAAATGCAGTTAATCCACGACAATTCGAATTATTCTAACTTCCCCTGCTTTTAGTGAGCATTCCTTTGATTCCTAGATTTCCTGACGATATTTGGTACAGCGTTCCTAAGACTTACGATGAGTCGCAATGAAGCGTTATTTCCGAATGAAGACATGAGTGTAGTTATAAGCGGGAGTCTTCTATAAAGGGTTTTGATTGTCTTCGATAACCTTTTTTTGTTGTTTTTGTTGTTGTTGTTGTTGCCTTCCTCTGATATTCCGGAGGCGATCGCAGTCATAATATAATATTATACAACTGTGATTAAACATAATTTAAGTAAGTATTTCGCGAAATGGATTCCAATCGCGAGTTGGTATAATATGATGGTACAACAAATACTGCGATTTTTCAAATTTTTTAAACATCAATGATATTAAATTAAGTTTAAATAAAATTATTTTTATTATTTTTTGTTATGAAAATGTTTGATTCTATATAAGTTAAGTTAGTATTTTAATCACACTGGTCACCAGTTGTTTTAATCATAATTGTACACTATTTGAAGCCAATTATCGGTTATTCAGGCGAGCAACAAAATAACTTTTTTTCCATCAGTTTCTGCCGTAGAATTCTCAACAATGCGCGTGGCATTCATAATTGCTGTACTACTAGGAATTTATCATTTCAACTATAAATTGAGTCGTTTCTTTATTGTAGTTAAATTGTCATGTTATTTAGAGGGCACTCAGATTGTGAAGGGATACGAGAATGTTACGAATCCTTTCGAGGTGAATTTTTATTTGGAATGGATTGATTTTTTATAAAAAGCGACAGTTTTTGAGTAATGTTTACTTAATGGTTGACGACACTGTTTAAACAATCATAATAAACAATCATAATAAATAAACATAAATTAAGGTATATTATGGAAATAAGCGCCTGAATGTGAGTAAAAGTATTATTTTAACCATTTTGCTGCATACGCTGATTGTCATTACCACAACTACATGGATATGAAGGTGCACAGGGTCTGTAGATTTGGTTGTATTCACCTAAAATAGTTACCGGGTATCTTACAGTCGAGCAGTCTTTTTTTTCTTGTTTTAGTGTATCTACCGGGCTTAAGAGGCAAATTGAGTTTCAGTTATCGTTACGTGGTTTGGTTATAATTTTATATTAAGCTGATATTAATATTAATATTTATTATGATTGCTATTTAAGTGTTATGCACTTTGATCGGCTTCATTTGTTGATTAAGAGCAGAACCAAATCTGGTATTTTAGGCCAAAATAACTTTATTAGCATCAGTTTCAGTTGTGCAATGCGAAATGCTAATCGAAAAAAGAGGAGTCGCTATGATAATTGCAATACTAATTGGAATTTGCTTTATTAGCTGTACCGTAAGTTATTTCTTGACAAAATTCAAATTGCCATCTTACTTCAATTGAATGCAGAATACTACCCAGGTAAAATTTACGAACGCAGTTTGTCGTACATATAATGAATCTTGGTACTTGATACACGATTGCCGTCTACGGGCGATTAATCGCCTCAAAACCGTATACAACTTTAATGGTACAGTTCTGCATCCAGCTTTTCGCGTTGGTGTGAATCTGCGCCTCCTAAAGAAAGCAAATGGTTATAAGCCTTGGCTCTACAATGTTAGCGTTAATGTTTGCCAATTTATGAATAAACCTTACAATCCGGTTGCAATAATATTTTACGGAATGTTCAATAAGTATTCGAATTTCAACCATTCGTGTCCTTATATTGTGAGTACAAATATTAATATTATCTCTTCAATAACTAGAATTTTATTTAAAGGGTCCTCAGATTGTTGACGGATTTCATATGGAATATGAGAAGTTTCGAGTTCCATGGCCAGGAGGTGAATTTTTACTTGCAGTCGATTGGTTTTTTGATAAAAAACGACAGTTTTCTACGAATCTTTACTTTATGGTCGAAGAAACTAATTAAAAACCAAAAATAAACAATTAATTGTCATGAAATCTACATTTGTTAAGTTTTTTATGATTATTGTCGTCTCCTAATAAGTGAGGCTATTATTTAATAATACGATATAATGTAACTGCGAACTGTGACAAGCTACAAGATATTCATTCGAAAATTGCAAGCAGTGCGCTATTTCTGCAAGCAGTATTCGAAAATATTGATACAAGCAGTGTTTGCAAGTATCACCGCAAGCAGTAATTAAGAGATCAGTTGAGAATGCTTTGCAACAATTATAATAATGTGCAATAAAATTTGTATCTGCATATTGACGTAATGAGCTTTTAGCGCTAAAAGCAATTTACATATTTTACCTTAATTGTTGATTCCCTGATATCGATTTTGACCAATTGTAAATAAATAACCAATTTAATAAGATACAAATATTTTGAATGCCTATTCGTCTTAACATGTTTCAGTTGTACTAGCTGAGTGCAAGGCGTAGTTATGGCGATCGTTTGGATTATAATTGGAATACTGACAGTGAACCTGTTGAGTTTTCATGTAAGTTCCGTGCTTAGGCAATTAAATTTTAAAATTATTTATTACTGAATATACGTAGAACGCAACATAATGTAAGATGACGAATGTGATTTGTCGCACTTATAATGAATCTTGGTTTTTGATTCATAATTGCCGTCTACGCGCGTTAAGTCGCTATAAGACAGTGCTGAATTTTAATGCAACCGTTTTGCATCCTGCATATCAAATTAGTTTGGAAGCACGCTTCCTGAAGAAGGCCAGTGGATATAAACCTTGGCTCTATAAGGTCAGTCTTGATGTTTGCCAGTTTTTAAACAAACCATATAATCCGGTTGCTATCATATTCTACAAAATGGTCAAGACATATTCAAATTTCAATCATTCGTGTCCCTATGTGGTGAGTAGTTATACTATAATTAAATGCATTGTTTACTTAACATGATTTTTTCTCAAGGGCCCTCAGATTGTTGATGGATTTCATACAAAGTATGAGATGTTTCGAGTTCCTTGGCCAGGAGGTGAATTTTTAATTGAAATCGATTGGTTTTTTGATAAAAAACGACAGTTTTCAACGAATATTTATTTTATGGTCGAAGAGACTGTTTAAACAACAATAATATACAATGAAGCCTAATTAATTGTTTTTATTCCATTATAATTTTTGTTGTTCGCAATGCTGGATTGTATTTCACTGCTAAAAGTACAAAGTCACTGCTAATAGTTACAAAAATGCATTAGAAAAATTCTTCCACTAACTAAACTTACATGGAAAAAGTCATTAGGTTTTTTACGTACAAACATAAAACCGATGTTTGCTTAGAATGATTTATGGCAGGTAGTAATTTATAAATATTGATGCTTATTAAAATGCTATTAATCCAAGACTTAATTGCTTTATTCATAAAACTTGCATGTTTTGTATCCATTTAGCTGAAGCGATACGATCGTATACTAATCTTAATTTTCTTTTTTTTAATTTTTTCTGTCAAACTATTTTGCTAGTTGTAATAATGCTTTCATATACAAGTTAGCTAAACTTGAAATGATGATCCATCGTTTGTACGACAATAATCTGAACAAAGACTATAATGTTTTTCCTGAGAATCTAACTGAGTAAATGTTAATCTAAATTAAATGTCAAGTTTTTGTAATAATACACTGCCGAAAGTGGAAAAAGAACCCCGAATGGAATTCGAACATGCCAGGCGATTATCTGGTTGCTTTATGGACCCGCAGAGGGTGTTGACTGTGCATTATTCTTGCAGCTCCCTGCTGCTTGTTGTTATTGGGGTCGTAGTTGAAGAAGTAGTCGATGTTGTTGGTGGTGTTGGTGTCGTTGCTGTACCTGGCAAAACAATTGTGGCAGGAAAAGCTAAACCTCTCGCCTATGACTTTTGCCGCTGACTTGGCTACAGCAGTTGGCCCAAATGCGCGCAAACAAAGAGCAAGAAAGCCAAAAATTATTGCCGCACACATGCAGCTGACAACGCGCTCAGTTTGCTCCCACAACCGCACTTTCCGCCCCCCTCCCTTCACTCCATATACGTGCTGCTGTGTGTTGGTTAATTCATGTGGCACCACGTCTATGTATGCAGGTGTTAACACTGTGTGTGTGTGTGCCCGCATGTACATAACTGTGCTTTCGTTTTAGCCAAGTTTGCCATTCTTGCATTGCCTGCTGACAACGCTCGGAATATATGAGAGAGTTTTTCCTTTTTCGCATTCTCGTTGCCGCGCTAATAATAGAAATATACTTGCAAGTTGCCCTCGAGGGCAAATTGCTTATTTAACAGTAATTAGATTAACTGTTTGCGGCAATTGGCGATTGCTTTGCCACCAAGGAGGCCACCTGCATTATGGATGTCGAGCGTTTAGGCCAAAACCAATGGGGTCAACTGCCCAGTATGCCTGCCGTCTAAGCGCAATTCCTGTTATTGGCCCAGCTGTTTGAAGTTTTCATTAGTTGACCCAGGCCCAGGCACAACACACAGGCAGGCCAAAACTCTGCCGAGTCCACGCTCCACACGTTTTGGCCACATTCTGCTGGCCACATGCCAAGGGGGAAAAAACACGATAAAGGCAGCTGGCAAACAGAACTCAGAACTCAGCTCGACAGAGTCTTGTTTACACGCCGAGTCAACGACGGGGGCAACAAAAGGGAACTCGTACAACCAGATAAGGCCAACACAAAGACAGACAAGCAGTCAGACATATAGACAGCCCGCGAGACGAGAGGAGGAGCGTGAGACGGCTGGAGAAAAGTCATGAAAATGCATTTTCATTTTTCTTGATTTCGCGCATAAAATGCGCATAAGCCTATGCCCATAAACATAAACATTTGGAGCAATGAACTTTGCGCATGGCATACTTTTGGGCGCTACAATGCAGCTAGGCCTGTTATGCTCTGCACAGTCAACTGGCAGAGGGTATGCCAGACTAGAACAACGCTGAATTCAATGAATACACAGCAGCCAATGCACTTTGTGTTCAATCAGAAAAATGAATTAAAAGACAGTTTCTGACATATTAAAATACTGCATTGAATGCAACTTATTTTGAATATTGATATTTATGAAAAAAGGACTTTATTACTTTTTTGAAATATCAATCAAAGTCAGCAATATTAATATTTCTGAAAAATAATCGCGAAAATTGCTCGAATTTTGCTTTGTGTTCGTTTTATTTTTTTTGCCAGCTATAGGGTAGCCTGTGGACAGTCCTTTTGCCGTATTTACTATTGCGCTGTGGCTGCTGCTGTTGTAAAAATTTATTGCCTCGCATATGTTGATGTATGTTTGCACACATGTACAACATATACGAGTATTTATTGCCCAGTTCTTGTTCTCGTTCTCGTTCGCATTCGCATTCTCGTGCTCGTTTCGCAGCGCTAAGTGACATACAACAATTTAACAGTTTTGCTCCCTTTTTTGGGGTCAGATTTAAAGCATAATTTAAGTTGTGTTCTTTAAACACATCCCCTGGCCATTAATCTTGAGTCTCGAAACGCAAATTGCTTGGAATTAATTGTCAAATCAAATAAATAAATTCAATTTGTAAAAGTCAGTCGCACAATTGATTGGAATATTCTTAAGAATTTTGCGCGGGCCTTGTCAAAATGGCCCGAACAAAAGGTCCCAATGAAATGCCAAAACATCATTATCATCATCACCATCATCGTCATCGTCATCGCCGTCTGCCCCAGACAGTGGCCCATAATCATAAGCGCGGCAATGTCCTTCGTGCCTTTGCCAATTTCATTCTTCTGATTATTATTATTATTATTATTAATAATTCGGGAGACATTAATCATGCGTCTAGCAAGCGCTCCACCTACAGCTTGATAATATCCTTGTAATTTATCATTGCGAGTGTTTTTTGCCCTCTCTCCTTCTGTCTTTCTCGCTCTTTTTCCACTTTGCCGACCTGCCACAAACAATGCAAATAGTAAAACATTTTGTTATTACTAGCGCAAATTATGTTTGTAATTTTATTTGCGCAGCGGTTTTTCCCACATTCCTATACTCTTCCAAAGCAGAATTTCAGTTCTTAAGATATTTACTTTAACAATTCAATAAAATCAATTCGTTAAATATATAAGATGAATTGTTTTGACAAATAGCTCAATTTATTTTTAAATAAATTACTTTTCGTTAAAAGACAAATCTAAAGTTGAATGCATTTTGCCAATATCAATATTTTTATTTTTAGTCGAAAAAAAGATAAGAAAATCGTAAAGCAGAAGGATATTGCAACTTCGTAAGCTTCCTATTTATTTTTTCTCAGTGACTTGGCTAAAAAGTGTATGTGTGTGTGTGTGTGTGGGAGATTGGCATAAATAAAACTTAATGCACTTTTTAATGCTACTCAATTCATTTTGGCGGATTCGCTGCGTCGTTCCGTGCTATAAATACAATTTGCCGGCGAATTGGGTCAGCCCAGGAACCCCAAAGGGCCAGAGCAGGCTCTCAGGACATGAGTCGCAGAGGACTCGTTGCTAAGACAATGGCATTGCCATAACTTTAAAGCGCCCAAGGGTAATTGAAGCGAATTGTAGCTTTTAATATGCAAATAATTGTTGGCTTATTGTCCTGGTTTATGAGCCGCGCTCCTTCACAGATACATTTGAATTGCGGTTTAATAGACAAATTGGTTGCGATACACTTGAATGATTCCTTAAGATGATCTAAGCTCCAATTAATAACAAGTAATTAAGCATGTCCTGGTGCATGAGCGATTGTGTGTGAGACTTAAGTGTAATTACTTAACCAATTGAATTTCACAAATGGCCCCAGCTCAAGTGACCACAGACCGACTTATCGACGTGAATTATAAGACTCATTCAGAGCTCAGAGCCATCTTAAAATTGGCCTTTTCAATTATACACGTATTTCCAGCTGAAATACATTTACATTTCCATCCACATCCACATCCACTTGTATTTACATTTGCTACT
Organism: Drosophila immigrans; assembly: GCA_963583835.1. Lineage (NCBI taxonomy): Eukaryota > Metazoa > Arthropoda > Insecta > Diptera > Drosophilidae > Drosophila > Drosophila immigrans. The sequence continues at coordinate 27,718,625 of OY757141.1, forward strand.
TGTGCATTTCTTGATTCCGACTCACTGAATTACCGAAATAAATATGCAATGATTGAGCATAAAAGATTTACCGACTCAGTTTAATGTTATAATTAAATTAAATATTAATAATGACCAGAGCCATTGAAGTGTTCAGTCATTTTCATTTCAGCGTTTCGCGCTCATCATTTGGTCTCAACCTAATCGATTGCCTCGTGGAATGTTTTATTCGCTGCCGAGAATATTTCTCATAATATTTATGTTAATTCTTCTTTATTAATTGTCGTTATTAATTAGTAAATGTGTATAACTTGCAGCTCGTTGCCAATCTTCAGACAGTAATTTAATTTGCACTTTTATTTTGTGTGAGTAAAAAGTTTATTCTAAAAAGCAAATCTAAAATTAAATTCTCAGCAAAAATAGTCTCTTATTTTTGGCATTTATTTTCATTTAAATTGTCTTTTTAGAAATGTTTTCGCATCTCCCATTACAGCAGTCCTTCTACTAAATATTTGCTAGCTTCGTTTGTTTATTTTTGCTGAGCAAAAATTTGCTGGAAATATTTAAATTTTTGTATGTTAAGTATGTGCTCACTTATCGCTTTGCCATATTCTAATTTATTATTTATTTATGTATTTACATTTTGACGAAGTGCTTTTTGTGCATGATTTGGCCTTTGGCTGTGCCTTAAATAAACAATATTGTGCAATAAAAAGCGCACAAATTGAATCGCTTTCTCTCCCAAACTGGGCTAGCTGGACTGCTGCTGCAAAGGCAGTGAAATTATTTGCGCTTGATTGCATGCAATTTGCTGGCTGCTAATGTCAACAACAAGAGGGGCAATGAGGTGGGGGGCGAGAGAGTTGCTTCCCCTCTCGAAAAAAAAAGCGAGCAATCTAGCCAGCTATCTGCTTTGCAAGCAGAGCGACAGACATCTTCTTTAGCTTTTCATTCTATGCCTGGCTACGCATTTAAATTGCCAGCATTTTGTTTAAATTCAAACATAGCTCTTCCCCCTCCTCCCTCGCCTACTGCATCCCTCTCTTAGCCCTATCGTCAGCTGGCCCTGGCACCTGACTGTCTTGGCAGCGCTTGAGCAATTTATTTTGTAAGATATTTTGCCGTGTTTTTTTTTTTTTATTCTCGCTCACGCTCTTTTCTGCTGTATAGTTACGCTTGATTACTTTCGCGCTGGTAAACAAATTTTTTCAGCGGCATCAACAACACCTTTTTAAGGATCTCACCCTCGAACCTCTCTGGTCCTCGAATACGCCTACTTCATCTTCATCTTCATCTTCACGCGGTGTCCCTGTCGTCTGTTTTGACGCACACGCAAAGTACATAATTTCATTTACAATTTGCCTTCTTTATCAGCAGCGTCTTCTCTTTTGGTAATTTGCCTTAAATTTCAAATTAAAATCTACAGCGCGAACAGCGAACTGCGAGTTCAGAGTTCAGTTCTTAGTTCCCGATTCTCTATTTGGCTGTTCGTGCAGAGTTTGACACCTTGTCGAGACTCGCTAATAAATTTGGTAATTTAAGCAATTGGAGTGGCTGCCATTGCATTAAAATGTCTAAAGTATTCCAACACCTACACTACACCATCCACATCCACATCTCGACGTCCTCGAGTATCCTGACTGATGTTTATGGGTCTTCTGGTCAACTTGGCGCTTCGTTTGCGTTTCCCCGTCGCGACGCGACGCGACTTTGGGGTCTGTGTAATAGAATTTTCACTAGCGCCAAAAAGAGGGCAACAGCAACAATAGCAACAAGACAAACAAATTTATGGAATTTTTAGTGCAAAATTTTTATTTGCATAAGCGCATAAAAAATACTGACACAACATCCAGATGTATGCAACGACAACAGCGTCACAGTCAGACACAGTGTGGCAAGGAATTCGACAAAAAAAAATAATTTTACAAATAATTTTAATGGACAAAACATTATCAATAGAGAACGAAAGTATTCTAATTACTGTATAACATTTAATTAAATTTTTATAGCAACAGAAAAAAATATTAGAGTATAATTCATTTCAATAAATTTTGTTCTAAAATATTATATATTATATATATATTAAGAACTCAAAATCACCTTTTTTAAATTAAAATTTTTTTAACTTAAATTGAAAAAGTCACAGACTGCGCATATTTTAAATAATTATATTTCAATTAATAAATTTTGAAAGTCAAATTAAACAAAACAATAAAATAATTAAATGCCTTCCATAATTCAAGTCTGTAAATTATGTTCCAAATGCTAAGAAATTATTTACCACATTTATATTCAAAAACTCAAAGATTCCAACATATTTGAAATAATTATGATTAAATTGAAATTTTCAAATTTAAGTTAAACTGGAAATTTCTATGAATTCTTGTTCGCTTGCTGCAAACAGTTCTTGCGGCAGTGTGGCAGGCATTGCTGCCGCTTCCACGTGAGTGGCATGTCGAATATTTTATATGCACATTTCTTTTTGGGCATTCAAATGAGTATGAACACATGAAGCTATGCCATGGAATGCGATTCGGGAAGTTTCTTTTTATTTTCTTTATATAGTACGAGCACATAGTACTAGTTTGATGCTGTTTGGCTGGGCGGGGGCGGCAAGTGGGCGTGGTTTATGCAACCGTTTGGCAGTCATTTGCATTTCCGCAAATGTAATATTTATGACTCGTGCCGACTCTGTGCTGTTTTGTCTCACTTGACGTCTGCTCTGCGCATCCGTCTGTCAGTTTGTCAGTCTGTCAAGCTGCCGTCTTCATGCTGACGGTCTCGATGTGCGTGTTAACTTGTTTTGCCAACCGCTTTTCGTATTGGTCATGTCAAATAGTGTATGTGTCCTAAAACATTCATAACATCAGATGCTGACCAAAGCATTTTAGAGTGGACAAAGTCATCGAGCACTCACATGTGGCCAAGTTCAGTTCAGTTGGCTAAAACAACACAAACACACACACACACACACGCTAAACAAAGGGGATGGAGAGGGGAGGGATCAGAAATCAAATAAGCTCATTGAAGGCATTCTTCCGCACCAGAAAGTTTTAACAAAAATGCATTGCTAATGCGATGCGATAAAAATGCACTAAACGAAAAATGTATAAGCAAAGCAAACATAAATGGCCATCTGCCCTCCTCCCAACTTGGCCAAGTTATAGGCCAGAGATAAAAAGTTACATTTATAGTCGAAGTGAAGCCTCGAATGCAGTGCAGTCAGGCAACACCTTCGCCAGATACCGAAACGTTTTTCATTTTTCAATTAGCTGCAAAACTGCTGACTACACAAAAGGGCTGAAAGGCTAACAGGCCAACAGGATCATGGACGTGTGAGTATTCAGCTTAAACGGCTGAGAAACTTAAGCTAATTACTGGGGCCAGCTGACAGGCAGTTAGTGAAACAAAAGGCAAGTTGTGAGGCAGAGTAATCTAAGCTAAGCTTGGCTTTACAGCATATTTAAGCGTCAATCTGCAAGACAACGAGCCACGTGGCCAACAGCAGCAGCAACAACAAGCCAATTTGCGCATAATCGAATTTACAATTTTATAATCACACAAGCCAGCAAAGAAGTCTGCATCTCTCTCGCTCTCTATATTCAAAGGTCGCAGCGTGGCCATTTTTACTTGTCATACACACTCACACACACACATGCATAATGTGTAAATAACATGCATATTGAATGGCTTCCTTAAGCCCACTCAGGCGAGCTGCAGCAGCGTGTGGCAAGTCGAGAGTCAAGCGAGAAACCGGAGTCTAAAGAACCGTAGTTTGGCCTGTGCTTAAAACAAATTTCAAGAGCAACAACACTTATTCGTAAAAGTAATCACTTCAGTGGTTTGTGACCAATTTTCCTGCCCCTCCCCCGCCCCCTCGCCACCTGCCGCCCATCAAAAATGTTGCTGGTAACTGGGATTTTTGGTAAATTCACAATATCAGCTTGCGAATTTGCCTATTTTTTGGGGCATTCGGTGTGGTCTGAGAGTTATGATAATTGCCGTTGGGTGAAAAGTTCTTTATGCCGTACATTGACTATTAACTGGCCCGGCTTCACATTACACAGCATTACAGCATTACAGCCTTACACAGTGTGTCGATATTTGTGAGCTTCACTGCCAAATGGGTTCGACAACTAAATTTGCAGCCCAACAAATGCGTTCGAGCATTATGCCCTTCCCTCCTTCGGCCCTCTTCGAGCTTTAAGGTTCTCCTGGGCCCCAAATAATGTCACCAAATGCCTGAAAAAAAGGACACTTATAGGTGATTTCTCGGAAGGAACGTGTGAAAATTAATACTGTCGCATGTGCGTGTAATTACATATGTAACTGAAACACGAGCATTTAAACTGCCAATACCAGAGTGTCCTTTGGGCCTTGCAGTTCAATGCGCTCTCTTTAGATATTCTGATTCTAAAATTCAGTTTAGCCTACTTTATTGTAGGTTTGTGAGGACTTCTGAGAAATGCTAAATTATTAAATCGTTGGCAACAACACCAATTGCTGTTTTACTTAAAAATATATTTAGTTTCAACTTCGTAGAAGCTGCAAATTTACCAACTATAACTTTAATTCTTTGCTACGAATTTCGTTGAACAATTAAAATCAAAATACAAACATATTCATTTGAATTAAAACTTGGAATGGCAAAAAGCTCTTAATGCTTTTTAAAAGTTTTCATTTAGATGTACTAAACATTAAATTTGGTTAAAGGCAATTTAAAAATATTACTTATTACATTTTTTATTTTATTCATATAAACGAATTTCGTTAAAATTAAATTCACACTTTATTCACATAAACTATATGCAGCTGTTAATTAAAGTTGTGGCATAAAATTGTTACTGCCATAACAAAACATTTTATTTTGCAAAAGGCGTCGTTAAGTCGGGCTCTATTTCGTTATAAAATTACCTATTATATTTATATATATTTTTTTAAATTGAATTCACACCCGAAGTGGCCATTTACTAAACATTTTATTTGGCTAACGGCTACTGGAAGTTGGGCTCTATTCCCTAATAAAATTACTATTATATCATTTGCTAACAATTTAATTAAATTCAGTTTTTGCTTACAAGCTTAACATTCAATATCGATGCCCTTTTGGGTCTGTCGACGAGTATTTAAGTCACGTAGAGTGCGTCGTAGCCTTTGTTTTAAATTTCCTATCACAAGAATCCTAAGCAGCTGGTCAAATACCCGAGTTGCGCTGGGTCAAGTGTGGCCCAAGTATTTAGAGAGAGAGAGAGAGAGTCAAGTTGTTGTTATGTAATACTCACCCACAACGTTGAAGGTGTAGGAGAGGGACATCTTGGGCTCCGTGTTGATTTGGCACTCGTAGACGCCAGAGTCACGCGGCTGGGGATATTTGATTTGCAGTGTCCAATTGGCAGAGTTATCTGGTCGCAAAACCTGCAGCACGTCACCAAGATGAGAAAAACATGCTCCAAATGGAGTCGGAGTCTGAGACTGAGACACTCACCTGAAAACGCTGATCGGAGGTGTAGGTGGTGCCGCCAGCGGTGAGGATATGCAGATCACGTTTGCGTATCCACGAGACCTGCAAGTAAATGTCGAGAGTCGGGTGAGTCGGGAGTTTACAGAACAGATAAAGACTTTGCTTGCACACTGTTCACTGTGCGCTCTGAGAGCTTGTGTGGAACTCACATAGCTTGGGTCTTATGTCTGCAAAGTTTAAAAATTACAAATTCCCGCACTTAAAAGTTTCGCCCAAGTGCGTTTAACAGCGCTTTGTGTATCCTGCGTGCTGCCACTTGCCACACAGCTTGCTGCTTGCGACTTGCTACTTGCGACTTGCCACTTGCCACTTGCAACAGCAGAAGCAAGAGCAACAAAACAAAGCGCAAAGTTTACGCTTTTTTCGCCTCCTGTTTCTTTTGGGGTTTGCTGCTGTTTGTTAATCTTTGGATTTCTGCTTTTGTTTTTGGCATTTAATCAAGCAACAACAACAACAATTGCCACGCACATAATCCGTGTACACATTTGAGTGTGAAAAGGGTTGCGTATACGCCATGCTGACACCCCAAATTAAAATGAAAACTGAAATGAAATGAAATGAATATTTGGCTCTTATCGATGCTCAAACCTACAATTTTATTGAGCCGGCCAACATAAATTACTTAGACACAATTGCAAAAAGTCTTTAAGCCGGAAACACTTTCTCGATGGACTGTCGCCGTCTCGCTTCTCTTCCCTCTCTCTCCCCCGTCCCCGCAGTCTGGAATTGTTTCAAATGCCTTTCAATTCGCTGTCACAGATAGCCGCAGTCAGCCATTGTTGGCCTCTATTTGGGCCCGATTTTTATTAGAGCTTGAATTACATTTTCATTTGATTGCCTCGGCTCCTCTGGCTTCTAACTCCAGTCAGGTTCCTGGCTCCTGTAACTTTTTTGGGGGTAACCATTAGCCCTGGTTTTGTCTCTGTGATTTCTTTTCTCCGCTGCTTCTTTTGTCGACCTTTGTGCCCTTTTCTGGCACATTGTTGCCAATTTATTTAATGTTCTTAGTTGTCCTCTCACTGTTGCTGCCGCTGTTGCTGCTGCTGTGATGCTCAATTTTAATTACATTGCTGCCAAAGTTTTGGCTGACTCGGCCAATTTAAAGTTTAAATATTTGCGGGCACAAAACTTGGCAATATTCAGTTTTTGGCAAGCCTCATTAATAACTGTTATGACTTGGCCTTCGGGCCATTCCATAAACAAGCCAAGCATGTGCGAACAATAACGAAACAACGATGAACAAACGAAACAATCGTCAATAAAAGAGAAACTACCAAGTGCTCGGCGAGTAAATAGCGCAAATAAACAATCCTTTTCTCCTCTATTCTCTATTGCCTGGCCAATGTCTCTGATCTGATCCTGGACGATACTAATAAATTCATTCGATTGGCGCTAAAGTCAACACACACACACAGCGTACAACAAAGCCGGGCTATGAAAATGGCTGAAAGCAGGCAGTGAAAACGGTCACGTAATACGTAAAAATAAAATTCATTTGCTTGTAAAAGTTTTATGCGCCAATTTTATGATTTTCATCATAGACTTTTCGCCTTCACGAATCCGCATTGGACTCTGGGACTCCTTGTCCCAGATTCCCCAAATGCCCGGCTCCGAAATGAGCCAATGCATTGGGAATTCGATATTAAACGCCTACGATGCGAAGAATTCGAAAACTCAAAGCACTGAATTGACTTCAAACTAAACCTTTTACCCGCCAGATTGCCGAGCCAAGGTCAGTCCTTTAATAGCGAAGAAACAGCAGGAGACTTGAACTATCACCCAATATACATGGAAGCAATAAGCGCACTAGCACCATAAAAAAGGAGTATCCATTATGTTCGGGAAGTAAGCACTACTCAATGCGTATGAATAGTCCATGAATTCGCGAAGAAGTAACTGCCACACAATAAAATCGAAACTATTAAATAAATAATCGAAAAAGGCATATCACAAACAGAGTAGTGAAAATCTAATTAAGTATAAAAACCGATGGCTGCCTTTTATTTTATTCGGCAAGTATTTAAATATTTAACGAGTAAACTATGTTATTAATTGAGCAGAATAAGTGAGCCATAAAAACGTAATTTTATAGTTTTTTGAACAAGTAATGAATGGGAAATGCAGTTGTACAAATGTAATTTCTCTGGCATATGAGAAATATTCCCAACGGCGACTAATGGCGCTAATTGAGCATATTTCCAAAGGTAATAATTTACCATCATTAAGTTGAGAGTTTGGAGAAATTAGTTACCTTGCGCCTCAAGGAGGTGATCAATATTGAAAGTATACACTTTGGTTTATTTATGGTGGAAAGTGCAAGGCTTAAAGCCTTGCTTGCGAGTGACAATTGTGGCAAGAGCGTGTGTTGGCAAGCACTCAAATAAAGGCCATTTCATTATATTCCGTTTCATTACGTTTAGTTTAGTTCTGTGTGTAGAATGTTCATTAGTTTTTGGGCACTCGCAATTTGTAAATAGGAAAACAACAAGCGCACTCAACTCAGGCACATTTTCATGGCTTTTACAATTTTAATGAAATTTTCACACCATTTCCGGCTAACGTACAAAGAGTGTGCTGGAGTGCTTCGTTGCTCCACGTACAATGCGAGCAAGCAGGCAGCAAGAGGACAAAGAGAGAGAGAGGGAAGAACTCTGTGGCAGCAACTGCAACTGTGTGGCAGGCAGTTCTCAAGTTACCCGAAGCTTCGGCCAACAACTTGGGCAAAGTCTAAAGTCTCTGCCTTGGTTAGAGACGCAGAAAATGCGTCAGCAAAGTTTTTAATGTATTTTCGCCAAGTTTGTACACACACATACACAAAGTTGCACACACATTGAAACTTCCTTCATTTGGCTGTGCTATAAAATGACAAAAAAAAAAACAACAGCGAAAGTAAAAGCAGCCAAAAAAAAAACTGGCACAACGAAGCGAAAGTTTTCGGTTGAAGCAAACCAACACAAAGTGTTAAATAATATAAAACTATGCTTGTGGTATTTATTTAAACCTAAGGACATTACGAAAATTATACCCCCCAGCAGAAAGTTTGCACCGCTGACACACTGGGGATCTAGCTGCGGATCTACTTGTTTCCCCCTGCCACACCTGCCACGTGCCACCTGCCACCTGCCGCCTGTCGTCTGCAACCTGTGGCAAGCTCTGTGTCAAATCCCTAAGCTACGCGAATTGAACTCAACTGCTGTCCAAACCTAAGCATACTCCACACAAGTGTGTGCAAGGGGAAGGGAGTGAGAAGAAGCGAAGTTGCCGCAAATGGAATCCATGCAAAGTTTATCAACTTTTCACTTCTGCTCTTTTTGATTTTGCCGGCAAAATTAAATATTAACGGCCTTGCTTAGCACTGCAGGGGTGAACACTGAATCATGCTTGTATTATGCGTGTAAATAAATAGTTGAATCTTACTTATGCAACCCTTTCTCTCTACACTATCCATCTACTTCAGCCCGAGTTAGCTTTCGCCCTGTTCCCTGCCCCGTTGGGAGCACATTTCCCTGGGTCCAAGCTGCGATTTTCCTGCAGCTTTTCTTACAGAGTTTGCAACATGAGTGAAATTTAACTTGAAATGTTTGGATTTGAAGTAAACAATAACTGAAATTAACTAACTAAAAATGCGCACTGACTAGGTTTTTAGTTAACTTGCAGTATTACGAAAAACATAAATAAATAAAATAAAGTAATTGTTAGATGTACTATATTTATCAGTTGTGTTTGAACTCTAAGCTACAATTATAAATAGCAAAATTAATAAATAATTATTTCAAAATTGTTATACATCAATTTCCTTTAAACATATTATAAATCAAATATATCAGCTGAATTAAGTAACAATTGTATAAGAATATTTTCCATTAAATGTTCCTTTCTGTTCATAATTCCTCAATTGTCTCTTTAGTTTAAGCTTCAATTAAGTCGTTTAACCTTTTGCATGGAGCTGAGCATTATTTAAATATCGACACCAGATTTTGGCCCAATTATCAGACAATAAGCAAATGAAGTCTTCAACTTTCCAAAAACTCGGTGGCTCAACTTCCAACTTCCAACTCTTTCACTTTTAACTTTGGAGTTGCGACTCACCAGCTTTTGAGCTGGTGCGTTGTAAACAAAGTTGTTAACTGATTTTGGGACAACGCGTCAGAAACAACGGCCATGGCATTAAAAAGGGTTCGCTGACTAAACTTTTGTTCTTTGATATACACATAAAATCCCCTTGCATCTTTTTTTCTGGGGTTTTGCTCTCATTTTTTCAGCCGTTTTTATTTTTTATACAAGCATTTTAGAGTTTATTTTTTGCTGGTTTCTCTCTGGTGTTATTGTTGTTGCTGCCACGCTGTAACATGACCAAATTGCGGGTGTTCATCTTTGTTGGTGGGGTTGAGGTGATGCGGCGCGCTTATGAGAAAATGCTCGGAACATTGGCTGGCGTTGGGCCACGGCGCAATAAATCAACGGAGAGAACGGACAATCCTGTGAAGTCAAGTTGAACAAGCGGATTCAAGCAGCTTCCGGCGCCCAAAAAACATAAAAACAACTCAACGCACACGCCAAAAACCAGAGAGAAAAACAAAGCGAAAAAAAAAACACGAAGTAAAGCGAAGTCAAGTTGAGTTGGTATGGTAATGGGCACACAGACAGTAGATGCTCTCTCCCCCCCTCTTCCCTCTTCCCTCTCATCTCTCAAGCTGAGCGCCTAACGAACTAACGGCGCAAGCATAAATTACCCCAAACAGCAGACTTCTCGAGTGCAATAGCCCTGAGAGGAGGTGGAATAATGGCGCGAGTGCGACGACAAAGTTATTTGCCGTAACTGTTACACTTTCAATTTGAGTTTATGGTCAGGGAGGCAAACTGTGGGAGGAGGAGCAGCTGCTGCTGCTGTGGGTGACAGCGCGCGGTTCCAGTCTGTCAATTACAATTAATGTTTGCCCTTTTTTTAGGCAACTTTCGGAGTCGACCCAAGCAGTCCCTGACTTGCCTGACTAATGCCACATCGATACACACACGCTGTGATAATTACAACTCTCTCTCTCCCTATTTACATGAGAAATTCGTTAAAATTTTGGTTGATTTTTTTGTACCATAAGTCGTCAATAATTCTGTTTTTGCTTGCCGGGACGCCATGGAGAGCGACAGATTCGGTGCGTCAAAGGAGAACGCTTCTCCTCATCTCATTTATATCAATCGTATCGCTTGCAGATGCCTCGCGAGCTCAGCTCGAGACGAGCCCACTGAAGCCAAACACCACACTGGAAATGGACATTGAAAGTTGCAACAACAGCGCCGTGGACGACACTCCGCCAGCCATGATCGTCGTCGAAACCTGCATCAACTCGGTGCTGGACAGCCGCATGCCCCACGCCCCCACAAAGCAGGCGGAGCGCGATGCAACTGTAATCGAAAGTGTCGAGCAGGCCAGCTGCTCCATCACCCTCGGCCTCAAGCCCAACGTGCAGTTCGTGCGCTTGCCACAAGGTGGCAGCAACGGGGAGCCGCTGCTGTCCAGCACTGAGGCAGCTCTGGCTGCTGCCAATGTGTCGCGTGCCACCGAAATCTTTGCTGCCAACGCCGAGAAGTTCGAGCAACGTTGCCGCGTCGATGGCGCCACACAGTGCAACAACCTCAACCTGGACTACGAGGCGTCCAATTCGAGCGGCTCGGTGCCATCGATTGGCTCGCTCGTCTGTCGCATTTGCCACAATGCGGATAATCCCGAACAGTGAGTGCGAAAGTTAAGCTACACGTGCATATATAACATATAAATCCATCGATGCCAATTAGCAATTTCTTTTTGGCTTGCTCGACACCGCGATACCCTTTAACAATATTCATTTTACTGCTTTACACTCGTAAACATTTTCTTGCTAGCATCTGCTTTCAGTATACATCATTTTTATTTTAATTTAAACATTAATTTTGCACTTAATTAACTTTTATATAAATATTTGTTATTGAGCAAACTTTTCTTTATTGGATTATTATCATATAATTCATCTGTCAATTTGAATCATTATTTAGTTTATATAATCAATGATTAATTAAGACGTTAATTTAATTTTTAAATACTCTTTTTTATTTGACGTAGTTTTCTCAATTTCAATTGGTTCATTATTAGTTTTCAATCACTTTTATTTGTATTTTATTTGTACTTCATAGAATTATTTTTATAGAACCTACCTTTCAATGTGATTAATTAATAATTGCATTCAATTGATAACTGCATTCATTAATTTTGTTTTTTAAATTTACTTTTATGTTTGCATAATATTTTAATTCTGTTTAAATTATTTAATTGATTATACTGATAATTATTTTTTTATTTATGTCTGCTTTTTTCTGTTATATTATTATATATTTATTTCTCTTTATAATATTTTTCTTTATTGAATTCTATGAAAATCTTTTAACTGCCTTATGCCCTTAATCTGATTTTTGTTGACCTCAATGTAATTAAGTTTAGATGTTTTCTTGTACTTGCCGCAATCAAACCCGCCTCCCTTGCGGTTTACAGGGTATAACAAATGACATTACAATTTGTGCGTGCAGCCGCAAAATGCGCCAAATTAATTGTGCGGCATTTTAATAAAATTAGCGTAATGCCATTTGTTAAACTATATTTATACATATAAATTATATAAAGTACAGCATTTATATAAATTACTATATATATGTATATAAAAAAAAGAACATGTCGCTTGAATGCTTCCCGCTTTCCGCTTTCTGCCGCTGACTGTTTGCTTTGCTCATCTGTCCGCACATTTAATCCGCGCTTTTAATGTGGATGCTGCTATTGTTTGTTATTGTTGTTGTTGTTATGGTTATTGTTGCTGCTGTTTACAGACTGGTGTCGCCGTGTTTGTGCAAAGGCTCGCTGTCGTATGTGCACGTGCATTGCCTGGAGCGCTGGATTAGCACATCGCGTTGCACGATCTGTGAACTGTGCCAGTTTCATTACAACACGGAGCAGACGCTGCGGTAAGTGGCAGGGGCAGGGGCAGGGACAGGGGCAAGGGCTAACCAAGTGGCAACAGTTCAAAGTGCCCCAAGGCAACTCGACTGGAGTCGAGTCGACTAGAGTAAAGCAGCTCGTCAGTTGACGGTTGGCTCTTCATCTTCATCAGCCTGGATTGCACTTTGAGTGCGAACTGCAAGGCGACAAAAGTCAAAGGGGGAGCGGAGTTTTAATCAGTGCGCTCTCCAGCTGACAAACTGGCTGTCTCTGCTTTCTCTAATTGCGATTTACTGTAGCTGTAGTCATAGTTGTTGCTTCCCTTAGATACACCTGCCTGCAGTCGCTGCGCTTGTGGTACTCGCGTGCGATGAGCCGTCGGGCGTTGCAGGAGGATTGCCAGATGTTCTCGCTGCTGACGCTGGTGGCATTCGGCATTATTGGGACGCTGCTGGTGGGCATTCAGTACTATGCGCTGAACACCCAGTCCTGGGGTGTCAGCAAGCTCTGGACCAAGTCCTGGATGCTCTTCTTCCTGCTGATGACGGTGCGTATGAGCAATGTCTGTCTACCCATTTCTATCTCTCACTCAACCATTGCCCCACAGATTACTGTTTACTTTGCCAATGTCTACATGTTGGTCAAGTCGCAGCTGACGCCCTGGTATCGGTAAGCCATCGCTGCTCGCAATTGCTCCTCTCTCTCTGATTGATGCCCCTTCCCTTCGTTTAGTTGGTGGCAGTCGGCGCGCGACATTAAGCTCATCTTGGAGAACAAACGACCCTTTCGGAATCCCAATCGGCTGCAGCCATTGACCGTGGACGCGGCCTCGGTGTCCGCCTCCATGTTCACCCACCACGATCAGCACGAAGCTCTGCCGCCGCACTCCTCGCAGCCCACCATGGTGACGCCCAGCTCCACGGCGACCTCAAGTGTCACCTCGCTGCCCCTGCCGCCTACAAGTGCAACTGCAACTGCCACGGCCGAGGAAGCCAAGCCAGCCCTGACCCATGAGCTGCCCGTGTCCCACGCCATCGAGGCGGCCATTGAGCTTGCCCTGCTGGGCACAAATCCCACGAGTGACGGCGATGTCGCAGTCGTTGTTGAGGCTGCTGCTGAGGAGGCCAATGGCAACTAGCGGAGGGGTCCAGTTCGATTTTGTAATTAAGACTCAAGGGCAAGGCGTTCGTTCGCTCGCCTTCGTTTCGAGTGTCCTTTATTTAATATTGTTTTGCCAATGCTTTTAATGAACTTCTTGCTCTCACTCACTCAGCGAAAAAACCAAACAGATGGAAGGGGCGAATGGCTGAAAGTTTTAGCTAAACGCTGTCGGTGCGTGTCTGCACTTGAGCATCCAGCAGCTAGTCGCACAACTTCCGTTTCCGGCATGAGCTCGTGCAAATTAAAGCTGATAACGCTCGTCCTGCCCGGGCTGCATTGCGCTCACGTCAGTTGGCTGATGGCAGAGCCAGTCACGTGATTGATGGCTCATAAATTAGTCATTTCGCCTTAGCTGAGCCGTCTTCCTCCTCGTGCCATCTATTTGGCTTTGTGTGCGCCCTAAAGCCTATTGCCGCTGCCGCTGCTGCTGCTGCGTGGGCTGTTTGCTGCTGATGTTGACATATTACATGCCACGCCCCCGCCCTGACCAGTCTCCAGTGGCAAGTGGCGAGTGCCGAGAGCCGAGAGCCTAGAGAGAAAGAGACTCCTGCCTAGTGCTGTGCATATTTTGTGAAGGGTTAACAACACGACGACCTTCAATCATGCTCATGCTGATGCTGCTGCTGCTTCTGGCCTTGGTTAGGCAATCACTGCGCGACTATGTCAGCCCAAATGATTGAACGTTTTCAGCCCAAATCGCACCAAAATCCCTTGTACCATTTTCATATAGCCATGTGTGTGTTTATGTGCGTGTGTGGGAGTGTTAAAGTGTTAGTGTGTGTGTGTGTGTGTGTGGGAGTGTTTGGCTGCATGCGTTGGTGCTGTGGACTAAGTCCAAATTGAAAGCAAAGACTCTTAGCATATTCATTTTGCACTCAGCAGCTAATTCCGCACCCTTTAATCTTGGCTCAATGGATTTAATTGATGCATCCGTTATACACTTTGAGTATAGCAGACATGCGCTATACGCTGTAATTTAGAAGATAGATGACTCAAGAGTGGTTTATTACTTGGCAAAGAGTGTAAGTTTGATCGTAGTTGGATTGCCGGAAGTATTTTAAATAGTTGGATATAACCTGAAGACCTTTGTTGCTCTGGCTATACTGTTATACTATAGAATTTAATTAAATAAATAAATAGTTGGATAAAGAACTAGAATAAGAATGTGTAAAAGGCGAAAGATGTTCATATTTGTAGCGAATAAGATGCGCAGCTTTATTTAACAGCGTCGCTACCTTTAACATAGCATTAACATAGCGTTTACAGAATTAGCCCGCAAGCAGTTCACTGGTATATGTGGTATAACATAGCATATTGCACTGCTTGCTACTCTCAACTGAGGTCGTCTTCTGTTTGCTTTGAAGCAGAACAAATCTTTTAGTTTATGTTGAATGCAGCTGCTAAATTGTAATTTTAATAATGGCAAGCTTTTTTTTTTGCTACATCTGCTGCCACCGCTTATCGCTATGACAATGTTTTTATACGCCGTCATATTTTATATATCTTTACGGCAGGCAGCAAAAGCAGCTTTGACCCTTGGAGAAAGACAAAAGCTGGAGGAGGAAACTGATTGCGACAATGCAATTAGATTGTCATCCCCAAGCAGGCTTCCTGCTTACCCTGCTTATCCCCATGGTAATGGGTGTGTTTGGCATATGCTTGACTTGTTTTCTAATGTTAGTAATAAGCATATTGAATGCCCGTCGAAGACAAATCCGCTGCTTAAAGTGTTGCCAAGAGTGTAGGGTATGGTGTCGAGTACTTACGTCCTTGTCTCCCAGTCGCTCCACACGGCAGTGCAGGAATCCCGTTTGGCCCACGGTGACGGTCAAGTTGCGTGGCACATCAAAGTCGAAATAGGGCAACAGATTCGAGGGCGAGATGGTTGTCGTTGTTGTTGTTGGTGGCGTTGGCGCTATCGCAGCACTGTAGCCTGCAAAGAGCAAAAGAGAGGGGAATAAGTAAAGGACAGAGACAGCGAGAGTGTGAAATTGCTATAGCATACATTGCGGCATATAAAAAACTTGTGCCAAATGGAAATTTATTTTCATTTTCATTGTTCGGTAAAAGGCCCACAAAATGTGTGTGCGTGTGTGTGTGTTTGTTTGTGTGGTGCTTTGTTGCCTCGCTAAAACTGAAAAGTAATAAAATTCTCATAAAAATTCAGAGAAAAACACAAAAATCTTCAACAAACAATTATATCCCCTTTGCTGTGTGTTTGCTCTCGCTTCTTTTTTTGTGTTGTGTGTTGCATGCTGCTTTATGCTTTCTGCTTCAGTTGGGTTTCAGTTCAGTTGAGTTCAGTTCGCTTCAGTTTGCATACGCTATGCAAAGTGGATTGTATATTCTATATGTACGGACGTGTGTTAAACCGGAACTCTGGTCCGACATACGCAATATTAAATAACAACGTATTGAAAATTCAAATGCAAATTTATTTATCGTTGTTGCAATGTTTACATCTTGCTAAGCAAACTATTTGCTCAGCTCCATCAGCTGAAAGTAGCTTTTCACTGGAAACGTTTTCGATACATTTTCGTATTAACTCTGTGGGTATTGAAGACCAGAGAGTGCAAAAATAAAATAAAATAAATAAATCTAAATGTTCAGCTATAAATATATTTATGGGGAATACTTGAATTCAATAAAGCGTATACCAAATTCGCGTTTGTTCCTCGCTGGCATTTTTTACATATTTTGTAAAGTATTTGGTCCTTTTCGGTGGCCATTTTTGGGCTTTGGGCTAGGATTGATGCGGCATTAACAAACAGACCGCACAACCGAAGCAATATGAAGCGCAATTTAATTGAAAATTAATATGGCTGCCCAAGAGGTAGAAGTGGGTGGACAGAGGGATGGAGACAACGACTTTAATGTTATCAGGACAGTTGGCAGCTTATATAATGCGGAATCAAATCGAAAAGTTGACTTGGCTTCTCCCAACTATGAACAAAGTTTTCACAGAGCCAACAAAAGTCGGCCAAAAGAAGCACGCGACTTAGATAAGCGTGTTGAGCAGGACAGAATAAAAGAGCAGCAGCTGAAGGAGGAGGAGAGGGAAACAGGATTGGAATCTTGTTATAGGAAGCTGGTAAAAATAAGTTCATCAATACAGCTGGAGACAGGAGACAGCGAGAAAGGGAGCACAGAGAGACAGACAAGTTGTGCAGATCAAAGCGGTGTGGAAATCAGCGTACGTCGCATGCAGCCAACTGTAAGAGAAGGAATAATTGAATGAGGCAGCGACGAAGGGGGCAAGCAGTTTATCGAACTTTGAACTGGATTGCGTGGCAAGTGGCAAGTGGCAAGTAGAGAGGAGGAGGAGCGGGTTGGGCAATCGGAATAAGAATGGCAATGGCAGAGCAGCAGTTGAAATGTACAATGCTCTGGCTAAAAGTATGCTACGACTTTTCGAGCAGAGCCCCCGAAAAACTGCTGTTGCACATTTCCTTTTCCGCACGCGCCCAACAGCACGCAACGCAAAAAGAAAACACAAAGTCGGAATGGAAGTGAAACAGCAAAGGCAAAACATACGCAAAACTTTTGCCACATGCGTACGTTCAACACGCAGCAGCGAGGGGCAGGGCAACAGGCAGGCAACAGGATGCAAGCGGGATGGCAGACAGCTTGTGGCATGGAAAATGGTGTGACGAGGTCGGGCATGACAAATTTTACGATTTACTACGAAAATTCGAACACAAAGTTAAATTTAATGTGCGCCCGCAACATTTCTGTACGTGCCCCATTCGCCCAGCTCGGATCTGGCTGTGCTTGTGGCTGCCTGCCACAGCTCTGCATGGGCGGCAAGGCAATATGCAAAGTATCCAAAAGTCTAGATAATTCTAAAAAACCAAAAAGAAGGGAAACCCAACAAAAATATATCAGAACAGAGAACTGAACGAAAAAAAGAAAAGCAATTTCCAGCGCAACACTGCAGATATGCAGAAAGCAAGACAAGAAACAGAAAAAACGAGAGAACACGAAGACGAACTAAGGCAAAAAACTGAAAACTGAATTTGCATATTTAATTTGCTGTTTGATATCTTAAGAAACAAAGCAGCAAGAACAAGTTGAAACTCCTTCCTGTCCTGCTATCAAGGTCTATCTATAAGATTAATGCAGCAATCGCTACTTCTGCGTATACGCAATGAGTATTTATCGTTGATTAACAATTGGCAACTGGCGAAATTTGGGATTGGAACGAATTTCGCTTTGATATCTCAGGTAATTAAAATGTAGACATGAAGTGAAAATATTTATGTGGGGTTAAGATCTGTGATGACATAGAAGAAGGCGGAGAAAATGAGCTTAAACGCGACGGTAATTTAATGAAGTCGCATTATGTTCTAAATATTACAATAAAATGCTGATTATTATTAAATATAAATAAACTTGTTTTTGCCAGGGCTCTAAAAATATTTAAAATCTTATTGAAATTGCAATACAAAGATCAAAATATTTATTTTACTATTTTTATATACAATTTAAATTAAATGTAAATCGATAGCTTTGCAAATTCAACATCGTAAGGAACATATTAAGGAACCCACACAGATTATTTAAAACTATGAAGTAGACTTTTTGTTCATCTGAATTTTTACCTAACTTCTGAAAAAGCTTCATAAGCAAGCTAGTGAACTTGCAACAACCACTGTTAACAAATGGTTGAACAAATGTTGAAGAAGGCCAGCAGCGAGCTGCTCGTCGGCAGGTAATTTAAATTAGAGCATATATTGCGAGATAGCCTGGCTCAATTAGCAGCTTCGATGCAACAGCAGCCGGCTGAAACACAAATTGAAAGCATGCTGGAAGGCAACAGGGCAAACGACAAGCAGCTAGACAGGCGTGGGGGGGTGGGGAGAAGTCTGACTATAAACTCGGCTAATACCCAAAATCGAAAACAAAAAATAAAGTGGCCTAGAGCAGGCACATGGCCGACGAAATTAGCTTTGGAATTTTGCACGTATGCGTGTTGTGGCATGGAGAGGTGTGAGGAGGCGATGGTTATGCGAGGCGTGGCAATGTGCGTGGGAAATTCGTGAGGCAGCCACGTCGACGTCGGATAAATACGTGCCATGTTCGGCTGAAGCTGAACTTAATTTATTGTTTATCAGCGGGCCTGAAATTTATGACCAGAGTGCCAAGATTTCCATGCAAAACAAATGTCTCTCTGTGTGTGTCTATGTGTCTGGGTGCGACTGTGTGTGTGTGTGAGCTGGCGCTAATTTTAAGTTTATGCATGGAAAATTTGCTGCGTGCTCATGTTTGAGCAAATTAACGATGCGGCTGGCGGAAAAACGACGCACAACTTGTCGCTGCTGTTGTTTCCAGGCACTTTGCTATCGATCAGGACACACACACACACACACAGAAGGACAACTAAACAGCAACAGCAACAACAAGAAGAACAGCTGCTGTTGTCAGATTTTTGGCTTTGGCTTTCAGTGCGTTTAATCAAAAACACTGAACGGCAAAAGGCAATGCCTACAAATTGACATGATGCATGGCCAATGCCCTACACCAAGTTGATGCGGGCAGCGCGGCTTTTCACCAAATTAGCAAATGTGGTGGAAAATTTACCAACGAGTTTACATAACACACGCAATTTATGAACGTCGTTCACATTATAATAGATCGCATGGAAAGCCAGCAGCTGGAGCAGCAGCGGTAGCTGAATATATTGAATTTGAGTGCCACAGAAGTTTTGTGGCCATCCCCTTTGTGAAACGGTCACATTAATTGAGCGTTAAATGCATCGCACAGCGCTTTGTTTATGCAAATCAAGGGCAAACATTTGAGAGGAGCAAACAAACGGCATGATTAGTGATACGCTCTGTGTGACATGAGTAAACTATCAGCCAGATATCACGTATGGCAAACAGAAAGCGCACATCGAAAAGCGAAAAGCGTGCAGCGAGGAAGCAGACATCGAGTAGCGAGTAGCAGACAACAGCGCAGTGCCACAACAGCAAAAGCTGAAGCAAAAGGGGTTGCAAGGTGCTGGGAATCGAGGTTGGGGGTTGGGGGATGGTGTCGTTAAGTCCATAAGCATTCTCTTGATAGCGCTTTTGTGCTGCCATCAATCAGTTGCCCAACTAAACACACTTAAGAATCAATCACACTTGTCCCACCAGTTTCCCTTTCCTCACCTCACCACCTCTCACTCCACCACTCTGCACTCCTGTGTAAACTAAAGCACCTTACTACTGACAATGACAATTCGTATTGCGAATACCCTTTGACCTGGGCGAGGTTGTTTCAACTGTTTAAATTGCAAATTAATGGTATTAAGAAAAAATAGTAAAGATAAATAATAACCATAACAAAAACACTTTGAGTAAAATGATATAATAAATTTAGTTGCAATAAATAGAATTGTAGTAAAACTAAAAACAATTATACAAATAATTGTAATGGTAAACATTTTAGAAGAAGAAATATTGTAATAATCTTGGTATAATATGATAATTATGATCGTAATAATAACTAATAATTATTGATCTAATAATTGTGATATAATAATTATGATCTTAAAAACATTAGTAATAATTTCACAAATAAAAATTGTGTTAATTTCAATAATATATTAAAAGTAATGAACAAATTAAAATAGTAATTCCAATATTAATGGCAATTATAATTTTAATAGTTGAACACATTTTAGTATCGATTAATTACTTTTCGAGTGCAATTTCCAATAAAATTGTTCTACACAAATTGTTGCCTGCCCACTAATGCGCTTAGGCTGCTCTCTTTGCTTCTGGCTTCTGGTTTGCCACTAATAAAATGCACCTATTGGTTTCGCTTACTCATATTAAGGTCCCACAGGGTTTTTCAACTCAATTGAATAAAGCTCTCGCTGCACGCCATTAAGCTACCTCTGCTGCTCGCACACACACACAAGCAACACACCTCTGCTCAGCACGCAGCGTGCGAGAGCGAGATGACTGCTGCTGCAGTCGAATATTTCGCATTGCATTGTTGCATTTAAATTGCATTCGGAATTGGTTGTAGGATATTTGCTAGTCAATCAGCTGTTTAACATTTATTTATTTGCTTAAGCACACATGTGCAGTGCAAATCAAAGGCAATCGAGACGCCAGTTAAGTCCTGGCTTGCCTTGGATTTTTCATGATCCCAGCACTTAAGGTTAAGTTGCGCCTGACAACACACATTGACGCATTGAGTGGCATGCAACTTTGCTTGCCGCTTGCCGCTGCACTCGATACGTTGTTGACTTGCCGCAAAATTGTCTAGACTGCTGCAGACGTCGATAAAATGGAGATGGAGATGGAGATGCTGCCACTCAGTTGCCGCAGAGTGCAGCTCTTTTAAATATGTTCAACTATCGATTATGTTGCCAAAGTGTTTCCGATTTCCACAAGCAGTCCAAGCAACCTTACACCGCAACTGGCAACTTCGATTGCAATAAATATTCGCTTATCTGCGAGCAACTCACAAAAACACACTTTGACCTCAAATTCAGCAACGAAATTGAGGTTTCGTTTGTACTAAAATCAAATGCAGCAACTTCCAAAAAACATGCATTCAATATGTAAATTAAATTGCCTGCAATTAGTCAGCAAATGGCAAAAACTCAATCTTCTCACATTGCTGTTAATATGTCAAATTAAATCGCTGTAACAACTCAAAGGTGTATTTAATTGCAATCTGAGACAGAGTGTAATTAAAATGCCGAACAGCTTTTTATTTGCATTGAATAAAATGACTGAAATGTGCTGCTCAAATTTCAATTTTCTGTTTGTATTTCAGTTATGCTTATGTTACTGCAATTATTTTTATTGAGCAACAAAAATAAATCACAGACATTTCTTGTCGTTCTCCCTGGTTAAAGAGTATGTTAAAGTCAGCTTTCTACCTCAGCTGTGCGTGTTGAATAATTACCTTACGCTAATGACTCAATTAGAATTCTCTTTCCACAACATATTCTCTCCAATTTTATTACTCAAAATTAAACCCTCCGAAAGTGGCAGAGAGGGAAGAGTGAGCGTAAGAAATGGAATTGTGCTTTTGAGATTTACTGTGCGATTATGTAAGCACTTACAGTGCTCGAAGTCATGTTGCCAAAAATGCAAACTTTTTAGCTTTTCATGCAACTTTTCCAGGGGCGAATTACTTATTGTTGCTAAATGGCGCTGAGCTGCATTTAATTTTCAGTAAATGTGCATTAGAGACAGAACAATTCGGAGAGCGAGATGGCAACTGAACTTGTGTGTTTTTGCTTCTATGAGCTGAAAGTTGTGGCTGTTCTTTATTCATTCGATAAGTTCAAGTGCGTACAAAGACACGCACACACACAAAGACACATGTGTGTGACGCATGTAAAACTTTTTTGATGCGTCGCCATTTTTATAGCATACCCAGAGGCGCAATGTCTGAGTCTGAGCCGGAAACCGAGCCGAATAGTTGCCATTGAGCTAATGTTATTAGTGTCGCGCTTGGAATTTATTATTATTTTTTGAAGAAGCCGCCTCGTGTTCGTCTTCTTCTTCTTCTTCAGCTGGCTCGTATGAATACTTAACGCACTTACATAACTTGCGTCATGAGTCAGATTTTGAGGCTAGCCCGCTGAATCGAATGAATACAAAAACTCCGCTGACTGTTGACACTGTTGAGCGGGCATCAGCGCGAAATGATGTCGCGCCGATGTCGCATTTCAATGAGCATAAAATACACAAACAAAAAGGCGAATCGAGAGTTGAGAAAAAGCAATGCTGAGTGGAGTCGAGTCGAGTTAAGTTGAGTTGAATCTCAGCATCAGTCTGACAGTCGCATAATGTATGTGTGAGTGTGTGAGTGTGTGTCAGTGGCTGCCACATTTGCATTCGCATCACATGTCAACGCTGGCAAGCAGCGCAAGAGCAGAGCGTGGGCTTACGGGGCGTATGGAAATAACAACGAGTAAAACATAAAAAAAAAACAGCAAAGATAGGCGAGCATGCCAAAAAGCGGAAACGAAATCAGATAAACGCTTGCTGAATGGCGCCCATGGCGACGATGGCAACGACGATGGCGACAACTGACGGATATGGCTCGTAAATTCTTGTCAAGAGCCCAGCGAAAAAAAAAAGCGAAGAAGATCGTTTAATGTTAATCCAGAAATCATCTGCCACTAAATGCGGCACGACGCGGCACATAGTTGCTTTGCCACTCACTCGATACTGTTGGATCTGCCAAATATTTCAATATTTAAGCAGATTAACATTGACAACAGCCTTACGCCTCTTTCGCTTACACATTCTTTTTGGCCCACTCGGCATCAACATGTATTTTCAATAATAAATACCCAAAGGTGATATTTAACGTCAGTATACAATAAATTTTTTGTGCCACGCGCCAAGTGTGTTGACAATGCCACACACACACATACACAGGCACACGCACACGCACACCAATACACTAGTCGGTTACACAATGGCAGCAAGAAGTGCTGGCGTGTGCAGCTTTGACTGGAATTTCCGAAGGCATTTTTACTGCTGAGAGCAGCATTTTCTCGGCACGGCAACTAACCCAAAAATACACTGGGAATAAATTCTATAGGATGTATGTGTGTGTGTGTGTGTACCCTAAATGATTTGACACACAAAAGTGCTTCACTTAAATACAGACATTAATCGAAGCTCGACAATCCGCTTTGCAGTTTACATTTCCTGTTTTTGCCTCCTTCCCAAGTTGCATTTGCCTTCCATTTAAATCTCTCGCATTAAACAGTCTGAAAACTGAGTGTTTTTCACAGGCAAAGTCGATTCAGAGCATGTTATGAGTGCACTTGCATTACGTATACGTCGAGTAAGCCAAACTCGCAATTAGCAGTAACAGATTGTTGCCATTTGCCGGCTCGTGAATGGATGATATATATCAAAGCTGTTCAACTGTCCTTCAGCCTATTTCGATTGACTCCATTTTGGCGATACTTTTCTGCTCTCCTCTCGCTCTAGCCTCCTTGATTGCTGTCTCGCTCGCTCGACGCATTTGGGCGCGACAATTAATTTACGGCGTAGACGTTTGCCAGGCCATAAATTATGCCCGGAATACGGACAAGCGTGCTTGGCGAGGCCATAATAATTGAACCACATGCCGTATGCATAAGGCGTCTGAGCGAGAGGAGAAAGTGGAGATAGGGGATGAGAAGCGATTGCTACGTGTTGCAGTTACTTTTGACAGTTTCAAATTCAGCCAATTTATTTGATTTTAAAACTTAACAAGCATAAATTTATTTAATTTATTATCAAACCAAAGTTTGGTCCCCCATCGAGCGAAACTTACGTTGCCACCCTCGTGTTATGCGTGCTTCTGACAGCACAATCATGTCAAACTGCCAATGTAGTTGTACTTGATAATGTACGCATGTTCTGCTACACTGCACGAAACGCGATGGAGTTTATTTCAATTTAAAGTGGCAAATTTAATGGCAATAAAACAGTGCAGCAAACTTCATTCCAAGTGTGATTTTAGTTTTATTTGCCAATTGTTTCACTAAATTTGGGCTGTAATTCGATGCATCAGCATCAGACGTGTGTCAGAACTCCCATTAACCTGGCCACAGGCACACTGACGTTGCACCGCAATTTGTACAAGTTGTGATGTTTGTGGCATGCAACAGTGCAGCTAATTATACGCTAATTGAATTCTGGGGCAATCAGTTGCAGGTCGTGAATCTTGCAACCGCCTTCGAGCTGCCACTTTAAGCAAACGTCCTTCGACGCTGTGTTGTGCGTCTCTTTTGTTGCTTAACTTTTAACTGGACAAGTGGCGACGACAACTTCAAAAGGCCAAGTCCGAGAATAGTTGTGAGGAAACAGCACCAAAAAAAAAAGATGTCATGCACAAAGGGCAAATTTGTCAAAAGTCGATTTCAGAGTGCGAGTATATTCGTTTTTTATTCCGATGGGGAACTGAAAAATGTGCAAACTGTTGGGGCGTACCCTAGAATACAGGATTGGGTTGAGTTCGGGTTTGGGTTTGGGTTTGAGTTTGGCATTGTGTATTGTTTCCGATGTGGCCATTGTTCGGCTGCAAACACTCTCTAAGCGGGGCGGCTCAAATTGCCAAACAGACATTGAACTTTGGCCACACACACACACACACAGACGCAGACCGAGACCGAGAGAGAAACAATGCTCAGTCGCTGGGTCACAGTTACAGTTACAAGAGCGTGCCACTTACACACACATACACAACACACGCATACACAAAGTTAAAGCTTGCGACAATACTCGTAACATTGAAGCAAAACAAAAAGTGCTGCAGACTTTTGGGCGTCGCTTTTATAGCTCGCTTTTGCCACTGGCTTCCACAGTGGCTCCCTTTTTGTTGCTCCTCTTCGTACTGTGGCTGTCGCTGTCGCTGTTATTGTTTTCATGATTATGTGCCTCATTTCAGACGTTCTTGCGCACAGCTCTGATTTAATTTAACAAAACGCCGCCAACTTCTTGGGTTTGTCTTTGGTCGCGACCAAAGCTTCTTGGCCATTGGCCCGACTCGGCTTGGTCAATTCCTAGTGCGATTGAGCGACGACGACGACGACGACGCCAACGACCACTATCTGTCGCACTGTCATAATTCAGCACATTTTATTAGCCTGCGCCCTAAAGTCGATAAGCGCGCCCACTGTCATGGATTCCTATTACATCCTTGTGCTTCCAGCAGCAGCAGCAGCAGCAACGGCATCGACAACTGGCGCAGCCTTCCTTCTATTATGAAAGCCAGAAGACGCGACAGCAAGTCGCAAGCAAACACACACACACAAGGACACAAGGACACATCAAATTAGGTTAGGCAACAATGCGTATGAGTGATTTTTATGGCATTTTTATTTGTGCAGAGATTTAAGCACATTGTATGGCCTGCTGGCTCGATGGCTGGCTCGATGGCTGACTGCATTCATTGCCATGAACCTAAGCCACGTCTAGACGCCTTGACTGTGCCAACAAATGAAAGCTGCGCGCTGCCCAGGCGAGCTCATTAGCCGCCATTTATAAGGCTTTTGAGCCAAGTGTGAGCACAGCGTGCCACAACTTCTTAAGCACATTAACGCAACGAAAAGTTTTGCGAAACAATTGCTGGGCGAAGCGCAAGAAAAATGCCAGATAAATCATATGCGGCGAGCAGGCCAAAGTAAACAAATTGCAACAAATGCAGCAGCTAAAGCTCATTTAATATGCAAACCAGCAAAACTGCAGGAGGGAGTGAAATTCCCCATTGCAAATGCAGAGCGAAAACTTTCGGTTTGCTTTAATCAGTGCGTAAAATATTATGCTGCAACTGTGCGGAAGGGAAGAAGGCAAAAGATTGCGATTTGCTTGGCCTTTTTTTTTTTTTTTGTTTCTTCAGCTGCTTCTTTTCTTGCTGTTTGCGCTGACTTAATGTCAAGCCAAAAGTTTGCTTTACATGCGCCTTAAAATGGATTTCGCTGATGCTGCAGTTGCTGTTGCAGTTGCAACTGCCGCTGTCATTGCTGACAATGTCGCGTGCCACAGTCGCATGCAGCAGACAGAGAGGGAGACTTGGCAACCGCAATAGATTTGCCCAACGCTCCCCCTCTCTCAGTCACCTCAACTATATCCGCTTACTGTCCCACATACAGACATGTGTTTGCGTGTGTGTAAACGAGTTTACGCCTGCACAACATATGCGTGACAGCTGGCAAAAGAGGGACGAGGGGCGAGGGGCGGGAAAATTGCAGTCGAGCGACTTTGACTGCAAGTTGGCGTGCAAAAAGCAACAAAATGAAAACCCAATCATGGCTCAACAACTTTATTTGCCATAAAAAAAAAACGACAACAACACTTTCAGCTTCGCTCATTCGCACTCATTAAATTTGTCGTTTAACACGCAGTTCTCGATTGTGGTGCACTAAAAAAGTATTTCACAATGATTGTCATGTGACCCAAATACTCGTTAAAGAAATGCAAATCGATGGCGAAATTGCGGTTGATTTAATGCATTAATAAAATATGCAAGAAGCCAATATGGTATTTACTTTAATACCCTAGGCCAATTAAGCGACGACAAGTGGGTAGAACTTTTGATGAATGCTAATGGAAGTGCTCGGATCAACAAACAACAAGTTTGCGGCATAACTATTGTGGCAACTGCATCGCAATCTAATAACAAGCACAAAAGTTATTCAAACAAACTCTTCTCCGCAGGGACTTTGGCAGCAGCGCCACCTGGCGAGCACATCATGCAACTCTGCGAGTCAGTTTTAATGACTTTTGTTTTGTTTATTATACTTTCTGGGTTGGGGTATTTTTCAGTCGTGCATACTCACAAGCTGGATTTTTACTTGCTTTTATTATTACGCGTACTTTGGTATTTGCTTGACCCTTGGCAGAGTGGAAGGAAAATGAAACTGCGACCGAAACTGAAGCTGAAACTTTAAGCGCATAACAAACAAGTGAATTAAGGGCAGGCGAGCGACCACGCCCACCGCACGCTGAGCGCCTTACATGCGAAATGATGATGAATGGCAAAGGCATTTATTGAAATATTTTCTGTGCCTGCCGCATTGTGGCTGTCGCTCTGGGTCTCAGCGTTGTTTCGTTAAATGAAATAAATGGCAGAGAAAATGAGATTAACGAATTTTGGCTGCGCTTTCTTTTTATGCTTATGATTTTGATTGCCACTTGCAAATGGCATGAGGTAGGAGAGGGAAAATCCACCATTTAATGCTGATATTCGGGTCATAACTTTACTTTTAATGACAGCATCAAGCACATGCCCATAAATGAAATTGATTTCGCGCTGCCACTTTACGCACTCTCTCTCTTCTGCACTTCTGCTGTCTCACGTTGTGGCTTTAATATCACAGCATGAATTGGCACTTTAAACGCATCTACTTACGAAACTCTTAAATTAATGGTCCCGGTCTCGGTCTCGCTCTCGGTCTCCGTCTCGGTCTTGGCCCCGGCTAAAGGCCATCTTCAAAGTCAACAAGGCGCGCAACAGTTCACCATGGGAGATCAACGATGTCCCTCGCCTCCCACGCCAATTCAATGGTGTCTAGTCCAAAGTCCGTTACCAATTTGCATTGAGTGGCTTTCTAGTTGGCTAATACCCACACACACACACACACGCAACACAATGAACCCGGCCAACGACTCAATGACTGTTTTGCCAAATAAATATGTTTGCCATTGGCTCCCACAACAGCAGCAGGAACAGCAGCAACAAGAGCGACGAAATGTGTCCAGCTTATTCATAGTCCGGTCACAAATTCAACACCTACGCAACTACTCGTATTGTGCCAATTTGGAGACCAGTTTTCGCCCCCTCTTCCCCGCCTCTCATCCATCAACCTGTCCTGCTAGATTTGACCTTTTTCCTCCCCGCCCCACTTCCAACCTGCGTCTGACAATGCATGCAAATGACAGCATTTGTTGTGGGCCCAAAACGACGTAGGTTTTTCATTTGGCCAAAACACGGTCTGCACAGCGAGCAATGTGTCCAGCATTCCAGTTTCAGTTTTTTTTTTTGCTCTCTACTTTATTTTTTTGGGTTACTTTGGCGCTGCTCGCACTAATGTCTTCACTTTCGGCAACTTGGCTTTGCCTTTCTTTTTTTTTCCGACCTACTCGATGTTGTCGCCGCACTCATAAAACTGCCTGAAAGTATGCCATTCAGAATGCTTTGTAATTTTATGCTCCGGCAACGTAAACAGCCTCCGAAACACACACACACCGAGAGAGCCTATGAGAGACAGAGACAGTTTGAAGCGGGGCTGGGCGGCAACTTTAAGTCCTTGCTGATGACGTGTCTCCCATAGAAATATGCAAATTCTTTTGGCTGAGCTTCGTTTAGCTTTAATGCGTCATAATCAACACAATCATAATTTGCATGAGGCGCGCTCTGCATAATTTTCCACATCATTACCACGCATCTTCCACGAAGCACATTTCCCTTTTGGCAACACTGCAAATTAGCTAGCATTGCGGCCAAAACAAATACTAGCTTCCAGTTGATGCCATTGCTGCTGCTTCTGCTTTGGCTTCTGTGGCTACCACGGCTTATTGCGCAACCAAAAGCCGCAACAGAAGCAACAACAACAACCCTTTTGGCCACTAATTTGGCTGGCTCACATATGGGCTGGCCAACTCTCGGGGGAGCAAGAAAACCTGACTATGTACTTACACGACAGCCTCGAATCTCAGACAGCCTGACTTCCAGACTGACAGATCTTTGTTTGCCCATTTGGGGCGACAAACTTTCAAGTCGCTGTCAAACACACTCGGCGTGACTTCCAGACTCGCAGCTCGAGTCTTGCCTTAAATGATGCTTCTCAATACAAGTACAAACACATGTCTGGCAGCCAAATGAGGCAAAATGTCTTACTTCGAACCGAACCGCACTTGAAGTCGCTTCTTGACTGCAAACTTTTTCAACCGCCAAAACTTCACACAGGTTTCGAACATGGCCACAACAAACACGCTCACCGCAGGCAGCCTGTCAGCCAACGAAGCTGGCCTTCGAAGCAGCTTTTAATGATAGGCACAAGAAGTTGGCCAAAACATAGGTATTTAAGGGAGCAAGTTTGAGGTGCTTCTGCCACACATAATTAGAATAAATATCAAGTATACGCACGTGCTTTTAAAGACTGCAACAGTGATAGATAAATTTATGTACTCGTATATGAAAATTCAGTTAATTATGAATTGGAAAAAAGCAATTGAAATAGATGATTTGAAACAAAATAATTAATATATTTAAAAATACACAAAGTAATCGATAACAAAATGTAAATCAAGTATTTAAATGCAGCTACAAAATTATGATTTTTTTCAGCAATTTCCATTAAAATAAATTATTCTGTTTGTAAACAATAAACACGCTAAGCGCTTTAATATTCAGCTAAATATCAGTAAACACTTATCAATAATACTATAATTACATTTAATTCATTTAAATCTAAATCTGCAACAATTAGTTGGACACAACAATGTGTGATTTATGTCACAAGCAAAGAGTGTAAAGTAAATACGATATTCATTACAATGATGCGAAATTGCGCTAATTATGAGTTTGAATTTGCATGAACTCGTCCATTCAGAATGCTTGTGAATTATTCAAACTGTTCGTAAAATGTGCAAAATTATTTGCATTGCATATTTAATAAACAAAACTAAAATTGAGTGCTGCTGCATCATTAATGAGGGCAACTGAGCAGCGAGGAATGGAGTCAAACGAACCCAACAAATTCGAGTACTCTTTACTCTATTCATTAGGCGGGCATTTGGGGCAAGAGCTGGGCGGGGGATTGAGCACACTGAAGACACTCGACATGCGTCTTGACAAAGCACTTTTCATTTGCTAAATTGACTTGCAATCAACGGCCTTGCCACTAATTGACGTGGCTTCTGCCACCCCTGAAAAGTCTTGGCCCAAAAGCCGTTCGATTGCGATCTAATTAGCTACATTGAGTGTCGCTTAAGCGGCTTAAACAACGGACCAAATTATATTTAATTAAAAATTAAACGACATAAATCATATGCGACTGCAACTGCATTTCGCTGTCAATAACTGATAAAGATGGCGGGGGGAAAAATTGTGTTGTCAAACCGCGGAAGCGAACGCGACGGGCAAACTGAAATTAAACGTGACAACGTGGCGTATGCGCAACGATGCGACTCAGCTGAGCAGCTGAGGCACTAATTGATGGGCGACCACATGGCGTATGCGCATTATTTGAATAGTTTACTTAATTATGCACATGCCGCCCACCAACTATTGTTGCTCTGTTGGCCCCGCCTCGCGTCATTGTTGCTCTTCCGTTAACAACAATTTATTTATGTATGGCAGAAAACCACATGAAAGCAGCTCTCAAAATGATTTAAAGTTGTCGAGAGTTTCGTGTCGAATATAAATGGAACTCGAATCGAATGCTGATTGTTGTTTATTTTGCTTCATTGCTGATGTTGCTGTTGTTTGATGCTGTTGTTGTTGCTGTTGTGTAGCAACCGCAGCATCTTGCGCCAATAATAGAAAATAAATAACTATATGTAGATACAAATTACTTTTGCGCATTTTGTTTTGCATTTTGATGAGTTTGGCGTACATCCAATTTATGCCCACGGCTCTTTTGTCTGACTAACAAATATGCCAGCATAGTTTACACACACACAACAGACAGACAGACAGATAGACTGAGATACACTCAGCTAGATGGATACTCGTTCGTTTACTTGATATCCCAGCATCGAGCTGAGTCTGAGTCGAAATCGATTTTACGCTTTGATGAGCTCCTCTTTCTCTGTCCCTAGCCCCTTCAATGGCGCACACACGCAAGCACGCGTTGGCGAGAGCGCACTTTAATAAACGCATTTGGGCCAACGCGATTGGCAGACGTGTAACTCGAAGCTCATCACTCAAATACTGCGGTTCTCTGTCAGCCCAAAATCCCCCAAGTGCCGCACACAAATATGCTTTAATATGCAGCAAGTTGCGAATTGCGAGTTGCAACTGGACTGAGCTGTCGAGCACAAAGAGAGCTTAAGCAATGCTTCATGGCTTAAATATTTCATTAATGCGCAATGTTAAACCGTGAAAGCTGCCGCCCCGAGTGGATGACCATTTAAATTGTATATAAATTGGCTAACACATCAGGCAACTGTGGTGTGCTCGGGTGGCAAGGCGGCTAGACATAAATTCCGAATGATTTGCGCTGATTGCCGTCGACATAATTAAACTTTTATAACCTAATTAAGGCGTTCGCGCAATGCGACGCACTGCCACGCCCCCAGGCTCAGCTCAGCTCAGCTGCAACTGCGAGTAATGTGACCAGGCTGTCAATTAGGCCACGCGCCGAGGGTTTTTCGGCCAAAACAGACGCATCAACATTTTAATGACTGTCGCCCAGCGAGACAGTGACAGAGACGGCGGCGTCCCAAAAAGTCAGTTTGGCATTGTCAAGCAATGGCCAGGAGCAGCGGCCCATGCGTTGTTGCCATTCTCGCATCCTTGTCAAAGGACGCGCCATAAAAGTGCCGTTAAATGCCCCAAAGACAATGACTAACAGTCGTTGCCCCTTCCCCCGCCCCTTCCTCCCGTGCAACACTCTTTCCTCCATGCGTGGGAGTCGTGTGGCATTGGCGAGTTTTGCGGCCGTTTGCCGTTAATGGATGTGTAAAATATTCGCATCGCTGGGGCAGCGCCTGCAGCAACGGGGCAAGCGGGGCAAACGGTACTGCCAGCAACCGGTTTATCTATGCGACGCACACACCCACACACACACACACACGCACAGGAACAGTTACGTATGAAGTGACAATGTTTGTTTTTATACCCAGTGCATTAGACACAAAAGGGCGTAAAGCACAAAGCCAGAGTTCTATCAAGATCTGCGCGCAGGCTTATCAGCGTTATTAAAGCGCTCAGCTTTGACCATGCTGATAATTATTTAACAAAATCAATATGCACTGAAAGCTTTGTTTAAACAAATATTAGGAATAAATTATAAGCTCACGTTTTATTTGTGAACAAAGAAAATTACGTTTTTTATGGAAGTAATATAAATAAATGATATATTTGAGATCCACTTGTGAAAAGAGAAAATAAGTTTATTTTTATTATTAACAATATATACCAAATTATATATTTAGTTGTGAAAAAATAAAATATAGTTCATTTCATTATATATAAATTATATATTTACGTGTTACTTATGAAAAATAAAAAAAAATGATGTGTGTTATAAATTATATAAATAAATTATATAATTCAAAAAGAAAATAAAATTATTCTTATAATGAATAATATAAATGATTTATTTACTCGTATTCATGAAAAAGTAAAAAAGGTATATTTACTATAAATAAAATAAATCAATTATATAGTGTTATTTGTGAAAAAAGAAATAAAAAATATAGATACTTTTATTATAAATAATATATAAATAATGTATGTATCTAATCAATTAAGTTTGATTATAAGTAACATATATAAATAAGATATTTTAGTGTTAATTGCGAAATAGATAATAAAGCTATTTTCATAAAAAATAATATAAATAATATAAATAAATTATAAATTAACTTGTTACTTTTTAAATAGAAAGTAAATATATTTCGATTAACGCTTGCTACATAGTGCAATAATTAAACGATTTAAAAGTAATATGAACACTTAATAGAAGCCTTGAACCATTAAACACATCCGAATTTATTAATAAGACGACAAGCTGTCAAATTGTTTGCACAGTTGTCAAATTGCCTTGGGGAAATGTGATATTTAAGCAAGCTGTTAATTTGATAATTTGACGACATAATCTAATTATGATGTGCATTTTGGCAATGCAAACATAGACACCGAATTGCTCTCATAAAATTGAAGACAACAACTTCTTGGCCGTACAGGGTATTAATTGACTCAACATACATATGCAATGCCTTGTGACAGCTAATGTTTATGTAATGTGACTGTCCCAAACAGTTGATTATGTGAGCGTTGGAGACTGGAGACTGGAGCCTGCTAACTGCTGACTGCCTTTTATTGTCTTCCAATCAAATAATCACAGTCGAAGTCATGAGTATTTTATTTTCGCATTTGGCATTTCGCATTTGGCATTTGATGTTTACGCTATCGAATTACTCATTAGCAAGCTGAAATGTCGTATTCCATTTCACCATTGGCCCAGTCGCCATTTGTCACTTTTATGAGCACATTTATGCAAATTGACATAAGTTAAGAACAGTCCTGCGATTAAGGTCCCATTGCAGGACGAGAAGAAGAAGAAGAAGAAGAGGCACAAAACTTGCCTGCCTCTGCGTCTGCTTCCGCTTCCACTTCCACTTCCGCCTCAGTTGTCTGCAAAGGGTATTTTTGCCATTGCTTTGTTTGCTCTGTTTTGTTCTCACGCTCTTTGGGCCAACGAGTATCGCACTTTGCATGCAAATAAACATTTAGTACACAGCGAACGGGGCGAGCGAAAGGAATCATTAAAAACCTTTTTGGGAAGCCCTAAAAATACTTGAGCGTGTAAAATGTTGCATGAAATTACATGATAAAATGAAAACCGAGCAAAAGCTGCCACGAAATATGTACGAGCAGCTGCAACAGCTGCAACAGCAACAACAACAACGCACAGTGAGAACATCAAAACTAATTACTTTGTTTTCTTGTATTTTTTATTTTCGGTGGCGAGTTGCTTTTCGGTAGCAAATGCATTTAGGGCCTGCGGGTCTTTCCCGCCCCCTCCCCCCTCATCGTCTTGGCCAGCATTCGCATTTAAGTGTTGCCTACTTTAAGGCGCCTTCTTCAGAGTGTTGCGGCTGCTTTATGACTAATACAATATTACTGCATAATGCCAAACACAGTTAGCGTTGCGTTCTGGCCATGCTGCTGCAATCGCAGTTGAACTTTATACATATTTTGTATATATATATATATATACTATATATTTCCTTTGTGGAGCATGATTTACTTATCTTTGCAGTTCCATTCTTTCTCTGTGCTTGGGCCATTTGCTTTTGGCCATTGCCAGTGCACTTTTTTATGGCAAACGGACGGAATTTCTCTGCCATAGCATTTGTGGCTAAATACATTTGGTTAGTTTCCTTGCTCTGGCTTTTTGATGCAATTTAAATGATTAAGTATACGCAACGTTTTCGTTCTCTCTGTCTGTTTGCTTCTCCGGCACTATTCAGTTATGAAATCTCTATTTAAGAAGTGCATAATCCTCAGTTGTTTACAATGATGTTAAAGCACTAAAAATCTTTTAATACCAACTGGAAATTTATTTGGTCTACAGTCATCGACTGGCGAATGCCCTTGGATTAATTTGCACTGCTTTTTTGGGTAAACTATTTGTTTCAATTTTGTTCATTAAAGTGAAACATTCCGCTTGCAACTATGTTAAATTGCCATAATTATTAATTTGGTTAGAGCATTTAGCTGGGATTTTTCGCAAATTTCTATAAATAATTTGTGGCAACCCCTTGCGATAGGTAAATACATTTCATTTTGATTACCTGAGCCTAGGCAAAATGTGCTGAGCTTTAAATTTTGCGCCCGTAATTTTGTGCGGAATGTTGTAGAAATGCCCGTATTTATTGCGCATCCTTGTGCCGAGGGAGGCAGTAGCAAAACATTTCCATTGCTTGTTTGGCATTTCATTAATGCGGCCCATTCATTAATTGAGGCAGTCGTTAATTTATGATGATGATGCCCCCGTTGTCCGCACTGTCCACTCATCGGTTGCCACACAACCGTTGTAGCCGCAGCCAACGTGGAAATGAGTTTTTGTTTACACTGAGTGCTGCTGCTGGCCGAGCAAAAGGCTGGCGGAAGACAAACATGCCCCAGACAGGACACGACACAATGCGAAATCATGAAACGTAACCCAAAGACGACAGCGCAGCAGCAGCAACAACCACAACAACAGCTGAAAGCGAGTTGAAGGATCTACGGCAAAAGCAGAAGGAAAAAGAACTCTGACAGGGTGCAAATTACATGTATAATCAAGTGAAGAAATACGAGCGCACATTAATAAACCGGATTCATTAATGCGACGCCAAAGCAAATAGCAAAAACAGCAGAAAACCAGCTGAAAAACAAGCAAAAGCCAAACAGAATACAGGACACCGAATACTCAAATTGCAACAACACAAAAACAAAAAGGACACGCCAACCAAAATGGCCAAAAACACCAGCAATTTCAGCTTAAAGTGCTGCGAAAGCAAAACTAAAAGGTATCGCTAAATATAGCCTATATATACATAGTATATTGCAATCTGAAAGGCAGCAAATTGGGTTATTTGCACTTCTTAAACGCACTAAGCAAATATTTGCAGAGCTGGCTTAGATTGTGAAAACCAAAGTTAAACAAATGCTTTGTTTTGTTTGTGCTCACACAACTCGATACAGAATTTAAGGCCATATAATAAGACAATATGGTAAAGTAGTTATTGAACAGGTGTTGTGTCAACACAAAGTTAAAGGCCAATCAAACTTCTATCAGTGATGTTAGGGATGCTGCAGATAATTAAATTGTATTAATGTTACTACCAAAATTAACAATTTAAATATTTGTCTTTTGCATATTAACATTTTCTGAGTCACATCAATTTCTTGGAATATTTTTTGGTAAATCAAGTATTTCTATTCAATGAAATTTGGAGGAGGAGAAGGAGTGAGTCCTTGTTGACAAATCATAACTCCTAGATAGGCTAGTTTCAGTGAGGTTAGTGATGCTACAGATAGGTACATTTTATTGCTATTATTCACAAAATTAACAATTTAAATATTTATCTTTTGCATTTTCTGAGTCACATCAAATTGTTGGAATATATTTTGGTTATTCAAGTATTTCCATTCGATGAAATTTGAAGCAACAGAACCAGGAGACAAGTCCTTGCTGGCACATCATAACTCGCAGCTAGGCAATTGTACATTTAATTAAGGTGACTTGCCGCTTGCCACTTGCCGCTTGCCATGAATAATCGAGTGCAAATAAAGAGAAAATTAAATTATTTTGAATTTGTCAGCGTCGCGGTTTCTGTGCGCCAAGTAAGTGGCTGCGATAGTAACGCGGCCAGGCGCAGGCTGCCGCTGACAACACTGCTCCAGATGCCCCAAAAGGTGGCAGTGCAAAGCAGAGGGATTGGGGCGCGCACAGCACTTGAAACAAATTGCCACAAGTGCGGCGACGACGACCACGAAGATTCTTGCTCAGAGTCTGAGTTTGGCTGTCTTTGGCTGTCATGCACCTTGGCAACCACAGCAATAACCGCGACTCCCATAAGTCTTCATCAGTCAAAGTAAGCGGCAACCGCAGCGCAGCGCAACGCAACGCAACGCACATGCCACGCCCACCGCAACGCAGCGCCCACTTACTGAGTGTGTGTGTGCAATTTTTTCTGTGCTTTACTCTGTTGCTGCTTCTGCTGTTGCTGCTAACAAGGTTTAATTAAAAATTTATTTAAATGAATTTTTTCGGCAATCATCTTGGCGGCTGGCGACACACGGGGGCAACGCAGCGCACGTGGCAGAGACAGAGAGAGAGAGGGGAGACTGAGAGAGAGAGAGAGACAGGAGGCAGGCAAGCGTGATTTATAATGAAAAGTTCACAGTCGCTGGTCGCACGCTAACGAAATGCAAACATGCATACTAATTACATTTAAAACCGTCAGCTAAGCCAAGTTAAGCATCCAAATAAATCCTTTTCTTCCTCTTCGACGGCTTCTCCATTTCTCCTTCTCAGTGTGTGGCAAGGGCGTCGTTCTCTCTAACAGATTATAAACACAAAGCGTACCCGCAGAATGTATCTGTGTGAGTGTCACTGTTGCAGCACCAACAACACAACACAATGTGTGTGGAGAAGAAGAAGACGATGTCCCTGCCCTCCGTTTATTATTATTATTTTGCCACTGTAAATGCTGTTCAAAGAGGTTTTCCCTTTCGCTTGCGAGCATTGTTGTAACATAGTTGTTGTTGTTAGGTTCTTGTGTTGTCGGGCAGAGCTTATTATTTGCATAATGCCGTGTGAAGCCTGCAGAAATGTGAAAACGATTCAACGCACACACACACATTTATGCGCACACGCACACAAACACAATGCATCAACTGTTGATACTCTTTGCAATTGAAAACCAAAGAGACTTCAAGATCAAATCTAACCTAATGCGCTTGTCCTTTGCGCACTTTATATATATCTTATTTTAATATTTATTTGTACTCTGTGTGTATAAAGAAAATAAATAAAATTATTAATTTGTGTTTACTTTTTTTATATGTGCTAAAATTAATAATTATCGAATTTTTATTTTAAATTTTGGATCAAAGCAAAATTTGTCAAGTCGACAGTTGATATGAATATTTTTATTTTTTTGTCCTAAACTGATGTTTATTTAAATAACTAATTTCTATTGTTATTATACAACATCGATAAATATTTCTTAAACGATTGATTTTCTAAATAAAAATAATGTGTCTTTAATTCATTCCTCTTTGTAACTCCATATATTCTCTCTCAAAATTGTTTTCTATATTATTATTTTTATTAATAAAGTCATTTTTATTATTAACTTCATTTTCTTTAATATATTAAAACTTCCACTTTAGAATGATAAATATTAAAATCATTTCTGCTGAATCTTCTTTGATGAAATATATTTCATGAATTATTATCTGAAAAAGTCTGACATACCGCATTTGCAGCACTCTCCATAAAAAATTGGCATAACAATAGTTGGCAATTTTGCAGTTACGCGTATTGCAAACACGAAGCAAGATATGCTGCTTACAAGTGCTCTTCAAGCTTAACATTATTTTTATAATACCCGAGTTTGCTGCAGCTTTTCCTCTTCATTTTCTTTTTTGCTCTCATTTTTTTTTCGGGGGTTCTGTTAACAGCATTAAACCAGATTAAATTCTTGCACGTTTCTGATGGCGGCTGCTCTGGGCGCTTTTCCTTTTTTCAAACGAATTTTCGTGCAACTTTCTTGCTTGAAACTCAAAAGTGCTAATGAAATTATGTATCTGTCTCTCTGTCAGTCCGTCCGTCCGTCTGTCTGTCCGTCTGTCTGTGTGTGCGTGTGTACTTACATTTTTGTGTGTGCTGCGGTTGTGCTTAATACGGTTTGTTTTTTATGTTAATGTATTTAATGAAATGCCATATGTTTATTAGCATATTAAAGAAATTTACGCTGCTTTTGCCACATCACGTATACGCCATGTGCGGGCGCCAACAAAACAAAACAAAACAAGCAAGCAAGAAGGCAACAAACCTGCAACTTCTGTCAGTCCAAACAATTGACATTTGAAATGTTTGCTTCACTTCAAAAAGTTAATTAGCAACGACCCCCGCGTCTTCCTCCCCGTCCCGAATCAACTTTTTATTTGCTTAAGGATGCACGAATATAAACAAACATACACAAACATTCATCTTTCAGCTCTGCTCTGCTCTGATTTTAGCTTGTATTTCTCTTTTCGATCCGAGGTCTTCATTTTGCATGACAGTCTGTCTGTCATTCTGACTCAATTAATAACATTTCATAAGGCATCATACATAAAATGTGCTTACAAATTTGCGCTTGATTGGCGCTCTCGCCCTCCTCGTTTCCCTCTGATTTGCTCGTTTGTTTGCTTTTCACTCTGCAATTATCTGCGCAAATGTGTTCTTAAGCTGACACACACGAATACACACACACACACACACACACACACCCACACACGGACTGATAAGATATAGACAAATGCTGATTGGAGCTGTGCAAGCTGTCGCATAAATAATCTTGTTGCTTCATTGCATTTCAATTATTTAAGTCCTTCTGTCACAAGAAATTCATTTTAAAGGCGCAAATACTCGACCAAAAACTAAACAACAGATGGACAGACAAATGGACAGAGAGGGACAGAGAGACAGCCAGATAGACAGACACGTATTTTCCTTTTGCTTTTGTTAATTAGAAGACGAAGCCATAAAGCATGCGCCCCACATTCATACAAAATTTAACACGAAACAATTAATTGTAACATGACACACTTGCCGTAAACCAAACCAGCAACAATAGCAACACAGCCCCTATATATACAATATATATATAGTAGATACATATATAATTTCAGCTTCTATACCCTTTGAAAATATGCAATAAAGGATATATGTTCAAACAACTTACATTAAACTCAATAGAGAAACTTTCTAAATTCTATTTTACTTCTAGAGGTTTCATGTATGCATTTTAATCAGTATTTTTTAGCAACCTCATTACCTTGCTCATTTTGTTAATAATTAGAATGTACATACTATACAAATATTTCATCTGCCAAGCTTTTGCAAGCTAAGTTCTGATTTATATGAATAATAAATTATAAGCTTTGAATGATTGTAACAATATAGGAGAAAATCAAGCACAAAATCATATATGTACAAATATATACAAATTCTTTACTCTCTATATTTTTTAATGCTTTCAAGTAGCTTTGATTAATCATAATAAATCTACAAAATTAAAGTCAAACTTTTATTTGAAATTAAATTTGTCTCTTATTATTTCAGCATCTCTGTCTTGACTGAATGTTTTAAGTACAATCTTTACTCTTCAATTTCAATCAGCTCTAAGATTTATAATTTATCTTCCTTCAGTTTAGGGTATCTTTGGGTCGCTCAAACTCAGTCAGTTTTTTTTCCTTTCGCATATATGCATTTGCATGGAGTGTGGTAAATAAAACAAACAGTTGCTGGCCCAACAAAAGCAGCAAAATGCTGTTCACAGCGCCACAGATTTAGGCAAGTGATACATCAGCAGAGGAGACAGCGGAAGCGGGAAGCGGGAAGTGAGCAGGGAAGCAGGTAGCTGCAGTAATGTGCGGCTGTAGAAAGTGGCAACTGGGCCTAAAAACGGGTTAATGAAAATGAATGCGGCACTCGCAAACTTCCACAAAAGGAGATGTGAAAGGGAGCTTGGCTCAACTCTGCCACTCTGCCACATACAATCTACGTTATGCACATGTGTCTCACACACACGACTCTATCTCTCTCGATGTACGTGTGTGTGTGTGTTTGTGTGTGTGTAGTTCTTTTTATGGCACCTCGGCTGCTTTGTTTTTTTGGCGGGTCTCGGGGGATTTTAACATAATGAATGAATATGAATTTGCTGTGACATTTTAACTGTGGCGATATTTCGCAGTGCACACTTTTAGGCGCAGCCTTTTGTTGCTCGTCAAGTGAGTGCACATAATGTGAGGTCCTGTCGCCCCTCTTGCCCCCTTCGCCCCTCTCGAGTTCTTTGTAGCCGCAGCGCGTATATCAATCATTGTGGATTATAAAATGTGCCACTGACTGCTGCAGCCAGTCGAATGGCAAAGCGGAACGGACTGACACAGACACAGACACACATTTAAAGAGCAGTGTTTCGTGCCACCAAATGTGGCAGCCAGCAGCAAGACAACAGCACAGACACACAGCATGGGAGAGGAGATGACTGTGTTGGCAAATGTATCATTAATATATAATGCGCTGCAAGAGCCAAAAAAAAAATACAAAACAAAAAAAAAGTATGCAAAACTTTTTCGCACTCATTTTTTCACTTCAGACTGCTCTTTTAGCCTGCCGCCTGTCAACAGACCCAACACCAACAACAACAACAACAACTACAGCAACTACAACAACAACAAGAAGAAGAGAAGCATTAATGTTGCTGTGTATTAAGTGAGTTGTGGCAGTTAAAAGCCATCGGGGGATTAGGTTTGCGTTTTAATATTGGATTTTTGTCAGTCGCTCTGCGCTTTTTTTGCGCTCTCTCCCCCACTCAGCGTAAATGGCGAACTTTTTGCATGAAATTGAAATTAAATTATGTCAGCGTATGATAAATTATTTATATAATCGGCCAAAGCTGCATATCAAATTTGAGAGCGATTAGCTTAATAGACAACAAGCGAAAAGAGAGATTAGAAATGACTTACAGCACGTAACTTATCTATTATTGAAATGAATTTACTTAAGAGCTTCTCATTACATCGAAATTACTTTTAATTAAAATAATTGCAATACCAGTTACAATAGTATTAATTGTATTTAAACCATAATTACTGTGAATAATTGTGACATAAACTGTAAGTAATTTTAACACAACATATCAAATATCCAAATTGAATGTATACAATGAAGAAAAGGAACTTCAGTTTGTTGTGTAGATTTCATTTGAATAATTGACACATCTTTATTAAATAACTACAACTGAAATTCGAAGAAATATTTTGCAATTACCTTTGGGAATAATGCTTTTCAAACTTCTGACAGACTCTGGGTTCTAGCTTAATTGTCAATCAGTCTGAACTTTCTGTGTTTCCAAATTTTCACAGGAGATCATCTCTTAGACAACTCCCCGTCAGGAGCAACTGCACTTCAATAATTAATATCTCTCGCAGGCACTGCACGAAAGTGGAGTATAGAACAAATGAACTTGTCAACATTGGCATAACTTTTGTTGCACGTCCCCTTGGCAGCACATGGAATTGCTTTAAAGCCGGAGCAAATTGTTTGTCGCATGTATAAAGTAAAAACAACAAGGTGCAACAACCACAAGCTGCCATAAAAGCCAAGGCAAAGAGGCAGCTTATTAACTGCTTACAGGCTTTGCAGTTGTAGCTGCAACTGTGACTGCAACGAGCAACGTGCAACTACAGCAAACCTGCGGCTGGCAACAGAAATAATTAAAAATAATTACAACCACAACGACAACGACAACGACGCAGGCAACAACAGAAGGATATGTGCATAAGCAAAGTAAGCTGCCAGCTGCCAGTTGCAACCAGCTACTTGCTACATGCCACATGCCACTCGCAGCTGCACATGGGCTCTGCGAGCTGTCGTTGCCATGAAGTCGCTTCACATCAAATTAATAACCTGATAAAAGAGTCTTTCACCCACACAGGAGTTGCCTTAAGGACGCAAAGAAACCAAGCAGGACTTTCTGCCTCTCGCTCTCTGGGCCAAAATAAATGCATGCAATTCGTCTCATTAAATGCCAAGCCATGCAGAATGTTGCCCAAATGTTTGTCTGTTTGTGCTCAAAATACAAACAAATAACACAGAGAGAGAGAGAGAGAGAGCGATAGTGTGCGAGAGAGAGAGGGAAGAGGTGTGCAGTCAGATGCCGTGTAATTACAGCAATTGCTGCAATTTTAGAGAGGAGTTTTGTCGCTAGCTGCTTCGCATTACGTATACGCAACAACAATGAGGCAAGCAACAAAATGGGTCAGCTTAAACAGTTGCTGCCAGAAGTATTTTAACACCCAGCAAACTTGTAATTTTCTTGTTAATTTCAGATCTAATCCCCGAACTCGGACTCTGACTCTGGCTGTGAATGCAGCTGAGATTCATTTCGCTGTTGGTCTCGGTCTTCTAACACTTTTGCCCAAATTAGCCAATTAGCTCATGAATTTTGGACAACGATTTGCAAAATGGGCTTTTGGCTTATGCTGAAATCTCTGAAATTTCAGCCCAGAGCCCCAAGAGACAGAGAGGCGGATTAAGACTGAGACTGAGCTTGGGCAAGTGGAATTTTTAATTACGAATAGCAAATCATACTATAAATTAATAATAATAAGAGTTATGCCAAGTGGGTCGACGTCGTTCTGCTGCTGCTCGTTGGGGACTGGGAGCGAAACACGTGCACACAACTTGCCACTGAATGTTGCCTTCTGCCACACTGTCAATGACCCCCAGTGGCCCAAATGCCCAAGTATTACGTGTAAGCCGTATGTAAGACACACACACGCACACACAGAGAGAGAGAGAGACACGCACACCATTTAGCTGACACACACTCAGGACATTGCTCAAATTATTTTAGATTGTCGCTCAAAGTTGAAGCCAGCTCGCACACAGTTCTCTGTAGGCCCAGAATCCCGTTGTACATCAGAGACCTCGTCTGCCTATTCAGACGGCTTTAGCCTAAGCTTTGCTTATTGCACTCGGGAGCGGGAGTCACAGCCAGAGTTGGAGCCAGAGTCGGAGTCGGAGACAGAGCAGCCCACTTGGGGATTGTTTTCGGTGACCATTCGTAGTTGGAGCTCCTAATGTCCACACGTAGGCGTCGTCCTCCTCCTGACCCCCAACACACATACATTCACAATTCATTCTCTGCTCTAAAGTTTAACATATGTGCACAATTTGTAAGTGTGTAAGTGCCGCTCTGTGTGTGTGTATTTGAAAATTGTGTAATTTTTCAGCGACACGCTCCTTCTGCTCTCCTCCTCCCCAGGGATAACTAGCCAGAGCGAGCAGAGGGTCAGTTTGCGGACTGCGCCTATTTTTCAATTTAAATGACAAACTTTATTTAATGCCGCAATTTATTTGGCCCAAGACTTTGGCCCACGCGTAATTCTATTTGGCGCGCTCGTCGAATGCTTCACAATTTAAATTGAATTTTCTATTGCAATCTATAAAAAACGAAGACGACGAGCTAGGCAGTCGCCTTAGACGTGAAACATACCCTGTAATTATCATAGAAAATACTGTATTAGTTGTACTAAGCGATTTCTAGTAAAATTAGCTAAAAACTAATGAATCTTAATTGTCAATTTTTGTTGTCATTTAATTTTACTTATCTTATGTACAACATGAATTAAATATGTTAGAAACATTTGCAAAACAGCCAAGTCCAAAGTAAAATATTGTTGCCAATTATTTACATTATTTATTTAATTCAATTATTAGCGCCACAAAAAAAAGTTATAAAAAATAATATCTCTCACACTTTTGATTTATTATTTTATTTTCATCTTTAGGTAGCCGTCATTTAATTTTACATATCTAGACTTTTCATAGATCAGCATATCGTCAATAAATGTTAAAAAAAATAACGCTGAAAAAGAAAGCTAAAATCTTTGGTCGTCGCGTCAAAAGTTTAAATCATATTTGCCGCAGGGAATTTTGCCAAATCCTGCCTCAAGGCTGCGATGTTGCATAAATCTGTCCCTCTTCACCTCTCAATCAGTTGCCAGATTACAAAGTCTGCCCCAAATTTCTCTTCCCAGCGAGTTGCAGAGTATGTGGAGAGTCAAACATATGTCACTCTTTGCTCTTTTCGCAGTCATGTATCGTTTTTATTTTTTGTATATATATTTGTTTCTCTTCTTTTTAACTCATCTGTGTAATGCGTGGGCATCGATTGAGTCCTGGCTGTGTCCTGCGGCTTGTTGCTTGCTGCTTGTTTGATGCTAAACAAAAGTAAAGCAATTTGTGCGCCAATCAAATTGAAACGCCGCTGGCAAATTGTCGGGCCTCGCTT
Source organism: Drosophila immigrans (assembly GCA_963583835.1). NCBI lineage: Eukaryota > Metazoa > Arthropoda > Insecta > Diptera > Drosophilidae > Drosophila > Drosophila immigrans. Next base: position 27,762,996 of record OY757141.1, read on the forward strand.
TAAGATCGCACTTTCTGATGCATAAAAAGCAGCTTAAGTGGTCGGACAAGGACAAGGACACGGAAACAGGCATCAGCATAAGCTGTCCTGCAATTAACATCAAAAATGCCAGTTCCAACAAGGCAAAGTGGATTGCCAGCACCTGCGTCGTCGCCCCGTCCCTGCCTGATGCTCAATATCTACTTATTGCGAGAAGAAGTACGACTAAAACAACTCACAGCTGTTGCTCTCGGCCATAAAAAGCAAGCTGAGACTCCAAACTGTAACTGGCACTGGCACTGTAACTGTTACTGTGAAACTGCGTGGGCAGCCGAGCAAAAACCGCAGACACTTTCAATAACTTGACCGATATTTGTCTGTGCTGCGGCGAAGGCAGTTTCCCTTCTCTCTCGCTCTCGCTCTACATGTGGCCGGGCAGCTGTGGCCTGTGTTCGCTCGTCGATTTTAATTACGGCGCAATATACAGTAATAAAATACAAACATTTTTGGGCTTAATTAAGCCGCAGCCCGCACTCCACCACATTTGTGTCGAACGACGACGACGCTTTCGGCCAGGCTTCTTTTTTTTGATAATTCAAAGCGCTGTCAAAACACAGCGTCTGCAGATAACGATACAAACACACACAGAGAGGCGAAAAAAAAAGGGAACTGCCGCTTAATATTCATGGGAAAAGTCGACAAGTTTTGTGTCCAAAACAAACATTTGACGCCCCAGACACACACAGAGTGAAATAGAGAAAAACAGAGACTAAAGTGAGGCGAAATTTCTGGACGCGTTGCCATTTTGATCAGCCATTGAGGCGGCTTAATTACTCCGACGAGGCAAGGATGAAGCCCCAAAAAAAAACGAACTAAATGTCTATGGGAGAAACCACAGCAACAGCAACGAGAACGAGACGAGAACGAGAACAAGCGCAACATAAAAGTAAATTTGTGAGCGTATAAAAAGTTCAATAAATGTCGCTGCCATCGGCGTTAGCCATGAATATGAATGTCAATGGGCGATGACGATGACGCTGACCTGGGCGACAAAGCACTGAACCCAGGCACAACGACCACATAACAGCCCCGATACTGTCGCAGCCAAAAAGAGAAGGTATCCAACTGCTGTCCATAAAGAGTTGAGTTCACAAAAGAGCTGCCCAAAAAAAGGGCTGCAAAACGATTGGCAAAAATGTGTTGCCTACTTTGCGGCGGGCGTCGCAAAAAGTTTGACAAATTCTGTTGCCTACTTTTGCGCGCACAATGAAAACACAAAACGCATTGACAGCACCCAGAAAAAACTATTATTTAGCACATTTTAAGCGACTGGCACTAGCTCAAGTATCAGAGATCAGCCAACAACAACAACAACTACAAAATACTGGGAAACGAAAGAGTTGCAAAAAAGTGCTGCCTTGCTTTTAAGGGCAGGCATCTTTGTCTCTTACAACAACTTTAATCGCTTTTCGTGCAAACAAAATGGCAAAGTTTAATTGCTTTCTGCTGTTTTTGCAGCGCCCAACCTATTGTAGCGGTTGTTCAGCTTGTTGTTGTTGTTGTTGTTGTTGTTGTTGTTGGCCACATGCCAGGCACAGCAGCCGCCTCTGACAACGCTGCTGTTGCATTTTTCGACGGCGCCGTGTTTTTTTACACGGCTCGCAAAAAGCAGCACACAGAAATTAAAGCAATGCGAGTTCATTGAACCGAATGTGGCACAACCACAGCCCGACTTTCTCGCCTCAATAAAGCAACAAAAAACCAGGCTCATAATTGTTAAACACGGCCATAAAAGTGTCACACGAGCCGCTGCAACTGCAGCCATAAATGTTAATTGTAGTCACATTTTGATAAACGATCGACTAATTGACTTTTGGCCGTTGAACGCCAGTCTAATCAATTGTAAAATTAGCCATGGGCTTAGCAACAGGCTGCCAACGAGTACAAGTCAAAGAGGGCGGGGTTGGAGGCGTGGCATTCCAGCCAAAGCTTTGCGGAGTCTGTAATTGTGTGTTGCATAAGCGAGCGACTGGCAGATTTTGCATATCAAAGCATACAAAATAAACTGTGCGGATGCCGACAAACGGGAAATGAAAAACGTGTTGGCCGCACACACACACACACACACTCGCACACACACCAACACATACAAGACACTCTCGCAGAGAGATAGAGAGAATGACACATCAACACAATGGCAAGCTGTGTGGCATACAAACATCCCAAGACGAAATAAATAAATATGACACGCGCGAGCGAGCGCATGAGAAATGTGGCAGCCCTTTAGGCGCCACACCGCCATGTTGTTCACAATACAACAACACACTAACAACAACGGCAACAACAACAACGGCAACAGCAACAACAACAATAACAACAGGCGAGGGGAGCAATTGCAATTGAGTGAGTTGTGAGATACCCTGTTGTCTAATCACAACAATTCAATAGACATCAAAGGAACAGAATACTCTGTAAGCATTTCAGAGCGGCATGCATGACCAACAGATACGCTGTTAATTAATCTGTTAAAATACAAAAATACGCTGAAGCTCTTTAATATATCTGGAGAGGAAAAAGCATCTTTACCATGTTTGGGAATTCTCTGATTTAATTTGCAACAAATAATCAAATCAATTAATAATCAAATAAATTAATAAATATTTGGCAATTTTTATAACATTAATTATGTTGTTTAAAAATATTTGTATTTTATTTTATATCAATTATTTCAATATATAAGAGAATAAAGTGGTTTTACCTAATTGTGTGAGGAAAATATAAAAATTTAGATGAACTAAATCAATATTTACAACTATAAACACAATATTTTTTAGCTCTATAAATTTAGCTCCATAATTTAACTAAATTATATTTATTATTGTATACATTTCCTAATTTTTCCGATTGGTTTCATATGTCCATCTTCGCTTTATAAAGTCAAACTACAAATATGCATAACACAGCTTTGAACAATCGCAAATCAAGCTTAAAGCAATATGAAAATAGCAAATACTAAAGACATAACATAACATTAAGAGGATACCCTGTGAAAATGGAATCTACGACAGAATGGAATTTAATTCGCAATCAAAAGGGTCGTAAATCGTGGCAAGAAATCTAAGTAAAGCCCTAACATCGTCTCTAACACGCTGTAATGGGTATCTAAACCAAATGCAAATATGCATAAATTTCAGCCTAAGCCGCAGCATACCCTGTAATGCGAGTGTGCTTTGCTACAGGATAGAAATAGCAGCAATGCGGCAACTCAAAGGCTTTGCTAGACGTGTGTTGTGTGTGTGTGTGTGTGGTGTGTTTGGGAGTGTTCTCTGTCTGTCTGTGTGTTGTTGTGAAATATGTAGGAATGACAAAGCAATAAAAGTGCTACAGCAGCAACAACAGAGCAACAACACCACGAACAGGAACAGGAACAGCAGCAACAATTGCTGAGGCGCGTTGTTGTTTCCTGCTAGTTGCTCGCCTTAAACATGCTTAAACAACAATCTCCATCTCGCTCTCTCTCTCTCTCTCTCTCAGGTTGTGTGTGTGTGGAATTTTTAATAAAACGGCTCAGGCAGAAGACAAGGCAAGCAAATGGCTCAAAAACTGTAAAGCGTCTTCCATCTATGTAGGTTACTGGCACGCCTTGAGGTATGCAACAAAAGCTGCTCTCCTCGCTCTCTTCTCTCGCTGTCTGTGTGTGTGTGTGTGTGTCTGTGTGCGTGTTAATAAAACGCAAAATGAGCTTGTATTGCTACAAAATCATTGAGGCCCACAAGATTTAGAGTCGCGCAACTGGTTTATGTGCCGCCCCTGACTCCTTGCTACTTGCTCCTTGTTGCCACCTCCTGCGCTCCTTGCCTCGTCTCAAACTACTTACAAGACGGAAGACAGAAGCGCACATCGTTTTACGACTTGTGTGTTGGCACTTTGGGTAAAGGCTTAAACATTTGGGCCGGGCTTTCAGCAAGTTGGAGTCGCAGCCGCAGCTGCTCGATGCCAAAGCGTTTTTTAATAGTCTGCAGAAATTCTTCGTCTCGTGTTGTGTTTTTTTTTTCCTCAACGTTTCCTCAACGAGCCCAATTTATGATAGCATCTAATTTGCTGAAGTTTCAGACGCGGCGACTGAGCCCGAGTTGGGACGTGCATGAATTTAATTATATTTATGCCGTTGAAAATTAGTTGAAATCAAATGCATAAATTTCTTTTAGAGAGAGAGCAACAACAATGCCAGTTACGTGACTGAAATGCGATAAGCATAACAAAATTGTGCCAAATGCCTCAAAAAGACTACAACACACACTCACACACATAAATCTCTATATATACTTATGTGTGTGTGCGTACAGTTGTGGCAAAATAAAAAACAATTTCAGTTTCTTTAGTCCTTGTAAGCGCGCACGTTTCGGCAAGCCAAGCAAAAAATAGACGAGCGGAAGAAAAATAAAACAAATACAGCGCATCTCTCAGGGAATTGACAACACTCGACTAGCAAATACGCTGTAAATAGATTGCGATTATTACATTTGAAATCACTTCTTCTCATATATCCCTTGTGTCGATAGCCACAGCAATTAGCGAATTCAAGATGAAATTCATTCAATTAAAATAGTCACAAAAATTGAGAATAGTTACAGACAAGCTGTCACGCAGTTCTTACATTTTATAGCTTCATTTTCCTCAAGAAACAATTTCATTTCTATTCAACTGCTGCCGGGTACAAAAAGGGCAAAAGAAATCTGACTCAGATGCATATAGCAGACTGTCCCCGACGCCCACCCATATCCTTTTGGCTTGGCATATTGCGTCTTGAACGCGTACACAAAAATCCCACTGTCATATAAATGTCAAATCCATAAGTGTTGCGAAATGTTGCGGCTGTGGCAAAAAAAATGCGAAACTTAAGCACAATGAGACAGGCGACAGCTCAATAAATTTCTTTTGCAACGCAAAGGCTAAAGGAAACTTTGGTCATAAAATCAGCAGGAGCGGAAAGCTGAGGAAAAACAGGCTCATTGAAGTCGCATAAAGCGCAAACAAATTCATAAATTAGTCGAGGTAAAGCGTGTAGTTAGCTAGTCGATGAATATGCAAAAGATAGACTTCAAGCTGTCTACTTCAGGATATGTTACATCATTGGCAGCTTTTTTATTTGAACGAGCACGTCGCATACATTTTTCAGCAGCATCTCCACTTCCATATGCTGCTTAAATCAGCACCACCAACAACGACAACCTTTTAAAGATGCCCCCGAGCAGGTGGCAAGTCGCAACGCCCACGTTCGCAGCCAGGCGAAGCAACACTGCGTCAGTTTTCTGCTCGAATCGCACAAAGTGTGTGCGGTGTGAATAACCTTCGCCCGAAGGCAATATCGTACTTGAGTCGACTCGAGTTGAGTCGCCTCGAATCAACTACGAGGAGCGGAGCACACACTTCGAAACTTCTGGCCGTGTTTGTTTTCTGCTTTGCATACTTTGTGGCGCTCGTTGCTGACGCCTCATCGATTTGACGCTGATATTTTTGTGCGTGCCGCTTGCCTCGTGCCTCTTGCGGCATGCGGCATGCGTGTCCGTGCCCATGTTCATGTCCATGTCTAAGCGGTCGTCGCGCTCCATTCATCAGTCTGACACCAGTCAAGTCGCCACCTCTCTTCCCCACACTTCCCACTTGCCACTTGCCAATGCCTCTGGGCCATAAGTTTGCTTTGGCATTTCATCAACTCCGCACAACGTCTTGTACTTCATTCTGTTCCGTTTTTCTGTCTGCCTGCGAAGTATATTATGGCGTTGGGGAGGCAGCTCGTAAAGCATATGCATTAGATACTTGATTGGATATGAGCATGTTTAACTGTCTGTCAGCGAGATGGCCCAGATTAGCATGCGAAGCAACTTGCATTCCAATGCGAAATGCGAAATGGAATTGAAATCGAGTCTTGACACATAATTTAGCTGATTGTTATTATTGTCTGGTAATTAGGTATGAACTTGTCGGGTCAAAGGGCTGATTGTCTAGACCGTAGACAATGCTTCTGATGGCATGAAGCAGACTTCCAAAATACATATTAGACATGTATTACAGACATTCTGTGTTCCCCATATTTACTAATTAATTATTTCAGCTGCAACGAAATCGGTTTTAAATACCAAGAAAGCAGACTTCTAATTACAGCAATCGAACAGGGTTTTCTCTCATTAAGAAATTGTTTACAAAATTTAGTTCATTCTATTAGTTGCTGTACTATTTTTGTGCAACAATTAATCATGTAAATAAATTAATAAATTATTTACAAAATATGAACATCATTTCAAAAGACTTTTTTCCACATAAAATATTATATATTACAAATGCCAGTTGAATCAAAATTTAATTGAAGTACAATTCTATTTATTTATTGCCCAGCGTGCTTTAATTAATTGATATAAATACCTTAGGCACTTGACAATAGACTGCAAAAAGTGTCTGGTTGAAACAATAAATTCTTTCGCATCAAAATTAGCATAATCACCTCGTGAATTATTCGCGAATATTGATGAAATGACTGAACAACTTTGTTTGCGTGCAGTTCAATGAATTTATAGCGATGTGAATAGTTGGCATGTAATTTTTTTTACGGCTGCTTTTCACTTGATCGGCAGCTTGTTGTTTTTATTATTCATTCATAAAGAGATCAAAAGTGAATTGCGTGTGCATTAAATAGGACTTTATGGCTGTTTGTTGTGGGCACTCGGACTCTCGTAAATCACGACAAGTGCAACAAAGCTGCCACTTTTTGTGCTTACTTTTGCTTTTGATGTGAAAATATTTGCAAAAATGTTTAAACTGCCCGATAGCAAAAGAATGACAACAACAATAGCAACAACAACAATGAGGAGAGCAATTTGTTTGTTGTTAAATGGCGAACAGCTGTGCAAATAACTGCAATTTACATTTAACCGCATCCGTCGCATATTTCTCGCGCTCACTAAATAAACACATAAAAATGCAAGAGGGAAAACCGCAAGTGTAAATATATTTAATAATAAACAATGCAAGCAAAACACAACTTTTATGAATTCATTATTGAATCGCACACACACACTCGCACACATTTGCAACACACTCACTTTTATTTATTGAAATGCAAATACTCTCGAAAAAATGCATATGGTTTTTTTAGTCGCCCTTCGCTTTCTATTTTGTCAACTACTGCGTGTGTGTGTGTGTGTGTGTGTTGGTGTGTGTGTGTGTGTGTGCGTGTGCCACACACTTTGTAGCTGTATTTGTGTTTGTATATTGCGAGCAGTTGTGGCACTCGACCAACCTTCGCGCTGCGGTTCTGCGGCAGTTGCTTTGAGCTTGCCACCATTTGCGTTGCACATTGCGTTGCACATTGCGTTGCCAGTCGCATTCAAACTAGTCACTGGACACACACACACACACACTCGCACACACACACTCGCACACACACACTCTCAGCGAGCCTGTGCGGTTGCACCACATCAGTTTGACTTATTCAACATGCGTCAATGTCAGCTGACAACTGGAAAATGGCATTGGCAACTTGGCCACGCTGCAGTTGCAACAACCAGCGACGCTTCTCAATTCCCATTTCCCATTTCCCATTTCTCTTTTCTCTTTCACCTGCAGCTCAGGTGCGACGGCAATGTGGACAGCTGAAGCCACGTTGGCTTCGCTTTTATTAATTGAGTTCGTTTGCTGCGCTTGTTAATTCCTCCTGATTGTGATACCCCAAATCGCAATCAGCAGCAGCTATTTCAATTAAGCAACAAACCAACAAAACTCACAAAATCGTAATGAAATCATCAAATTAATAAGACATAATGATAAAAAAAAAATAGGAAAATATATGCTCCACATTAAGATGCCACAACAGCTTGTTAAAAACATTTACTTTCTATAAAATTAAATAAATGATTTTAATCAAATTATAGTTCACGAGTAGTCATAAATTTCTAACTCAATAATTTCTACATAAATAAAAATATAAACGTACAATTATTATTTATTAAACCAGTGAAAAATCTGTTTACAAAAAACTTTTAGTGCATTTTTCTACTTTCTCTTCCAAGAAATTTAATCTGTACAAGAAATGTAATCCTTAAAAACCTTAAATCTTAAATGGCAGAGCGAATATGCTTGCAGCTTAAGTGATTACTTGAGAATTCACTTGAAAATTATTAAAAATGTTTTTGCAGTTCGTAGTTTGCTTTAAAGTCGAAAACTTTGTTTAAATGCAAAGAAATTCCAAGAATTTATGTAAATCAAACAGCGAGAGCTTATTAAAATGTTTATTTTTTGCACGAAACAATGGCAAGAATGCATTATTATGTAAAAAGGAAAATATTCTGGAGCATTTTGCTGGAAATTATTAAATCATCTTTCACTTTTTACCTGTGGAGCTCTTTGACTGCTCGCTTTGCGAATCTTTCAATTACGAATGACTTAAGCTGCAAAGTAATTTCTATTTGCCTTTTATTTCGCAAACGACAAGTAGCTTTTAGCAAAATGAAATGCACACACACACACACACACACACACACACTCACAGACTGAGAATCAGAAATAGATAGAGTGATAGATAGATGATGATGGAGACATAGTTGGAGTAGAAGGTAAACGGCGAACGTTGCAACAATTTGCAGCAGAAAATTGCATTTGGAAAGCATTTCATTTGGAAATTACAAAGCACAGGCAGAGCACAATTCCACGCAGTCGAAGACAAAACGAGAACTGAAAGCGGAAAAATGTGAAATGAAAATGTTGATGAAATGCATTTAGGCAATGACGTCCCGCGGCTGTCGACAGCAAATTGCATCAGCAAACTTATTGCACATCTCTGCCACGAGGTGCAGATGTGTGTGTGTGTTGTCTGCAAAGTGTTTGGCTTTTAGGCAGTGCCTGAAAGTGAGTGAATGAGTCCATCTGTGGTTGCAACAAACAAAGGCAGCCAACTCGCAACTGTTGCAGATGTCAACTGCATCCACAACAGCAACTAAAACAACCGCGACCCTGAGCAACATCAACTAAAATTCTAACGGTTAAACTAACTACCGCAACATTCTAACCTAAAATTATTAACGCTGCAACTTTACATAGATTTGTTTTCGACAAATTAAAAATGTATTTCAAATGTAGTCTTCCCAAATCCAGCAATGTGAAAGCTAAATAAACAAATACATATTGTAAGCAAATAAACCCTTAGCATCAACAATTGCAGTGTCAGCAATTTGTTCGCAGGCGTCAAAAATAACAAATCCCACTATTATATGGCTATACGTTTCAGATTACAGCACTTTAGAAGCTTTTAAAACTCTGCATTAAAACTGAAATATGTTATTGAAACATCAAAAGCTTGAGCATGATAAAACTGTAATATCTTGGAAACCCGTGAAACTATAAGCCACGTAGAATTTGAAAGTCATCATTAAGTAAATTGAATAATTTACAATGAGTAATAAATAACATTCTCTTAAATTAAAAAAATATTGCTTCAGCTTATTTGATTCTTAATTAATAAGAACAAAAAAATAAAAAATAAATTAAAGTGGAAATAAATAATAAAATTATTTAATTTTGTTGGAAAATGTTAAATATTAGTGGGTTCCGCCCTAATTTATGAGAAGTAATGTATAAAGACGTAAATATTTCACTAAAGATAAAGAAAAATAAATAAATGATGTTATGATTAATGAATTTGTTGAACATATTTCAATTATTTTCATTATTCATTTCAGTAAGCTTCAACTTGCTTTAATAAATTTTTGAAAATATTATCAACTAAATGCAGTTGTAAAAGAAAGTTTCCTACACAATAAGCAAATACTGTTTATTTTCCCAGCATAGTTTTAAAATATACATTCTATTTATATATCTAAGTTGGAAACGCCAAATTTAGCTAATCGCCAATTAATTTATTTTTGTGTTGAAGAATGCGGTGAATTTAATAATGTTAAAAACTTAGATGATTGTTACACGGAATGAAGCATCAAGTTTTGGAAGAACTCATCACTTGAACAACTTTGTTTTCAGTTCTAATCCCAGGCTTATGCAGGTTTGTGTTTTTAGTTTGAAGGGCATTACGACTGCGTAATAATAGAAAATAATTTCTGCTTTTCATTCCGGCATGGCGAAACTTCGCAGGACACATTCTCAGCGTTTGTTTGGAGCATATCCTAAATCCAACAACTTTATCAACGTGCAAAAGAGAAAATTTTGTTGTTTTGCTTCTCGCAAAAAATATGTTTTTTCCTCTTTTAATGCCACAAAAACTTAATAAACCTTTCCACAACCAAATGGGTTTAGGTATAACAACAACAACAACTACTGCAACAACAACAGCAACAACAAAAAGTGGAGCAACAACAACATCAACTGCAGCCAAGGCAACCGCTGCATTTACGAGTGCTTTCTGCTCGTTAGTTTGTCATCGTGTGTGCATTTTTGTTTGCTGTCTGCGTGTGTGTGCGTGGTGTGTGTGGGTGTGTGTGTGTGTGTTGTTTTTTTCTAACTTTTACGTTTTTTACATTTCACTTTTTTACGCTTCTTTTTTTTGTTGTTGTTGCTGTGTGTTACGAGCGCCGAATGCCGAGAATGAATTGAAAATGAAATTTTATGTCAGTGTTGCAGAAAGTGCGAGTCTCTGTGTGTGTGCGTGTGTGTGTGTTAAAGTGTGTGTGTTTTGTGTTGTGAACAGTTGGCGTGGCAGACGTGGCCATATGGAGATGGTCGGGCAGTTGTTGTTCAGCTGCCACCAACTGCGGCAAGTTGAGGAGCAGGCTGCAAGGGCTACAAGTGTTTAGCTGGCATTCAACGCTGGTCGCTGGATGCTCCAGAGTGAACTGGACTCGTTGTTGTTGTTGTTGTTGTTGTTGTTGTTGTTGTTACTGTGACCTTGCCACACATGCATAAATGAGCAAACAGAATAAAAAACGCACCGCGAGCTATTGCAGAGTCAAGTTACCATAGATCGACACGCCCACAAAGCCTCTTTTTTCAGATACTTTGTTATTGAAACTGGTTTGACACCAAGTTATATATTAAAATTATATATAAAAATTAATGAAAATTATAAGAGCAAAAATAGATAAAATCACTATAAAAATTAATGAAAATTATCAGAGCAAAAATAAATAAAATCACAATAAAAAATAATGAATATTAAATAAACAAAATAACGTATTTTTGTATATACTTTTATATACTTTGCAATAATTCCAACTGGAGGTAAATATTTTTAAAATACCTAGCTCTAGGTCAGTACTCTTTAATAACCATTAAGTTATATATTTTTGTTAAACACATTTAATAAATAAGTAAATAAATAGTTCTAAAAACCAACAACAGCCAAACTTACTGCCAAATTAAATATAGAACTCTTTGAAGGTGCATATTAAAATACTATTCTGAAAAATATTTTAGAACAATAAAAAACAAAATACATAAATTATAAATCTCAGTAAGGAATAGAAAAGTTATTAAGTCAAGACCCGAAAGCTAATAAATTCAATTTACTTCTTGACAAATACTTCTATTTGGACTTTAAACAATTCCCTTTGCCTACAACTTTGGCTAGGCTTCAAGCAATTTAAAGGCAATTAGCTCGCGATTGTGACTGTGAATGCGAATGCGATTGTGAATGCGAATGGATTGACACAGTCATCAAATAAGCAAAGCGAACAACGTATCAACATTGTACATGTACATACATATATATGTTAGTATATAGAAAGGCAGCGAGTTTCTTCGTCAGTTGAGTTTTCCCTTTTTCGGCTGCTTCGCGAGCAAAGCGAATGACAATGAAACTTTTGTCTCGAAATTGAAATTCCTGTCAGCGAATTTAAAGAATTTCAATTGTGAAACATTCGCCGAGCAGTTTTCCTTTGACGCCACGCCCCCACGGGCTGTACGCCTCCGCCTCCGCCGTAGCCTTTATTGTGCCAGCCGGAAATTAGACGAGAAATTCAAAGCGACAAAAACAAAACGCAGGCAGAGCAATTAGAGCCGCCGGCTCGCACAATGTGTCTGTATTGAGAATGAGAGGGGGGGAGAATTGGGGGGGCAACAGTCGGTGGCAAACAAATTAAATTTAATTAGAAATTAAATGAGAATAAATTGGATTATTTAATTAAAAAGCGCGCACTCACCTTTAAGCAGCATCAACAGCAGCCAACTGACGAGCCAGTTGAGTAATCCGAAATTGGCTCTGGACATCGCTGGGCGGGCAAACATTTCTCCTGCTCTCTTTTCTGTCTTGTTATCCCCACTTTATTGTTATGATCGTTGTCAGTCCCCACTTAAGTGCGGTCTCTTATACGCTTCTAGTTGGCTGTTCCCGTTGTTTCCGTTGTTCTCGTTGTTGTTGTTATTGCTGCTCGTCCAATTAGAGTCAGCGTCAAAGAGCAACAAGAGCCGCAACGCTGCAGCTGCGGGCCAAAGCTAAGAGCACACACGGGACCAATAACAAGATGAGTCGCGAATCGTATACAGTTATATGTAGTATAGATTTAGATAGCTGTATTTGTAACTGTAAATGTTCGCTTCCCTTTTGCGCTTTTTAGTGCCCGCTCAGCAGTTAATTTGTTTTCAAGATTTTCTCTCTTCTTTTTCGCGCGTGCAAAACTTTTTGTTTTCGTTTTCGTTTTCGTTTACTGTAAATTCAATTTGCTTGTTTTGCTTTTAATCTAATTTGCTGAGAGCAGCAACAACAATCGCATAAATCATACGCCATGTGCGCATCGGCGAACACCTCAAAGTATGCAACGATTACGACACGCAACACGACACTCGAAACTCGAAACTCGCAACTCGACACTTGAAACTCGCAACTCGAATTGTTATTGTTGTTGATTTGGTTTAGATAAACGCAACGATAGCGAAAGATGCGACGGCCAAGTAATTTATCTTGTTGTTTTGCGGCTTAGCACTTTCACCAGCTTGAGGTCTAGTCCTGGGTGTGGCTAGATCAAATGTTTTGCTTTCGCTTGTTACATGCACCGCAAAAGTTGCAAAGTGCTTTTCCTTGTGTGTCCCAATGACAGTTGTTGGATTGATGGATTTGACACGATTTGATTACCACCGCTATTCTTGTATTCTTGTTTTGTCGCTGTCGTTTTCTTTTCCGTTTTCTGCTGTAGTTGTTGTTTTTGTTTTGTCGGTGAATTATGCATGTGTTTATTGCACCTTAATCACCCAGCCATTAACTGGCCATTAACACGCACGGTTCGGCGCCATTAAGCAACTCCAGCACGAGAAAAAAAGCCCTCATCAGGCCTTAGTTAGAGCGTGTGGCAACACTGTTCCAGCCAAAGCGCACACAGAACTTTCAGCACTTGACAACACTTGACAGCTCCACGAACATAAATCAAAAACGCGTGCTTCGCACTCGAGTCACAGGATTGAACTGAACTGCTCGCGTCGCTTTGCCGTCTGCCATTCGTCGCTCGTATCCGCCGTCGCCGAAGTCGCTGTTTGACGAACTCACAGGCGCGCTTCGGCTCGCACGACGAGGCGACGCCAAAGAGAGTGCGCTCTTTCGGCAAGCGCTGAGTTTCGTTTGTTGTTGCTTGTGAAATTATTGGTGCACGAAATTACAGTCGAACTTTGGAGTACTCTTAAGTTCCACGTAGTACTAAGAGCACACTCGTTGTGCTCCTTGTTGATGCTATTTTATTTGTTTATAGTTGTTGTTCTTTTCGTTTCGCTTTATTGTTGTAGCTTGTTGATAATGTTGTTCACTGGGTTTTGTATGTTGTACACAAACAAAGCGAAACTAACAAGAACTGGTTTTAAATTAAATATTATTTCGTTTCACAATAAAAATATTCAGAAATATTTAGAGAACAAATATATACGAATTGTATGTGAAATAATTGAGAACTATTTTCGAATATAAAATTATCTTTTAGAACCCATTTTTAATATTTTCTATTGCAGTTACTTATTGTTTATTTATTATTTAGTTACTAAATGATTCAAAACTGACCGCCTCAATTCCGAATTTATGTTAACTGTAAACTAAGCAACTATGCCATGACCTAGGTCAGTTAGGCGCGCGTATAAGAGTCTGCGCCTACGCTCTTATACTGCTGGCAGAGTCTGGCGTTAAGAGAGAATTTCCCGCTCAAAGGACGACTCTTTAGCTGGTTGTCTAACATAAAAAGTGCATTTTTAATTAATGCTTGTAATTAGCTGCTTCTTTTGCGTTTTGTTTTTTGTTTGTTTGTGTGGTTTTATTGTTGCCAAATAGCCACACAGACAAACACACCAATACACACACTCACAGCGAGTTTCAATCAATTTGCAAAACTTTTTAATTACAAGTCAATTTCATTTAAGCAAACAAACAGATAATAAAGTCAATAGCTTATACGCTGGACTGCACACACACACACACACACACACACACACACATACGAACGCACACACAGATAGATTGTTGAAATGCTTAAATCAATTAAATTAATTAGCGCCACGAAATATTTGAACGATGCAGCGATAAGGTTGCAACTTTGTGCTCTTTTTTTTTTTTCAATTCAATTCGATTCGACAATATTTAATTAATTGCCTGACCAGCTACAATGTTTGACATACATAAAAAGTGCTCGACTGCCAGATACTGCGTGATTAATTTTGCCTCTCACTCCCTTGCACGCCAAATGCTCTCTTAAATGAACAATGCTAAACAGTTTGCTAACTATGTGCACTAGATGGCGCCAGTTGGCCATTAATTAGTTTATTTTCGGTTGTTTAATGCACGAATGTTTTGAAATGTTGCGCACCAAAGTTGCAAGCAACAATTTTAGTTTAGCCATCATTAATTATTTCCGTATTCCTCGGCAGCTTGACTCGCAACTTCACCCGGTTTGTATTTTGTGGAAATTGTTTATAACCCACAAATTGACAAACTTTATAAAACTACAAATATTTTGAAATTTATAAAAAAAATTTGATAATTATAAGCAAATTATAATGAGCCTAATTTCATTCAATAACTAACATTTTGCGTACTAATTTTAATGGTTGACTTAGGACGGCTGAAGTGGGAATTTTGTATAAAAACAAGCTTATAGGTTTTACTTCTTAATATCAAAGTACGAATAATAATTTGTTGTTACCTTTTGAACAGTACGTTGATAGTTCTGTCAGTTACTGAGAGAGGATAAACTAAATTATATATTATGTGTACATACTATGCTTTCGAAGCCAATCTTTTTATATTTCAACTATGAATACAATATGTTTGGAAGCCCTTTTAGTTTTTTTGTTAATTTGGGAAAATAAGATGTTTAATAAAAAAATAATTCGCAGCTATTACCGCGATCATATGTGTATATAGATGAAAATATATTATATATTAAAATATTAATAAAAGTCATAGAAAACATAGATATATAGAGTTAAGTGAATGTAGTCGAAGATATAGAAATACATTTATTATTAATGCCTTCTGCCACCTGTTGTTGGCTGCAATTGCAGCAGTCGAGCACAACTTTGCTGGGAAAAGTTTCGATAACCACAGGGTATAATTAGAAGCAATGTCACCGTGTGTGTGTGTGTGTGTCTCAGTGTGTGTGTGTGTGTGTGGGTGTTATGCAATCGCGCTTTTGACTTATAAATGCGATGCCAAGGCCGTCGAAATGACAAGTTTTGCTTAAGCCAAAAGTTGAGCTCGCCTCCATCTCCATCTCCATCTTCGTCTCCATCTCCATCTCTATCTATCTGTAGTTGTGGCATGTACTTATGGTCGCAATTAGCGCTCGTTTGCCATTGAGGCACGTGTCAATCGCAGGCGGGCCATGCCCAAAAGCCGATTAGAGCCGCCTCCGCCCCCCTCCTCCGCGTGCCACACGTTGATGCCACAAGGCGAGACGAAAAGAATGTAAGTGAAAAGCAGCCAGAGTAAACTTTTTAATTGAAACAATTTGTAAAAAAGACGCACAACAACAACGAGAGTGAACCGAAGACAGCGGCAACAAAGTTTCGTTTGAGCCGCTTTTAATCTTGGCCAACGGCTACAGCAATCCAAGGCTAGAACCTGTCTTCGTCGTCTTTTTCTGTTTGTCTTTGTCTGTTTTCGCCGTTTGCGTGATTTCTTTATTGAATTATGCGGCTGCTTTAACACGATACCACGAACCGTATTGATTTACCATCCGAACATACATATATACTACTATATATAGTATTAAGGGGAGTCGCATAAATTTGAAGCATTTGCAAAATCATTATTCGAATCAGCGTCCGCACGCGTTCAGCTCTCGGCTCTCGGCACACAATTGGATTTTGGGCACAAAACAAATCAAAAATCTATTAAGCACCCCCAACCCCCCATGTAACCATCCCCTAACCCCAACTCTCTCTCTCTCTCTCTCTCTCTCCCCAGCGAGCGGATATCTTGCGGTCACGTGTCACACGAATTGCAATGATATCGCGCCACGTTGTTGACACTCGCTAAAGCGAACAATTTGAGACGCGTCAAGTCGCATTGAGTCGAGGGTTGCTCTGGGCCTGTGGCTGGGGGATGGCTTCATTAGAGTGAAAAGTGAAAGTGAAGGCGAGAGTGAAAGTGATGACCCTTAAGCTGAAGCATTGCTCCCCGAAAGTGCCATTAATTGAAATGCCAAGCACCCAAGCTCTTCCCCCCTTACACACTCGTGGAGTCAAGGATGCATGAAGAACAACAAAAATATAACAAGACAAGGCGCATACAAATAATATGTTTGGTTGCCGCGTTGACTTTTCAAATGATTTTGATTTGCAGCGCCGCCACCTAGCGGCAGGTGGGCGTACCCATCCGCGGGGACCTTTAACAATCAAACGAGCGCATAAAACAAAAGCAACAGAACGCAAGAACGCGCGAACGAAGCAGATAGAGAATGCGAATGCGAAAGCGAACGCGAATGCGAAAGCAAAAGAAATGAGCGGCAAAGTGCAATAAAAAGCAAAACCCGCATAATTTAACACAAGTGCGCGCACTTGTCAGCTCCCCTTCGCCCCCTCTTCCCACTCTCTCTCACATTCGCTCTCTTTGTGCACATGTGTGTGCGTATGCGTGTGCATGTACTTGTGTGCTTGTGTGTGTGTGTGTGTAGGGTGCAAAAGCGTCTCAATTATTTGTTTGCACTGGGATTTCCCGCACACTTTGTCTTCTGGCTGTGCGTGCGAAATGTGGGCGTTGCCACGCCTCGTTTTATTGTGCCACAAGGCGGCGGCAGCAGCACAACAACAAGCAGCATTAACATTTAAAACAATTTTCAATGTTGTAAAAATAACTGTAAAAATTTCAGTGCCACAGACAGCAAAGCAACATTTGCTATTTATACCCCTCTCGCTC
Source organism: Drosophila immigrans (assembly GCA_963583835.1). Classification (NCBI taxonomy): domain Eukaryota; kingdom Metazoa; phylum Arthropoda; class Insecta; order Diptera; family Drosophilidae; genus Drosophila; species Drosophila immigrans. The sequence goes on from OY757141.1 coordinate 27,780,301, forward strand.
GCACCAACTATGTGTGTGCGTGTGTGTGTGTGTTATACACACGCCTGCATACTTAATACAAACAAGCAGCAACAACATTTGCCTTTGGCTCTGCTTGTTTGACCTGCCACCTCAAAGCTGCCTCCCCCGCCCCTGCCCCTGCCCCGCCCCCCGCTCGACTCCACTCCGCAGACGGTTTCCTAAAGCCACAACAGTTTTTCTTATCGCTCAAATGTCATCGACTGTCGACAGTTTGGCTTTGCCACTTGCCACAATTTTTGGCGACTGCTTTAGCTGCTCCACAGCGACCCTCAAACCGCCCTCCGACCGCCCTCCGCCCTCGCTTCTTGGCCTGGCCAACAAAGAGGCGTTCATTTGTGAAATCTAAGCCATGCCCATGGGCGGCACTTGCGGCGTTTAGTTTGTAATTTAGCGCATTTAGTGCTCCATTTCCAGCCCGCTCTTCCAACTTTCGGCTTTTCTGCCATTTCGAATGTAAGTCCTTTGGCTTGTGTCCTGGCTGTGTCCTGGCCGTGTCCTGGCTCAGGACTCTGTGTGTGCTGCTCTCGCAAGGACATGCATGTGTTTGTTGTTCGCATGCAAACTTTCACTTGACTCTTAATTGTTTAAAGATCCAATACTCGTACTTAACAAGTAGGAAAACTAAAATCGAATCCACTCGACTGTGGAATACACGATATCTTTTTTTGGGGCAATGTGTTGTGAATATAATAATATTTGAGAAGACTATATATAGTTAAGACCATTAACCTAATTGCCCTTCTAGCCTACATTATTATTTACATTCACATATTTATTTTTCGATTAGAATCAGCAAAGTTGTGATGGAACGAAAACAGTGCGAGTATTAATACTAAATTATTAGTAGCGTTACAGCCATATAATATAGTAGAACACTTGATAAATAAGCCTAGATAATTGTTGCTGGAAAAGTTCAGATATAACTAGCAAATATCGATAAAATTATTAAACAAAAAACAGCAGAGTCAAAGGTTAGTACTCTAAAAATACCTTTTTTTTTTTGTTTCTCTTTTTATTAATATTTTGATCTTATTTATATATATTTTCCTTAGCTGAGTCATGCAATAAGTTAGAAAATCTTATAATTTAACATTTACTAATCATTATCTTTGCATATTTTTGATAAACAGAATGTTGTAAATAATGATTTAAATAAATAGAAATAAAATTATTATAGCTCTCATATTATTTGATATTCAAGTATTAATATGAATGGAAAGACAAGATACAGATCAGTTTGAATACAAATTTGATAGATGCCTTCAGTTCAGTCGATATTCCAACTGTCTTTCCCAATGTCCGTCAGACGCAATTCCTGTCAAACTGCTTGTTTATATCTATGTCTAACTGTCTATATTTCTATCCATCTATCTGCTGTCTGTCAATCCATCTGACTTGCAGTATATATATAATCATCAGCAACTTTAATAGGGACACTCGAAACTTTAACTCTGTTTAAAATCTGTGTGAACCCATTGCGACAATCACTAATTAAAGCATTGATAAATGGCATTAATTTGATTAAAATTCAAGCAGAGCCGCGTGTGGCTTTCAGCGAATTACCATTAATAATCGATGGCGACTAATGCAATGACCATTTGCAATTGTTGAGGAGAGGGGAATAAACGAGGCCTGAAGCGGCAGCATGGCTAATAGTTTCCATAATGCCAGCCAGGTATCAAAGGGACAGCAGACAGGTGGCTGGACGAAGACAGTCGATTGAATTTGGGGCGGGGGGGAAAGTCGACAGCTGGAGTCGGCTGCTTGGGGTCCTTCAACCACATAAATTTCTCATCAAAATCAATAGCAAATCAAATGAGACAGGCGCGGCCGAGCCCAAAATGGATGTGGATGTGGATGTGAAATGGGAAGCCCGATGACATTGGCTGGTGTTAAAGTTAATAAATTGCCGGCAGGATTTATGGGCTGGTCGCTGCCCTTGGCGGCAATGACATTTCAATGTTTACATAAGCCGACCAACTATATATGTATGTATAAACATATATATATGTTAGTCTGGGGGGGGGGGTCAGAAGTCAGGGAGGGATGGGGGATTGGCATCGATGATGTCGCCTTCTGCGTGGCTCTTTGCATTAATTTCTATTTATGCCACGCTTCGCATGTGGCAAAGTGTGTCTACGACGCATGACACTGCAAATGGTGACATATGCATTGCTAAAACCTTTCACATTGACCACGCCCCCTCCCCTTCGAACTCCTTTTGGCCGCCTTTTGGCTGGCGGCTCATTTTGATGAAATCAGCCAAGCGAGAAATTCAATCAGGTTTTAGCTGCCCAACCGATAGCTTTAAAAGGCTTTTAGGGCTCCGCATTCGATTTCAAACCCACTGTGCGAGTGTGTGTGGCATGCTATAATATCATTTATCCAATTGTCACACACACTTTCTGACATGTCATGCGATTATCGGCATTCTGCCACATTCAATTTGCCGTCCAATTTAAGTCTTTAATTTCTATCAAAATATTATGGGCAACAATTGAATTCAAGAGTAATTTGTTATGTTAGGTGGGCATCTATTTCAAATGTAAATAAATAAAATAAAATTATATAATTGTTTAATTCTCATTTCGCTGCTTTTGTTTCCTGAATTGTTTCCTTGTTGCCGTCAAGACTGCGACGATGCCGCACAATGGCTTGACCTCTGTTGACCACAATGCAGGTGAGTCCGCTGCCCACTGTGGTGTAGTCGTAGTCCACCTGTCGCAGCTGCGCTGGCTCCTCCTCCTGCTCATCGTCATCGTAAAAGTCCTGCTCCTCCTCCTCATCGTCGTCGTCGTCCTGATTAATCTGCCTGCCCTGAATCACGTCTCCGTTGAGGCTGCGACTGGAGAAGCAGACTTCCTGAAAAGATCCCGCATCGCTGTTGCTGCCCGAACTGGTGTTGAGCGACTCGATCAGATTGTTCAGATACGCGATAGTCTCGTTCGAGGTGGCCACATCGAAGAGCAGCGCTCCCCCAATGCCATTCGTGACGCCCAAGGCGAATCCCTTGAGACCCGCCAAAGCAGAGGACAGAGAACGACCGTCGCCGTCGCCATTGCCGTCGCCGTTGGCAGCGAGGAAGGCGCTGCGCAGCTCGCTGGGCGACAGAGGACGCAACGCGACGCGACCAGCTGCAGATCGAAGGCAAGTTAATGCCAAATTAAGTCCGTTACTCCAACTGAAACTTACCTGCCGCAGGTGAGCAGAGAGCGGAGAGCACGAGCAGAAGAATTGGCGACGATTTCATGCCTCGATCTGTTTGTTAACTGAAACTGCCGCCAGGTTCTTGGCCACTTTTATGGGCCGCATTGCCCGAAGAAAGTCACAGTTGAGCTTTGCATATATGTAAAGCACTTTGCCCCCAAATTGACCCAGAAATCGGGGCAACCGGTTTTGACCCACCACAAGAAGAGTTCATCTATTTCGATATAAAATTATACAAGTGGCAACATTTGAATTCGTATCTTCAGTGCTCGTTGTGCTATCTGTATCTGTATCTGTATCTGTTGTGCCTGTTTGGCGCCCCAGATTCTCGTAGACATCGTTGTCGGCATACGGATTGTAGGCGTCTTCGATATCCAGATCGTTGGAGCGCGCTGTGGCCGCCAGCAGACTGCGCGTGTTGAAGCAGACTTGTTGCGCATATCCGTTGGAGGTCGTTTCACTTTCAATGCCGCTCACATTCGCCGTTATCACGTCGTAGATGAACACGCCCACCAGAGCCTTGCTCAATCCCAGGGTATAGCCCGTCAGAGCCGCCAATCCGCTGCGCACCGAGCGACCCTCTGCCAGTTGATGATGATCGAGCAGCTCTCGGGTTTGCTGCCCACTCAGCGGACGCAGCATCAGTTGTCTACCTGCAATCACACACACGGCTCAATTCGAAGTTTGCTTTGTGGCCAAAACTGTTGCCAAATTCACCTGCAGCTGTTGCCAGCAACACAAGCGAGAGCGAGAGCGAGAGCAGCAGCCGCTTTGACATCTTGGCTGGATGTGCGACGTGGTCGCAGACGACGTCGGTGATTTATATGGCAGCTGGCCATTTTGAAAGTCGATTAATCACCGCAGCGGCAACAGCAACGCAAAGCGAGCCTACAATTAGTGCGAGACAGAGAATTTTTCAAATTCAAATGCTAGTCAAGAACTTTCACGATTTAAGACCTTATACTGGAATGCATATAGCCGACTCTGTAATACACTGCAGTTTAAATTGTTAATAACTAATGCAAGTATAATACTCTATACTATCGTTCTTGGCTGATAACTAACATGGTGTTTAAGACTAAGAAATAAAAATCTTATTAACTAACTAACTCATTCAATTTGATTGCGTTTACCACAGCGAATGCTGAGTAAGATTGATATTGCTTAAATAACATATCATAATAAAATTAATCATTTATTTTTATAAAATTCAATTTCATAATTTTAATTCCCAATCTTAATTTAATATAGTCATTTCTTCTTGTCGCCTGCTTATAGTCGATTTCAAAAAGAATAAAATAAAAAATATAAATATTTTCAATAATTAATATTTATTATTTCTGTCTGTTTTGCTTTTCGATTATAGATTGGGTAGCTGAATCCTCGTAATACGATGGGTCAGAACCATAATCATAATAATCCCTTTTCACTCTGAAATTCCGCACACTGAAATCGCCACTCAAAGAATCATCAAAATCCACATTGAAATCCACAGTGAACTCATTTGTCGCTAACGTTTGCGCTGCAAGTGTGAGCCAAGTTAATGACAATTAAAGGCCAAGCCGAGTAACTTACTTGTAAATGTTATGGCCAAGAGCAGCGCAACTGCCAAAAGTGTGAATTGCAGCTTCATGTTTCGTCTTCACTTTCATCCAACGTCAACTGAAACTGAATTCAAAATGTGCGACACTTTTTATGCGATGCCTCAATGAATTTGTGGATATTCCACTTTTATTTTGTTGTTATTAAAACTGACCAGTTTAACCACTTTTTGACATTTGTTTATAATTTCAAAGTTTGCGCGTGCTGTGATTTGATCATATACAAATTCTTTTGCACATTTTCACATTTTAATTTTAAATTTGATTACAATTAACAGATTGCTTTTAGGCATTAATATAGCAGCGACATAAACATACAACTTCCTGATGGTATTAAAAATTTAGTTTTAGATTAGTTTTCCGATGTTCTCTCCAATCCAGTTGAACTAAATTAACTTATTAATTTTATCATAATTATTTGAGTCTTTGCTTTATCAAATCTGCTTTGAAGTAGCTCGAAACAGCAAAACTTAAATTTGATTACAATTAACAGATTGCTTTTAAGCATCAATATTGCACAAATTTAAAATTCAACTTCCTATCAGTATTAAAAAAAAATATTAAATTAGTTTTAAACTATTTTTCCGATGTTCTCTCCAATCCAGTTGAACTAGATTGAATTATTAATTTTATCTTAATTATTTTCCACTTTGCTTTATCATATCTTTATCGTTTATACATGGAGTCAAGAGTAGAGAATTTTGGGAATTCAATTTCACGATTTCAGACAAAAATACAGAAAAAGTTCTGGAACTTTAAGACCATAAGTCGACTCTGTAATGCACTTTAGTTCAGCTTGTAATTCTCATAAATAATGAATAATTTAATATTTGGTTATTAGTCATAATTATAATAATCTGGATTTGATTCTGGATTCGATTCAGTTTCTTCACCGTTACCATCATCTCTCTTCACTCTTGAATTCCTCACACTGAAGTTGTCACTCAAAGAATCATCAAAATCCACATTGAAGTTCAAAGTAAACTCATTCGTCGCTAACGTTTGCGCTGCAAGTGTGAGCCAAGTTAATGACAATTAAAGGGCAAAACCGATCTGAATAACATACTTGTCAATATTATGGCCAAAAGCAGCGCAACTGCCCAAAGTGTGATTTGCAGCCTCATATTGTCGAGAATTATGAATTCGTCTTCACTTTCGTACAGCGTTAACTGAAAATGCTCTCAACATTTGCGACACTTTTTATGCGATGCCCCAATGAATTTGTTGATGTTCCACGCTGACCAGTTTAACAACTTTTTGGCATTTGTTTATAATTTATAAGTTTGCGTGTGCCTCAAAATATGGCTATTGTGATTTTCGCAAACTCGATATTCTTTTGCACATTTTAATTTTGAATTTGATTAAAATTTTAGCAACATCCAAAATCTCTAATAAACAAATATTAAATTAGTTGCAAACTAGTTTTCTAATCATTCAACACTCATATTCTCCACAGTAGAACTAAGTTAATCTGATGTAATTATTAAAATATTCATGATTCTTTATCATATTTGCTTGTAAAATCAACATGCTCAGCTTGTGAAAGAGTATTAAAACCGGAATTTGAATTCTTGGCAAAACGAACGCATAATTAAGCGGAGAAACTAAGGCTTCGATTAGCTAAGCTCAAGAGCAGAGCCCAAAGGCAGCTGAGTTGTGATTCTTTAGCTCATTGCCTCGTATTCCACTCGTTCTGTGATTATGCAACATGCCACACACATGGCACCGATTTCTGGCAGTGTATCACATCATTGATGACCTCTCAAGGGAATTGTGAAATTCGTGCTTTTATTTTGCTGTTTTGCTTTCTCTTTTTTTTTCTGATTTGGTTTTGGTTTTGTGGGCAAACAAATGTTAATATTCTTGATGGAAAACAGAAGAAGCTCAGCCCAGATGAGAAACAAAACCATGTCAAAAGGTAAGAACAGCGCTTCCGCCTCACGTCATCTCTATTTTTTGTTGGCTTGTTAGCATATTTTTCTGGTTGCCTGCAACCCTTTGTGGCAGCTACACGCTGAAGCATTCCGACTTGTACTTATTAAGCCATAAGCTGCTTTTATGGCCAGGCAAATGCAATGTCTAGAGCACAGCATATACTATATATTCTTGATCCCGTTCAAGTTCCCTCACACACACACTCGCAACTTCTCCCCAATTGCTGTTAACTGCAGCATAAAAAGTTTTGTCAGTTTTCGCTTTCCCTTTTTTTTTCGGTCTTGTCTTTTTAATGGCTTTAAAGTGACGAGCGTCCGCTGTTGCAAGTTGCAAGTTGCCAGTTGCCAGTTGCCGCAGCTGCCAATTGGTGTCGCAATTCAAAGTTTCGTCGCCTTTGGGGATGGCTGCAAAGCGTTCAAAGTGTCAGACGATGCGGCATGTCTACGGCTATATAAATAACAACAACAAGAGGCTGAAGTCAAGTGCAATGGCAAGTGCAACAACAGCTGCAACACTGCGAGCAGCATGCAACAAGTGAAACGCAGCGAATGCCAAGTTGGCTGCGCACTCCAACAATGCCACATCGCAGCGGCAGCAGCAAGCGATAAGGACACCAACATTATTAGTAGCGTGCTTGCAGATTTGTTGCATGCAACACACAGCACTGAACCCCTCTCGACACACGCCCAATTGTTTGTGATTTACGCACGCTGCGAGCGCTGGCGCATAACATCATTTGCAGCTCATTAATCAGTTCTCTGGTGGCAGTCAACCTGCCCCGCTTCCTTGGTCGTCCCCACATGCCACATTGTGCGGCATAATCGGCTTTCCGTCCCAGCCACACATAACGAGCAGGAATATTTCGCAAATATTTGCCCAACAACATCAGCATCGAAACTGATTAAGACGCTTTCCGCCTTCAATTCACGGCTGCATGCAACGTGTGGCAACAAAGGGGCTACGCATCAAATATCCCGCAATAAGTCTACTTCAGTTTCTGGTCCTCCAATCCAAGCAATCCACATCACAAATTTGCCATGCACTCGGCGAGTATTTTGCCATTTAATGCCTTTATCAACAGACTTCCTAGAACCATTTATTTGAGTGTAATTCCCCAGCGAATTAAGACTCTGAAGTGGCAGATCTACCGCGCGTTAAATATTGATATTCATATACTATATATGCTTACAATATTGAATTTTCGAATACCAAATTAATACAATTTTATTTTATTTTATTGTATGTTAATTATTATAAATCGAGGTTAAGCTTATTTATTTATTTTACAAAATTTAACATTAATTCAAGTTTCATCTAGACAACAATGTTCAACAATTTTTATTTATTTTCTATTTTATGCCCAGAATATAAGCGAGTAATTCTTGCAAAAAAATCTTAGTTGCCCAAAATCAACATAAGTGTCATAAGATAATTTTACACAAAAGGGTTGAAGTGTTATATATTGATGTCTTTTCAGCGATAGTACAAAAAAATTGCAGACAAGTTGAATATAAATAAGTATAAAATAAAGTATAATACAATACAAAAAATAAGATATTTTTAAAGATCAGTTTTTAAATCGTATTTTATAATGGGAGAATACTAAAATATACCAAGGAATTTAACTATTTTACTGGCATATTAAAAATATTATCTATAAAAAAAATAATTCTTAAGAATTGAATCGATTTTAATCTTAAAAAAATTATGATAATAATAGTAATAATAAATAAAAGTCCTTTATAAATCTGATTGCTTTACAAATTCAACGCCCTTTATTCGATTTGCCAAAACGTCGTTCAATACGTCTTCCCTTTCTCACCTGCGTCCAAGAGTTGTTAACAAAAGACATAACGATGAGTACAAGTAAAAGAATATTAATTTAAGTTGATTTTTTGTAGCTGTTTTTTTTATTTTATGTTGCACGCTTCGACAGCTTTTATGTTGCAGGCGCCCCTTGGTGGCCGGAAAGTGCGGCAGCCAACGATGGACGTGGGCATATTTCATCAAGAGTCATGAGATAAAACAGGCGCGATGAAAATACTTCAGATATGGCCGAAAGGAACCGACGAACCAGCAACAGCAACAACAAAAAAGCTGTTGCAGCAAAGCTGTGGCAACAACAGTAGTCGGGGCAACATCATCAGCAGTAACTCCTGCTCGTTACCCACTCGTTAACATAAAGCGCATTTATGCATGCAATTTTTGATATTACGAGGGGCAGGAGAAGGTGCAAGGACCAAGGACCAAGGACCGATGAGGGACGATAAGCTTGCAACAACTGTTTGACGGCCAGCAGCACATTTGGGCAGTTGATGGGCGAAATGTATAAGTACTCATATTCAAACTCACATCCACATCCGCACTCACACTCACACTCACACTCGTTCTTGTGTTCGTTGGCGTATTGGCAATCAATGCAGCGATATTAACATTTATTGCCAAATTGCTATAAGTTGCATTACGCTGTTATGGCCCATTGATTTGTGCGCTTTTGTGCAGCGCCCTCGTTATCATATTGCCTTAATTTATGATACACTTTATGGAGCCTACTTCAAGCACTTGCCGCTTAGTTTTATCAATGGCGCAGTCGCCCCATTGAACTGCCTTTGAGTCATGGGCATTTGGGTATGGAATACCCTACTCTAACACGCACAAAGGGCAGCTTAACACAGACATAATAATAAACTGTCCAGAGTTGCTCGACCCCCAGTTCGATGGCAGCTATAATTAGTAGCAATTAAATTTGTTGATGAGTTATGAATACAAGTAGGACTAGACAGCTTTGCACAATGAAAAACAGATGTCTGCTTGAAGCAAGATCGTGATTTTTTAAATTTCTTTCTTTAATTACGATTTAAATTAAATTGAATTTCAACACAATTTCTCGATTATTTTTGTTTGTTTATTAAAATACGATACAATATAAAATTATAAACAGAAAATAATATAAAATTGAATTAAATAAGTATTAATTATAATTTTAAAAATTTTAAAAGTAATTAAAAAATATATATGTTAATTAACATATTTGTTTTCCACTGTGTATTAGCAATTAATTATACTTTTATCTTGACTTCTCATAATTGAAGACCTTTAAAGCTATTTTGCTAGACAGGTTGAACATGCTGGAAATTTCTATGCGCTGCCTTATTTGTTTATAAAATAAATTGAATGTATAGAAGAGTTTTAATTATATACATACATTTATAAATTTGTTAAGTTAAGATTAAATTTGTATTTTGTTTTTCAGTTAATTTAGTTAATTGTAGAGTAGCTGCTGAAATGGAAAGCCGTTGGCAAAATGAAATTAGGCGAAAAGAAAAGAAATTGAAGCGAACTGGGGTCAAAGTTTCATTGTGAGAACGAACATGCGTGGCCAGCACTGTGATCATAAATCATTCTTTATTTCAAGCTGGTCACACACCCACACACACACACATATATGCACACACTCGAACGCAGTCTACTTTAATAATGAATGGCGTTGGCACGGCGAGCATTAACACCTTGGAGGCCGCTCTGCGTGCCGCATGAAATGCTGCTAACAAATCAAGCCAAACAAACTTGCGGCCAGCGAAATGATTCTTTTGGCCTGGCCAACTCCAACTCCATCTCCCACTCTCGCAGTCGTATCAGGTAATTAATTATGGTGTTATTTAATTTAATTGCAGGCGGCATTAAGACGCAGTCGCTTAGCAAGTGCGTACAAATGGTTTCGCTATTAGGCGACTCCCTCGACTCCTCTCTCCCTCTCCTCTCTCCCTCTCTTTTAAAGTGAGCCCTTCACCACTTGCACTTTGCAGACTAAGCGATAAGTTAACACACAGAGAGAGAGAGATACGTGTGTGTGTGTGTGAGTGTGTTCATGAGCCCGCCTGCGGCCAGACAAATGTGTTTTCATGTTTGGCAAGCAACTTCAACATTTGTCAATGTGCATTTAGTCGCATGTGTGTGCGTGTGTGTGTGTGTAATGATTATGATGATGATGCTGATGCTGATGATTATGTGAGCCATAAAAGCTGCAAATGTGGCGTCGACCTGCTGTGCCTATGAAGCATGTAGGGAACACGCATTATAAGCTCATTTGTATCGCGAAGTGGCAAAACGAGAGTTTAACTTCAACCGACGACATCCATCCAACATACTCGCATACTATATAAAAATAATAAATGTAAAAATATATATATATCATGCCTTTCATGGCTGAATGCGCAATTAGGTCGCAGAGACTTTTGAATTTACACTTTGATTTGAAGAAGACGTGGGGCAAGTTGTTTGTTTGTTGCTGGATCAGTTAACGCCTGGCCAGCTGATAGGCAAAACAAGCGACCGAAAAATCCCCAAAATGATGCCAAATGTCAACACTTAGCTCCAACTGACATGGCAACAACAACTTTGATGGGGGTCATGTGGTAAATTGGGGTAGCACTTCTTTTTTTTGTGTTGTCGTCATTCGATTGCTCTCTTTTATTTTTACTTTCAGCTAGTTCGGCATGTTGGCATTTTAAATTAGCGCTAATTGAATCAAGTCGAGAACCTCTTGCTGGCTCAGTCTGTCCGTCTGTTCGTCTGTTAGTTTGTCAGTTAGCCAGTTTGTCAGCTGTCACATGTGCAAATTTCCCAAATAAATTTTGACAGAGAAAAATGCTTGAATTGTTAGCACAACCAAGTGGAAATTTATTTTTATTTCACGCTATACCAATTAAAGTCATTATGTCATTATGAAAAACTCACTCAAAATTTCTAGGTTAGCTAGTTAGGTTTATTAATCGCATTTTAATTCAACAAATAGAACTTATTTATAATCGCTGTCTTCGATGTTTATATTTTCATTAATGAAATATTTCTTGTAAATGTTGTATTTAGTTATCATTGGAGTTTTTTCAGCTCATTTCAATATCAAGATTTTGTTGATTGCTAATTCAGTACATTTATATTTTAATGTTACACACTATAATGCAAACTCATAATATTTAAAGCTAATCTATTTCCCATTAAAATTTGTTTTCAAAACTAGTTTAATTACAAATATTTTATTTCTCTTCATACTTGTATTGAAATAGCTAGTCATAACCATGCATTTAAAGCTATTGGTAATCGCAACAATTTTGCTCGTCTGCCAAGTGGTAATATCAAAGCCTGAAGAATATTATTCAATAATGTGTATATTTGTATTAAATTTAACAGAGCTGTAATCGAACAACCGTATATAAATTTACAAATACGGAATGCATAGCTAATTCAAAATATTCTGTGAATTATACTTGCTCGATCAAAGCCATCAACTGGAGTAAATCGACAGTCTTTATCGATTTTATTTTACTTCGACCTGTGTTCAATATTTCTGTAAGTCAAATGAACGGTAGATATCTCCGTTGTGAAGCTTATATTCCTCTATTTCAGATTCACTTGAGAGTCCTTAAAAAGGACTACTCCAATCAATATCAACCTTTCCTTATAGACGTTCGATATAATTTGTGCGATTTGATTTCAAAGCGCAAAAGTTTAATATATGGCACAATAGTTTGGAGAATAATGAAACGCTTTACAAATGTGAATCATTCGTGTCCTTACAGTGGTCATGTCTACTCACGAAATCTGTTCCTAGACGAGAGCTACATTCCGATCTTACCTATTGGCGTTTATAAGGTTATCTTCAATTTTACGGAAGACACTCGGGAGCAAATAGAATTTACCGCTAAAATGTCTTTTATTTTTCAATCCATGGAAGAATATAAATTCAAAGGAAATAAAGGATAACAATATGTTACAGTAAAAACACGTTGATTTATTAATTATGATTATATAATTATGAACCGTTTTCCATCAATAAAAATTAGAGATCACGTTTCTAGGCTTCCATTTTTATTTCAATTATTGTAATTTCATGTTATTAAAATGATTAGATTTACGTTTGTCTAAATAACAATAATATAACTTAGTAAGCATCTATTTGGAATTAATTATTAAAGGTGTTGAATTTTGGGTATCTTCAATCCAATCTAATTAGCTTTATCCAATGCACTTTGAGAAAAAGTACCTCTTTTAACTATTAATTAATAAGTTTAATAAGATTTATAAATTTGTTTTTTTTTACAAACGCATTTAGACATATATTTAAGCAATTTCTAGTTTCAAATTTCTACCATATCTGATTTGGGATTCTGCATTTCCTTTTTTCTCTCTCTCTCTGGGGTTTTATTATTGTATTCAGATAACTGCTGTAATACCCCATTATTACATTATTTTCAAAGATTTAAGCATATACATACTTTTAAAGCTCTCTAGAGCATAACGTGCACTAATGTTTTTAAATTTTCAGAGTACTAAAAAAAAACTATTATTTAAAAAACAATTTGTTTCTCATTATTAGTTTATTATTAACCCAACCGACGTAAATATATATCCCACTATACAAATTTAGTTGAAATCATGTATTTAAAGCTATTGGTAATCGCAACAATTCTGCTCGTCCGCCAAGTGGTAATATCAAAGCCTGCAAAATATTATTCAATAATGTGTATACAATATTTGTATTAAATTTAAATGTATTTTAACAGAGCTGTAATCGAACAACCGTTTATAAATTTACAAATACGGAATGCATAGCAAATTCGAAATATTCTGTGAATTATACTTGCTCGATCAAAGCCATCAACTGGAGTAAATCGATTGCCTTAATCGATTTTTATTTACTTCAATCTGTGTTCAATATTTCTGTAAGTCAAATGGACAGCAGATATTTGAGTTGTGAAGCTAATATTCTTCTATATGCAGGCTCATTTGAGGGTCCTTAAAAAGGACTACTCCAATCAATATCAACCTTTCCTTATAGACGTTCGATATAATTTTTGCGATTTGGTTTCTAAGCGCAAAAGTTTAGTATATGGCACAATAGTTTGGAAAACAATGAAACGCTTTACAAATGTGAATCATTCATGTCCTTACAGTGGTCATGTCTTCTCACGAAATCTGTACATAGACGAGAGCTACATTCCGATCTTACCTATTGGCGTTTATAAGATTATCTTCAATTTTACGGAAGAAACTCGGGAGCAATCAGAATTCATTGCTAAAATTTCTTTTTATTTTCAATCCATGGAAGAGTATAAATTCAAAGGAAATAAAGGATAAAAATATGTTGTAGTCAAAACACGTTGATTTATTCTTTAACTTTATTAAAATGAAATTTCAGCTTATGAACCGTTTTCCATCAATAAAAATTAGAGATCACGTTCTAGGCTTCCATTTGTATTTCAATGCACACAATTATTGTGATTTCATTATTATTAAAATGATTAGATGTACGTTTGTCTAAATACCAACAACATAACTTAGTAAGTATCTATTTGGAATTAATTATTAAAGGTGTTGAAATTTGGATATCTGCAATCCAATCCAATTAGCTTTCTCCAATGCACTTTGAGAAAAACTACCTCTTTTACCTATTAATTAATAAGTTTAATAAGATTTTTAATATTGTTACAAACGCATTTAGACATATATTTAAACCATTTTTAGTTTCAAATTTCTACCAAATCTGATTTGGGATTCTGCATTTCCTTTTTTCTCTCTCTCGATGGAAATATATATCCCACTATACAAATTTAGTTGAAATCATGTATTTAAAACTATTGGTTATCGCAACAATTCTGCTCGTCTGCCAAGTGGTCATATCAAAGCCTGAAAAATATTATTCAATAATGTCTATATTTGAATTAAATTTATATGTATTTAACAGAGCTGTAACCGAACAACCGTTTATAAATTTACAAATGGGGAATGCATTGCTAATTCGAAATATTCTGTGAATTATACTTGCTCGATCAAAGCCATCAACTGGAGTAAATCAACTGTCTTTATCGATTTTAATTTACTTCAATCTGTCTTCAATATATCTGTAAGTCAAATGAACATCAGATATTTGAGTTGTGAAGCTAATATTCTTCTATTTGCAGGTTCACTTGAGGGTCCTTAAAAGGGACTACTCCAATCAATATCAACCTTTCCTTGTAGACGTTCGATATAATTTGTGCGATTTGATTTCTAAGCGCAAAAGTTCAATATATGGCACAATTGTTTGGAGAACAATGAAACGCTTTACAAATGTGAATCATTCTTGTCCTTACAGTGGTCATGTCTTCTCACGAAATCTGTACATAGACGAGAGCTACATTCCGATTTTACCTATTGGCGTTTATAAGGTTATCTTCAATTTTACGGAAGAAACTCGGTAGCAAATAGAATTTATTGCTAAAATGTCTTTTAATTTTCAATCCATGGAAGAGTATAAATTCAAAGGAAATAAAGGATAAAAACACGTGGATTTATTCTTTCACTTTATTAAAGTAGTAATCTAATTTTACACACCAACTTACAAAATTAATTTCAACTTAGTAAGTATCTGTTTGGAATTAATAAATAAAGGTGTTGAAATTTGGAATTCTGCAATGCAATCTAATTAGCTTACTCCAATGCACTTTGAAAAAAATTACCTTTTTCAACTATTAATGAATAAGTTTAAAAATAAACATATTTAGACTTATATTTAATCAAATTGAATGAAATACAATTTTTTTTAAATTTAATTGCATTTTATATAGTCATATATATTGTCGTCAATACCTATTTTCCAATTGCATTGAGTTTCAAATTGCTTCCAAATTTGATTTTGAATTCTGAATTTCCGTTTTGCTCTCTCTGAGGTTTCCCATGTATTCATATAACTGCTGCAATTCCTCAACATTACATTATTTTCAAAGATTTAAGCATAAATTAAACATATACATAATCGTAAAACTCTCTAGAGCATAACGAGCATTTACGTTTCTAAATTTACAGAGTACTAAAAAAAACTATTAATTAAAAAAACATTTTTTTCTCATTATGAGTTTATTATTAACCCAATTGAGGTAAAGATATATCCCACTATACAAATTTAGTTGAAATCATGTATTTAAAACTATTGGTTATTGCAACAATTTTGCTCGTCTGCCAAGTGGTACTATCAAAACAAGAAAAATGTTGTATATTTTAGTAAATATAATTGTATTTTAAACAGAGCTGTAATCCAACAACTGTTTACAAATTTACAAATGTGGAATGCGAAGGTAATTCGAAATACTCTGTGAAATATAATTGCTCGATCAAAGCCATCAATTGGAGTAAATCGGCTGCCTTAATCGATTTTTATTTACATCGCTCGATGTTCAACATTTCTGTAAGTGAAATGAACGGCAGATATCAGAGTTGTGAAACTTATATTCTTCTATTTGCAGGTTCACTTGAGGGTCCTTAAAAAGGACTACTCCAATCAATATCAACCTTTCCTAATTGACGTTCGATATAATTTGTGCAATGTAATTTCCTAGCGAAATAGCTTAGTATATGGCACAATAGTTTGGAAAACAATGAAACGCTTTACTAATCTGAATCATTCATGTCCATTCGACGGTCATCTGTTTTCAAGAAACATGTATATAGACGAGAGCTACATACCGAATTTTCCCTTTGGTATCTATAAGATAATCTTTAATTTTACGGAGGAAACTCGCATGGAAAAAGATTTCATTGCTAAAATTGATTTTTATTTTCAATCCATGGAAGAATACAAAGCCAAAGGAAATAAAGGATAAGAAATGTTATGATAAGGAAGATAAAAAGATTTATTGATCAATTATAAATCATTTCTATTGTCTTAAACTAACATTATAAACTAATTTTTATTTAGAAATTTCCTGAGGTATCATAAAATTCTCAATCACATAAGTGAACTTCATTTACATCTGGTTTATATACATATTTACTTCAATGCTGTTAATTCGATTTTCAAAAGATATATCCTATCGCTGATCCTACACTACACATTCATAGCCAAGTGTTATTATTAAAACAAATACATAAAAAATAAAAAATCAATCCAATATAATTAGCGTGGTCCAGTGCTCTTTGAGAAAAACTATTATTTTTAGAGTATTATCTAATAACTTTTAAAGTAAACAAGATTTATTGATAAATTTTTTTTATTCGTGTTTCATATCCCTTTAGACATATATTCCAAAATAATTTACCACATTTTTTAATTAAGTTAGCCTGTTGATCATTTATCTAAATTAATTTTTTAAGAATTGATTACTTTTTTCTCTTTATCTGGGATACTCTCATGTGTGTTTGGAAGTGCAGAATAATGGAATACCTTAAAATTGTATTTTTGTATTAGATTTGAATGGTTATTGAACAGATACTTACAGGTTTAACTCTCTAGTGCATGACGGGCATTTATTATTGCAAATGTGCAGAGAAATTTAAAAAACTATTAATTAAAAATCAATTTAATTGTCATTATTATTTTTTACATAATAATTCCTCCTGTAAACATTTAGTTAATATCATGAATTTAAAACTGTTGGTAATCGCAAATATTTTGCTCTTCTGCCAACAGGAATGTTATCCTGCAACAGTTTACAAATTTACGAATGTGGAATGCGTCGTTAATTCGAAATACATTGTGAATCAAAGTTGCTCCATCAAGGCCGTCAATTGGAACAAAGCAACTGCCACATTAGACTTTTACCTTATTCGTTCTATACACAATGTATCTGTAAGTTGATCTGATCGTACATATTTCGCAGCTTTACATTTTACGATTTATTACAGGTTCACATGAAGTTCTTTAAAAAGGACTACTCCAATCAATACCACCCCTTCCTGATAGATGTTCGATATAATTTGTGCAATGTGATTTCCAAGCGAAATAGTTTTCTATATGGCACAATAGTTTGGAAAACAATGAAACGCTTCACAAATTTGAATCATTCATGTCCCTTGGACGGCCATCTATTTTCAAGAAACATGTACATAGACGAGAGCTACATTCCGAATTTTCCCTTTGGCATCTATAAGATAATCTTTAATTTTACTGAAGCCACTCGAGAACAAATGGAAGCTTTTGCAACAATTTCTTTTACTTTTCAATCCATGGAAGAATATAAAAGCAAAAGAAATATAGGATAAATATCAGATCTAATAAGAGCACGTTGATTTGTTATTTTTTGCAAAATTAAAAGTTTAATTGATAAATTATAAATCATTTATTTAAAGTCATAAACAGCTTGCCATCAATAACAAGTTTATTTTATCAAAGATAAAATTTTAAGGTTTATATTAGTACTTCGATGCTTACTTTGATTCTGACCGTTAATACAATTATTTCTATGATCAGAAGATATATTAAATAATTATTTAGATTTAATGAAAACAAGTTAAAATGTTCATATTTTACTAATCCAATCTAATTTGAGTACTCCAATGAACTAAAATAAAAGTGAATTTTTCGGATATTAAACCTATTTTTTAAACAAATTGTCGAACCAAAATATTTTCTTTTTTAATTTACATTAGCTTATCGATTAGCTATGTAAATGCATATTTATTGTATCTAATTATAAAATGGTATTTTAAAATAGAAAATTCATTATTCTATAAAATTTTATTAACATTCATAAGCAAAAATTACATTCACTTTTTTAGTTTTTCTTGTCTTTTTTCTGTATTTTGGGAATTTAAGCAAAAATAGTTTTGCTTGTCATAGCTTTAAACAGCTACATAGTCGTAAAGCTTTTTAGTGCGTAACGAGCATTTATAATTGGAAATTTACAGAGTAAAATAACAGACAATTCATTAAAAACTGATTTATTTGTCATTATAAGTTTCTAGCCGAATCTACCCAAAAGATAGATCATCTATTACAAAATTTAGTTGATATCATGCATTTAAAACTATTGGTAATCACAAATATTTTGCTCTTCTCTCTAAGGGAATGTTATCCTGCAACAGTTTACAAATTTACGAATGTGGAATGCATCGTTAATTCAAATTTTTGTGTGAACTACAGTTGCTCCATTAAAGCCATCAATTGGAATAAAGCAACTGCCACACTTGACTTTCATCTTCTACGAACTCTACAAAATACCACTGTAAGTTGAACCAAGAGTCTGATAAAACTTTTGCATTACATTGTATGAACTCTAGATTCACATGAGGCTGTTCAAAAAAGACTACACCAATCAATATCAGCCATTCCTTATAGATGTACAATTTAATTTGTGCAATGTGATTTCCAAGAGAAATAGTTTGGTGTATGGATCAATAGTTTGGAAAACAATGAAACGATTTACGAGTCTGAATCATTCATGTCCCTTGGACGGTCATCTGTTTTCAAGAAATTTGTACATTGACGAAAGCTACGTACCGAGTTTTCCCTTCGGCATGTATAAGTTGTCTTTGAATTTTACGGAGACCATTCAGGATCAGATGAAGTGTCTTGGTGTTATTACTTTTTATTTTCAGTCAATGGAAAAATATCAATCGAAAAGAAAAAATGTAAAAATATTATAATAATAATGTAATAAACATTATGCCTTACATAACAAAAATGTTCGTTTACTTTTTGAATATTACATTAAGTATTTTTTGTTGCCTATTCCTATATCAGGGATTTTAGTGAATTATAACAGTGGAAAACTGAGTTCGTAATTGTTTGATTGGTTAATTAGACGTATTAATCTAATTTTTGTATAATAAACTAAACTATTTCGAATTATTTTCAAAATAGTTTTGCAAAATTTTAAAACTATATAAATCAGTGTACCTAACATACATAAATGGATTTCAATTTCGTGTTGCCATTAGCTTTAATCATGGTATTTAAAAAATGGTTCATTTTAAATCACTGGCTTATCGGTAGCAAGTGGCAAGTACTCTAAAATATAAATTAAAGGATGAAATAGTAAACATTTGTTTGGCAGGCCTTCGAACCAAAATTAAAGAAAGATACAAAAAATAAAAGCTTACTACGAAATCGTAATATGACAACAATAGTTTGAAAATAAAATGAATATTTTATTTATTTGTACTTAAAAAATGTAGATTATAACTTAAAATATCATCAAATTAAAGATTGACACTTTTGTATTTTGGTGTAATTTAATTACACCATACATGCCATTAAAAACTAATCAATTTCAAATTATTGTCCAACCGAATTATTCACAAACTATTTTAAGTAATTTGGTGCTTCCATCAGTTAACATATAATTACTTAAAAACCTTTGAAAAATAATAAATAATAAATAATAATTTGTATCACATTATGGTGAAAACAATATTTAATTTGTTTAACCAAACAGAGAACAGTTTAGAATATTACTAATGTGAAATGCACTTACATTTCATATATGCTAAAGTCATCACTTGCTTAATTAGTGTTGTTAATATATATTTATGTTATTCGAAGTCAAAATTAAATAGATTCGCTGTTATAAGTTTGTAATATAAAGGCTTTATTTAATAGATTTATTTTCATTTATATTAATAGTTCATTTATGTATCCCGATTTTGCTAACAGATTTTAATTTCCAGCTTGTTTAGAATGAATGGAAATTTATTACCAATTGTAGTTTTGATGCTAACTTTACATTCATTTTGTGTTCCCAAGAACTGCTTGCTTTGGATTTGCCCTGCTTGCCAATAGTAAAATTAGCAAGGCAAGTAGTTCGCTTTTATCACTGCTGCACTGCTTCCTGCCGAACAATTGTTAGTACTTTGAGACTGAATGTTTGAGGTAATCTGATATTATTTTCAGCGTTTAGATATATTTTTAATTAATCTAAATTTCTATACTTTCTATTGTTAGTACTACATAAAGTACATTTGAAGTTTTCTAAGGTGCTGGGTCATCGGTTTGGAAAAATTAAATTGTTGAATTTGCAGAGTAAACGCTAATTTCATTTAATTTATTTTTAATTAGATAATTGTATTGGACATTTATTGAGCACATGTTGTTAGTTAATTTGTTCAAGTGAGAATCTGTAAATTGATAAAAACAACTATAAAAATTTGAGTAACATTAATTCATCACCAAGCATGCAACTTTAATTTTAATACAATAGATGAAGCTAAATATTTACTAAGTTATTAATATTTTATTTATATCAGTAACCATAAAATTAGAAATGTTCGTATTAATTTATTGATTTCATCAAAATCAAAATAAATACGTAATTAATCACTGCGAGTACAATGCGATTATGTAGTGCAATTTGTTGGGGTTTAAATAAGTTTGATAAATAGCTGTATTGTTCATCTTGCTAGTTTCTCATGCATAAATTCAGTAATTCTGTTTTTTGAATGTGTTTTGTGCATTCAACTGATTCAACAACAATTTATTATTGCAGCTATTGCTCTTTTGTAAATGTTGTTGCGCTTTTCACATGCCTAGTTAATTTCATACCCTTCCTTTTTTTTTACTGTACATTGCGGTTGTTGTTTTTTGTTCTTGTTAATGTAGCTGTTGTTGTTGTTGTTGTTAGTCAGCCCTTTTTGGTCCCCAGCTCATAAATATTTAATGCAAAATAATTAACACGCCCGCGCGCGCTCAGAGGAACTTCCTGGCAGAGTCGCCCAGAGTTTCTCACTGTGTCACTGTTAGTGGCCATGGTCATGATTGATTGCCTCCTGTTGCCATTGGACAATCATAAAATTTTCGTTAATCAAGTTTAATTAATTAAAGCAGACAAAATGGCCGATGCTGGCGGCATCAACGGGCATAATGACAACGCCATACTGGCTGGCTGCCAAAGTGCCACACTGGCATATCCGTGTCAATATTTCCGCTTTTCGGCAGCCGTAAATTATGCAATACTTTCAGCCTTCCGATGTCCTGCTTCGCTTCTTCATCTACAACCGCCGCTCTTCTGCCCCTCACCCCTCACCAGGCACCGTTACCATCTCGTCGTGCTGCACGTGTCGTCAACCATTGGCGTTGTCTTTGTCAACATTTTGGGGCATCATCAGCATTGTCAGCTTCGTCAGCGACTTTTGGAAACACGTCAGCTCTGATGACAGTAGCCATAATCCCGCAGATTACGATGTTTAATTCAAACCATGGGCCTGGCCAACAACCGTTGCCGTTACAGACGAATAGTTCATAATCATTGCCATGTTGATTTATCATCATACAGCCAGTACTTGTTGTAAGCCTCATAGATTCGTTGTTGATAGTTTACAAAAAGCAATGCTGAGTATATTTAATATGCAGATCATTTCAATATACTTATTTGTAAATACATTTAAACTGATCCCATTGATTTAAAGCAAGAGATATACGATGTCAATCTTATCAATAAAAACAAATAAATCATTATTTTTATTGTCAACAGATTTTAAAATAATTTTAGAAAATAATTTTCTGAAATTATACCCTTAAATTGTGCATTAAAAATGAAGATAAACGTAATTACTTAAAATATGTAGATATCACAAGACTTATTTGCGGTAGAATATCTAAATAAATCACATTTGTTTCAATGCATTGGACATTGGTTGTTCTACTGGTCTTTTCGCATTTATCAAAAATGGTATGAATGCAATTGTGTTAATATTACAAAATTCTATTTTATATATTTATCAGTTCGATGGAGCCCAGATAGTATTTAAAACTAAAAGTATCGAGTGTTTACCCGATTTGAATTTTGTCGATAACTATACGTGTTCCCTAAAAGCTCAAGATTGGAATAAAGCCGTTGTTAATATGGACACTCATCTTAAAGTACCACTTCGGAATTTAACGGTAAGCAACGTTATAGTTCCTTTACATCTTATTCTATACATATTTGAACATATTTAGATACGTATGCAACTTTTTCAAAAGGGTTATACTTATGCCTATAATCCCTTCCTGATCGATGTCCAGTTCAATATGTGTGACATATTGTCAAGAAAAAATTACTTTCAATATGGAATAATAGTCGTGAATGTTTTGAAGCAGTTTTCTAATGTGAATCACAGTTGCCCTTTGGAGGTAATATTATATTCAATTTACTCAGCATTCAACATAATTTCGCTACGATTTTCAGGGTACTTTAATCGTACGGAATATGTATATCAATGATAAGGTCTTTCCAATTTTTCCAATAGGAATTTATTTATTTTCATTCAGTGTTTTTGAGAACTATTCAAATCAGTCCAAAGCATCGCTGGGCGTTATTAAAATGTTTGTGCAAGTCATGGAAATGGTAGAAACAAGAAGAAAACCAAAAGTTTAACTTTACTAAAATTTCCTACTGTGGATCGTATAAAGCGAAGCCAATTCTTGCAATTTAATGATATTAATGTAAAAAAAAGTGTTATTAAATTGTGTATCTCTTAAAAAAAACTACAGTGTAATGATTATTTTTATATACTGAGTTCGAGCAATTACCAAATACAATTGAATTTGCCATTCTACAAAAAAATCAATTAAAAGTAACTTAGATCGAATTTAGCTTACATATATTTATGCGCTAATGTTGAGTTCACAGTTTCAATGATGTATCCGAGTATCTACAACATAGTTTTCATTTTGGGCTTTTGGTACCTCCAGCAATTGGTAATACTTTTATCGAGCTTAACTAAATATCGGGGTATAATGAAAATACATTTAATGCAGGGTGTTAATACCCAGATGGTATTTAAGACAACAAATATTGAATGTATTGGAAATCCGAAGTATGTTGCAAACTCCTCCTGTTTAGTAAAGGCTCGAAATTGGAATAAAGCTGTGGCTTACATGGACTGTGATCTAGTTTTGCCCCTACGCAATACATCGGTAAGTCAGGTAGTTATATTATTTTTAATGCGAAATAAAAGAAAATTGTTTGTTTTACAGATGCACGTTGAATTCTTTAAGAAGGGCTACAACAATCGATACCATCCGTTTCTGGTCAATGTTGTTATCAAACTGTGCGACGTCATGTCTAATCGAAATTTTCTGCCATACGGCACAATGGCGAAGAAACTATTGAAGGAGTTCACTAATATGAATCATTCTTGTCCATACACGGTAAGAATGTTAACTATTTCATATTACTCGTTTAAATGAAACACTTTTTAAATGACAGGGTCACCTGATGGCACGAAACATAACTTTCCATGAGAGCTTTGTGCCAAATCTTCCATTGGGAAATTACCTCATTACATTAGACGTCTTGCAAAACTTTGATAACGGAACTACTGAATCGGCTGGATTTGTGAAATTTGGTTTTGAAGCAATGGAAATGGTCAAGCCAAGAAAAAACAAAAGAATTAAATAATAAGTTTCTTAGTGAAAATATCTGTATTCCAGTTGATGTGAAAAGAGTTTATAAACAATCACTTAACTTAAACTTCTTATATTACTAATTCTCACTTGACTGTATTAAAAGTTCACAAGAATAAAACAATTTCACTCTTTCCGCATAACATAACTAAACTGTGGCCTTACATAAATTTATGAGCACAAAAAGTATTATTGACTGCAGACCAAATAACAAAAAAATATTATCTGTAAAATCATAATGCAAATATAATGAAGCAATTAAAATAGATATTCGAAAGCTAGTTCATTCGATGTAACCTGGAAGCTAGTTCCCAGTATTCATCATGTATTCACAAATTGCACTTGTTTACTATGTTCTGGGCTTTCAACTGCTCTGGGAAGTGGTAATAATAAAATTATACTTGGTTCTGATTCACATTGTGATGATTACTTTACAGTGCAGTGATCCTCAAATTGTGTTCAAAACAAGAAATCTTGAGTGCAAACCAAGTCCCAGGTACGCCGTTAATTCTACTTGCCTGGTGAAAGCTAAAAATTGGAATAATGCTGTGGCTCAAATGGATTGCGATATTGTTACTCCACTGTACAATATTACAGTAACTATTATTTTTATTTTATTTATTTTTTATATTTTCAAAATTCAAAAATATCTTTCAGACACAAGTTGAGCTCTTTAGAAAGGGCTATAACAACAGGTTCTATCCGTTCCTGGTCAACATTATTGTCAATGTATGCGATATAATGGCGAAGAGAAATTTCACACCCTATACCAAGATAATAGGGAAGCTTCTGAAAGATTTTACCAATGTAAATCACAGTTGTCCTATTATGGTAATATTCTTCGAGACTTGAAAGAACTTCACTGAAATTCGCGCTCTATTTGCAGGGCCGTGTGAGTGCCCGAAACTTATATATCCGTGATGTGGATTTTCCATTGTTACCATTGGGCGTTTATCTCTGTTCTCTCCATACTTATGAAAACTTTGCGAATGGAAGTTTCGCTCCGGTTGGCGTAATAAACTTGTATTTCGAAGCAATGGATTTCATTAAGCCAAAGAACAAGCCGAAAAAAATTTAATGATGGGAAATATTTTTGTGGCAAATATTTTATTGCCGAAAACATGTAATTATAGTTGGAAAATGTAATTGAAATATAATTGGACACCCGGTCAACAATTTAAAGTGCATTAAAGTTAGTTCCATTTGACATCGATTTTTAGGCTAACTAAAGCTGTCATGGTGTGCAGTCGTTATAATGCTTTATACATTTGTGGTTATTCAATGTTTGTCATTCGTTTTGAGTGTGGTAATTGATAAAATACATTTTAAAAAATTATAATATATATGGGCTTTATATTTTTAGCAAGCAGAGTCACCAATGGTATACAAGTCGATGAACATTGAATGTCTGCCCGATCCCAAATATGCTGTGAATTCCACGTGTTATATAAAGGCTGAAAATTGGAATAAGGCTGTTGTATTCATGGATTGTGATCTCATTTTGCCACTGCGAAATACAACGGTGAACTCAAATACAGACTACGCTTATTAAAAATTTGTAATAAATAATTGTTGAATAGGTTCACATGGAACTCTTCAAAAAGGGCTACAGCAATCGATACCATCCGTTTCTGATCAACGTTGCCTTCAATATGTGCGACATAATAGCAAAGCGAAATTTTATACCCTACGGAACCATGTTTTGGAAGATCATCAGACAGTTTACGAATGTAAATCACAGTTGTCCCTATATTGTAAGTATCGCGACGGTATTTGTTTCGACTGATTAAACAAAATTGGATTAATTTTCCAGGGTCATATGTATGCACGCAACTTGTTCATCGATGCGAATAATACGTTCATGCCCAAGTTTCCTCTGGGCTTCTATATGGTTTCCTTTAGAATTATTGAAAACTATCCGGATCGACCAAGCGAACATGCTGGTCTCATCAAATATTATGTTCACGCCGCTGAAATGGTGCAGATCAAGAAGCGAAAAGATCCAATTACCAAATCGGTAAATGGCTAAATTGATACTATCAAATTCAGAAATCAACAAAATATAGCGATTCCATATTTGATTGATCTTAGAATTATACATGAATTTAATTGCATTTTCAGTGTGCGTTTTATTTGTTTGATACAAATCTTAATTGTCCTCATTTTAATGAGTCAACTGTGAGTCTGTGGCTATTATAAAAGGAGTTTTGGGATTGTTCATTCAGAGTATTTAGAGCAATATGAAACAGTTGGTCGGTCAATTTGTTCTCGGATTTTCGTTGATTTTCGGACTCTTAAGTATAGTACGTACATATGTGACAAAACAAATGGGTTATTATTTAATTTCCTTTGAAAGTCTGAAGGTTATCGGGTCTTCAAAGTGAAGAGTATTGATTGCAAATCGTATTCGCAGTTCGTTGAGAACGCCACCTGCTCTTTGGTGGCTGTTAGTTGGGTAAAGTCCTATGTTAATGCTGACTGCTACCTGTTGCAGCCTCTGCGGGACATCATGGTGAGAAGTCTTATTATAAGTGCACTTTGAATATGTTTAATTGGCCAGCTAATTGCAGATAGAGACGACTTTTTTCAAGAAAGACAATACGAATCAGTTCAAGTCATTCATGTTTCCATTCAACTTTAGTGTCTGCCACAATGACAAAAAGTATCAATTCATTCCATACTCAGACCTCGTCATC
The DNA here is from genome assembly GCA_963583835.1 of Drosophila immigrans. Classification (NCBI taxonomy): domain Eukaryota; kingdom Metazoa; phylum Arthropoda; class Insecta; order Diptera; family Drosophilidae; genus Drosophila; species Drosophila immigrans. The sequence goes on from OY757141.1 coordinate 27,806,898, forward strand.
AAGCAACTGCGCACCTACACGAATGTCAATCACAGCTGTCCCTATATGGTAAGTCTTCGTCGCTATTCATTAGTGTCGTGGATCCATTAACACCTCGCTTCCCAGGGTCACATGTTTGCCCGCAAACTGATGTCCGACGATGGTGAGCTCGCCAATGTCCCCGACGGTGAATATAAAATGCTATATCGATTCTTCGAAAACTCCAACTATTTAGGATTCGTTAGTGGGGTTTTTGAAGCTTTTGAGGCTCGAGGTTCTCGCAGAAAGTTGACCACTCCTAAACCAACAAACAATCTTCAAATAAATCTGTAGAGCAATGCAAAATATATACAACAATGTTTATTCAATTCCTTTTAAAATAGGAACAAAATTTGTTCTTCTTCTCTGTAGAAATATTGAATATAAAAATTTTTTAAAATTAATTTGTATTCAATTCCACCAATGAAAAAAATAATTTTTTCATTCCGCTCTCTGTGGAGAAATACGTTTATTTTGTCCTTCTATGTAGAGAAATATATTTTGTTTTAACAATTTCCCACTAAAATAAAATTTAGGTCTGAAATTAATTATAAAATTTTCAAAATATTTTTCATTCATTTCCCATTAAAATAAAATAATAAGTTTCTTCTTTTCCCTGACTCTAGCGACATCAAACATATAATAATTTTTTATTTATCTTATTAAAATAATAAAATAAGTTTTTGTCTTTTAACTATCAAATGTTTAATGAATATTATATGTCGAACATTCTGAATGATTTTTAACAAATAAAACTTGTCACAATTTCCGCATCATTAAGTTTCCATGTGAGCTCACCGTTGCATCAAGATCAACGACTCATTGAAGCATGCAACATTTCGATATGCGATGCAAGCGATAAGCTGCGATTAATTAACTAATTGCATTAGCTGCTCCAATCTGGCAGAGGACTGTGCTCCATGCTAGTGTCCATTAACATGGGGTTCTACTCCAACTTGGTTTAGAAATCAAATTCCATTGCCGCGCTGGCGGATGAGCATGTCTCGCGTTGTCCACGATGGGAGTTTTGCACCAATGCTGGGAGCCCGGATCGCTGCACGAATGCGTCGGCCTCATCTCGATGGGACAGTTCCTCGTCTGCTGCAGCGGCTTCTTCCAGCGCGGCGGCCAGTTCGTCATCAACAAGTGGACGCGTCTCTACTCCGTGTGCTGCGCCAGCCTGGCGGTGATGGGCCTCTGTGGCTGCCTCTATGCCATCGTGCAGAACGATGAGCTGCGCAGTCGAGTGCTGCAGCTGGACAAGCTGGTGCTGAGCATAATGGGCATGGAGCTGGTCATATCCTCGCTGGTGTTCATGCTCACCGTGCTGTCGCTCCAACTGGGCGCCAGGCGGCATCTGGGCATCTACGAGCGGCTGGCCGAAGTCGATCGCCGGTTGATGCGCGACTTTGGGGCCAATCTCAACTACCGCAAGATGTCGCGCAAGAACATCATCGTGCTGTCCATTGTGGGCGTGCTCTACATGAGTGCGGTGAACACGGCGCTGGCCCGGGGCGCCGAGGGACATCAGCTGGGGATTGTGGTGCCCGCTGCACTGTGCTATATACTGGTGACCAGCGGACCGCATCTCACGGGCTATGTGCACATGACGCTGACCGAGCTGATCAGCATTCGGTTCCGGCTGCTGCAGCAGATCCTGCAGCCGCAGTTCCTCTACAAGCGCTTCGGCAGGGAGGCGCTGTGCGAGCGGCGGCTGCGATCGCTGGTGGACATGGTCAAGGAGCTGCACTACATCATCCAGGAGATCAACGAGGTCTACAATCTCAGCCTGTGGTCGGCCATGGCCCACGACTTTACGCTCAGCACCAGCGAGCTGTACATCATCTTTGCCCGCTCCGACAACAGCAGCAACGACACCGGCAGCGTCAGCTCCATGCTGCTGGGCTTCCTCTGCCTCTGCATGCTGGTGCCCTTCTACAAGATGCTCATCGCGCCCGTCTACTGCAGCCGGAGCGTGGACGAGGGACGTCGCTGTCTGCGTCTGCTCGAGCAGCTCGACGATTGGTTCCCGGCCAGCCAGCCCGTCAAGCAGCTCGTCGAGGCCATGATGCGTTGGCGCCTCCAGTTCAAAGTCGAGTTCACCAGCGGCACAAGCATCACACTCAACAAAACTGTGATAACGCTGGTGAGTTAGAGTCGCGCTTTGCTCGAATTGAACTAATCTTGGACTCTCTTTCGCAGTTTGCCTCGATTGTGTGCAACTATTTGCTGGTGCTCATTCAGTTCGCGATGACCCAGAAGCTGGGCGAGCAGGTGGAGCAGCAGAAAGTCGCACTGCAGGAATGGATAGGCATCTGAAGCGGGGAGCCGTCGGTCGGTCGGTCGGTCGGTCGGTCGGTCGGTCGGTCGGGGTGTTGCATATATCATTAGCTAAATTAATTTACGGCTCGTTAACATAGAAACACCATAAATATGTCAGCGGCCTCAACGGACCTTCCACCCACCGTTGCAATCAGCAACTTGGCCCGCGGCCTGTGACTGGGACGCAACACTGCACCCAGGAGGCGGTCGCCAGGCTAATGATTATAATGTTTGTCGTTTATTTTATTTGAATTTTATGCAAATGAAGCCTGGCCAGGCTGCCGGGCAGTCGGCCAGACATCCAGCCATCCAGACAGCCGGGCTTATCAATGCGGCCAGCCTACACTTTTCCGAGTGCGTCATAAAACTCACCACGCCCACTAATTGTGCGCCCCTAATTTAAGTCCTTTCTTCAATATGCCTCGGCCCAAAATCGTTGCACACGAGCATTAACTTGGCTAACAAAATGTTGATTTTCAATGGCCCAATTTCAAATAGTCTGTACGTCTTTAATTGCTCTTGAAAAGTACAATTTAAAGTTAATTCTTTGAAATCGAGGTAGAATAAATCAATAGCAAATAATTTATATTTATTCCAATTAATATATTCCCAAAATTATTAAATTGCTGACTCGATTTTGTAATGATTAAAATACATTTGTCGCTTTTATTTATTGTAACGTTCGATGTTTATTTAACATTATAAAAATAGCTTTATTAAACTTTGTCCAAATTGACCGTCAATAAATTTTCTTTACGCAAATAAGAAAGATTTTTCGACGTCATTTGACTTTCAATATTTTATTATTGAAAGCCAAAACTACATATCGCTTCAAAAATATTCCCACTTTTAATTAATTTGATTGACTTCGCTACTGTCTTCATAATAATGCACAGTTCGATGCAAATAATATTGAATGCTGTCTGCTTCTGTTTGTAAAGAAAATCCGATTATATATAGTATTATTATACCCTGTTAATATGGGAGTATGTCAGGTGAGAAGTAAAGATTCGCAACAAATAAAAAACAAATAATAATAAAAAAGATTCGAGTTTTAGAAAACAAAATCAAAATTACTATACATTGAAGTAGTAGCAGAATATCTGGAAATACTAATTTACCCGCTTAGCCAGAAGATAAGGCATAAATCCAGATGACAATGGATGTTGCAATTGGTTGATTTTTGTGCGGCATTATTGGATTTTGGTTAAAAATTAATATTATTGAAGCGCGGAGGAACTTCGATTGAATACAATAAGTATGCTGAATGGGAACAAGGCGCATCATTGTTATTATTTCAATTTGCGAGAGCAACAGCATGGATAGGGGAAGGTAGAGGAAGTGAGAGGACATTGTGAGAGGACATTGTGAGAGGAAACTTCAAGTATTTATTGAATCGCATATTTTATCATCATCATTATTATCGGTGGCATGGGCTGTCGATTTCGCTGCAACATTCCATTGACCATTGTCGTAATTGAATAATATTTTTTTCCCTCTCGGCAGCATTCCTTTGTTTCATTCATTTCCATGTCATGAGTTTTTCCATTATTCAACTGGCACTCGGCATTCGACATTTTGGGATTCGAGTCCAGCTGAATCGCTCCTCCACATAATGCAATCTCATATGTGTATATGGGCGATATAATTTGCGATAATTGCTATTGCTGTGGCATGCCACACATACTACGTATAAATGTTATGTTATGTGGCCTGCGGCCCTTCAAATTGAAGCCTCCACCATTTTGCTCCCATTTGCCATTTAAAGGCAACAAGAAACAATCAAAAATTATCGCATGAGCCTAATTGCATATTAATTGCATGCACTTATGCCTCAATTACCACGCAAATGTCTACAAATAAAAAGCCTCAATTATTACAATACTCGATTCTTGGAATTATAAAAACACTCAAGCGCTAACAGCGATTTTGCGATTCATAATTGCAATTTTATTCGTTGGCGCTGTCATTAGTCAACCAGTTAACACAACATTTTACATTAGAGGGTATAACATTATCACAGCGGGCGAAACTCTTTGATGGCCGTTGTAATTATAATCCAAAAATATATGTTAATGGTAACTTTGCTTCTATTATTAACTGGCAGTAAAAAGTCAATTAATCTGAAGTGCAACTAATGACAAATGTAATCTCGATTATCTTCGCTAGGATTTAAGTAATTGCGATGTTAAGTTGCTGCTAAAATTATCGCAGGAATCTGAGAATATTTAATAAATAGAAATGCCCAAAGGTTAATGGGACAACAAATGATATTTCGCTTACAGCCTACAACAAAGCTTTGTTGAAGAATAAGCAATTAATTTGATTTGTCTGTCGGATGAACTATTTAAAGAACAAATCCATAAATTATTCAAATGCAGTAATTACTCAGATAGCAGGTACAGCTTATAGTGTGTGGCTCTGTGGCTTAACAGTCTGTTAAGCTGAACAAGCAAAGCTGACGGGCTTTTGTTCTACTGAATGGAGAATCGAGAATGCAAACTCATAACAGCATTACCCGCTTTACTTAACTAACTCATTTAAAAGTTTTCCTAATAGCATGTCACACATGCAGCAGAGATTCCTTGCTCTCTCGGACTCTCGGTGTACTTAGCCCAATTAAAATGTGGTCAGGGCTGACAACGGAGTAGCTACGCATGGAGGAGCGACTCTTGGCCCGCATCAGAGGAGCATCTGTTCCATTTTATGCACAAAAGTTACTGCTGGCAACACAATGCGTTAGCATTTGAACCATTCCCCCTTTCGCTCCCTTGTCTTCTTTGACATGGCTGCGTTTTCATTTCGCTTTAGTTTTCTTTTTCATTTTGGCTAGCAACTTAATTAGCAGACGGCGCATTTTTTATGCGTGTTGTCAGCGTTTTGTCTAAAAGAGAATTGTTCGCACCTGCATGAAGTCTGAAAACAATGCGCGAAAAAACGGGGCGAGAAAGGCAATAAAAAGACACGCTAGGATTAAGTGAGCTAACATGGAATTAAGGTTAAGTTGGGCCAGACAAAACGCTTCATTATAATTATCCAGCTCAGTGAATCGCATATTATTTTACATTGCGATTTGTTCGCTGCCCCTCTCTCTCTCCCTCGACGGCAAAAACAAACCCATTGAAATCAAAACCAAAGTCAATGCTTTAATTAAGTCAATAAATGTATGGGCATGTATGTTTGTATGTCCTTGCTCACATAAATCATCATAAAATACTCAGCTAATTAGTTTTATGTGTTCGCAACAAACAGTTTGGCGAAGTCGCCGTAAATATTTGTTTTAGCTTAATGTTAAGTCAATCAAGGCCCGAATTTGCTCGTATTTTATTTGCATATTTCACTTAAAGTGTCACGTCAAGGATACGTACACACACACACACACACACACACACACACATACACTCAAGGACTTGTCATTGTGCACACTTGACACTTGCAAATCATGCAAACTTTTGTCTGTTTACCTTTTCTGTCCTTTTGACTTTTTCAGCACAAATTTATCAAAGCCAACCAAACGCAGACCGAGCTATGAATATGCACTGAGAGGGACAGAGAGGGACGCAGAGGGACGCAGAGAACGAGGGGGCAAAGCCAATTCGTATGCAAATATCACAATCTGTTGGCATGTCACATATTTTCTGGCAAATATTTAAACAAATTTCTATGCAAATATTTGCCAATTGACTGCTCAAAACTACTATTTTTTCCTCTCTATTCTATTCACGTAAATATTTTGCTCGGCCAGTTCGCACAAAATACAAATCAACATTTTGTAGATGCAATTATCAATAAGTTTATAAACTTTTCAAATGATCCACCTTGGAATGTTGTGCTTGCAAGGCATTAAGCATGCGACATGTGTGCCACATTTTCTATAATTGCAATAAATATTTTGGCCACAAACAAAACAATCACAAAATCAACAAATTTTCAGCATTTTATGAATTCCCAAATATGTTTTTACGATCGCATGGAAGGATGCGTAACATTTTATAAAAAAAATATGGGTAAGGGGCAACATCGAGAGGAGGCGAAGTTACGGAAATTACGCATACGCCATGTGAGCCGCCTTTTAATGTGAATAATTAATGGCGCAATCAATTAAAACTCACTCCCCAAAAACGCTTTGAGTGCCGTTTGCTGTAGTTGCTATAGTTGTAGTTGTTGCTGTCGCCTTCTGGGAAATTTGTGTGTCAATTTCGAATGCAAATCCACTTAATTAAAGCAATTTGAATGCAATTTTACGTCTTCAGAATGTGTTTGATGCATTAAAAATGCATTAAGCAAACGCACACGGACAGAGCAACAAAGGCGCAACATTTGCGTTGTTTCCCAGCTGCAACAACAACAGCAACAACAACAACAACTGATGATGAGGCTCTGGGCTTTGCCTAACGACGCATTTGACAAATGAAAATTGCATGGAGCTGGGAGCTGAAAGCTTGTAGCTTCGAGCTTGGCCCTGCCAGCTATGCCTATGCCAAAACTTCAATTACTAATGAGGCGAGCGGCTGTAAGCAAACACAATGTTGCACTAAAGGCGACGCGTCTGCCAACAACATGCTGAACATGCAAACACAAAAAAAAAAAAAACAGGATGCGGCCACGTAATAAACATTTTTACGAGCATCTACTCGACGACAACAAAAAATCAACATATGTGTCGCGTCGATGGCACTCATCATATGTCTTTATTTATTTAGATTTACCGTGTGTGAGCGTGTGTGTGTGGGAGCGAATAAACATGTAGCTTATGCATTTAAAATAGCATAAAATGCCATAAGCAGCCCAACTGACTGTCTGATGGCACTTAACGAGGCCAGCACGCGGCTCAAGAAATCTCCTGATCTTCCTGATGCAAAGCGCAATCAAAACGACGACGACGACAGCCAGCGAAAAAAACACTTCAGGCGCCAAGCTGAGCATTCCAGCCATGTCGCAACGCAAACACTGTAGCCTCACTTCACACACACACACACACTCACACTGAGACACTCAGCCACTCACACATATGCCGCACACACGCATGTAATCTGTAATGGGCGCAAATTTGCGAGGTGAGCGCTTTTGGCACGAAGCTGGAGGGGCTGCAGCTGGAGGGGAGGGGAGGGGAGGGGAGGCAGCCATTAATGCATTTACTAGTTGGCCAGGTCGTTGGTGTTCATGATGTTGGTGTTGGGCTTCTCATGTTGTTTGCACAGTCCAAGCAAACGACTTGACAAGTGCCGCAGCTGCAAGGACACGCCAGGCGCAAAGGTAAAGCTCAAAAATAACACAGCTTACAAACATGTTTACCTACGTCTGTGTGAGTGCACATACATACACACCATGTGTATGTGTGTGTGTGTGTGTGCGAACGCTCATCTAATTCAAGTGCAAAGAAACAAGCAAATTACAAGCATTTTGTGCAAGCTGCTTAAGCAAAATAAACGAGCACACAAAAGTGCAAAGGTGAAGGCTACTTTTGGCCAAGGGCTTAACCTATGCTATATACTTCTTCTCACATACATATATGCTACACATCCACATATGTGTGTGTGTGTGTGTGTGTGTGTTCATGACTTTGCTTTTTGGTGTGTCATTTAAATGCATAACGCAGGCAAACGCCTTAATCCAAATGTTGAGCACGCTAGCAAAACAAAGACATTCGACCGGGCAACTGCAGACAAAACAGATTCAAGATTTAAGCTGATTTTTTGCAAAAAGAGTATGCAAAGTAAAATGAGAATTTAAAATTCTTGGAAATTGTAAAATATTTTAAATACAATAATGAAATTAAATAAGATCTCCTCTTCAAAGCTGCCACAGAATTAAACTGATCATTTCATAGACCTCATTTTAATCATTAGCTTAGCATATTAATGAGTTAAGTTGTATAACTCCCTTTTTCAAACCCCATTCAACGACGTTCATAATCCCCATCAAGAGTTGCCCAATTAAACTACACTGATATTTTATTATTTCCTGAAATATTAAAAATTTAATAACCTTTCTTCTTAAAAGCCATTCACAAATAACATCAAATGTTGCTCAATAAAATTGCAATAAAATTGATCTGATCATTTTATAGTTCTATGAAATGTGATAATATAGTAATGGTAATAGTAAGTTTAACATGTTTTATAATAAAGTTAATCAATTATTGTATTAATTCTATTCTTCAAAGCTTATTCAACGAACATACATGGACAAAATTAAATAAGTTGTCTTCGTCAAAAGCTGCAACAAAATTAAACAGATAATCTTGCAATTCTCTGAAATTGAATAATATTTCAATAGAAATATTTACAATTTTACAACACCATTCATAATTCATGTAAAATATTAACCAACCAAACAGCATATAAATAAAACTTACTTCCCGCCTATAAAGTATTTTAAAATCAATGATTAAAAATTGAATAACCTCTCTTCTTTAACGCCATTCACAATTCACATCAAATATTGCCCAACAAAACTGTGTCAAGCTAGCAAAGAAATAACATGCTAAATTATGTTGATAAATTGCATTATTCCAGTGTAGTATTTAGTAGTAATATTGACTGCCGTTTATTAACAAATACAAGATACAATTGAATAATCTTGCTGCTGCAGTCACTGTTCATTGCATATATCAAAGTGTGGTTTAGAGCACGCTCTATTCATTGGGCTAAATAAAGAGCCAGACTCGGGATGAATGATTGCATTAATTTAGAGCATAATATTTCGTCAAGCATGTGATAAATTAAGATATTACACACTTTATCTGCATGCATCATTCATATGCATTTGCGTTCCATATTTGCCAACTTGACCACAATCCAAATGCAGCGCATAAGCCAAAGCCAAACCAATTGCAAACCAAACCGAGGCAAAGTAAACCGAACCAGAGCAATCCATTCAGTAGTTGAACACATAAACAGACTGGGCAAAAAGAGCTCAAACAACAGCAACAACAACAGCAACAGAGTGTGCGCTATCTGTCACACATGGACACACACATATTCGGGGGCATTAAGTCGCGTTGTCCGTTGTCCGTTGTCCATTGATGTTGTCCTCACTCCTCGCTGCCTGCGGGTCCAGCGAATTGTAATTACAGTCTGTGATGCGTATTTGGCACCAAATGCGATGCGATTCGACAGAGCGACAAGTCAATGACGCTAATTCGATTTGCGAGCCGCTGGGGCTTAGTTTGCGACGCAGAAATACGCGACAGCGCACACGAGGCGTATGCTTAATAAAGTGTGGCAAGCGCCCCAAATCGTTGCATACTTTAACGGGCCAGCTTACAAAATTCCCAATGTTTCGTATTTGCAAATGTTAGACGCCACTTCCGCCGGATGTCTGCGCCACAAGGTGAACGACTGCAAAGCGATAGAGATTAACTCTCTAGAGAAATAGATAGAGAGAGAGTGAAAGGAGAAGAGGAAAAGTCTGTCGTTGGCTGATTGTGTGCTAAGCTATTTTCGAGCAGAAATTGCTTTGTAATTTGAATTTGATTTTGGCAAACAATTTGGCAATGCGGAAATTGAAAGCGCACACTGCCGACATAATTACCAACGGAAACTGAACTGAACAACAGCAACAACTGGAGAACTTCATGTTCATGTGCTGCAGTTGTTTGGCTGAGAATGAGACTGCGACAAGAAGCTGCAAACGCAGCGCGTTAGGAAACTTTCGCGGTTCCGGCATTTGCCAAATTGACTGACAATACACACGCACACCATACACACTCACATGCACAGAGGGAGAGGGAGAATCCACTTAGAGAAAGTTCACATAATGGTCGACCCGGCTGCACTTCAGCTGAAAGCCGCGCATCCATTTAATTGAAGTGAAATAACATTTTGTGTCAGCAACTGTATTGTCGTTGTTGCCATCGTTGTGTGTTGTGTGTTGCTTGTTTACGCTGCAACGGCTGGCACACATTGCGTATGCGCAACGCTGCACAACAGAGCAGAGCAGAGCAGAGCAGAGCAGGGCAAACTCGGAACTGAAACGCAAGAAAGTGAAAATGTGTTTTGTACTCACACATCTGGCAAATGTGTTGCAACTGCGACTAACATGCAATTTGCTGCATTCACTGGGCGACACTCACAAATACGGGTTGAGTGTATCCAACTGAATGATGCTAAGTGCGTGTTCGTATGTGTGTGTGTGTGTGTGTGGTTCTAGCCAAGTTACAATATATTGAATGCAGCATATAGCAGTGGCAACTGTTTTCGAGTGCTGTCGTGGCTGCCTTTCAATGCAAGTTGTCTGCTAGATACACAGATCAATGCTAAGCAAACATGCCCGCAATTTGGCTAATGAATTTGCAGTTTCTTAACGATAATATCAATTGGCAGCAGCAGACGGCACACAAGACAAATGTATCATTCGTTAATGCACACAGCAATTATCGGAACAAAAGACAATTGCATTTCCAAATGTGCTCCATCAACATCATAGCTCAGCAAATATCTATATTAAAAATAATTATCTAATTAACTTACTGTACAAAAAAGTTGTGCATTGAACCGTCTAATATAATTTGTTATTTCCATGATTAGATTGAAATATTTTCTATAGAAACCAACATTAAATTTAGCAAAATATAGACTTGACACTTTATGGCTTCAAATTAACTTAAACAACAAAGAATAAAATAATTTAATTGTGACTAGTTATTTTATGATGAGTATCAGGAAAAATCGCATGATTCGCTTTTAATATAATTTCAGCAAATTAACATAACGGACTAATTTAATTGTAATTAATAGTTCATAATGAGCCGCCTTTGTGCTTTGTGCAGCAGCCGTTATGGCAGCTTCCTGAATGGGTCTAAATAAATGCTTTGATGGGCGTAATAAGCCACACATGGCATGGAACCATGTTGCATAATCTCTTTGCTGCCACTCACGTCTATCAATCGTGGGCATCAAACTTGAGTGGGTCAGTGGAAAGTGCGCCGTTGATGCTGGTGCTTTTAGCAAGGCCTTGGCTTAGTTTTTATCATCACACTTTGTGCACAAACAGGGCAGCGAAAAGAAAAGACGAGGAGGACGGTGTCGGAGGAAGCGGAAATGCGAGGAAAACTCACACTCGTATTGTCAAGTGTGGAAAATGCGCACATTTGGTCAAGTCTTTTGCATTTGCCCCAACTTAACTGGGTGCTTTCGTTTTAATTCGTTTAAACAACAACTCCCACTCTTCTGCCTCGCTCAAGGTCCAGAGCTGTGGACCATTACGTTAAGTGCCGTGAGGCAGGACGCTCCTGCAGGATATGCGCTGCATTTGTCACTGTGGAATGCATTTTAGCAAAATGTTTGGGCCCGCACGTTTGAATTACATGACACAAATAGCAATGGCTGCAGCAGCCACAACAACAAGACAGAGATGATGCTGCCACTTGCCACTTGCCACTTGCCAGTTGCAAGTTGCCTTCCACACTCTGCTGTTGTTGCCTTTGTGCGCCAGCTGAAATTAATATTTGCACTCAAAATGCAATTTTCCAGGCATTTCTCTTCCACATGCCAAGTTGTGTGTTTTGTTGCTTTCAGTTTGCATTTTCCGTTTAGCAGCGTGACAAATGCTACATGCAACGCGCACTCGTAAATGAATTTGCCGTTTCTCTGACAAGTGCCACAAACATTTTTCGGACACTCCAACATGCAACTCACTCTGATACCCTGCAAATGGTCAGGTGTCGAGGCCCAAGCCAAGCAAACAGACTCACAGCCCAGGCATAATTAAGCAGCTGCTTCGACTAAAACTTGCACAATAATTGCATTATTCATGAGCGAGCAAGACTCTATGGCACAGCGACTCAATTGCACAAGATGCAAGTGTGCAGTGTAAACAACAACTACAAGTAACAACTACGCTGGTAACAAGTTCAAGAACTCAATTTGGTGAGGGGAGTGGAAGGAGTTCCAGCTACAAGGAGTTAGCAGGAGTTGTTGCCAGCATCTTACTCCTGTCGCCTCTTTGTTGCCTACTTCGCGGCATGTTTTAATCTCACAAGCAAATTCATATTAAAACTCTGCCGTTGACTCGCAACTTGCAGCAAAACTTGTTAATTTTGCATACTGCAACTGCAGTCTGCGCACTTTATTCACACACTCACATTCACACACTCACACTCACACTCATTTGCAGGTTTATGCTGTTGTATTTGCTTTCAAGTTGCTGTTCTGCTTTCGTGTTTTGTTTCTATTTTTACTGCAGCATTCTGATGGCAATGCACTTGTGTGTACCGAATCTAATGCATTATTGTTGATTTAGCCAAATGCGGCAGCTGAGCAAGAGCTGCAGCAACATTAGCTGTAGCTGCAAGTGGCAACGCCACTGTGTGGCACTTACATCTGAAGCATGGGATGATTTCAATCAAGATCGAATTAATTAATTCAGTAAACATTTGATTGCAGTTGCTATTTTCTTTATTTTTATCTGTTTGTACATTGAATTAATTACTTCTTAATGGAATAATTAAAGAAATAAAGATATAATAATAATATAATAGAAAATATAAATTATAAAATCCAGTTAATTATATTTTTTAGTTTCATTACAAATATAATTATATTTAATTATTTGAAAACATTGGATTTTCATTCAATGGTAGTATTTATTAAAAGAAAAAATTTTAATTTGTTATAATATAAATAGTTAAAGCAAAGCAATTATATTATCACAATTGTGATTATATTTAATTCTTCGAAACCATTAGATTCTCATTCATTTTCTAATTGTATTATTTATTAACTTTAAATTGTTAGTTTAAAAAAATAATACATTTCAACAACAAAATTTTTCAATTTATACTACTTTATAATTAAACATAATTTTTTCAAATTTAAATTATTTTAATTTTAAATTTCACTTTCCAACAACAACATTATGCAATTTATACTACTTTATAAAATGACATAATAATTAAAGATCCATTGTTTTAAATTTACAATGTAAATTGAACAATTCAACAATCACATTATGCAATTTATACTTCTTTATAAAATGACATAATAATTAAAGAACATTACTTAACATTTACTATTTAACAACTACATTTTGAAATTTATACTACTTAATAAAATGACATAATAATTAAAGACCATTATAGCAGCTCCATAAATTACTTATCACTTTATTGCCATGTAAATTTTCAAATATTTGCATGAATAATTATTAACATTTTAACAACAATGATCATGGATAAGTAACTCTGCTATAAATCACAATTGCAACAATACTTTGAAATGTTCGAGTTTGCTTCACTGTTTGGCTCGTTCACAAAAACAACAAAAATCAAAAAAATGTGTATGCAACAAGAACAACATTGCCCGCAGTGCATGCAGATACAAATACTGTTGCAGTTGCAGAGACAGATGCAACTAGAGGGGGCAGATAGCTGTGTTAGATTGGCAACTCGCTGCGAATTCTCGTGTTCATGCTCATGGATGTGGGGGAAGCTTGTCTCGCCGCCAGCCAAAACAAACATGCAACGAAAATGCTAATGAGCCTCTCTGTAATTAATTTTCACATAACACACACTTACTTTAAGCGATAGATAGGGATGGCGATAGAGTGTGTGACAGAGAGAGTGAGTGAGAGAGAGAGAGAGAGAGAGCAAGAAAAGCAAAGCGAGAATTGAAGATGTGCGCAACAAACTTTTGATGCAATTTCAACTAATTAAAATTGTATTACCTGGAAAATACTATAAACTGCAACTGCAAATGAAAATGAAAATGGAAATGAACAAGTTCTCGAATAACTAGTCGGCAAACGTGTTAATAGTATTTGTGTTTGATAGAAAAACTAATTGAATTTGCCATCCGACAGCAGTTAAATAGAAGGAGAGCAGCTTGTGAGTGGATTACGTATACGTCATGTCAGCCGAAATGAAAACAAATCTGCATGACAAACAGAGGCATTTTTCAAGGGCAAACGTAACATTTATTCATGACTACGCCACGACAATCTCAACTACTCATAATACCCGGTCATGAATTGCTATTGAAAACTTGCATATCCATACAAATAATACGCGTATAATTTGACAATAATCCAAACAGAGCAAACAACAGCGAAGCGTCAGTCAACAAAGCCAACGAAATGCCCTAAAATAATCTGAAGAGAGTCGGTTACCAATGGCATGTGATTCGAAATGTGCCCCAGTCACGGGTAGAGCAGCGAGTCGAGCTCAAGCAGCGGAGATGAAGGCGAAGGAGAAGCTTGGCTTTTTTCACATAGTAGGCAATTTATTGTACATGAAATGAGCATAAAAAAGCTGGCATAAAATCAGAAAATAATCCAGTGGCACATCGAGCTGCCACAGTAACCGCAGCAGAAAACAAATTCGAATGAAAAACTTTCTAATGAGTCCGCATTACAATTTCAAATTTGTAGCGCAAATTATTATAAAAGTTTTGTGTGCTGAACAACATACTCGTCGTGCCGTCGTGCCCCTTCCCTTCCCTTCGCTTCCCTTGCCGTCCTTCCTCCTGAAACTTATGCAGAAGTCGGCATACAAATGCCACAATCATTTCACTCGCCTACACTCGCTCACACACCGATACACATAGGCAGAGATACGCATAAAGTCACACAGATACTACAACATTTGCTGTTACGGATACACAAACTTGTAGATACATTTACAAGCGTATTACGAGGCAGCCTAGTTTTTTGTCGGTCATAGAGTTATGCGATACCCTGTAACCATTGAAGTTGCCTGCTGAGGTATGCAACAGATGAGAACTAGAAAGTTGACACAATAGAATATATGTATATGTGATCTGTCCAATATTTTAACAAATTCTCATTAATAATTTCAGTAAAGGTATTTGTAATTCGGTTTTTAAGAATAAATACACCCATTAGATGTTATGTATGCAGGAAAGGAGATGATGTCGCTGCCTCGTCTAGTTCTAATTAGACAGGTCTGCCATTGCCTCTTGTATAGTCAAAGAGTTGATCAACAAAGTTGCCTGTGAGAGCAATATAATTATATATGTGGATGCATGCAAAAAAAAAAAGGTAATTTAACTTTTAAGCAGATAAGAGGATATCTGTCCGTCAATAACTTACAAAGCGAAATTAAAATTGTTTTTTTGTTAACTGCTTTTCGCTCTTTTAGAAGTTTATTTATTCGTGGTAGATGCACGTTGTTATTTACGACTTTTTTCTATAGTTTTGGCAGTTAATTATTAATTTATAATTATTTGCTAGGCAGACAGCACAGTGCGAGTAGGGAGTACAGGGGGAGAGCACAGTGGGAAAGCACTTAAAACAAAAGTTTCCGATTACCCATTAAAATGTTGCAACAGTTTTGCTTTCAATTGGAGCCCGCAATTAAATGTTTTTGACAGTTTCGGCCATTTAAATGTTTGTACCGGCCACGGTTGGCAACAAAAACAGCAAAAAAAAAAAAAAAACACAGAGCTCGACAAATTGGTTTAGCTTGGGCAACAGGGGGGCGTGGCAAGTGGCAGGGGCAGCCATGCAATCTCAAAACGAAATAAAATAAAACCGCGCACAACAATTTGCACCTAATTCAGTTTATTATTTCATGATTTCATTTATTTCAGCCTGCGGTCAGCGTATTACACAAAAATATAACACACACACATACACAATACAAATGAACAATAACCGCTACACACCGACATTTTGATACCCTCACTACGAGTATGTCTCGAGAGAGTTTTGAGGCTTCATCATTGCCAATTTTATTTTGTTGTTTCATTTTTCTTCAATTTAATTTAATTTAAAGCGCAGTTGACACAGCAATGGGGAAAACTAAACATACTTTTTTATTTTAGGGTATGGAAATAAGTACAGTAGCCTTAAATTCAGTTGCAAAGTGAATTTAAGCGCGAAACTTTGAGTCGCCGAATCACAAAGAGCCAGGAGAAGCTGGACACGGTTTGCCACGAAGTTGTGGCAGGAGCGGGGGGGACAGGAACAGGAAACGCGGCAGGTCCAGTAAATAACTCAGTTGTGAGCTTTGGCTGTGTTTATTATGTATGTAATACGAAATTGTTGCATAAGTAATTTGCATGCCACAAAAATGCGTGTTTGAGTGCTGTTTTGAATATTTAAATCATTTTATTTGGCCAGCACTTAGACAGTGCCACAGTTTGCGGCATCAACTGCTGTCGGTTGCACTTGCTGCGCTATCAATTATTTAAACAAAATGACCGCCAAATTTGGTGCCACATGCCGCATGCCGCATGCCGCATGGCCCACTGTCCCATTGAAACAGTTTGGGCATTTAGCGTGTGACGCATGAATTTAGATTAAACATTTTAGTGGCAACTTAAATTCTCCTTGCATTTTCCGTTTGTTTATTATTTATGATTATAATTATTAATGCATAATTTTGTGCACTATGCACATATTTAGTCGCCTTTTCTAATATTAGCCGTCAGTTGCCGGTTGCCACTTGCCACTTGACAGCGAAATGAGGCCAGCAAATAATTTGTATTTCGTTTAATTATTGTTATTGTGTTATTATGTGGCAGAAACAGGCGCATTATCAACAAATTATTCAGCTGAGTATACATTTTATCCGACTATTCAAATGGGCATTCATTTTCCCAAATAGGATATTTCATTATGCCACAATTGGTTTCCTTTGCAATTTAAGTTTTCAAATAAATGCAGCATACTTTTCGGCTGCAACTCAAATAGGGATTATTTGTTGATCCTAAAAGTATGCAACAAGTTTCAAAAAATGATTTTAAACAAATAAAACGACAAACGTTGTTTCTTACATCAAGTAATTGAATTATTTGGATTACTTTCGTATTAAAAACCAGTGCAATATATTTCATGTATAATCGATTAGTTCACCTTTCAGTAACTGAAATGCTGTCCAAGAGCTGCATTCAATTGCCTGCATCGTAGCCCATTTATCAGCATTGTAAGCAGCATTCAGCAGTTGTGTGCTATCGATTAACAGCAGCCAAAGGAGGAGTTCTCGAGAAGACACACGGATGCGACAGATTCATGGCACGGATATGGCAGATTCATGCTAGCAATGGTCAGGCCATTGTGTGGCCATTCAGTTGCATTGTTAATTGCACTAACAAACGTCTTCTTGTTGGCCTGCTCAATGAGCACAGTAGTAGTAGTAGTGGGAAGGAAGGAGTGGGAGGGCAAAGGGAAAGCAAGGCGGATGGCTCAAATGGCACTTGATGTGCATTCGACATTAGTTCGTTAGCTGCAGCAACACTTAAGCGGCGGGTCGGAGTGCAGCTTAAGGTCCAGGTTAGAGTCCGATTCCGGTCCAAAGAGCGGCGACCTCATGGCGTTGCGGGGCCAATTTGATGGCAGCAGAGCAAAAGTCAGTTTAAGAAGCAGTTCAGCACACAGATATCTACATAAATGCAGCCACATAGATGTCTCTGTTCGGCTGTAAGTGTGTGTGTGTCTGCAGGAAGCACAAGCATGAATAATAAAGGGCCAACACACACAGGCACACCTATATATGCACCACTATTGGTGTGTGTGTGCGGAATGGCGACAGTAACAAAAGAGCTGAAAATTAAAAAGAGACAAGCAATTAAAATGGCTTACAACGCTGCGCTGACTACAACAACAGCAACAAAAGTCGACGGCAACAGCTGTAACTGTAATTGTTGTAGTCGCTCCCCTCTAGCTCCTGGCAGCGACGCTGCTCCTCGGGCATAATTGCTGACAGGATGCGACGCACGCGACCACTTCCGCATGGCAGCGCCAACAGTGCAGTCGGGGGCAAGGGTCGCCCCACAGCATCCTGGCATCCTGGCAACCTCGGTGAGCTGCTTTCATAACGTTGGCACATTTTACGTGCAAAATAAATGGCAATCCGAGTGCAACAGAAATTAAGTGCAGTGCAAACAATAAAAGCCCAGGAGCAGGAGCAGCTCCAGCCTCAGCCCCAGCCTGGTCACGACTTTTGCTGATGCGTAAGTTGTCGTTGTCGTTGGTCTTTGGTCCGCTGGTCACCACAGTAGCTTCACTTTCCTGTTGGCTTTGCATAATGCGCATACGCAGCGTAAGCAGCTCGCCAACAACGCCCAACATCAAGTGTTACTTCCGCTTTTAAGCGCCTGATGAGCGCATCCCCAACAACAACAACAGCAACAACAGCAACAATTGTATATTGCATTCGCATGTGCGACAGCAAAAGAACAACAACGACAATTCGAGGCAGTTGCACGTAAGTGGAACAAGCCGAATTCGAAATGCTCTTAGCAGCAATTGGCATATTTTACCTCTTATGGCACTTTGACTAAAATTATTTAATTTATTCAACAACTAAACTGACAAACTGTGTGACAAAACAAGCATGTACAAAATTCCCTGCAGAATGAGCAACAATGTAGGAGCAACTATCATAAAAATACATGCAATGAACATTTTAAAGTAAATGCAAACTAATTAATTCTATGGCTATGACTTTTACTGCATTAAATTATTTTATTTGGCAGCCGGGCTGACAAACTCTAAGACAAAGTGATTAAGCCCAAAATACCCTGCAGAATGAGCAACAAGGAGCAACTGTAATAAAATACATGCAATATGAGCACTGACTGAAATCCAATGAACATTTAAAAGTAAATGCAAACTGTGCCGTGGCAATTCGTGGTGTCCTTTCCCCCCCTCTCGCTGCCGGAGCATGTGCAGCCAACCACGGCAATCATAATAATGGCACACAATTGCAACTGCAATGCCTATCGGAAGTAAATCTCGGTGACCGCAATCTGTGCAACACTCGCAACATATGAATACATATGTACTCATCGGGCAAGAGCAAATAATTTAAGATGCACAAATGTCATGTGGAGTGGCTGAACTGCCTTTGATCAATGCATAATCGATATGATCTTAGCCTGCAGCCGGAGCACTTCCTTAAATTGAAGGTTTTGAAGCTTGCTTCAATATTGAGCTTAACTATTTGCCACGACGCCTTTGGCGACACTAGACAATTTTCCTTAGCTTGTTCCTTTATTTTTGCTGTCCTTGTGCCGTCGTCTTTGCCTTGGGTGCGACAACGTGCCTGAAACGTGGTGTCCACTTTGATTGCCGACTCCAATTAGCGTAATATTCGCAATATGCTTTTCCCCAGCGTTTGTCTTTTATTATTTTTTTCTTAAATTCCGCTTTCACGACTTGCTCCCCTTGCTCTTCCCTCACTCTCTCTCCGTCGCTAGATCGATAGAATATTGGCTGCTTCTCGTTGTGACAGTGCTGCAAGTTCAAGCAGCAGCTTGGTTTAATTGCTCGACAAGGAAATGTTCACATAAGTGCCGAGCAGTTTTCTTTTATGTGCAGTGTCATCGCTGCTTTTCTTTCAAAACGTTACTAATTAAAAGAATCAAATGTTTAACAGTGCTCTCAAGCAATCAAAGCGAAATCTCCGTCATTGAATTCACTGATAGCCGATAACTTGAGCAGCAACCAATATGGCCGAAATGGCCACAAGAATTCATTCACAAATTTGCAGAGATAATGGCGCATGGTGCACACGGTTCGAACGGCTGCTTAATAGATTAACAGGCAAATGGCTCCCAGCATTATTGTAGCGCAGATAGTGGAGCTGTAGAGCATTAAGAAAATGGGCCGTTGCGTGCCGCATTATCAGTCAAACAGCAATAACAATAACAAATAACAAAAACAATTAATCATACTATCCACGAGACTGCTCGACTTCCAGATAACCTGTAGACAGTGCGACTGCAGTACGCTATCAACGATATACGAAAGTATGTATACAAAATGAACTGATGTATATAATATTACATGTTAGGTTCAAAAGTTAACATATGTATCTTATAGATTTAATGCTAGACAGTACAGAATAGGCCACAAACACTTGGTAGACTTAATATTAAACCGACTTAAATCATTATTTACATGCAATGCTCCCAGCGCCCTTTCATTCCTCATCCTTCCTGCTCTCATTCCTCATCCTTGATGCAATTCTCTACCAATTCACGCAAATTCGGATTCTCCATGGCGGCCGCAATTCGTTCCTTATCATTAATTTGCTTATTGACTATAAAAACAGAGAAAAAGTTTAATTTAACCGCACATTCAAGAGCAAATACGAAGCTCACTCTCTTCCTCGGTTTGATGTGCGCCCTTCTTGATGTAGATGTCCAACTTAATGTTGTGGGGCAGGCCACGTTCCACCTTGACGCGAATGCAGAGTCCAATCAGCGTGGCCAGCGAGCAGTGCGGCACCGTGGGATTGAATTCGATGCGCACCTTTAAGATCAAGCGATTGATAACATACTATATCTCCTCTCAAAGCGGCAGTTGTGTGACTTACCACAGAGACATTTGAGCGGGTCGGTTGCATGACAAAGATGCCATCCTCGTAGATAACGCTCAAGTCCTCCAATGTGCAGGGCTTCTCTGGATCCCGTATGGTGCGCAGCAGATCTTTAAGCAATTACATAATGAATGTCTGTGCTACTAACTAAATCGCGTATTTAATTACCATAGATGGTCTCTTGCAGATCGGTGGCATTGCGGTAGCCAAGCTCGTGGAGCAGTGCGTCCTCGCCATAAGCAATCGCTCCATTATCCAATGACATTTGACTTGTTTTCCGCACAAGCTCTGCGGCTGTTGTGCTGCCGTTGCTGTTGCTGTTGCTGCTGTTGATGTTGCTGCCGCTAGCGACGCTGTCCGATTCAGAGAGTTTCCGCTTGATGTAAGACAACATATTTAGCGTTCTGCTGTTGCTCTAATTATTCCCCTGCTGTCTGGGTGTATGAGTGTGGATGTCTAGGTGTAAGTGTGTACGTGTGAAGATAGGTGTGTGTGGCTGCTCTGCTGTTTGGCACGTTTGATTGGGGGCCTCTTATCGCGTCAGTGTTTTTTATCTTTTACGCGTTATGTCGAACCGCGTTTCTCGTTTCTGTGTGCTTTGTGCTGCGGTGTTGTGTTTGAGCGCTTGGACAATGCAGCATAATCTCTTTGTACGGTTTTACTATTACGAACTTTGATTTGCCGTTTTAATTAAATAGATTTGCTTGGTAATTCTCATCACAACTCGACACTTTGAACACAAATTTCACAAAACAGCTGATTATTGTTTTGACCGCATCAGGGCTGCACAACCAGCTTGTGCGATTATCACTCAAATACAAGGTAGTGTCATGCGCAGTGGCTTGCTTCTCATGCCTGGAAATATGTGACGTCACGCGTAAAGAGCGCAACTTGTGCGATTTAAATGCAAGTTTGAAATACAAAACATAAATTATTAAAACTTATTTCAGGCAGCTGAAGTGGTACCTAAATATAATAGTAGCCCTGTAATTCACTCAAATAAGAACTTTGTCCTTTTGTGATATTTGAAACGGACAAATTTTAAATCAAAACGCTTACATATATTGATACAAAATAATAAATGTTGGTTCTACTACTTTGGCATATTAAAATAATATTAATATTAAAGTATATTAAAACCAAAAATAAAATCAAAATGATAATAAGAAACGATTTGTAAAATAAAATTATTATCTAAGTTATTTTTATACAAAATAAAGAATAAAATAAAAACTGCTCAATAATAAAAATAAAGTAATGAAGAAAAACGTATACAAAAAACAAGAGTAATTCAATTCCTAAAAATATGAATTCCTTGATGTGGTTTCACTGCTTTCGCTATTATTCGCATTTCGCTAATTAGGCAACACTGCTGCTTATCAATTCTTGTATATGGGCCTAGTGTTGATTGCGCCGACTCATTTAACTTCTGGCCAAGAGGAGAATCTACTTCTTAGAGTAATCGCAAGTGTGCCAATTTTATTCTGTCATGCAAAAATGTCCATTTCATCCACTGTGCCATGTGACAGTTTAACATCAAACTTGAGGTGCTAAGCCCATTGTGCCTAACTAACAAATGTGATTTGAAGTGTAGTAGGCGCTGACATCGAAATTTTGTGCACTTAAGCGGCTGTAATTTTAGTTGTAGTCATTTCGTTTTTGTTAGTCTTACGAATTGTTTCTTATTTGTGAAAGCTCGTCGAACGGAAGCAAATCTCGCTTTTTTACCCTTTTGAAAAATAAAGGAAAAAGTTCGTAAAAAGCGAAAAGTCCCATTGAATTGAACGCGAACGAAAAAGGTAAAAGGTAAGACAAGTGAACAACAACAAATTTCTTTTTTGTATGTGAGCAATAGAATCTGTGAAGAAAATGGCGATAAACTGTTTTGGGAAATGTCCCGTAACTTGCATATAGCATATAAAGTTTGCTTTGCGGTCGGGGTCTTCAGATTTTTTTGCTCAGTGGCTCGCATTTCGTTTGCAACCTTTGCTCGGTGCACATTTCTAAGGAGCATATTTCTTCCTTTTTTTTTACCAGTGAGAAATTAGTAAAAAGATATTCTTCAGTAATACAAATTGTATTTTTTGACAGATCATATACTAAAATGGTTGCGGACAACATTGATGCTGGCGTTGCAATTGCTGCTGCGGATCAGTCCTCGGTCGCGGCAGAAGTACCCATCAAGGATGAGCTGCCAAGTGGCAATTATATTCTTGTATCTGTTGATATCGATACCACTGGACGTCGTTTAATTGACGAGGTAAATTTACATATATATATAAATATATTCTGGGGTTAATGAACTCTTCTGCCATCGGACGTAACCCAACTTTTCGTAACGTCCCATAGATTGTCCAATTGGCCGCCTACACACCGTCGGATCACTTTGAGCAATACATTATGCCGTATATGAATCTAAACCCAGCTGCGCGTCAGCGCCATCAAGTTCGCGTCATTTCCATTGGATTTTTTCGTATGCTGAAGTCGATGCAGACATACAAGGTGAGCTTTCAATAATATAATTTCTGCCTCGCTCCTTGCAGTCATATTTATGAAGAGAATTTCTCCATTTCG
The DNA here is from genome assembly GCA_963583835.1 of Drosophila immigrans. Taxonomy (NCBI): domain Eukaryota; kingdom Metazoa; phylum Arthropoda; class Insecta; order Diptera; family Drosophilidae; genus Drosophila; species Drosophila immigrans. The sequence goes on from OY757141.1 coordinate 27,830,098, forward strand.
AATGCAGATCATTAAATCAAAATCAGAGGTCGCTGCGCTCAAAGACTTCCTTGACTGGTTGGATCAATTGAAGGCAAAGAATCCGGACTCAGATGGCATTGTGCTGTTCTACCACGAGGAACGCAAATTCATACCGTACATGATTTTGCAATCGCTCGTGAAATACGGCATGCTGGATAGATTCAATAAGACTGTCAAGTACTTTGTGAACAGCTTCAATCTGGCCAAGTCCTCAATTGGCGACACCAAGCACTACAGTCTGCGCAATCTAGCAAAGATTCTGGCCAAAGCCAAAGAGAACTCCAAGGATAAAAACGAGAATGAGGCAGATAGCAACAGCACCAAGCGCATCAAGAATGTCATCCAGAAGGAACGCGACGAGTTCGATGGAAATGCCAGCGTTCGTGCCAAGCTGGCTTACACTGTGGCCCTCCAGCTGAGCAACTCTGATGAGAGCGGTGCGCCTGACTCTCAGGGCAATCTGTTTAGTGCCCTTAAGCCCTTCACTGAGCCCATCAGTGGCGATGTCAAAGAGCTGGACACCCAAAACCTGAACCTGGAGCGCCAGAATTCGTTCCGTCCGGTATTCTTAAACTATTTCAAGACCACACTGTATCATCGTGTGCGTGCTGTTAAATTCCGCATTGTGCTGGCTGAGAATGGCTTCGATTTGACCACATTAAATGACATTTGGACAGATAAGCGTACTTCCGGGTTGGACACTGCCTTGCAGGGCATTGCCCATCTAAAGACCGAAGACAAGGCCGAGTTGGTGGAGCTGCTGGACAGCTTTTTCGATCCCAACAAGGTGACCATCAAGCCAGTCATTAAGCACAGCACTGTGCGTCGTCGCAACAAACGCAATACGCTGACCCAAAAAGGCGGCTCCCACGCCTCACATTCTGCAAGCGAGGAGTTTGGAGCCGGTGGTGATAAATCACAGAGCGTATCCTCTGTACCAGATTCAACCACCAAGACACCGTCGCCCATCAAGAGCGGTGCCCGATCGCAACGCAAACGCAACTCGCGACCCAGCCTAGACGTCAAGGAGTCGAAATCCTCGGAGACCTCGCTGAACAACACTGCTCCGACTAGCATCTCTGTACCCAGTTATATGGCCATTGCAGCCACAAACTAATTCCGAGCGGCGTAAATAAGTAATTATTCTAATCTATTACCACAAGTAGTTGAATTTGCACTTAGCCTTAATGCTTTTATTGAGCTGCAATGCTTGCGTATTTATATATATTTATATATGTAGTTTAGCATTATTCAGCTTTTTTATATCTTAGGCCTAGATGGCTAACTGAATTAATGAATTTGTACAGCGTCGATCCGTTTTTATTGAATTTATAAAAAATATGAAAAAAAATATGATTATTAATATAATTTTAATTTACAGCCTCGTATAAGAAATTGAAAAAGAATTACTCGAAATTGTCAGGAATCAAAGGAGAAGTGAAAAATATAACAAAATGCGAACTCTTTTCCTTTTTGAAGAACGACACAGATTTGAAACAAATTTAGTCCAAATTCTAGTGTGACTCGTAAAATTATTTGTAGTAATACGCAACATGTGAATGTAACTATACGCGTAGTGAACTCGTTAGTGAATGGGATATACGATACAAGTACCATGTAAAAACGATCCAAGATCCCAATGTCCAATATTTAAAAGCAGCTTAATCGGCCAAACACATGTAATCACATGTAACACGCATCCATTCCACACTAAACTGTATTTAACTAAACAATATGGAATCAATATCAATATCGTTGCGTTTAGGGCATCATTTTCCCGAACAACAAGAAACACACAAGGGAAAATATAAGCCGGTAAACGCTTCGATTAGAACAACATTGGGTAAACCTTGAAACACAAATTGGAATTAATATAAATAATAGGTTACCCAATGTTATGAAATCTCGAAACAGCTCAACTATAAAAAGAGACTAGCTAACGTACACTGAAGACAATAATTGTGAAGAGAAGAAACTATAGCTGTAGAATTAAACACAAATAAAAAGTTATAAAATATATTGGCGGACTAGCATTATTAATAAGGTCTGGATAGCATGACGCCATCTCGTCCTCCGCCGCCATGTCCTCACCTCCACCTCGTCCACAGCCACTATTGTCGTTATTGTAGCGCGAGTAACCGCCTCCTCTGGTAGGCACCACCAGTCAAGCTTGTAATTCACACGAATGTTTCATGTTTGCACTTAAGTTTGGCTTACAATTTCAATAAATGATTCACTTATTTCTAAACTAACGGAAACTAGGGACGGGTGATCACTTGGGCTTGTACATTGGTATATTAAAAAATGCTTTCCGTTGGTATAAGGGTAAAAAATAAGGTAAGTTTTAAAAATGCTCTTCAGGGCATCCGAAATAACGTTTTCCATATATGAAGTATATACGAAGAATATCAATGAGAGAATGAGGTATTATTGTTGTTGTTTAGTAAATCAAATTCATTTTATAAGAGGAGAATAAACGAAAAATATGTTTATTTAAATGGACTTTATACAAAAGGTATTTTCGAGATTGAAGTGGTATATTATGGTATTTATTTCTGGGTATTTTTATTATTATTCGTGCGGTCACGCTGAATTTTTCTAGTGTTTGTTGTTAGCCCGTTGCAGTGCGATCGTTTTCGACAGACGAAAATATAAACACAGCTAATTAATAATTGCACGCTGCATTTTAGCGTCGCACCCACATACGATGATGATGGAAGTTGATGCCGATGAGGAGCAGCAAGAAGCGCATACGTCAATCTATGAAGATACCCCAGACTTTGACTACTACAACATGGCCCAAGGCATGCTCGGCGACATTGAAGAGGAACTGCGTGAAAAGTTTCCAAATGAAGAACGCGTTCGTTTCTCCCAATTGAACACATTATATTTGGCAGCACGCAGCAAGCACATAATGCGATTTGTGGAGGTTCTCAACACGATCAATTCGATCCAAATGCAAACGCATTTGGTAAACACGGTGAGTGCATCTCTTTCTCTCTCTCCCGCCCCCACTCTCAATGTTGTTAATTCATTTTGCGTAATGTCCGCAAATTGACTACTGCGTCATTAATGAAAATTTCCACCTATATATAGCTATTGTTTTTATACCCTGCTGCCATTAAAAATCGGAAAATAAAGTATATTGGGTTTTTGCGAAGCTAATTTTATGTAACAGGTAGAAATTGTGTGTTTCGACCTTATAAAGTATATGTATATATTCTTGACCAGCATTATTTAAAAATCTGATCAAGCCGTGCCCATCTGTCAGTCCATGTATGACTCCAATGACTCCAAATATGCGATAAAGTTTCTTGCATTATACTTTTCTTATACGATTTTTGTGTGAAACTCCAGCTTCAGTTTTATGTTAAATTGCAGTTATAGATTAGTTAAAATCTACCGGGATATGTCAATATATTGATTTCTTTGATTTTGGAAAATTTTAAATTGATTATTGGTGCATCTCCGATTGGACAGAGTATCTTGTAGTCAATCAATATCGACTAAAGCGTTCTTACTTGTTAATACGTGCATATATAGATAGATAGATATATGCTCGTAATTCGAATAGAGCGTATTTTGCTCGGCCAGCGCATTTGGGTTTTCTTTGTTTATCGCCTCATCTCATCGGCGAGATGCTGCCTCTCTATAACACCTATTAACATACATATATTTTATAGCTTGCCAGGCGATGAGCGAGGCGGCGACGGCGTAGTAATTGTTGTTAATTTTCAATTAATGCCGCATACATACGAATGATTTTCTCATTTGCCGATGTGTTGGGGAAGGAAAACATGCCTTGTCACGTTGAATTAGAGATTGTGCCACAATATTGAAGCAAATTACTCATTTGCAGCGTGCGATCTCTACTCTCTATATGTGCTGGACAGACCAACACGAACTTGGCCCGCTGCCAGGTGATTTTAACAGTTCCTGCAATGTGCGTTGTTTATGAATAATATTTCACATAAATAAGCAAAAAGCGATTGCCGTTGCCGTTGCCATTGCTGTGGCACTGCAGTTGTGTTAAAGGGAATTGAAATTCATCTGCTGCATTGGAATGCGACCAAAACAGCTGCGTACTGTAAACAAACCGCCCGTCCCCCTCTGTCTTGCCCAGCGCTCTCCGCTGCCCTTATGGCTCTCAGAGCGCGAGAGAGAGTTTACTCTCTCCGTGGGCATCCCTTGCTTGCGCTCTCCAAGACTCTGGTCAGCTGTTGTGCGGGTTTGGAATGCAAAGACGCACGCTCTTCTACCCTATGGCAGTGACGAGTCCTTTTATTATCAACCCCCATATGCATAAGCCATGGTATGCTGGGGGTTGGGCGCAGGACACGAAGTTTTATCGAATTTTTCGTGCCTGGCGTCGCAGGACCTTTCACAGTGTTTGGCAGCAGCTGCCTCCAGTTAAATTTCGTTTGCCAGTCAGCGCAATGCACGCGGAGTTATATCGGTAAGGATAACATGTCCTGGCAGAATTGCAGAATTCCATCAGCTAATCCACATCGAAACATCCTCAACTTCCTTATCTTTGTAGTACACGCAAGCGCTGGTACGAATCCGCCTGGCCAGGAGCGAGTTTCTGGCGCGGCGCTAGCGACACATTGCCACTAACCAGCTACATAACGTATCCGGCGGTGAGTCTAGAGTCTGCCCTGCCCACTGTCAGTTTCTTGACCCAGTTTGCTATTTCTGTAGCCAACAACAGACAACAAATAAGAGCCAAATTGCCATTAGCCATTTAACCATTTAAAGCCAAAAACGCAATTCGCCCTGAAAATGTCGCTGTTGTTGCATTGCCTTGGACTTTGGTCGCTCGCTGCCTGGATCTTGTCTCCTCCGCATCCATATGTCAGCTGCCAGACAAAGAGTGTGTGAGTGAAGAGTGTCTGTGTGTGTGTGAGAGCTGCAATATTTACATGTGGCGTGCCAAGAAAAAGGAAAAACAATCTGGCGACGGCCAGACAAAAGAAAACCTTTCTTTTGCCCGTCGCACGTTTTGCTCGCAGATTTATGCTGTAAAAAGTGCTCGCCACGATGCCTGATGCCTGATGCTCAACGCACTATTTTCGGCCTCAACCAGCCTTGACTGTGAAATGTGAAAATGTGAAAACCCGAATGATGTGCGCACGCATCTCATAAGCACACAATTCAAGTGCTACAGTCAGAGCACGCTAAAGCGAACCAGCTAGAAAATTATATTTTATTATGAGTTGCAGTTGCAGTTATGCTCTTTAACAAAAACTTTATATTTAGTCAGAGTCGTCTCTTTCAAAAAAGAAATGAAGAGATTGGTAAATAGAATTAAATAGATAAACAAAGTAATTTTTATAAAAATAATTCATTGAGTCATTGCAACAAAAATTACTAAGCAAATAGACCATATACAATATAAATTCTTGTGCTATACTTTTCTCTCGGGTCACAATAAGTTAACCAATCTTAAGCTATAGTTATGTACCCAACAAATTTCATACTTGTTCAATCTATCTTGCTCCACAGAACTTCGATCAGCCCGATGGCCAGTCCCTGACACCATTGACCATGGCCGCAATGTCCGGCAATGTGACATTCGTGAAGACGCTGCTCTCGCACTACGACGTGGATCTGGAGCGTGAGTGCAATGTCATCTTCGACGGCTTGGTCGTCTACGGGGCGACAGCACTGTGGGTAGCCGCTGGCATGGGGCATCTGCAGATTGTCAAAATGCTTGTGCAGGCAGGCGCCTCCATCAATCACAATACCAAGGCGCAGTCATCTCCACTGCGTGCCGCGTGCTATGAAGGTGAGTTCGCTTTAGTTGTTACCTTGAAACAATTTGCATTAAAATGTTTATTCAACACTTTGCAGGTCGTTTGGACATTGTGGAGTTTCTGATCGAGCATGGCGCAGATGTTAATGCCACGAATTTGTTCAACAACAACACGCTGATGATTGCCGCCTACAAGGGGCATCATTTGGTCGTCAATACGCTGCTGCAGAACGGTTCGCGGCCCAATGATCAGGCGCTGTGTGGCGCCACAGCGTTGCACTATGCCGCGGAGAGCGGACACCTGGATGTGGTGGTGGCATTGCTGGATCATGGCGCCACGCTGCAGCTGAATGAGGCTGGTATATCACCAGCGTTGCAAGCTGCCGAGCGGTTGCACGAGGATGTGGTCGAGGCATTCATACAGCGACCGGGCCTGATGAGCAAGGAGGAGCAGATCACAGCGCTGGAGTTGCTGGGCGCCACCTATGCAAATGATAAGACCAAATACGATGTGAATCGTGCCCACAGCTACTTGATGCGTGCCATGCAACTGCGCTACAGCGATTCGCGGCATGTGGTGCGCAAGAAAGTGCAACAGCCCGTGCCCGCCTACGACAGCTGGTTTGAGACCGAAACCCTGCCCGAACTGAACGCCATCAAGCTCAATCATCACTCCATACACATGGAGTCGCTGGCCATACGCGAGCGTGTGCTCGGCAAAAACAATCCGGAGTTGCCACAAGCAATCATTTATCGCGGTGCTGTCATGGCGGATCAGGGACGCTTCGAACAGTGCCAGGTGCTGTGGAACTATGCCATCGATCTGCGCATGCGCAACAATGTGAGTGGGCTTCAAGTATATATATTGGATTCATTTCACTAATTAAACAATCTTGTTCAGGTTTCCGTTGAACGTGACTTGCTGCGATTCGCACAGCTTTTTGCGCAAATTTTGCGCGGGGAGAACCATCGTCTGACGCTGGATCAGGTGCTGCCCGTGCTAACCAAGTGCCAGCAGGAGATTGAGAACAATAAGCATAAAATGCTCAACACCAAGCCAAATACTTGCGCCAGTCTGCTGCAGGATCAGAACAATCAGAACTGCATCACAGCGTTGTATATAATCAAAATTGTCACGCAGTTGGCGCGTCGCAAGAAGGACAAGGACATCAACGAGCAGCACATACAGCAGCTGTTTCTCTTGGTGCGCAAGTTCATACAGCATGACACCCGCCTCCAAGATGGTCAAACGCTCCTCCATCTCGCCGTCAACGGCGTTACGCCCGTCGACGAATTCTATACCAACGAAATTTGCAAGTAAGTACAGAGAGAATTGAAGAAACTGAAAGAACGTGTCTAAATTTGTATTTTATCTTTCAGATTTCCCTGCTATGCTACTGCTCTGGTGTTGGTGCACTGCGGCGCCTCCGTTGTCGCTGTGGATGCTGCACGCAATACGCCGCTGCATATACTTGTCACCAAGATAAACAGCACACAGGATCGCCAGGGCGAAATGAAACGCATTTTGCAGCTGTTTGTGGAAGCGGGCGCACACTTGGATGCGGTGAATGCAGCTGGTCAGACAGCTGCCTCGGCCTGCAAACAAGGTAGAGTAGAGTTTTCTCTGCAGTCAATGTGAAGCTAATGCTTTTTTCGTTTGCAGTTAACTTGGCCAATCTGCTGCATGGACACCAGAATGCGCACACAAGTTTAAAGTGCCTTGCTGCACGCGCGATTGCCACAAATCGGTTGAAATTTAGGGGCATGATACCCACACAGCTGGAAGCTTTCATCCAAATGCACAGCGTGCACAAGGTGCTTACATAGATAGCCAAATATGGGATGGCCATGGAAGATGGGACGGCCAAAACCCCTAACAAAACTTAAGTCATTAGGAACTGTGTATATTTTGGAGTCACCGCACATATAAATGTTTAAATGTGTATCGAATTTAGTGACTTAAGTTAGCCAAATGCCAACAATTTTTTATATTTTACATTTTTTACACACAACAATATCCTTTATTTTGTTGACATTTTTTTTTGTTTTTATTTTTATCATTTCTTTTATGAATGCATCATTTATTTATTTACTTTGCAACTCATACTTTGACTGACTGTTTGTTTATGAACAACGTATGTAAAATCATTTTGTACATTTTCTATGTGTATTAATTAATTAATGTTAATTGTAATGCGGCGGCGGCATCGTTTGAATCAATTGAATTGATTTTGTTGCTCGACCCCAGAAAAACAAAACACACACACACACTCACAAATGAATAAAATATTAAATACGCAATTCAAATTAAGTAAATTCGTTTAATTAAATACAAGTAATTCATATATGTATATTTACAATCCAAAAATCACAGCTGATAACTAACTGAAACTATGTACACTAACTTATTGAACAGTTTTCTATATTCCTCAGATATTTGCATCGCTAATCTTGTGGTTATTGTGACGCGCCTGCGGATACACCTGCGGCTGTCGCATCACCTCCTCGTACGTGGGCGGAGGGGCTGCAGAACAATTAATTGTAATTGCATTTAAGTGCGTAAATGATGTTGTGGGAGTTGGACATACCGTTGATGACATAGTCGTCGTCGTGCATGAAGGCGGGATTAATGACGGCATCTGTGGGATACGTGCGCTCAATGGTGCGCTCCTCGAGCGTCGAACGATGCGAGTAACGCTGCAAGTTATCGGACTGCCGGTGAAAGCTGTTCATATAGTGATCCTCCTGCTCGATATCCTCGCTCTGCAGCTGAATCACATGCACCGAGGGACGACGCTCGCCAGTCTCAGCAATGGCATCGGTGTAGTTCTCATTGAAACGGAACGGCGCCGTCAGCGACTTTTTGCACTTGAGAAACAGGACGATCAATATCCAGCCCAGTATGAGCACCAAGTAGACAAATCCCAGCATGCTCATCGAGAGGCCGTTCCAGGGTCAGGCAGGCACAAACGCCTGCCTGTCGAAACTTCCTGTTAGCTTCTCTTGCTGTTGGAGGGATTTTACACTAGCGCGTTCGCGTTGCTGATGTGTATCAAGAAAATCGATAAGCAACGTTGTCGTTGTCGTTGTGGTTGCTGTTGTTGATGTCGTGTGGCCAACTGTGGTCTAGCCGTGCTCATTGTTGTCGCCAAACTGACAGCGCGCACACAGCACACAGAAGGCGAGGCCGACGCGAATGGCAAAGGCCAATGGGGACGCGTCGCCATATCACCACGCTGACCACAACACAAATGGCCAAAGCAAAAGCAACAGCAACTAAAAGGCAGCAACAGCAGGAAGCAAACGGAGGAGCAGGAGGTCGGTCACACAGTGCCAACTCTGATTTTCTGTTTGCCCATGACGAGTTGTGACTGACAACCAATAAATAGCTAATCCTTTGGAGCCACATCAAACATGCCACTCTGGTACTCAAAAATTCCTCAGATCGACTCCAATTGTTTTTGGCGTCACTGTCTCCTGCCTGCTCATTTTATGAGCTCATTTTTCCGAATAATTGGCTAATTTGGGCAAAAGCATGACGTCACACACGGCATAAAAAAGTTAATAGTCCACTTAACATTATGCGGCCTTTTTGTCAGCTTATATAAAATATGCATGTACAAAAATAGTATACGAAATGGCCCAGTTGACCTTATGCGAGACGTTCACTTCCTCTTCCCCGCATTTCGCCCACAATCCCAGAAGGCGTAAAAAACAATTGCAAATGGGCGTAGTCATTTTTTTCTATTCAACATTTATTGTGTCCTGTTGCTTAGTTGGAATTCGTTTTGTGTGCTTTCGTTTTGTGGTTAATAAATTATTAAAGCCTTATGCCTAGGGTCATGACTTATAAAATTCCTTAACGCTAAAAGCTAACAGGGTGTGGGCGTAACCAGACAACCCCTTTATCTAGTCTACGTGGAAAGTTTTACGCTCGTGAGTGGCATTTAAAGTGGCGCTAACAGAAACCATTATCGTTGAAGAATGTAATTATGGATTTCTATGTTAATAGTTAATACAAGATAGTTATGGGTAAATAAACAAGGAGCACAGACTTTCATATGTATCGGATCGATAAACAGATTGAATTATTGATTCTTGGAAATGTTTTCAATTGTACGTAAAAATGGACATTTGTTTTCGATTTAATGAATTTATTTAAAGATGTGTTTGGTAGGGTCGCAAAACTAGAATAGCAAAAATGTGTATGAGCTAGAAAGAAAATGTATGGGATAAAGTAAAACTGTATAATTTCATTATAAACAATGAAAAGATTCTTTATGATGTAGTTTCAATAAAAAATAAAATATTTCTAATTGTAGTACACTATCATTTCACATCTCGAAAATCTCTTAGGTTGTTCAAAGAATATGTTTGTATATCCAGAACTTTGAAAATATGTTAGGAATTGTATAGTTGTAGTATTGTAGAAAAAAGTATTATAGATATATTGTACGTCAAAGAAAAATTGAATACATTTGCAGTTCGTCTATTCGTAAGCTTGCAACGTGAATAAGTTTAGTGAGTTAGTTTATGGCACAATTTGGTAAGTGTTAGGCCAAGTATTTGGATTAGTGCAGGAACCCTAACTACAGCTCGTCTATATAGTATCTGATTACATATTATGGTTGTAAATCTAGAGTATCGGCACAAGCATAACGCATAATGATGCTTGTGCTATCACAAGATCCCAGTTCGAGGATTGGGTTGCAGTGAGACAGAGGCGACTCCGCTTCAGAGACTCGTCGTTGCCTGGAGCTTGAGGTAACGTGTGCCGTTCTCGGCATCCGCCAGTCGGGCAATGTGATCGGAGGCGGCATAGCAAGTGGTTGCCGTGGGCGTGCCAGGTCTGCTGTTGCCGCTGCAATTGTTGTTGTTGTTGTGCATGCTGCTGCTGTTGCTGCTGAGGCTGGCATCGCCACCGTTGCCCCCACCTCCAACACTGCGACGAATACGCGTGGCGCCCCAGATCAAGACGACCACCGAGGTGACCAAAATGCCCAGACCGAGACCAGGCAGAAAACTCTTGTTCAGCGAGTCGATGACATTGTAGTTGTGCAGCAGCGTCGGCGACACCGACTGTGGATGGGGCAATGAGTGCGGATGCGTTTGCTGCTGACTGCCGGCAATGCTGTTGAACTGTCGCTTATTCAGCTGGTAATCCTCGGCAGCTGCCTGCTCCGCCTCCAGCTCATGGGGCGTGTAGTAGGGACGTCGCTGATACTGGCGCAGCACGGGCACGGCGCCGGGACTGCTCAGCTGCAGCTGGGTGATGTTGGAGCAGCCGATATTCAGCTCCGCCTTGGGATTCTGCTCCTGCACCATGACCAGGCAGAAGCGATAGCTAAACAGAGTGAAAGGAGGTGAGTTAAGAACGCTATATTCAAACAGATAAACACACCTTTCGCCTATGTCCAGCGAGGAGCTGTCCGGCACGATGACGCTAACAGTGTTCTGTCCATTGACCACCTTGCTCTCACAGTGGATCTGCAAAGGGAAGGAGAGAAGAGTTGAGGGTATAGTCAATCATAAAAAATAATCATTATATTTGAGTTTTATTTTATCACTCGATTTCCATTCTGAGCGAAAAATTATTTTTATTTTAAAGAAAAATATATAAATCATAAATATTTATGACTTATGAGTTTCAAATTCAAGTTTGAAAAACCCGCCCAACTCATGAAAATTAAAAATGTTGGCAAATCTACTTGCTACTCGATTATGTTCGCCTGGTACTTCAGCAGCTCCAAGTGGGTTTTGGGAAGGAATTTCGTCGTTAATATTAACGTATTTAATTCAAATTCAAATTTGAAAAACCCGCCCAGCTCCTGAAAATTCAAATTTTTGGCAAATCTACTTGCTACTCGATTATGTTCGCCTGGTACTTCAGCAGCTTCAAGTGGGTTTCGGGAAGCAATTTCGTCGTTAATATTAACGTATTTTATTCAAATTAAAATTTGAAAAACCCGCCCAGCATTTAGAAATTTAAATTTTTGGCAAATCTACTTGCTACTCGATTATGTTCGCCTGGTACTTCAGCAGATCGACGTTGGTTTTGGGAAGCAATTTCGTCGTTAATATTAACGTATTTTATTCAAATTCAAATTTGAAAAACCCGCCCAGCTTTTAGAAATTTAAATTTTTGGCAAATCTACTTGCTACTCGATTATGTTTGCCTGGTACTTCAGCAGCTTCAAGTGGGTTTTGGGAAGCAATTTCATCGTTAATATTAACGTATTTTATTCAAATTCAAATTTGAAAAGCCCGCCCAACTCCTGAAAATTCAAATTTTTGACAAATCTACTTGCTACTCGATTATGTTCGCCTGGTACTTCAGCAGATCGACGTTGGTTTTGGGAAGCAATTTCGTCGTTAATATTAACGTATTTTATTCAAATTCAAATTTGAAAAATCCGCCCAGCTTTTAGAAATTTAAATTTTTGGCAAATCTACTTGCTACTCGATTATGTTCGCCTGGTACTTCAGCAGATCGACGTTGGTTTTGGGAAGGAATTTCATCGTTAATATTAACGTATTTTATTCAAATTCAAATTTGAAAAACCCGCCCAGCTTTTAGAAATTTAAATTTTTGGCAAATCTACTTGCTACTCGATTATGTTCGCCTGGTACTTCAGCAGATCGATGTTGGTTTTGGGAAGCAATTTCGTCGTTAGTATTAACGTATATTATTCAAATTCAAATTTGAAAAACCCGCTCAGTTTCTGGAAATTTAAATTGTTGGCAAATCTACTTGCTACTCTATTATGTTCGCCTGGTACTTCAGCAGCTCCAAGTGAGTTTTGGGAAGCAATTTCGTCGTTAATATTAACGTATTTAATTCAAATTCAAATTTGAAAAATCCGCCCAACTCCTGAAAATTCAAATTTTTGGCAAATCTACTTGCTACTCGATTATGTTCGCCTGGTACTTCAGCAGATCGACGTTGGTTTTGGGAAGCAATTTCGTCGTTAATATTAACGTATATTATTCAAATTCAAATTTGAAAAACCCGCTCAGTTTCTGGAAATTTAAATTTTTGGCAAATCTACTTGCTACTCGATTATGTTCGCCTGGTACTTCAGCAGATCGACGATGGTTTTGGGAAGGAATTTCATCGTTAATATTAACGTATTTTATTCAAATTCAAATTTGAAAAACCCGCCCAGCTTTTAAAAATTTAAATTTTTGGCAAATCTACTTGCTACTCGATTATGTTCGCCTGGTACTTCAGCAGATCGACGTTGGTTTCGGGAAGGAATTTCATCGTTAATATTAACGTATTTTATTCAAATTCAAATTTGAAAAACCCGCCCAGCTTTTAGAAATTTAAATTTTTGGCAAATCTACTTGCTACTCGATTATGTTCGCCTGGTACTTCAGCTGCTCCAAGTGGGTTTTGGGAAGGAATTTCGTCGTTAATATTAACGTATTTTATTCAAATTCAAATTTGAAAAACCCGCCCAGCTTTTAGAAATTTAAATTTTTGGCAAATCTACTTGCTATTCGATTATGTTCGCCTGGTACTTCAGCAGATCGACGTTGGTTTGGGGAAGGAATTTCGTCGTTAATATTAACGTATTTTATTCAAATTCAAATTTGAAAAACCCGCCCAGCTTTTAGAAATTTAAATTTTTGGCAAATCTACTTGCTACTCGATTATGTTCGCCTGGTACTTCAGCTGCTCCAAGTGGGTTTTGGGAAGGAATTTCGTCGTTAATATTAACGTATTTTATTCAAATTCAAATTTGAAAAACCCGCCCAACTCCTGAAAATTCAAATTTTTGGCAAATCTACTTGCTACTCGATTATGTTCGCCTGGTACTTCAGCAGATCGACGTTGGTTTGGGGAAGGAATTTCGTCGTTAATATTAACGTATTTTATTCAAATTCAAATTTGAAAAACCCGCCCAACTCCTGAAAATTCAAATTTTTGGCAAATCTACTTGCTACTCGATTATGTTCGCCTGGTACTTCAGCTGCTCCAAGTGGGTTTTGGGAAGCAATTTCGTCGTTAATATTAACGTATTTTATTCAAATTCAAATTTAAAAAACCAAATCTACTTGCTATTCGATTATGTTCGCCTGGTACTTTAGCAGATCGACGTTGGTTTTGGGAAGGAATTTCGTCGTTAATATTAACGTATTTAATTCAAATTCAAATTTGAAAAGCCCGCCCAGCTTCTGGAAATTTAAATTTTTGGCAAATCTACTTGCTACTCGATTATGTTCGCCTGGTACTTCAGCTGCTCCAAGTGGGTTTTGGGAAGCAATTTCGTCGTTAATATTAACGTATTTTATTCAAATTCAAATTTGAAAAACCCGCCCAGCTTCTGGAAATTTAAATTTTTGGCAAATCTACTTGCTATTCGATTATGTTCGCCTGGTACTTCAGCAGATCGACGTTGGTTTGGGGAAGGAATTTCGTCGTTAATATTAACGTATTTAATTCAAATTCAAATTTGAAAAGCCCGCCCAGCTTCTGGAAATTTAAATTTTTGGCAAATCTACTTGCTACTCGATTATGTTCGCCTGGTACTTCAGCTGCTCCAAGTGGGTTTTGGGAAGGAATTTCGTCGTTAATATTAACGTATGTTATTCAAATTCAAATTTGAAAAACCCGCCCAGCTTTTAAAAATTTAAATTTTTGGCAAATCTACTTGCTACTCGATTATGTTTGCCTGGTACTTCAGCAGATCGACGTTGGTTTTGGGAAGGAATTTCGTCGTTAATATTAACGTATTTTATTCAAATTCAAATTTGAAAAACCCGCCCAGCTTTTAGAAATTTAAATTTTTGGCAAATCTACTTGCTACTCGATTATGTTCGCCTGGTACTTCAGCAGCTTCAAGTGGGTTTTGGAAAGCAATTTCGTCGTTAATATTAACGTATTTAATTCATATTCAAATTTGAAAAGCCCGCCCAGCTTCTGGAAATTTAAATTTTTGGCAAATCTACTTGCTACTCTATTATGTTCGCCTGGTACTTCAGCAGCTCCAAGTGAGTTTTGGGAAGCAATTTCGTCGTTAATATTAACGTATTTAATTCAAATTCAAATTTGAAAAACCCGCCCAGCTTTTAGAAATTTAAATTTTTGGCAAATCTACTTGCTACTCGATTATGTTCGCCTGGTACTTCAGCTGCTCCGAGTGGGTTTTGGGAAGGAATTTCGTCGTTAATATTAACGTATTTTATTCAAATTCAAATTTGAAAAACCCGCCCAGCTTTTAGAAATTTAAATTTTTGGCAAATCTACTTGCTATTCGATTATGTTCGCCTGGTACTTCAGCAGATCGACGTTGGTTTTGGGAAGGAATTTCGTCGTTAATATTAACGTATTTTATTCAAATTCAAATTTGAAAAACCCGCCCAACTCCTGAAAATTCAAATTTTTGGCAAATCTACTTGCTACTCGATTATGTTCGCCTGGTACTTCAGCAGATCGACGTTGGTTTGGGGAAGGAATTTCGTCGTTAATATTAACGTATTTTATTCAAATTCAAATTTGAAAAACCCGCCCAACTCCTGAAAATTCAAATTTTTGGCAAATCTACTTGCTACTTGATTATGTTCGCCTGGTACTTCAGCTGCTCCAAGTGGGTTTTGGGAAGCAATTTCGTCGTTAATATTAACGTATTTTATTCAAATTCAAATTTGAAAAACCCGCCCAGCTTCTGGAAATTTAAATTTTTGGCAAATCTACTTGCTATTAGATTATGTTCGCCTGGTACTTCAGCAGATCGACGTTGGTTTTGGGAAGCAATTTCGTCGTTAATATTAACGTATTTAATTCATATTCAAATTTGAAAAGCCCGCCCAGCTTCTGGAAATTTAAATTTTTGGCAAATCTACTTGCTACTCGATTATGTTCGCCTGGTACTTCAGCTGCTCCAAGTGGGTGTTGGGAAGGAATTTCGTCGTTAATATTAACGTATGTTATTCAAATTCAAATTTGAAAAACCCGCCCAGCTTCTGGAAATTTAAATTTTTGGAAAATCTAGTTGCTATTCGATTATGTTCGCCTGGTACTTCAGCAGCTCCAAGTGAGTTTTGGGAAGGAATTTCGTCGTTAATATTAACGTATTTAATTCAAATTCAAATTTGAAAAACCCGCCCAGCTTTTAAAAATTTAAATTTTTGGCAAATCTACTTGCTACTCGATTATGTTCGCCTGGTACTTCAGCAGATCGACGTTGGTTTTGGGAAGGAATTTCATCGTTAATATTAACGTATTTTATTCAAATTCAAATTTGAAAAACCCGCCCAGCTTTTAGAAATTTAAATTTTTGGCAAATCTACTTGCTACTCGATTATGTTCGCCTGGTACTTCAGCAGATCGACGTTGGTTTTGGGAAGCAATTTCGTCGTTAATATTAACGTATATTATTCAAATTCGAATTTGAAAAACCCACTCAGTTTCTGGAAATTTAAATTTTTGGCAAATCTACTTGCTACTCTATTATGTTCGCCTGGTACTTCAGCAGCTCCAAGTGAGTTTTGGGAAGGAATTTCGTCGTTAATATTAACGTATTTAATTCAAATTCAAATTTGAAAAACCCGCCCAGCTTTTAGAAATTTAAATTTTTGGCAAATCTACTTGCTACTCGATTATGTTCGCCTGGTACTTCAGCTGCTTCAAGTGGGTTTTGGGAAGGAATTTCGTCGTTAATATTAACGTATTTTATTCAAATTCAAATTTGAAAAACCCGCCCAGCTTTTAGAAATTTAAATTTTTGGCAAAACTACTTGCTATTCGATTATGTTCGCCTGGTACTTCAGCAGATCGACGTTGGTTTTGGGAAGAAATTTCGTCGTTAATATTAACGTATTTTATTCAAATTCAAATTTGAAAAACCCGCCCAACTCCTGAAAATTTAAATTTTTGGCAAATCTACTTGCTACTCGATTATGTTCGCCTGGTACTTCAGCAGATCGACGTTGGTTTTGGGAAGGAATTTCGTCGTTAATATTAACGTATTTTATTCAAATTCAAATTTGAAAAACCCGCCCAACTCCTGAAAATTCAAATTTTTGGCAAATCTACTTGCTACTCGATTATGTTCGCCTGGTACTTCAGCTGCTCCAAGTGGGTTTTGGGAAGCAATTTCGTCGTTAATATTAACGTATTTTATTCAAATTCAAATTTGAAAAACCCGCCCAGCTTCTGGAAATTTAAATTTTTGGCAAATCTACTTGCTATTCGATTATGTTCGCCTGGTACTTCAGCAGATCGACGTTGGTTTTGGGAAGCAATTTCGTCGTTAATATTAACGTATTTAATTCATATTCAAATTTGAAAAGCCCGCCCAGCTTCTGGAAATTTAAATTTTTGGCAAATCTACTTGCTACTCGATTATGTTCGCCTGGTACTTCAGCTGCTCCAAGTGGGTTTTGGGAAGGAATTTCGTCGTTAATATTAACGTATTTAATTCAAATTCAAATTTGAAAAACCCGCCCAGCTTCTGGAAATTAAAATTTTTGGCAAATCTACTTGCTACTCGATTATGTTCGCCTGGTACTTCAGCAGATCGACGTTGGTTTTGGGAAGGAATTTCGTCGTTAATATTAACGTATTTTATTCAAATTCAAATTTGAAAAACCCGCCCAGCTTCTGGAAATTTAAATTTTTGGCAAATCTACTTGCTATTCGATTATGTTCGCCTGGTACTTCAGCAGATCGACGTTGGTTTTGGGAAGGAATTTCGTCGTTAATATTAACGTATTTTATTCAAATTCAAATTTGAAAAACCCGCCCAGCTTCTGGAAATTTAAATTTTTGGCAAATCTGCTTGCTATTCGATTATGTTCGCCTGGTACTTCAGCAGATCGACGTTGGTTTTGGGAAGGAATTTCGTCGTTAATATTAACGTATTTAATTCAAATTCAAATTTGAAAAGCCCGCCCAACTCCTGAAAATTTAAATTTTTGGCAAATCTACTTGCTATTCGATTATGTTCGCCTGGTACTTCAGCAGATCGACGTTGGTTTTAGGAAGGAATTTCGTCGTTAATATTAACGTATTTTATTCAAATTCAAATTTGAAAAGCCCGCCCAACTCCTGAAAATTTAAATTTTTGGCAAATCTACTTGCTATTCGATTATGTTCGCCTGGTACTTCAGCAGATCGACGTTGGTTTTGGGAAGCAATTTCGTCGTTAATATTAACGTATTTTATTCAAATTCAAATTTGAAAAACCCGCCCAGCTTCTGGAAATTTAAATTTTTGGCAAATCTACTTGCTACTCGATTATGTTCGCCTGGTACTTCAGCAGATCGACGTTGGTTTTGGGAAGCAATTTCGTCGTTAATATTAAAGTATTTAATTCAAATTCAAATTTGAAAAACCCGCCCAGCTTCTGAAAATTTAAATTTTTGGCAAATCTACTTGCTACTCGATTATGTTCGCCTGGTACTTCAGCTGCTCCAAGTGGGTTTTGGGAAGGAATTTCGTCGTTAATATTAACGTATTTTATTCAAATTCAAATTTGAAAAACCCGCCCAGCTTTTAGAAATTTAAATTTTTGGCAAATCTACTTGCTACTCGATTATGTTCGCCTGGTACTTCAGCAGATCGACGTTGGTTTTGGGAAGCAATTTCGTCGTTAATATTAAAGTATTTAATTCAAATTCAAATTTGAAAAACCCGCCCAGCTTCTGAAAATTTAAATTTTTGGCAAATCTACTTGCTACTCGATTATGTTCGCCTGGTACTTCAGCTGCTCCAAGTGGGTTTTGGGAAGGAATTTCGTCGTTAATATTAACGTATTTTATTCAAATTCAAATTTGAAAAACCCGCCCAGCTTTTAGAAATTTAAATTTTTGGCAAATCTACTTGCTACTCGATTATGTTCGCCTGGTACTTCAGCAGATCGACGTTGGTTTTGGGAAGCAATTTCGTCGTTAATATTAACGTATATTATTCAAATTCAAATTTGAAAAACCCGCTCAGTTTCTGGAAATTTAAATTTTTGGCAAATCTACTTGCTACTCTATTATGTTCGCCTGGTACTTCAGCAGCTCCAAGTGAGTTTTGGGAAGGAATTTCATCGTTAATATTAACGTATTTAATTCAAATTCAAATTTGAAAAGCCCGCCCAGCTTCTGGAAATTTAAATTTTTGGCAAATCTACTTGCTACTCGATTATGTTCGCCTGGTACTTCAGCTGCTCCAAGTGGGTTTTGGGAAGGAATTTCGTCGTTAATATTAACGTATGTTATTCAAATTCAAATTTGAAAAACCCGCCCAGCTTTTAGAAATTTAAATTTTTGGCAAATCTACTTGCTACTCGATTATGTTCGCCTGGTACTTCAGCTGCTCCAAGTGGGTTTTGGGAAGGAATTTCGTCGTTAATATTAACGTATTTTATTCAAATTCAAATTTGAAAAACCCGCCCAGCTTTTAGAAATTTAAATTTTTGGCAAATCTACTTGCTATTCGATTATGTTCGCCTGGTACTTCTGCAGATCGACGTTGGTTTTGGGAAGGAATTTCGTCGTTAATATTAACGTATTTTATTAAAATTCAAATTTGAAAAACCCGCCCAGCTTCTTACTTGCTTTTTTTAAAAACTAAAAAACGTAAATTATTTTCCGTCCCTGAATTGAAGTTTTTAATTTGTCTGCAACTTACAGGCGAATTATCGATGAGTATCTCGTTGATGTTCTCCTCCTTGTAGACGAAGATGGCGTCGCACATGTAATCCTTTTTGCTCAGATTCAGCAGCCAGGTAAGAATGAGGCCATAGTCCGCCGAGTAGTGCAGCTCATGGAGAATGATCTGTAAATACCAAAGAAATAAATGAAGTTTCTCTTCGGGATTAGGAGCTGTTTGATGTGTTACCTCTTCGGATAGATCTTTAACGTGCGACGATGTCTGATTGGGCTTGGCCAGCGTCTCCAGATGCTCCATAATGTTCACGTTGTCCTTCTCCACGTTGTCCATGTCGCAGGTCAGCGTCTCTACGGGCACCTGCAGCAAAGGAGCGCCCTCAAGACGCGGTGGCGTCACGCAGGATGCACTCAAGCTGGACGACAGCTTGGACACCTGCAGCCACTCGGCAAAGGGTCGAATGCTGCAGTCACAGGACAAGGGATTGTCCTGCATCTGCAAGCTCTGCAACTCATGCGCACGATCCATGGCATTCCTGGCCACAATGGAGATGTCGTTGCCATCCAGACGCAGCTCACGCAGCGACGGCAGCGGCGCAATCAGATCCGAAGTCAAGGCGCGCAGAAAGTTGTGTGTCAGATCCAGGACCGTGAGTCGCGTCAGATGCTGCAGCGAAGCACTCGAAATGGCCACAATGCCATTGTAGCTGAGATCCAGACTGTCCAGTGATCCGAGTCCATAGAAGGCATGATCCTGCAGCACATCGACCTGGTTGTGACGCAGTGACAAGCTCACGAGCCTCGAGAAGTTGGCCAACGCCTTGTTCTGTATGCTCTTGATCATGTTGCGATTGAGATTGAGATTCTCCAGATTCCGCAGCACCGGCAGCGTCTGCTCGCTGAGCGGTCCATTCAAATTGTTGGCGGTCAGATCGAGTTGACGCAACGCCAGGCATTGGCTCAACGCCTTCAAGCTCTGCGGATAATCGCCGAGACGATTGCCGCCCAGCTTGAGCACCTCCAGCTTGCGAAGACTGCTGAAAGTGCGCTGCGAGATGCTCGATATCTGATTGTTGCTCAGCTCCAGATACACCAGATTGCCCAGGCTAACAAAGTCCGCTGTGCCCAGCGCCTTAATCTTGTTGTTGGCCAAATCCAGGCGCTCCAAGGCGCCCAGCGTGGACAGCGCGTTCCAGGGCACACTGAGCAGCGCATTTCCGGGCAGACCCAGCGCCTGCAGCGGTCCCTTGATGCCCAGAAAGGCAGACTTGTGCACACGCTTGATCTCGCCCGAGGAGATGACCAGACCATGCAGCGAGATGCCGTCGAAGATCTTCGCGTCGCTCAGAAAGCTGACGTTGCGCAGCGAGCAGTCCAGCAGTGAGATGGAGTACGGCGAGCTGCGCAATCGATCGGCAAGTAACTAAGGATTGGATTGGATTGGATTAGTCATGGAATTAATGAAGTTGTCATTTTGTAGTATTCACCTGCAGTCCATGCAGATCGATGTTGCAGCGCAGCGTGTGCGGCAAGTCGCAGCCGCACTCGAGCTCCGCGTTGCGAGTGCCCGAGATGTTGGGACACTTCCACTCCAGCTGGCCGTCGGAGTCGACGGGCAGCGGCAGCGAGGACACTTCCTCTGCCTTTCGCTTCTTGGGCGAGCTCTTGTTGAAGTACTTGCTGCTGGCCAGCTTCGACTTGAGCTTGCTGGGCGTGGCCGCATTATAGGCGGGCACAGCTGCAGCCGACACAACATACGCACTGGGCGTGGTCGCAGTTGATGTTGTTGTGGTTGTTGTTGTGCTTGTGGCCTCCTCGAGCAGATCCTTGAGGTCATTGGCCGTTGCCAGCGGCAGCAGCAGCAGCAGCAGCGGCGGCAGGAGCAGACAACTGTAATGGAAAAGTTTTGCATTGCAGTTTCATGGGAACAAAAATAAAGCGCTTAAAGATAGATTTCTCGAAATTGCATTTGGCATTTTTCAGCAAATCACGCAGCTAAGTGAATTGGAATTGTGCGTTTTTTTTAGGTCAAGCGGCGTTTGACACTCTGACACACAAAAACAAGCTCGCGCTACAGCTGCAGTTACAACGACAGCTACAGATACAGATACAGATACAAGATCTCGATGTTTGTTGCTGATGTGCAAGACAAGACAATTTGCCAATTTAGCGCTTAACGCAATCAAAGGCGGGCGATTTATTGGATGCATACAGAGCACAGCGAGCGAGCGAGTATCTGTGAGATACTTTGTTATCTGTCGCTGGGAAATGCATAAAAGCGAACGACATTCTTAGTCTAACTACGCACATTTCCTAATTTCCCGAGTTTCACATGAGATACTTTTTTATCTGCGTATCATTTAACGGCAAAACAGACTTAATGCTTTGCCTAACTACGCACAGTTCCCAATTGCATAATATTAACGTGAGATACTTTGATATCTGTGGGATACTAAGCACTCTCATTTTCCAATTTTATAATTTACTTGCATAAGTATCTGTAAGATAATTTTATACCTGTATGATACTACTTAATGGCAAATGCTTTAAAACAAACTTAATACTTTACCTAACTAAGCAGCATTCCCAATTTCATAATATTAAGATGAGATAATTTTATATCTAACAGATACTTTTGTATCTTTGGTAAGCAATGCACGTAGGCAGACAATATGCTCAGCCTAAGCACGCTCATTTTCCAATTTCATCACTTTCATGCTTAAGTATCTGTGAGATACATTTGTATCTTCAGCGTCAATCAAGCTGGCCCACTAAGTGTTTGCCTCATCGACTTTGCCATGCATTTCCCAATTTCCTAATTTTCAGAACGCTTTTCACAGCTCACTGAAAGCGAAAGCAAAAGACCGACAAGGAGAACTGATGAGAGACAGAGCGAGAGGCAGAATGCAAACAACGCGTTGTTCATGTGACAAGATCGCGTTGTTGCTGCTGCTGTTGTTGCTGTTGTTGTTGCATGCTAATTGAGTTGTTCCCTTTGTTGTTGTTGTTGTTGTTGTTGTTGCTGGCGATGTGTGTCAATTTGTCTGCGGCATAACGAGCTCGTCAGTTCGCCTCATTTGTCTAGCGCAAGAATTGCGTGCGAGGCTTTAAAAACCCCGACTTGCGCAGCTACGCGTGTTTAGTTGTAGTTGGGCAGTTGCTGGGGAAGCGCTTTAGGATTAGAGTGGTCCAGGCAGCCATACCAAAAGTCTTTATAGTCCACATCCGAATCGAGACTTGCATCTGAGCATATATCCTTGTCATCACTTAACAAATGGCTCTGCCGCATCAGAAGTTCAGCGCTAGTGTCCTGAGCATCGTCCTGCTGCTGTCGCTGTCACCAGCAGAGACGCAGTCCAAGCTCCTCACCCGCTGCCAGCTGGCCAAGGAGCTGTTGCGTCACGACTTCCCGCGCAGCTATCTCTCCAACTGTAAGAACGTCTTCGAGTAGCCAGCGATCAATTGAAAGTGTAATTTGCATTTCAATTTATGCAGGGGTTTGCCTGGTGGAATCGGAGAGCGGCCGAAGCACATCAAAGTCGATGCAGTTGCCCAACCAGAGCGTCAGCTACGGTCTCTTCCAGGTAGGTGCATCGATAATTCGCCCGCTTGTAGTGCCATTTATTTATTCCACCCAGCCAATCAACAGATAAACAGTAAGAACTGGTGCCGCAAGGGACGTCGCGGTGGCATATGCAACATCAAATGCGAAGGTAAGTTCAGCTTATGCAACACACATGTATCTGAATCTGCGTTTATCTCTGGGGTGGGAATCTGTTTGGCAGAGTTCCTCAACGATGAAATCTCGGATGACTCGCGCTGCGCAATGCAGATCTTCAATCGCCATGGCTTCCAGGCATGGCCCGGCTGGATGACCAAATGTCGTGGGCGCACTTTGCCGGATGTGTCACGCTGCTAGGCTCCAAGTGGCTCCAAGTGGCAGTTGCAGTGCTGACGACTAGTTAGGAGGAGCTATAGTTTTAGTGCGCAACATATATTTTAGCTGGTAGCTTTAAGTCTCGCATCATTTGCTTTCATTGCATTTCTTTCAATTATATGCACCTTAGGCGTATGTCGTATTGCCTTTGAGATTAACTCTGTTCCAGGAATTTCCCAGCCTCCTCCTGCCTCCCGTCTGCTGATAACTCAACTGATAAGTGGGATCATTCAGGTATAAACAGAGTGCGCGACAGCCGCGCTTATCACTGATTTGCCAACACTTTGAAGCGCGACGCAAACTTTGTGTCAATAAGCACAATCAATTCTCTCTCTCTCTCTCTCTGTCGCTCTCGCACTCGCACTTGCTCTCTCTCTCTGTGTGTGACGGGCGACGCTTCCTATTTGTTTTTGGGCAGCGCAACGTAAGAATACTTAAACATTTTAATATTTTTTAGTAGCTGAGTTGTGGCCCACAGCGTCGCACATGTGGAGCGCCAGCAGCTCTCATTGAAATCGCTCGCAAACTCGAATACAAAAGAAGATACAGATACAAGCGCAACTACAGCTACAGATACATTTCGTACTCGCCCCGCACTCGCTAAACGTGTATAAACTAGTTATTATTGTTGTTGTATTATTCGCTGTTTTTGGCGTCTCGCGTGCATTGTGCTGAGTTAATTAACAAAAGGTAAACATTGTAATTGCTTTGTAATTAAGTCAAAAAGTTCAAAATACAATACGTCCACACGAACACAAATATTGCCCAAAATTCGCCGGACCTGTCGACACATTCATTGAATACTCAATCTCTATGAGGGGAAATAAATAAATTATTATGCATAGCACATATTGTTTTAAAACTCCCATTCAGCAATCCATCCATCGTGAGCTCACCCAAAGTTGGGTTTTTTTTTCTTGTGTTTTCTCTGCAATTTAACATTAATTAAAACGAATTCTTCTCATGCCTTTTCAACGACTATCTTTATCTCTCGCACACTTTGTTCTAACCATTTTGGGTTTTGGCAGATAGCAAAAGTGATGTGAAGTATTCGAGATATCAACAACAAAGTTTGTCTTGGGCAAATTCCCTCCTCCCTCTTTGTTTTCCCCGTCACGTTGAAAGACAGATGTGTTCACTTGTTCTTTCTTTTTTGTGAGTTTTGTTTACATTGAACAACAGCATTCAGAGAACTTGTTGCGAGAAGAATGGCATAAATTATTATTGTTATTACTATAATTATTATTGTTATTAAAATTACATTTATTGTTAATAAAGTGTGCTTAACAATTGAAAAACATCAATAAATCAACTTGAAAGAGCTCTCTGGAGAAACTTCTTATTCTTTATTTATTGCTTTATTTCTTTGTGGAAATGTTGTTAATAAGTCGAATTAACTGAGAGCTTATTCTTATTATTGCTGAAAAAACTCTCAATCCAGAGACACTTCTGATTCATTATTTGTGTAAATGTTGTTATCAATTGGAATAAGCTGAGAGCTTATGTTTCCCAATTTTATTCGATCGTCTTCCGTAGCAGTGACTTCGCAACATTTTTGTTTATAAAAGATTTGCAAATATCCAAGATTAGAAATCACAGCAGAAATGAAAGTGAAGCGTCACCATTTTGATAGAGTATTTTGCCGCTTGTGACAACGCGTTTGAACCCCTTGACTTTTCGTGCCTAGGCACAACGAATGCCCTTTGTTAATTAGATTGATCAAACACGAATACCTGGTACTAATGAATTTATAATCAATTTAAATACATGCAACGCTCTGTGTCTAACCTGTATGCTTGGTATCAGGTGTTTAATCACACACAAATTTTAATACTGACGAAAGAGTTGACATTATAATAAAATACAACTTTAAGTAATTACTTCTTCGCCTTAAATGCATAAATTGAAATAAAATGTAATGATTAATGTATCATTGAATTAGCTGTATTAAAAGGGGATTAATTAGTTTAGCTTGTGGCAGTTGGTTGAATATATATAAATAAATAATAAAAAGGGGATTCTTTTAAGACCTTGTTAAGCTACAATACTTCGTTTCTACATTCATTTTATAACTTTCCTAACTCGTGCATATTATCATTTGTCATGCATTAATTTGTACAATATTTCTTAATTTAATTTGAGCTCAGTCATGCTGCTGCCTGACATGTCGAACAAATCCGAGCTCCGTCTTCTAGTTGTGCTGGGACTCTTGGTGATGATACTGTGTGGATCGCAGGTGGAGTCCAAGAAGTATATGCGATGCGAGCTGACCCGAGTGATGGTCCAGAATTACAGGTTCCAGAAGACACTAATGTCAAACTGTGAGTAATTTTACAAAGCGAAGTTTAAGCTTCAATTTATTATTTAACTAATTCCTAGGGATCTGCTTGGTGGAGCATGAGAGCAGCTTGGATACCAGCAAGGTGACCAAAAACACCAACAACAGCAAAAACTACGGACTGTTCCAAATCAACAGCAAAGACTACTGTGCAGAGGGACGTAAGGGAGGCCAATGCAACATGAAGTGTGAAGGTAACTAACGAATGATAATTAATAATTAATTTTCTTAACAATATCTGTTATCATTCGCCTTCCCTTAGATCTGTCTAATGATGATATTTCTGATGACATTGCCTGCGCCAAGATAATCCAGGAACGTGAGGGCTTTAAGTACTGGAAGGGTTGGAGCCGATACTGCCGCAACACCCAAAACCTGCCCAACTTGGATGTGAGCTGCAAACTAAGCACCTTATCTGCGGCATTTCGTAATCCCAATTTCTACTAGAGCTTTCAGTAGAGCTCATAACAAAGCTGAATTACTTAAGCATTAGCTTGTACAACAAAAGAATTTAAATAAAAACGAATTATACCTACAGGAATCTAGTGTTTCTAGCAGATATGGAAGAACAATAATTATATCAGAGATTTTAATTAAAAATGCATCTCAAAATTAGAAATTAATAATTTAAATTTAATAGACGTACAAAAATTAAAATATACGAAAAATGAGTTTTATAGAGATGCAATTATATTGCAGATTAAATATATATAAATAGCAAAAAGCAGTTTTATTGATATTAGAGATTTTAATTAGGTATTCAACGGATAATCATAGTTCTACAATTTGAATTCTATTTTATAGACATAAAACATTATATTCGAGTATTCGAAATCACAATTCGTAGTAATATGAAGGAGTTGTTTAGGGCTTTTATTCTTTGGTGAAACCATTAGATCATGCAATGTCAGATAAAATTAGGCGTTATTGTGATAATAATGGAGCACAGATTTGACATTCGTATAATTTATTTCTGTATGGAGTCTAGTTTAAATAAATAGTAAACGCCCTAAAGTTCGCTCAGATTTGCCAGCATTTCGCTGTGTATGTTTTATGGGTATTTACGTGCCGTAACTTTAGCACCATCCCCACGCCTTTTTATTGAGCTCCGGCACATGGCAAACTTCAGCTTGTGGGCGTTTTTATTTTTTTATTTTTTAGCTCTATGGCTGGAACGCCTCGGCATTTAAAGTCGTAACTCTGGCGACATCGAGTACGCGGGCATCTGCATCAGGCTCCGACTCAGACTCAGACTCAGACTTCGACTGCAGTTCCTAGACGAGACTCATGCTGTGCTTTCTCGTTGCTGTTGCTGTTGCTGTTGGCAGCTGGTTGCAAGGGCGTAGGGCAACCTACGGATTTGGGTCTAATGAAATGCAGTTTGCTGTAGGTAAACAAAAAACAACAGAAACGAAACTGCTGGAGGATGATCTGGGCTGGGTTCTTTGAACTACTTTAGAAGATTGTGCCTTCACTTTTGTAATTGATAGCCAATTCTGTAGCTGCTGTTAATGTTGTAGTAAATGTTGCTGTTGCTGTTGTTGCTGCTTTGGGTAATGCAAAACCAGCTTAAACAATTCCCGGTAATGTCTACAATATCATTTGCATTTCCGTTGCAACAAAAAGCGGCGTTTCCGCTTTTAGCTGCCCCACACAATAAAAAGCGAAACAATGAACAAAATCTCGGTGCATTCTATGCCATGCTGCAGGGCAGCATGGAAGCGTGCAACAGCAACAACATCAGCAGCAACAACAACAACTGTGTGTAACAGGTGAAGCAGCTACGAATGAAACTCAAAAATCAGAGCGTAACTACAAATTACAATGCGCAATGGCCAAACGTAGCCAGTTTGTTGCCAGTTGTTGTTCCATTAGAATGCGTTTTGCATATGTACGTGGTCAAAATAAATCACACAGCAACAACAACAACAGCAAGTGTTGCTGCTGCTGCGTATATTCCCTATTTGGTCAAACAGGCACAGCTACAACATCCTCTGAACACTGTATAGCCGTCTCTTTTCAACTGCCGTGCGGTGGGCGCGCATTTGAAATGCAGCTCAGCTGTCGCTCTTCTTCTTCTTACATTTCTTCTGCTGTCACGGTAAACTGGCCACAACAGCAACAACAATGCACGGCAAACGTAATGTTCGAAACGTTTCAGTGCGTTTGATTTCCGCTGTGTTTTGGTCACTGTCTCTGCCCAGCTAATTATGCATAAAATGCATTGACATCAAAAACGACAACGACAACGACAACTGAACGATGATCCTTGGCTGACTCAGCAAAGTGTTAATCGTTGGTGTCTATATATTCCGATATAGAACAATGAGCATGGAGAACGGGCGTCAAAGGAAACGTTTTGCTTGAATGATATTTTTGCAGTCGCTTGTAAATGCCAAAGAGCGCTAGTTGGCCAGCTTAGTTCTGCTTTTAGCACTCGCTCGCTAATCCCAACCAGCCACCAACACATCAAGTGAGACGCGACGCCAGTTGGCGGCATTAACATTCCTCTGTCGCCGCTTCTCCCACACACCACACCACTGTCAAGTCAAGTCGAATTGCCAATGCTCTGCTGCCCGTCAACTGTGTTGCTTGTGCGAAAAGTGCAGCTACCCAAAAACAATACTCTGCAGCAGCCTCGAGTGGTGTGTGGGCGCAGTTGTAGCGCCGGCTTTTAACCCATCCACATGCACGGAGCCAAATCAACTCTGGCCAAAAACTGGCTGAAATTAAGGCACGTCAACGGAAATAAACCTTTTTTTCTCATTTTTGTATGAGTCAAAATGTGTTGTTGGTAACGGCATTGCAACGTTTTCTGTGGAATAAGTCGCGGCTGTTGCTGCCTCTTTGTGCTGTCGGGTTGCAGACACGCTCTTGATGTGCTGATGCTGGCAAAGGCAATGCTCAGATACAGATACAGATACAGATACGAATGATAATGATGTTGAAACGTTGAATGGCAGCTGGGTGTGTGTGTGTGTGTGCGTGTGAATGTGTGTGTGACTGCGGCACCACACACAACGCACAGCTGACGTGATTTTATTCTCTACGTCTCTCTTCGTCTTCTTCTCCCTCTGTTCCATTCAGTTCTATCATTAGCAAAACTGATTTAGAAATTGGCACATGCATTCAGCTTGTTATCCGAGTCGAAATTGACCTGTTGCCAATGCCTTCTGGCCATCAAAGCATTGACAACAAAAGGCGTTGCGGCCACATGCAGCGATTCATGCGCATGACGCCCACTGTGCAACAGTGGCGATAATCGAAGCTGTCTCTGGCAGCGTCTCCAGCTGTTTAAACTGGCCAAGTGATTGGGCCAACTCATAAAGTATACCCTGTAAAAGCAGTCAAAGAAGGCAAGGCTAAGCTACCAACAATCGCGCTGAATTAAAACCTCGATTAACAATAAATTAAATTTAATAAAAAAAATCCATGTTCTCATGCACTCATATTTAATTATTTATTTTTTGTACATTCTGTTATTTTTTCTGTATATTTTTTTCTTTGCTTAAATCACACCACATTTTTGCGCTCCCAAAATGGCCAAAAGCAGCGATAAGCCACTGAACAATTAAAAACGCGTTTTCTGTTACTTTGCCTTCTTTGGCAGTGGCAACAAAGCCGAAACCAATTGACAATGCAACGAATGGTGAATGCTCTGCCACGAATACAAGTGTAAAGTTACAAATTGTGTAATGTTCCTTGTGATTTTGAGCCAACTGCAAAATGTCTCTTAAATGCCTGCGTTTATTGCCACACAGTGCCTATTAAAAGTGAGTGACACTTGCTGGCAAGTTGCAGCAATTTGTTGCAGCTGTTGCGGTGGCTGCCATGGATACCTGAACCTGTGGTGTTCCCTCTGCCCACATTGTACATTAGCTAAATACAATTTGCTACTAGCAAATGGAAAAAAACGAAAGAACTTCAAATGTTGCAGCAGGCAAATTAGGCAACATGTTGCTAATAATGACAGCAACATGTTGCCGCAAATCGAAAAAGCCAAAGGCTAAATTAGACATATCAGCGCTTATGTTTGTTGTGTACCATTTTTGGCTGTGCAGCAAATTCAATATCAACCTGTTGTTACTTTGGCTTTTGTTGTTGTTTTTGTTGCTGTTGTTGCATTGTTATCGGATGGCAAAACGCCAAAGCTGTGTGCCGAAATCGGCAAGCGAAATAAGCTCGAAAGCGCAACGAAACAAAGTTGCAGCAGGCCAAAACAGACAGTGCTGAGCAAGTGAATAGATAATGTTTAAATTGTAGATTGCATGGTACTTTAAGATAGTTTAGGCAACTGAATATATAGAGAAGGAGAGCTGGCTGAATTTACTGGAGGAACCCCAAATGAATGAAGAATATATTTGTCTACAAAGCAGCTAAGCATCTCAGAATCTTTTTACACTTTCCCCAATTTTACGAACGCTGCTGTAGGCACTTGCATGCCGCATGCTGTTGCTGTTGTCGGTGCGGCACGTATGTGTTTCTCGATTATCTCGGCAAGTGTGGCAAATGAAATTTATGCGAGGCGCGTGAAAATAGTAAAAGTTGCGACTGAAGCCAGCCAAAGGTCGAAATGTCACGCAACGCAAATAGCGGAGAGGACACACACACACACAGCAAACCAAAGAAGAGTGACAGCGGCGACACATGTGAGTGTCTCCTTAAGTGGCAGGCAACCACAAAACGAAAAATGCCGCAACGCAGCGACGTGCAGCACACAAAAGCCACCGCAATGCCAGCTGCAGTTCGCTTTGAATGCGAACTTGAGATCGAGGAGTGAATGAATGTGAAAGAGCGGGCACAGGAAACAGCAAAAGGGATTTGATTGTGTTCGGCAAGGATGGAATGAGAGCCTGGGCCTTCCTGTCGTAGTCGCATTGTGTGGCTGCAGATTAAGACGGAAGCGGATGTTGTCCTTGCGATAAAGCAAAACAAACACAGCCTTTCTCAGGGCTCTAAGCGGAAAGCTGATTGAATTACGCACTGAGAACAACATCTAAATAGGTTTGCTATTTTGGGCAGTGTCAAAATATGAATTACGACACGGAACCGCGTCAAAAGCTAAGCCTATTAGGTTGCCATAAACGAAAGACTTAGGCAACAAACTCGCACGTGCGGAGCGGGGAATTAACTGTCTGCATCTGCTCAATCTGTCTGAGCCAAGTAAAGGTCCTGATTTTAATTAGTCAGTTGGCCAGAAGGCAGGTCTTAATAAGCATCCGTTGCGCTGCGTCATAAATTTGACGTCAAATTACTTTTTGGAGGCCGGAGGCAACAACACAACATTCATATGCAAATGTTGCACACAAATGAAATGCGTTTAACAGAAATGCAGCCTCAGCCAACAAGAGCAACACGAAGGCAAATAACGAACAAAAAAGGAACAGAAACCAAACCAATTTAATTTAAATGAAATTCAGTTTTCGCCTGGCCCAAAAAACCCGATCGAACCGAAGGTAGAATTCTGTTTTTTTTTCGAATCTCATAAGCGACCTAAGCTGGGCTCGTTGGCCACCGTTTGTTGTTATTATGGCCATTGTTGTTATTGTAGCAGGTTCTGCAGTCCATAAAATGAATGATTTGGGCAACCTGCTGTAGACAAATCCCGGCTTAAAGTCATTCCAAAAATGGTTTGTTTACCTTTCGGGATTAGCCAACTTGGCCGTATTTATCTCATTTCGCTTTGTGTATTGTACATACACTGTGTGTATTGATTCACTTTGGATTTTCACATTTATTGACTCAACTTATTGCTGGCCTAACAGACCATGGCTAAAAGATTCGACTCAATACAACTTAACTGGTTTTGAATCGACTCGACTTGATTCTTCTCTCAATTGCTGTCACTTATTGGGCATTTTTAATTGTTGAAGTGCTTTTGATTTTATTTTTATTACTTTATATGCGGCCTACCTACACAAGTGTCTCTGTGTCTTTCTGTATTTGTTACTGTAGTAGTGTTCAATTAAAAAGTAATTTGCCTAACAACAAACAACTTGAAAAGGCAGAGAGACAAGCAGCAACAGCAGCAGCAACCTCAAAGACTACGACTCCCACACATTTCCGTTTCTCAGCCCACTCTCGAAATAATGTTTACCAATTTTTGTAGCAGCTTTTTGTTGTTGTAGCTTAGCGCGTTTTAATATACAGTTGAAGAGAAATAAAAACACGTTTGTAAACTAATTTGCAGCCTCTTGACAATATTGCCCGTAATTTTCAGCTAGAAATAAATAACGAAACAGCCGCCGATAGAGCTAGAAATTAAGATGTAGATGCAGTAGGCACAGTGGTAGCGGACTTTTAAATATTTTAAGTTTAATATTTTAATTTTATATGTTTTTTATAGGCCAAAATGTTAGAAACTTGACCCAAATCCAAGCAACAATTTACAATATGCAAATTAAAAATTGAGTGAAATCACATGAAATTTGCAAGTTTGTGAGCTTATCAAAACAACAGCATTGTTATGAGAGTAAATCTGATGTTAATGCTCGAAATCTCACATGCAAATGTGGGAGTGATAAAAATGTCATAAAGTTCTATAAGTCCTACGCACAACACCCCCAGTCAATGGATTAAAATAATAAACATTGTGGTATAAATTTGTTGAACAAGATTGAATATTAGATTATGTCTTATATTTAAAATACTTGGCCAACGCCTTGAATGAAAACAATATGCACTTTATGTGTATATGTTTCGATGCTGAATAATTCATGCGAAGCTGGCAAACAGCATATGTAATTTAACATGCCCTACGAGTAGCCAGTGTAGCGCATATAGCTGATGACTGAAAACCAACCCAAGTTCACAGCCCACGCCAATGGCAGACGACGACGACGGCGGCGACGACGACGTTGACGATGATGCCGCCAACGCACGTGCATAATGCTAAATCGCCTGTTAATTGCGACATTTCGAAAGTCAACAACACACACAAAAACAACACTCAGCATTCGAAGTGTGCTCGTTGAGTCCATAAAAAGTCTTTAATTTTGT
This sequence comes from Drosophila immigrans, assembly GCA_963583835.1. Lineage (NCBI taxonomy): Eukaryota > Metazoa > Arthropoda > Insecta > Diptera > Drosophilidae > Drosophila > Drosophila immigrans. The sequence goes on from OY757141.1 coordinate 27,862,753, forward strand.
TGTTGGTCTGTCAAAAATTGATGAAATTTAAGCGAGAGAAAAAACAAATAGCAGCGGAAGAAAGCCCAAGTCGAATGTCGCATGTCGCATGCCGCTTGTCTGTGTTGTCTAATGTCGCCTGTCCAATGGCCAATTCGTATGCATTTCTGATATCAATTGGATGCCTTTAAATGGCGCTCAATGAGCTGCTTAAGTGGGCGGGGCCAGTTTGAAGAGTTGGTCAGTTGCCAGTTGCCAGTTGCCAGCTGGTATTAAGTTGCTCACGCTGCGGAAATAGATGCCGAATGGACCAGAAATTAAAGTTATTGTACGATGATGTTGCGACGTCGCGACGTTCGCTTGACAATGCGGCAAGCATGTCATACAACAAACACACACACAAACACACACACACTCGTATACTCAATGTTAGCCCACACGGAGCGCGTACATCGAGTCGCTGTCTCTCTATGAAAAGCACCGAAAAACCCACACACAAAATGCCAGCAGCCGCTTAACTTGTATGTCAAGAAATAGTTGTTGTTGTTGTTGTTGTTCGCATTGGATGTGCTGCGGAGGAGTATGCTAAGTGAATGGCTCTAGCTGTAGCTGTAACTCTTGCTCTTGCTCTAGCTTCGGCGAGAAATGTGCTGTGCCATGGTTCGTTCATTAGCAGAAGAATACGACACGCCTTCCCGCCCACTGTCGCATAAATAATTTACGCTAATTCCAAGTGCAGATCTCATTCCCGAGACTCCCCAAAATGAGTTCTGTTCGATCTGCGTGACATCGACATCGACATCGCCATCGCCATCGATGCATCCACAACCACATCCACAATGGAGACTCACTTTATGTGTGGCCCGCATAAAAGAAACGCAAGTGGGCCGCAAGCGCGCTCCCATTGCCAAATTTGGCAACTTGTTGTGGACCAAGCAACCAGACCAGCAACCAGCAATAATAACAACAACAACAACAACAGCAACAACGACAATCGGCAGTGGCAGTGGCAAGTAAGTAGCACAGTTGTCTTTCAGTTGCGATGACTTTTCTTTCTTTACGGCAACGGCTGCTGCTGCAAATGATGGCTTATAAATGACGCCCACAGCTTGGGCGCAAACAAAAGACTTAGGCAACGAACTTGCTGCCACAATAGAACAACAACAACGACGACTACAACAAAAGCCAGCGCAGCACAAACCAAGCGGCTAATGAGCACATGTAAAGCAGTAAAAAAATTATATAAACATTAATTATGTATATTTTGTTTTCTATTTCGTCTTTTTTTGTTTTTTTATTCTCTGTTGTCTTTCGCCCAAAATAGGAAACGTTGTAGGCGTACAAAATGAAATGAAAATACAACTTTAATGTGTGTGTGTGTGGATCTGGGGGCACATTCGGTGGGGGCATGCTGTGAAAATTATGAACTATGTTTATGAAATTAGAAAACATAGAAAGGTTGCCAACGCACATCAACAACAACAATGAAAATGGTATCGAATGAAAGAGAGAAAGAAAAAAGAAAACAACGACAAAGCGCTAATTGCGCTTAAACTGAATAGCTGCCACAGTGTGTGTGCGAGTGTGTGTGAGGTGCGTAGGTTGAACAAACTTCTTGCCTGGGTCCGCTTGAAGTCATTCAAGCTGTCAGCAGCAACAACAATCACATTACAATTTAACTCTGTCGGTTTAGGTTTTCATTTTCCTGAATACGTAAACACACACACCACACACACACTCGCACACACTCTCCTGTGTGTGTGCGTAATTTTTGAAAACTTTAACGCATTTTGGATTTGAAATGACAGCAGGGAGTCGCAATAATTGCCGTCGCAACGGAAGTGCGGCTGTCTGACGAAGTTAAATGAGCCCACAACACAACACAACAGGCCGTCAACGATGACGCAACGCGCATTTACTTAATATTATACATTTAAATGCAAAAGTAACAGCATTAATTACAATTAAATATGTATTCTGTAGAAGAAGCAAATTACAAAATGTATGGAAAATAAATAAATATTTTGTTACTATTTCTTTAAAGCATTGCTTCCTTGACAATATATATTTTTAGTTCAACTGAAAACCGAAAACAATTTTCAGCACTTTATTTCAATTTACAAATTAATATATTTGATTTATATGCATTTGTATTTTAAAGGTGTCCACAAAAATAATTCATTAAATGGTAAAAACACGGTAATATAGATATAATACCGATTGAATTTTAATGCAGCTGAAATCATGATCGCTTTTATTTTTTTATTATTTAAAGACTGTGCCTCTAAATCACCTACTAACTTTAGCATTGAAACGTGAGCCAATAAAGATAATAGTTGATATTTTGTTTAACAACCATAACAATTACATTTGACAATTTGTCACACTTATTTATATTTTTTAGCTGACACTCATGGGACGCTAAATAAACAAATTAAAGCTTTACTTTACGCCTTACTGTTATCGCACTCAATAATTAATATAATACTCAAAACGGTTTCTGCCATAAAAACACAACATTTATTAATTAATACACGTATCGGTGACGAATCGAAATCTCTTAATCCAGCCTTTATAATATGCGTTCGCTTAACGTTAATTAATTTAATTTCGAAGCTAAATTTAACTTTGCGGCCCAAGGCTGAATCATCAGACGCATCATTAGGCCACAATTTGAAATTAGCAAGAATGTTAATCAACTGGAAAATGAAATGATACTATTTATTATGCCGCAAAGTTTAAGATCTTAAAATTCAGATCAGATCTGATGCGATCTGATCATGTGGGTGCGATCGACAACAATGTATTGTAGCTGCTCCATTGTGTTCGCAACTTGTAGTCAATTTAATGGTCTACATTTTAAATGTCCCAGAAAAAAAAAGAGTAGACAAAAGCCGAAATAGAAACGCATAAAAAGCACATAAATAAAATAAGCGTCGTGGAGATAATGTATTTGGCAATAAAATTAGCTCAGTGGCGTTAAGAGTATGGTCGAGACGAGACTCACCTAAGTTTGGGCCACATTCTGTTGGGCAGAGCAGACGACGAGAATAAACTCATTCCGATGACGATGATCTGTTTGTTTTGGCCGATTTGGATTTATCAGCGTGCGAAACTTAAACAGCGGAGAAGAAGTTGTTGTTGATGCGCGACAATTTATCAGCGACTGCGACAATAAACCGTATTAACTTGGCCCAATGTATTGTCTACCTGCGACTGCGACACTGAGAAACGGTTTCTGCTCCAGAACGTAAGTGCTTATTTAAAATGCGATTAAGATCTTTACGGTGCACTGGCTGAGCCTGGGTCTGTCTAGCAGCAGAACGACAACAACAATGCACACTCTTAGTTGTCACTGCTGGACATGGACATGACGCACAACCAAACACACACACTCACACACACAGAGAGACACGAGCACAGTCAAAATTCATTCATGAAAACGGTGTAGAAGTACAATAATCAAATAACGCATATCAGCAGCCGCAGCAGAGAACGGACAGCAGACAAAGAGCCGGAAACGGATGCGACGTCGCGTTTGTTGATGCCTTTTGTTGTGTGTGTGTTGTTTGCTCGACTCGCCAGGATTCTAGACTGGGGGATGATGAGAGACGATGGACGACGACGACGCGCTCAGGTAGGCGTAACAACAAACTGACAATCGCCGGCGGCACAATTCACAATTTCAAAATTGTCAAATTAACATTTGCATTTGCATATTCACAACTGACTTTTTTGCCGAATGACGAACGAACGAATGACTGAGGCAGCAAACTTTGCACTGCAGCACTTCTGTTTACATTGACACAACTGTTGCATGCGGCAGCAACAACAAACACACACAGAGGCACTCAGGGAGAAGACGAGCGATTTAACGAGCGCAACAGCAAAGCAGCTGCCACCACACAACTGATCGCGCCAACGACTAAAACTCGACTGAGCCGGGCCATCGTTCAGGTAAACGAGTCTCAATGATTTGTTCATTTTCATTCACAAAACCATCGTACAATGGTCCAGGCGGCCACATTTCTTGGCTAAAATGCACAAATTCTGAGCAAACCCTTCAGGGAAAATTAGGGAAAAGTAGAATGAAAAATTGATGACTTATTTTGAATACCCCTTCATGCTCAACATATAATTAAGAAAATACTTTAACTACTTGATATTGTTCACATTGGAAAGAAACACCATAAAGTCACAAAGTTTAAAATTTGTCTAAAAAATTCTGCATTTTTGTTTTTGGGATAGAGATGTAATTTTTAGTGAATATCGATCTTGATTGATGCTTTCCAAATAAAATATCGATGTTGGGTTAAAGCTTTAAGATTCAATGTAAGAAAAGCATCGATATCAGCACATATCGCCAAACAAAATGGATTTTGATTTGTATTGACTAATTTGAATGAAAGCAAAGAGCATTTATTTTTGGGGAAATACAAATTAATTTTTGGCCAATAAAAGTGCTTGTCTGGACATTGTACTTCGCTTCAGTTTCTCAGCAACGTCTTCGGCTTTGTCGTCGGCCGCTGAGTCAGGCAACAAGCAACTGCTGCAACAACAGCAACAGCAACAACGGCGATGACCAGTTCGCCCGCCTCTGCAATTGTGTGGGCAGCAGCAACAACGACAGCAGCAGCGGCAACGGCAGTCAACAGTTCCAACAGCCAGTCAATTGTACAGACAATTCTATATGAACTCAAACTTGCCTTGGCATGCAGCCTGCCAAAGATTGCATGCCAGCCATATTTGGCCAAGCCACCACAGGAGCGTAACCCAAATTCTGTCTGAAAACTAAGGCCAAGATCGTTCGACGTTCATCGTTCGTCTGGACAGCTACAAACAGCAACAACAGCAAACTGAAAAAGAGTTGAGCTGGAAAATAAATAAATCACAACGAGAAAAAGTTCTCACACTCGAGCGGCTGGCAATTGCATGCTGACTGACTGCTGACCGACCCATGTTGGCCATGCTGGTCATGTTGACCATGTTGACCACACGGTGGCTGTTTGATTTTCACATATGATGTCTGCCGCAAAACAATTTTCTTTCGTTTCATACACATCTATATACTTTTCCGTTTATTCTTGAGGCGTGCTAACTGCTAACTAGACTTGCGCGAGAGTAGCGCACATCTTATGCTACAAATATGGAGAGTGGAAAACGGGTTAAGCAATGCAACAAGCAACAAGCCACAAGCAACTGTTACTGTTCTGTTGGTTGCCATGATTAGTACTCCGTGCGTATTGTCTGCGGTTTCCATGGAAAACTCAGCTCTGCATTAAGTGGCGTTATTCTCCAGCGTCTCGGTTTTGATGGGCACCAAGGAGGGCGGTATATTCAGCGTCTTGCCCGGACAGGCAGCCTCATACTGATGCTTGAGGCTCTCCATCTCGTAGATGCACGTGGACAATGCCGTGCGCAGCTCACACAGCAATACCATATCCGAACGCAACTCATTGAACGATGTGCAGATGTCCTCTGTGGGTGGCGGTGCGGGATCTTAAAAAAATATAGAGAGAACATTTTTAGTTTAGTTTATGCCTTTAGTTGAACTAAAGCAAACTTGATACGCACCAACTTTGAACTCTTGTATGGCCTGCTCGAGCGCTTTCACCTTGCGCTGTCCTATATTTGCAGGCAGCTTCATTTTCTGTGAACGCAACGAGACCCCAGAGCCGCGCAGATCGGCAAACTTGATGCCACTGCTGCCAATTTCGATGGCATTCACCACAGAGTCCACCTTCGAGGGCCGCGGCGTGTGATGCACCTTCTTTTTGTGCAATTTCTTTTCGTATTTGCGTGTGCTTGGCGTATTAGCGGCGTGCTCGTTTTGCTGATCTGCCTGGGAGATCAGCTTTTGCAGATCTTGCGTTTTGCGTTCCCGCTCCTTTTTGCGTGCCTCGATCTTCTTCATTTCGTTGATCAGCATTTGTTCCTCCTCCACCTGCTGCGTGGTGCGCTTGAACAGCTTCTCCAGCTGCTCCTTACGACGACGCTCGTGCTCTGCATCATATGCGTATGTTTTCTTCTCATTCGACTGATTCTTCGCCTTGGAAAGCAAAGCAATGACCTCATAATACCGCTCCTTTAGCTCCTCCACTGTTTTAGTGCCATGCTGTTGGCGATTCCAACGATCCGCCATCACAATGAAGCGCAAGTCAAAGCTGCAAAGATGAAACATATGATTTACGCTTGTTTATACGTATTTCATTTATTATATTGGCTCACCGTCTGGCCAGGTCGAAGAGATGATCCGTTTGCACCTTGCTCCAGTGCTGAATGTTGTTGCGCAGGTGGGCATTGTACTCTGTCATTGTGTAGCTGGGTATCTCCAGTTGTTTGTTGAACTTGGCAAACGGATAGTCCGTGGAATCGTCGCTCACTCGCTTCCAATGGTGAAACACAGCCGCATCGTTGCGAGCGGGATTTGAAAACGGTGCCCATTCCCATTTGCGCACCTTCTTCATGCCCAGCCGAGCCTTGTTCTGTTTGTAGCCGGCGCCAATGCCCAGCGCCGTGTCCGTGGGTAACAGCGGCGGCGCATCCTTTTTGTCCGTGTACAGCAGCGCGAACACCTCGCGATGCATGCCCTCGGGACGCCGGGAGGCATGTTTGGTGCTACAAGCAGCAAATTATGTTTGTTTTTGTTTGTGTGCGCGTGTTTTGTTGTGGCTGTTTACTTACCGCTCGAAGTTGCGTTTTTTTGTGGCGAGGAAAGAATCCCTTGTAATTTCTGGCGTATTCGCACGCTCAATGTCCAAAATATCACGCACATCAGCCGACATATTGCTCAAATTTTATAATAAAACAAACAATTCGCGAATTTACTAAATTTGTGTACTTCTTACTGCAAGTGCTGGTAATCGACTGAAGCAAAACAGTGGTGGTAAGTCGATAACACAGCAAAAAGTGCGCGAGTAGAGCATGTTATGTTAACAGAAGCGATATATCGCAAGCAATGTTCCCATTTGGCGCCCACTTTGTGGTTAAAAAGTACATTTTGGAAAGTTAGCAGAAGGTCACACTGGTGTTAAGGAAAACAAATTTACACGTTGTTCGCATTCGCGATGTTGTTTTTTTGTCCGTCGTGCGGTAATATTTTGATTATTGAAGAGGACACCACTAGCCATAGATTCACGTGCAACACCTGTCCATATATATCCAAGATAAGTCGCAAGATATCCACCAAAACCTTTCCACGCCTCAAGGTAAGTCGTCGCCTCCAAAAAGCGTGATGCAATTTCGTAATTTGTGTTGTGTTGCACTCTTGATTTCTCTGCAGGAAGTTGACCACGTGCTGGGTGGCATTGCGGCCTGGGAAAACGTTGACTCCACGGACGCAGAGTGCCCGGCGTGCTCGCACAAACGTGCCTACTTTATGCAGATTCAGACACGCTCAGCGGATGAGCCGATGACCACATTCTACAAGTGCTGCAATCATCAGTGCGGTCACAACTGGCGCGATTAGAGACACTAATGCGCTATCCACACACATTAATCCTAAGACGCCTTTGCGGAACACGCGCCCAATCTCAGTCCAACATGAAACCCAGCCCAGCAGCGACGCCGCTCGTCTGTCCAGTGGAGTCCGTAGATGCATTGAGGCTGGCCGAGCAATGCCTGCAGCTGGGCAAGGTTATTGCGCTGCCCACAGACACGGTGTACGGCTTGGCCTGCGACGCCAACAACGAGGAGGCCATCCAGCGAATGTACGAGATCAAGGGACGCGATGAGCACAAACCAGTGGCGATTTGTGTGAACAATATTGCGGCACTGCGTCGCTTTGGTCACGCCAGCCACTTGAGTGACGAGCTGCTAACTCGCTTGCTTCCGGGGCCGCTGACCATCGTGATTGAGCGTTCGCCACAGCTGAGCAATCGCTTCCTCAATCCCAGCACCAGCAAGATAGGCATACGCATCCCAGACTTTCAGTTCATACGCGATCTATGTGCCACATGGCACGAGCAACCGCTGGCCCTGACCAGCGCCAATCGCTCCAGTGCTCCTAGCAGCCTGCAGATCAGCGAATTTCAAACGCTGTGGCCGCAGCTGGGCGCCGTATTCGATGCGGGACGCATTGGACTCAGCGAACAGCGTCGTCTCGCCTCTACTGTGATCGATCTGGCGACGCCGGGTTGCTATGAGGTTGTGCGTGCGGGCGTGGCGCTTAAGGAGACACTGCAGGTGCTCCACGAGCTGGGCTACAACGCAAAGAACTATTAAAATACATACATACTTTAAAACAATGTCTCTACATTATATTATTTAAACGGCATTTACAATTTTGAACATGTCTGTTTTTGTTTGGCGAACACCAAGCTATTAAAATATATATTGTAGGAATACACACACACATGCATATATATAATGTGATATATATACATATACAGGTGTATCTGTGCAATAACAGGACTCTCAGTCAGTTGTAGTAACTCGCCTTGGCCACCTGGATGGGACGTCGCCGCCTGGGCAGCTCGTTCTTTAGGAAACTCCAGCGTTCAGGCGGCCAGACGATCGCTACAGCTCTGGCTGACATCAGACCAAGGGCCACGGGCCCAAATGTGTTGCTGTCGAGCGAATGCCCCGTGTGATCGCCCTCAACCCAACAGTGACCGTCGGGCACACGGACAATCTCGTGCTTGTAGCCCAGCGTGGAGACGACATCGCCCTGCATGCCGACCACACGCTTGATGATCTTTTGCGCCGGATCCTTGGGGGAGATCAATGAGATGATGTCGCCACGCTCCACGGGACTGTTGTGGATGCCCCAGCGCAGCAGAAACACATAATCGCGCTCCTCGGCGACCGGATTTAGAGCGGGTTGCATGGAAGTGCCTGTGATAACGAAATAATGAATGAAAATGTTACCCAAACATAGTGGGAAGACTCACCGTCGACGCGGGCCACATAGCCGACACAGTCAAAGAACGTGATGCCCAGTGGCAAACCGTACAGCAAAGATTTACCGAAGCGACGGAATGCCATGACGGCATGGCTTTGTAACGGCTTCTCGGGCGATGCTCAGGTGGGGGGAGGCTGGTATGTACGGCGATTCCTTGTATATACAGTTGAGTTACCCAGCTACCACATATATGCACTCGCATACATATGTATACATATACAATCAGCTTCCGATAGACTCTCTAAGTGAATACATAACATAAATATCTACATACGCACACAACAGCTGTTTCCAAACGTTTTTGACATTCACATTCATGCGCTGTCATTTCGACTACAGTTCACAGGGTGTCTCAGTCATACACAGGGTGCGCAGGTGCCTATAGTCACGAGCTATCTAATTCGTAGATAGCAATGGACTAGACAAAAATGGACTGGTTGTTCTCGTATACAAAGTTTATTAAAGTTAAAAGTTAAGTGGTTGGTGACAGGTAATTACAACTCAAATTCCAGCTATTGTACTATGGTGACAGGTGTGTTTGATTGCAACTGGAATGTTATTGGGATATTTTTATCTTAGCAGCCGTCCAGCTCACTTGGAATGGGAATCTCGTTTTGTATGGCAAACTGAAGTAGTGCCTTGTACTTGTTTTTCCAGTTGTTCACCTCCAGGCGTATTTGCTCGTTGTCCTCATGCATCTGCTCCAGCTCAGTCCATTCATACGATTTCTTCGTTTCTAGCTCATCCTTCTGCTCGATGCGTTTGATCCGACAACTGGCTGCGTAGCCACGATTCTTAAGCGTACGCCGCCGCTGCTTCATGCGCACAATTTCCTCTCGATTCAGGCCACGCATCTTCAATGTCCTGTTCAGATCACGCACCGAGATCGTGACGAGCTCATCATCCGTAATATCGGGAATTGGACACGGCGAAAGTGGTGCCTACAAACAAAGCAAATTTTAGTTGTCTCCAGGCAACGACTTGACGGCACGTTCGAGAAAAGTTTTTTGTGTTTACTTACCAAAGATGACTTTCTCTCACGTTTGACATCCATTATGCATCAAATACAAAGTGTGATCAATAACAAATCTTGTTTTTATAAATATTTACTAACAAATTGCGTATGTTTTTGCGTATTGCCATTCACTGTAAAATCAAGTACTTTGAACAGTGTGACCGATACAAAAAAGAGGCAAGTTACTAAAATACATTAGTTCTTATATTTTGGTATTTAATTTGGTCGCCACTCAACGGTTTGATTTTAAATAAATTTACGGCAAAATTAATTTATTTACGGTTAACTAATAATTAAAAAGGAATTCGACTCTTTGGTATTAGCTAAATTAATGAATGGTAGAAATAAAAATAGTTTCTTTTCTCTTTTTTTAAAGCTTAGCTAATCACACGCATAAGTGAAATATACCTCATCAGGTGTAACCAGCCGTTAATTGTTGGTTTATTTCGGTATTTTTCGACGAAAAAAAGCTTATTTTGAAATGCGCCTTGCAGACACACGGCAGCGAAGAGAAGGATAAGCAAAAAGGAAACGGAACAGGAAAATTCCAGCAGATGCGGAAGTCAAAACCGCTGCAAAGTTCTCCATTTTATTTTCCGTGTGACTACCGAAAGTGAACATCATGAACACGGCCGCAATTTACAATAATGTGCCCACACCGATTTGCTCGCAGACACCGCTTTCAGTTGCAACTCCCGATGGCGGCATTCTCTACACCGGCTTCAAGTGCATCAACTACATTGCGGCAGCCGCCCAAAATGAAGACGACGCTGCCGCCGATGAAGTGAAAACGATGTCAACGCGCATAACTGTGAGCGCGCTCGACGTAAGTCCGCTGTGGGGACAAAAGCATCACAGCGAACCTGCTTCGAACAAACAATTTGCCATCGTTGCCGAGGATTTGAGCGTCCAAGTTTGGGATTGCGCGCTGGGCGAATCCATCATGGGCCACAAGGCGCATCAGCATCAGCACGAGGCGCGCGATGTGCGCATGTATCCACTGATCAAGGTGCTCATGGGCTACATATGCAACGGCAACATATTGTCCATGGACGCCAGCGATTTGGTCATTTACTGCGTCGCCTCCAACACCTACTGCCGTCGACCCACCTTCATCTCGCCCAGGAATCATCAGCTGACCGTGCTGCGCTGCTCGCCCTACAATGAGCATCTCTTTGCGCTCGGCACAAGCGCCGGCTTTGTGATGGTCTGCGATATGCGCAAGATGAGCATCGTCTACAAGTTCACCTGCCAGCAGTCAAGCATTTGTGGTCTCGCCTGGCGCGAGATGAACTTCCCCAGAGAGGACCACACGGCAAGCGATCAATGGCGCAGCACAGCAAGTGCTCCGCTGGCCAAGGCCGACGATAACCTTGATACAAACAAAACAGAACATGAGCACGCTGACAAAAAGAAGTCGTCCAACGACTGCGACGATTTCGTGGGACTCGAAAAGCCAACTGACAAAGAAGCACTCGAGTTTGAGGCGGCTTGCAAAGGAACGAAGCCGAACCCCAAAGCCAAACAACCGAATGCAAAGGAGAAGCGCCAGAAGCATGCCGGCAAAGCACCGCTTTGTAAATCCAAGGCGGCGGAATCCGACGATATCTTTGACATATACAACACTGATCATCTGGAGTGCGAGTTCGGCGCACCGTCTCGCCTACCAGCCAAGTATTCCGATGATTTCGTGGGCCTCGAGAAACCAGCCGACAACATGAAGCTGGACTTCATGGAGGCCTGCCGCAGCATGAAGGCGGAAATGAAAGCGCATCTGGAGCATGACTCAGCTGAACCACAAGTGGAGGTCACCCTGGACGATTGTCTGGAGTCTGGCGTGCATGGTCCACGCAGCGACAGCAGCAACGTCTCGCAGAAGGGCGACAACAGCGAAACAGTAATGAGCGATTCCAGCGAAGGCAGCCTAGAGGTCATACAGTTCAGTTCGTCCAGCGATGATGCTGTCATTGTGGATGGCGAAGCTGCAAAGCCCAAGCGCGAGGTGCTGCATCACATCTACCATCAAGCTGAGGTGCATGAAACGCCCAAATCGCTGGAGGTGCTGAAGCCCCCGCCAAGCATCAAGTTTGCCAAGCATGCCACCATTGATACGATTAGCGTTGCCTCGACAGACTCAGCACCGCGTCCAGATATATTGCTGGTGTCGATCAACGACAGCGATGTGATAATGATCTATAACACACTAACAGGCGCCCACTGCGGCAAGACTTACAACAAAGGCCATGCTGCAGGTAGCACGAGAACTGGCTGTAATTGATAGATGATAATGGCTAACAAATTTTTTCTCTTTGTTGCAGGCAAAGCTAGAGATGTCCATTGGCTGAACGACAACAGTATTGTGTCGCTGGGTCGACAGCAGCTGGTCTATTGGTCACTTGATTTTGAGCCCAAGCAGCGTCGCTACAAGCTGCAAAAGGATCACGTCAACAAGTGCACAGTGCAGGAGATCATCACAATAGCGCCGATTGCCGGCAGCAACAACATCTGGATGAGCATGAGGAATCGTCGAGTGGGCATTCTAAATCCCCAAACTGGATTGCTCTCTGCTGTCTACGGCACCTTGGCCTTTGGCGTGCGTGCCATAGCCGAGTGTCCCGACGATATGAACAAGTAAATCGAATAGAATTTCAATTCCAATTATTTTTACTGTTTGTAAATAGAATCCCAGTATTAGATTGCCTTCTTCAATACTAGACCAAAACCTCGACTGCAACTGTAAAGCCAGATTAGATAATCATATCTTGTGCGCACATTACAATAATCTGTGTAGTCTAATTTGTACTACTCCTCAAATTAAAACATTGCATGTTACAACATCTAATCTGCTTTCAGAATTGCCTTGGGCTGCTCGGACAAGCGTGTGGCGCTCTTCGATCTGTCCAAGCTGAGGACACAGTACGCGCCCATTGAAAGCGTCCACGTAAACAGCATTGTTTACTCGCTAGCTTGGAGTCCCGACTGCCTGCAGTTGGCCTTTGGCACCTACGACGGCACGGTAAGATTCTTCACTGAGATTCGCATTTATTAACACTTAATTAATGCGAGTGCATTGCAGGTGGGCATTATAGACGTGGATAGCTTGCGGGTGAAGACAACGTTTCGCAGCGTGCACAAGAAGGAAGTGTATTCGCTAATGTGGCAGGATAACTACATCTATTTCATTGTGAATCGTGTGCTGGGCGTCTACACTGCCAACCAGCCGAAAAAAGGCAAGTCCGCTTTACATATGATGCCGTGTATTGTAGGCCTGGGACTGAGCATTGCGTTGGCCATAGCAGACCTTGGTTTGAGCGTCGTGTGTCTGACACTTGCGTATGCCGGCCATATGAATGGTCTCGCGATGATAGTCCCAGGCATTCCATGTCACATTAATCCAGTTGGCTGGCGTCAGATCGTTCTCAATCATCAATTCTGTTTGGCCCTGAAAATCCATTTTCTTGGGAGGCTCTACAGTTATCGGCTGCATTTCCTTGGCAATCAGAATGTCGTCTAGCTTAAAGAGCAGACACAGATTGGCGCTGTTGAAGATTGCTTGCCTGAAGGCGCAGATGAAACGCTCAAACCACACTTCGCCAATGCGCGCATATGTCTGATCGTGAAACCCAAATTTAATGTCCAGATTCATGCAGAGCTTACGCTGCACATTGGCTGGCAACAGCAAACCATTTGTCACCGCCAGCGATAGACCGCAGAACTCCTCAATGTCCGCCTTGGCCAGATTGCAGAAATTGCCATCGGTTTGGAACTCGTTCAAGGCGGCCATGCGCTCGTGGTAGCTACGTTGATGTGGCGTCTGGCGGCGATCCGCCATTACCTGAATCTCGTCGATTAGGTCCAAAGCAACCGTGTCCATTGAGAAGGGCACCTGTGTCTCCAGCTGCTCGCGCAGTTTGTTAAGCTCCACGATGTGATTAAAGTAGTGATTCAGATTGCTCCACACCTTAGACAAGTACACAAAGTGTGGCTGCCAAAGAAAGTCCTCTTTAAATGAACATTCCAAGTTAATCTTCAGCTACTTACGAAGACCAGCTCAGAATCGATGGCAGTGCGCATGGCCAAGGTGTCGTTGATTTTGGCCACAACACAATCGTAGCGTTCTTTTTCCACGCCAATCAAGTACGCAGTGTGCTCATAGCTCTGCTTCAGCGTCGTCAGACAACGCTGCAGCATTATGAAGGTGATTGTAAACTGATTGATGCGCTGCAATTGCTCCAGCGGCACTTGATAGTAGAGCGTCGTGTCCTTGTTGCTGAACTTCAATTGCTTGCTGATTGCCCGCTGGCAATTGCCACTCATCCCTTCCAGTCGCTGCAGCTGCTTATCAAAAGCGGTCGAAGTATTGTGCTGCGCCATCTCGAGATCGCTGATCACTGTCAAGTTGGGCATTAGCATTAGATGCGAGTCAAAATGAAGCTAGCTCACCGAATCGCACATTCTCGCGATCTCCGTCGGGTCCGTCGTTGTTGTAGATGACAATGCCCGCCACTGTGGAGGCCAGTCGCTGCAGATACTCCTGCCGATGATACTTCTTCTTGAGCACGTAATTCTGCAGATCACTGCGTCCAATCACACTGTTTAGCGCCTGTGCAGTTAGCTTCAGCAGCACATGATTCTTGGGCGAGCCCAAATGATAGCTGGCCACAATGAAGACCTGCATCTTGGCGAAGAGCTGATCCAGCTGCAGTTTGTTACACGTCTCCGGATACTGCAGTATGTCGCGTATGAGCAAGCTGAGTTCCTGCTGAAACCGCGTCTCATACTGATCCTGCACATAGGACAATTGTATGCCGTAGCCCGTCTTCATAATCCAGGACATGCGCAAATTGGCCATTGTCGTGTCATTAGGATTCAAATAGTCCATCACAATGTTGCCGATGAATTGATCCAGCTTGCACTTGCTGGGGTCCGCCAGGTCTGTCTTGAGCAGACCACGTCGCATATCGCGGACCAACAGATGCACCAGAAACTTGACAAACTTCTCGTCCGGCTGGAAGTCGCGTTCTTTAAGCTTTGCCATGATGCGTTGACCAATCTCGTTGAGCGTCTTTTGATGCGGATGCGACATTGTGACTTAACTGCAATTTAATACGCTTCTTAGAAAAAAAGTAAATATAGAATTCAACGCCAATTGATGTGTTTTGAGTGTAATTTGTTATTTCAACTGTTGACAAGTTGCCCCTGGATACAGTTCAATACTCCTACCAACATGATTTTCCTACCAAAAGTGTTATTTGTTATTTCAAGTGTTACTGTTAAATGTAATGTTAATCTTCAACTTTACATAGCTAACTAATATTATTCTTTCTCTGCAGATGCCGTTGTCTTTGCCAACATCGAGCGTCCCAGTTATCTGTGCGTGCGCGATGCCTTCCTCTTCGTCGGCACTGAGGATGGCTTCCTGCAGCTGTACGAGCGCAAGCCGGACGCCGAGTTGACCTACACCAGCGTGCGTCAGACTGCGCTGTTGGCACGCTATGTGACCGACATTGCCTTCAATCCGCTGAATCGCAATCAGTTTGCTGTCGTGGGCCATGACAGGCTGTTGCATATTATGGAATTCCAGCCGGAGCAGCGCAGCTGGTCAAAGCAGCTTACGTTGACAGCCACAGATCCCAAGGCCTCCATAACTTCGGTCAAGTGGAGCAACTTGGAAGCACATATGCTGCTCAGCTTTCACATTGAGGGCAAGGTGTGTATGTGGAACATGAAGCAGTTGTCTGAGCCGCCGCTCACCATCAGCTACCACTGTCCCATGTGGTGCGGCATGTTCTTGCCCACAGACGAGAGCGTTATCATGAGCAGCGGCAAGGCGCTGTCGCTGGAACTGATCAGCATCAAGGATGCGTTGGCCAAGAACGAGAAGAACATATGCTGCAAGAGCGATGCTCTGCTCAAAGTCAAGTGGGCCAGCAAATCGATGACACAGCCGCAAGGTGGCGCGATGAATGCCTCACAGAAGAAGCGTTTGCGGCGTGAAAAACGTAAAGCTGAATCTGAAATGAAGCCCGCTCCGCTCGAGCAGCCGGAAAAGGCAGCTGAGCAGCAAGTGAAAGAGCCGCAAGACTCAAAAGCGACGGATAAAGTGCTGAGCGATACCTTGCAAATGCTCAACTTGGGCACAAACACAAGCGCAACTCTGTCTGCGGGCAGCAAATCCAAGGAGCAGGAGTCGCAGGCATATCCCGACAACTTTATGGCTGTAAGTTGAATGTACAAATCTCAAACTACTTCTGTTAACAGACTTATTCAATCTCTTACAGCATAGCCGCACTTGTCTGTGCTTAACCCAAAAGGAGCTCAACAAGTACGCGTTGGAGAAGTTGGCCGTAGTGCTGACTGAAGATGCGGCCAAAATCGACAAATCCGTGCTGATGTCCAAGCTCTTCAGCACCAAGGTGATGGCCAAGGACTTGATTGCCACCGAATGTAAGTCCAGTGATAATCATTATAAGATTTCTGTGATTAATTTGAACGCGATTTCAGTAACTAATCTGAAGCAGTCCAACAATAAGGACATTGCCCCGCTTTGCTTGTCCGTGTCCACTTTCAAAGTGCGCGACGAGTTGCAACAACATATCGATAACAAAACCCTCAACGAGTGGCATCTTTCCTTGGCGCCCGCCGTTTCCTATGTGTAAGTTAGACAGTAACGAATATAATAATTCCACTCGCTAAGCTCAATTTTATTTCATTCAGCTTTTGGCAGAAATGCTGCAAGGCCTACGCTCAGCAAATGGAGGAGAAGGGCTTTATAGTGCATGCTGCCACTTATTTGGGAGCCATTGACATGCAAACGGATGCCATCAATGTGCTGCTGAAGCACGAGTATTTCAAGGAGGCGCTGGCCCATGCTAGGATTCATTTGCCAGCCACCGATCCCATAATTAAGACCATTATCAACAACTGGCTGGAACAGCTGGAGAAAACAGGCAACTTTGCTGCGGCAGCCTTGATGTAAGTGTATCAACATGATAATAGTAATCAAAAACTAATTTCTATTTATTTAACAGCTGTGTGCTGGACAATGAGATGCTTCGTGGCTTGTCGTATCTGCGCAAGTTCCGCAACTGCACACCGGAAATAGCCGATCTAATGGAGCAGATCAAGCGCATTGGTCAGCTGGGTTCGCTGTTCGAAGACAGCTGCATGGACAGAGCAGAGAATGGTAGCGAGAAAGAGTTCAAGGAGGAGGCCAACTAAGAGCCTTCAAAATCATCCCATCCCTCTTCCAGTGGCCAAAGCTCAATAGGCTGTTTTTAGTTTAAGATTTAGGTTTAATTATGTGAAACAACACAAAACAAATGAGCTTCTTCAGGTGTTTTTAGCCATTAGATGTATTAATAGCGGCAGCTTACCCAAAACATTGTTAACAATAGTGAAGTGAAGTATCATTTAATGATTTAATGTGTCGTTTAAGTTGGAAACAACATTCACAATGGAGTCGTCTGACATTTGTGTAATTCATTCGTACAAATTGTTAACAATGGCACAAAGATGCTAAAGCTAAGCAAATTGATTGATACACAAGGGAAAACGAACGAATTATGATTCCGATGCCATTGTAATACCGTTGCGACTTTCGATCGAAAATAAAAACGTTACAGGAATTTATACGAGTTACAATACAAAAACTGTCCAAGGCAAAAGATATAGTTAGTAAAAGATGCGTAGAAAGCAAAATAAAACAGATACAACAACTCATCAAAAGAAATGAACTTTGTTTTTTCTTCTTTTTAATTAGAACAACATCCCGAGCGGCGTCTGCGAGTTGCCCATTTGTTGCTCTTGCCGCTGGCCGGCCCAAGTGGCAGAGGCCATGAAACAAATGTGTTCCCGTTAGACAGCCCAGAGACGGCTGCTTGCTTGAGTGTGTATTGTTTTGGTTTTGTGTGCCCGACGAATCAAATTATGCAAATGTTGCATGGCGAGAATGACCCTCTCCGGCGGCAACTAGAAATTAAGTTTTGTTTTTTTAATTGTTCCAACTAAGGTCTAACTTGCTGCACCGAGCTGCGGCTGAAGTGAGAGAACGAGAGCGAGAGCGAGAGAGAGAGACCAGAGAATTAATCAAATAAAAATGATAATAAGTTTTTGCGGTGACTCGACTGCGGCAGAAGCAGCGGCAACGGCGCTGGACTGAGCTGAAGCATGTTTCAGTTGTTGAGCAGCCGCTGAGCTCAGCTGACGCGTCGAGTTGCGAGTTGCGAGTTGCGAGCACGAATCGAATCGAGTCGAGTCGCGTTCGTTGCCTAAGTCATTTGATTTTCACTTTTAACTGTTTGGAAGCGCGCGCTCGCTGCTTAAACCGTTAACCGTTACGCCGTGCACGTTACGGTTCCGTATATCTCGATCTGTGCGTGTGTGTGTGTGTGTGTGTGTTTGTGTGAGTGTCTATATTTTTATTGTTGTCTTTACGCATGTTCTCACTCAGCTCGGACTTGACCCAGAGCTGCCAGAGTTTTGGCCAACAACAGCGACTGACTTTGACCGTTGTACGACAATTAAACAATCGCAATTACAAGCGTAGAAACAAATCATAATTATGCTCAAGTGCAATTCGCTTTTGGCTCAAGTGTCGCGCACGAGCAACAAACAACAAACAACAAATGAAACTCGTTCAATTAGCCCCAGGTTTGGATGGTAGTAAAAGTGTTAGAACAAGTGCGCCATCAACAACACTTGGATGAGTTGTTTTTCCGCTGCCGCTATGCCATTTCCCTGGCACACATATGTCAAATATATTGAGTCTGTTTCTTGTGCCCGCACACAGCCAACAGCGATAGCAACTACGACTGTGCCTGTGACTGTAACTGCGACAGCGACTTCTCCCCCAGCATGAGTCAACGCTGAACAATTTTGTCGTTCGTCGCTTATTTTTTGTGCTCCACGTGTGTGTGCGTGTGTGTGTGTGTGTGAGATGTGAGGCCGGGGCTGGGCCCTGTGGCGCATGTGAAATCATTTCTTGCTTCAACGATAATTTCTACAATTCGTGTGTTTGTCTTCTCCCTTCTCAGTTGCTGCTGCTGCTGCGACTGTTGCTGTAACTTACGCCGGATTAATGCCAACCTCCCCGCTGGACGCAAGTGAAAGGTAAACCTATCAAAGCTAACTCAATACAATTCAGTTTTATTGCATTTTGAAACGCATTCAAAAACGGCAACGCACTCATTTTTCCTCTTCTCATTGTTATTGTTGCTGCTATTTCTTTCATTATTTAATTCGAATACGAATTCGTTATCGAATTCCTTAAGTCATATTTTATTTATTTATTTGGATTTTAATGGATTTTTGCTTTTGGTTTTGGTTTCGGTTTTCGACACTTGCATTTGCATAATAGTTATTTCGCCTGCATTGTTGTCTATTCATGCATTGGCGCTGATCATGCCATTTGTTATTGTTAATATTACTTATGCCTACTATGATTGTTGTCGATGCTATTGAACTCGCCACACAGTCACACGCCACGCCACGCCACACGTCAAACGCAACTGCAACAGCCACAGCCACAGCGTTTAGTGCCACGACTCTTGAGTATGTATAGCAGCAGAGTGTGCTCTGCAGTCGTCATGCATAATAATAAAATTAATATATAATTTCATAAACAACTCGCACACTCTCATTCAGATTCTCACACATACTCAGACACTCGCACTCACACTCACACATTCGCACAGGCACAATGCAAATTGTTGTTTCCATTTCGAAATATTTGGGCGCGTATTTCACAGCAATTTATGCGGCATCTACATAATTTTGTAATCCCAATCCCTCAGTCACAACATGCATACTCGTAACTCTTGCCTCTTTTTCCTCTTAACTCTTTAAGCCGCTGAAAGGCGCCGCCAACTGGGCGTGGCAGTCAAGGGCGCGCTCACTTTACACTCTTATTTTGCATACTTCAACATGCAAGCCAGATACTCTCCTGCTGCGGTTAGCTTTGTGACTTGTTTATGGTCTTGGCAATGCAAGCCGGGCGTCAGAGAGAGTTTCATAATCTGACAACCTAGTAATTACTTTTAATTTATCCACAATAAAAGTGAGGATGAAGTAGATTTTAAACGGGAAAAGCTATTCGAGGGGGCAAAGTAATCTATTATATGTCCAATTCACAAGATTTAAGCTAAACAGGAATTAGAAAAGTGTTTTGACTATTAAGGAAAATTAAATTAATTCCGACCAACAAGTGAAAAAGAACTTCAAATTTAATATCTTCACAAACTCCTGATATTTTAGCTGACTCAACAGCATTTTGCACATTTTACAATACAACAAAAATGTTGAAAACAAACATTTCATTCATAAAAGTTAAATAAATAAAATGTATAACCTATCCTTGAACCGTTAAAATCATCAGTTGTTTTGAATAATAAACAAATTCTTAGAAGTTGAATGGCCAAAATCAAACAACATAAATAATTCAAACTATGAAGAACTGATATTTGATATTATAAGTATAGGAAATATGTTATTGTTTTCAGAATTGTCATTGTCATTAACATTTCGATGTTGACTTTTCTGTGCTTTATTAGTTCGTAAAAATTCCCAAGTCATGAGAACACTACTTAAGCTGATCTTCTGGCTTAGGGCATTTGAGCAGCGGCACGATAGACACTATCTATTTATCTCCCATTATCCGCTTCTCTCTATTGCGCTGTCGATCGCCCTCTCTTAAACTGTCGCTTGTTTCCCATTTAGTTATATTTCACTTAACACATTTTCGAAGCAATAAGCAAGGCGAGATAACAATTTGTATCCGCTGCTATTGCTGTAGCTATTTTGCGTTGTTGTTATTATTGTACGTGGTGCTGCTGTTTGGTGGTGCTAATAATAACCACATTGCGAGTAGCTCGCCACTAAACTCGTTTCGACTGTCCAAAAACCGGACAATTTGAGAACCGCTCGCAATGTTTGCATAGCCAGAAAAATTAGTAAGCGAAAGAGAGAGAGAGAGAGAGGCAGAGGGAGGGAGGCAATAATTCTTTGGCTTGCAATTCTTTCCGGCCAAAAGAAAGCGTTCAAAAGTGTGGCACAGGCAAACGGTCAACGGGGCACGCAGACAACATTAGCGGAATCTCAATTGTGTTACATCCCATGTAGCCGAGAGGGGCGCTGACCTGTCGCTTTAAGGCGCGCATATCCGGCCAATGACAAAACGCTAACTTGCTGCTTATGGCAATGGCAACAAGCAACAACGAACCACCAACAACCAACGGCAATCGCACCCAGTAGACGTTGGTTGCGTGAGTCGCCCACGCACAGAAGATGATCATCATAACGAGTATGGCGCACCTGTTGATGGCATTGACAGTGTCTCCCATTCTGATGACGACGTCTGCCTAACGCTTCATTATAATAGTCCGATTACCAAATGGTTGACTAAGCCCCACTTAACCGTCAATTGCTGCGTGTGTGTGTTGGTGTGTGTGCCTCCACTATAATTGATTATCTACTTAACATTCGCACACGACTTCATGACATAAGTAGTTAATCATTTGGCTGACGAGCGAAGCTTCGGCTGCTGACATAAATTGGCTGGACTAGAACAAAAGACTTAGGCGACGAACTTCGCCAGCCGCCAGCTGAGCGAAACTGGTTGAAAAGTGAAAACCTTCTACAGCGGCTGCTGCTGCTGCTGCTGGTCAATAGCTGACTCTGAATCTGCATCTGAATGTGAAGCTTCGAGCACCACGAGCACATGCCGTTAACTGACCGCGAAACAAGCTCGTTGCCTAAGTCTTTTGTTCGGTTTGCTTTTGGGCACTCACAAACAATATCATCGCACTGCTGGCAAACAAACTATTCACACTCATCGCTAACATATTCATTTCCATTTTCAGAGCAACGAAACCCAGTCGAGACCATGACAAGGCTCAATTAGGCCGCTTAACGCTTTCCCATTCGTACTGAAAACTCATTGAATACCATTGTAGCCACCATCCAACCCAACCATCCATCCATCCACAATCTGCAAGAGAACTAGAACTAGAACTTGCTTGTCATCGCCTCGCACCACTGACCCGCTGCTTCTGCTGCCGCTTCTTCTTCAAGGCCGGCTCCGGCAAGTGCTTGGCCGAAATCTAAAGAAAATAGAAAGAAAAAAAAAAAAACGAAATCAAACCGAACCAAACACGAAGCTTATTTTCTTATTTTGGCCAACCACATTACGATAATGAATTATCAGAAGGCCAGTGAAACGCATTCGCCGTCCTCGTTCAAGAAGCCCAAACGGCCGCCGGGCAACAGCAACGGCAAGAGCAACGGCAACGGCATACAAAACTTTTGGAACGAACGCATCATGGAACGCTTTATAAAGGCGAATCTATTCATTATCTGCTGCGTGGCAGCGGGCCTCTTGCTGGTAAGTAAACCAATCGTGATTTACACTTCATACTCTAGCTTCAAAGATGAACAACTTAATAGCGCGTCTCCACTTCACCCATCTCGCTGCTCGTTGGTCGTCTGTGTGGTGTGGGTACCGTTATCAGTCTGCCCGAGACGAGAGAAACATTATTGTGCCATTAAGTGAAAATGAAATGAAATCGTTTTGCACAAAAAACTGTTAAATTTTCAACTTTGTCTACCCTGTAATCAGCTTTAAGCAACAGAGCTGTTGCTGCTCTACACGAAAAATGAGTTAAATATTTAAGTAACTGTTCATAATAGAATTGTTTATAATGGCAAATAGTTAAAGTATTCATTGGGCGTATAAGTGAAAGGAATTTGACAAGAAGTAGTTGCAAATAAAAAACTCTATGTGTTGGACAGTTCATTTTAAACTCGTTGTGAAATTTGAATGCAGAAAGTTAATTGAAAGATTTACCTTCTTATCAGTGATGGAATTTTAACTAATTGACTTGTCTTCACTTTTCAAATTTATTCAAATTGCAATGTTGTCAATTGAACTATTAAGCGACAGATTTTTGTTAATGGATTTCAATCAGCCACTAACAATTTAAGATGTACACAAATTTATTATAATTCAGATTATTTGTAAAGCAGCTAAATAATTTACATACAAAATTGTACAATTAAATATACTTACTATATGTATATCTGTGGAGCGTCAGTTTATGAACTGTATTATATTTATTTATTATAAAGTATAAAACTCTGATTTGATATCACTATTAATTCGCTATCGCGCACGTATTTCGTGATCTGGAAAAGCTGCTGAGGAGGACTTTTAAATTAATTTTGGTCAATAGATTTGTAACCATATTAACAGTCAGTGAATGAGCCAAAAATATTTTAGGACTTCGCCAATTAATTTGGGCATGAAAGGGTTAATTGAGCGAGAAAAATAAGCTAAGCAGGGTGTTGCATGGTCGAGCAGACTTGTCAGCTCAACACTCTTACTTTTGCTGTGGAATGCGTTCGGATGTTCGTGACAACAATTTGACAGCAAGACAAACAAATGGACAGACAGCAGACGGGGAGACAGACAAGCGACAAGCGAAGAGCTCATTAATTGATTGATGGATGATTGTGGAGCAAAAGTGTCTCCGCTTTTTAAGCAGCTGCCACGGCAAGTGCAACTCGGTTTCAACTTCATTTCCCTCCTCATCTCCATCTCAATTAGCTGCTACATTTCCCTCCTCCATCTCCAGCGGCAACCCCAATTGCTACTCCAATTCCGTTTCGTTTGTTTTTGCATTTTATTTGCGTTTCGTTTTCATTTTCGTTTTTTTGTTTGCATTTGATTCACGTTTTCGCTTTCCGCTTTTCTTTTGCCGTCCGCCACCGCACACCGCACAATTTTCACCTGGCCAATGCAGATCGTGTATCTGGGGGCGTTCTCATGTGAGGTCTCGTGGCTGCTGGAGGCGCACGGGGAGCTGCCAATCGCCGCCTACACACTGTGCACGCTCTACTTCGTCATGTTCGTGGCGACCACCATACTGATCCATGGCCTCGTCAGCGGCCTCTGCTGGCCATTGTTCGCCTGGTCTGTGGTTATCGGACTGCTCTCCATTCCAGAGCTCGTGCTCGTGATGCTAATGACCACACAGCATTGGGTGAGTTACAACAGCTTCAACTCTTTCGATTGCAAATTAATTTGAATTGCCTACCTTAGGGTCTGCAATCGGTGCATGGACTCACGGAGCTGACTTCGTATCTGATCAGGCTGATCATCAACTGCCTGGCGCTGATCTGTGTGATACCCACGGGCATCAAGTGGCGTCGCGAGATGCAGGTGCTCAACCAGCTGCAGGGACTCGCCACGCGTCTCTCGCTGCAAACGCCCGCGCCAAGCGTGCCCATGACCAAGGCGGACTCGAGGCGTTCCAGCCAGCGCTTGAGTGGCTTTGAGAATGCCGGCTACCAGCTGTGCGATGAGACGAAGCTGCCGCTGGGCAGCGGACTCAACAATCATCATGCCAATGGCTCGCTGTTTGGCTCGCAGAACGAATTCAATGCCAGCATGTTTGCGCCCGCGTTGGCTCAGCAGTTCGGCAACGGCGGCAACATGATGCAGCCTCAGCGCGGCAGCGGAGGCAGCAATGGTGGCCATCGGGCGCAGTCGCTGATGGATCTGCGCTGCACGCTGCCGGGCATGTACAATCCGCGACATGTGCTGGACACGGAGGACAAGAACGCCAAGTACTTTAACATCACCATCGACGATCTGAAGAACAATCTGCAGGACTCACACAAGCCATCGCCGCCCTCGCTGATTGGCTCCGCCAGCAACGATCCCATCTACTGCTCCATTGAGCCCAAGCAGCTGACGCCGCCGCCTGCCCAACTGCGTCACTATCAGCACCAGCATCAGCATCATCACCAGCAGGCAGCAGCAGCTGCGGCGGCAGCGGCCGCCCAACGTGGCGGCGGACAGCCAACGAAGCTGTCGCGCAACTGCATCTCGCTGGAGAACCTGGATGGCATCAACAAGGTGCAGAACGATCTGGCGGCGTATGGCAACAATCTGCTGCAGAACTACACGCAACAGCAGCAATACTATCTGGCCATGCTGCTCAACAATCCGCTGCAGCAACAGGCGGCGGCAGCAGCGGCCGCTGGTCTCTACCGTCGACCCTCCGCCTGCAGCTCGACAGGAGGACACACGGTGTTGGCGCAGCCGATGCAGCGTCGCGGCTCCCAGCAGCAGCTGCAGTACTATGGCGGCTTTGGCTATGCCAACTATGCCAATCCCTACATTACGGCCAACAGCAAGTTGTCGCTGGGCAACGAGTCGGACGACTATCGCAAGTACCGCGATGTGGCTCTCTAGGCAGAGATCGGATTAGACTAAGCTCCAAGTCATCGAAAACTATTGTTTGCATACTCACTACTCATTAGCTATAGGTTATAACACAGCACAACGTTCGACTACCACAAATGACATTCCGAGGCATCGGCATAACGACCAAAGAGCCACAAACTAACTCAGTTCAGTTCAAGTTCAAGTTCAGTTCGTCAACTAACGTCAAGGCGGGAACGCTCCTCCATCAGAGGAACATCCTTCTAGTTCATACGCGTACTTATTCCTAGTTGTAGCTGTCCCATTATAATCAGTCAGCCTTCCTTCAAATCCCCAATCGACTACGAACTGCCCTCGATCACACAACGACAACCAGAGTTGCTATTCTAAAAGACAGTCTCGGCAACGATTTGCAGTCGAATTTCGCTAAGAGAAACTTTATTTAAAAATAGTATCTGCAAAAAGCGGTTTATTTAGCTGCACAATATTATAATTTTCTAAAATGAATACGGAAAATAAGGACAACTAGTTAATTCTGATGGATTTTTTTCATAAAAATAGTAGCTGTTTCATATGGTGCTGTAACTCTGAAGAAACATTTAGAATTACATAATAATATTATCAACTGAGACATAGGGGAACGAAATTAAATCAGATAACAAATCAAGCTAATTTATTTGTAGTTCGAGACTGAGAATGATTTCTATAAGAATATAGTTTGTTTTGATAAGGAAAACTATTTTTAGATAGAACTTTTCTAAGATAGCTACATCATATAGTAATCTGATTACTCTTTCATATAAAATTTCCAAATTTCAACGATTGTTCCTCTAAAGCAATTATAATAACAAAGATTTGAGCAGGTTAAGAAAAGACCAAACAGTGTTTTGCAGTTTCAAGAGAGAGACTGAGTCCATCTTAGCGATGTTCGACTGTAGCACAGCAGCCAACAATTGCAATTGCTTAAGTAATTAAAAGGATAATTAAACTATTAATTACCAGCTTAATCTTGGCAATTAATCAAGTGATTGTAATGGCGAAAGCAATTAAATAGCAACTCTGAAATTTTAGGTTAACGAATTTTCAAACAAAACTGGTTTCTGTAGCATAGTGTAATTACGATAACAACAACAAATTAATAACTGTAAATACATACTTTTAGCAATAAAATGTAATCAAATGTTGCACTCTCAATTCTTTATCTACGGACCCAACAGATCCGCCAGAGGATTGTCCGAATTGCCCGATCCCGAGCTGGCCAAAGGCTTCGCCTGCTGCTTCGGTTGCTTGGTGGCGTTGGTCTTCGGTGGATGACGTGTGGCAACTTGTGCTGGCTTTGCCCGCTTCGTTCCTCCGCCGCCAAACAAATCGTCATCGTCCTCATCATCGCTGAAGAGACTTTTGCTCGGCTTCGCTGGCAGCTTCACCTTGCTGCTCAACGCTTTGGTTGGCGCCTCCTCTTCACTGTCGCTGTCGGCGAACAGGGCAGGTTTGGACTTTGGAGCTGCTTTGGCAGCGCCACCGCCAAAGAGATTCTCATCATCATCGCTGTCATCGAAGAGCGTGTTTGCTTTGGTCTTTGGCGCGGCAGTTGGCCTAAAAGGTTTCTTCTCCACTTTCTTTATTATTGTTTTCTCTGGCTCTGGAACAGCCGTTGAAGGCTTTGCCAAGGAACTAAAGAGCGCATCTCCTTCATCTTCGCTGTCGAGAAAAGATTTCATCATGGTGGGTTTCTTGTTCGGCATGGCAGTTGCTCTGGCTGCCATTTGTTGCTTGGGCAGCGTAGCAATTGGAGCAGCTCGAGCTTGAGCAGCAGGAACATTAGTTGAAACGGAGATTGGAGCTGCAGCTCGAGCAGTAGTTGGAATAGAAGATGGGGCAACTGTTGCAGACTTCACTGGACGCTTTGCCGAACTAAACAGCGCAGCATCATCAGGCTCCTCCTCTTCGCTGTCCAAGAATGAAACCTGCTTTAAGGCACTTGATTTAGTTGTAGATTTGGCTTCAGTTTTTAATGCGGCAGCTGGAGTTGCATTCGGTGGACTAAATAAGAAGCCACTGTCATCATCGTCGCTGTCCAAAAACGAAGCAGCCACTTTGCTTGACTTCTCAGCTGGCTGGTGAACATCCTCTGGTGGTTGCAGAGCAACTGGAATGGCAGCTGGCATCTTCTTAACAACAGCATCGTCGTCGTCGCTCTCCAGAGATGGGATGACAGAAGACTGCTTAGTTGGAGCTGCTGGCTTGGTTTCAATGTTGTCACGCTCAACGCTGTTTTGTTTTTTGGGAATGCTGGATGAAGGGGACGATGAAGAGGAAGGTTCAACATTGTGCTGCTCCCTCAGAGACTTGGCATAGCTCTCCTGTCGTGCACGCCGCGTCGAAGGACGTCGCGCAGGACCGCGAGCTCGTGTCTTGCCCACGCACTGCAAAATGTTCTCTGCATCCGCTGAGCTGGCGCTGGACTTCACCGGTTGCTTGGCCTGCACTTTAGGCTGCGTTGCAGTTTGATCTTTAGTTTGTTCTGCAACTTGCTCTTCCATTTGCTTTTTGGGCAGCGTGCCAACGCCAGGCAGCAGCGCCTTCACATTGATGTTGATGTTGGGCATTTGCAGTTTCTTGACAGGCGACGTTGGCTTCTTCAGCTCGGAGCTGTTGCTCGGCAAGCTTCGGTCCACAACGTCTGTGGAGGATGACCTTTTTGTAACTTGCAATTTGGGCTTGGCATCAACCTGTGGCTCAGGCTGCTTCTCGGGCGTTGCTCTGGCAGTTTCGCTGAAATCATCATAGAAGATTGTGTGAATGCGCTTGGTGGCTGTGCCTCCAGCAGCGGGCACACTCGGCTGTTGCACAGCTGCAGTTGCAGGCTGCTCATCGCCGTCATCTTCGGGCGGCACATCGCTAAACAGACGCATGCCACCATAGTCGGTATTCGATGGCTCCACAGGCTGTTCCGCTGTCTTGGGCAGCGCCGGCAAGCTGGGCTCAAAGAAGTCCTGGTCATGGTCGAACAGCTTGGAGGCACTCAAGCTGTTCAGGCTGCTGGTGCCCAGCGACTGAAAGAACTCGCTGTCATCTGGCGGCTCATCTGAGAACAGACTCGAATAGTTCTGCATGACTTGTTGGGCAGCTGCAATGTCCGCAGACTTTGCTGGCACTTGGGATTCGTTGCTCGGCTTCTTGTTGGTGACATCGGCCACCAGACTGATAATGGGATCCTGTTGCAGCTCAGCTGCTTGAGCAGCATCCTGAGTGTCGGACAAGTTGCCAAACAAATCATCCAAAACGTCATCTGCTGGTGGCTGCTCCTCGTCAGCTTTCAAGTCTTCGTTTTTGAGCGTTGGCTTCACTTGAGGAGTGGGCATTGACTCCTCGGCAATCTCTTTGGATTCAATTGTAATTTCACTTTTTGTTGTGGGTTCTGGTTTTTGCTCCTCATCGCCAAAGTCATCGCTAAATAGATCTGCTTTGGGTATTGTAATTGGCTGCTCCGCTGGAACTTCTACTGTTTGCTGTTCCTGCTTGGGCACTTCTGGTAGCACGTCATCTTCGGGAGGTTCCTCGTCGACTGCTTTAATCTCATTGCGCTGCTCTGGCAAGTTCTTGCGGGACTTTGGCGTACCAAACAAATCGTCATCACCCAGATCATCGAAGAGACTTTTGTGCTGCACACTGGGCGGCAGCTCCTGCTCCTTCTGCTGTTCCTGCGGCTTTGCTTGAACAGCTTTGGCAGCAAACACGTCCTTGACATTGTCCTCCTCGTCATCATCTTCGAACAGCGAAGTTTTGACAATTGTTTTTGGCTGAATTTCCACTGGCTGCTCTTTTTGAGGAGTCGATTTAGCTGCACCTGCTCCAAATATGTCTTTCACATTAGCATCCTCATCGTCATCGTCAAATAGCGAACTTTTTGGTAACGTCTTCGCTTGGGTGACAACCTCCTTCTCCTTCGGCTCAACAGCCTTAGCACCAGATATATGCTTGGCATTTTCCTCCTCCTGTTCATCATCAAACAACGAAGTTTTGGTTGGGATTATGACATCCCGCGCCTTCGTTTGCTGCTGTTGCTTAACTGGCTGTGAAGCAGACTTTGATACACCAAATATATCCTTGACATTGCCATCCTCCTCTTCATCATCGAAGAGCGTGCTTTTTGGTAGCGATTTGGCTTGAATTGGCACCTGTTGTTCCTGCTGCTTAGCTCCAAATAATTCCTTCACATTGTCCTCCTCATCATCGTCAAAGAGCGTCGATTTTGCTATTGGGTTGCGTGCAGGCAACGTCGCCTTTGGCTTCTTCGCAAATATGTCATCGATGTCCAAATCATCGTCATCATCATCAAATAACGAGGTTCGCGTTATTTGCAGCGTTGGCTTCGCTTTGGCGGTGAAGGAGCTCAGAAAATCGTCGTCATCATCCAGATTGTCATCGAACAGCGATGTGGGCAGCGTCTTAGCTGGAACTTGCGCAGGTTTATGCGCTGGAGTCGAAATGGGACTTAACGGCGGACTTTCGTCAAAGAGATTAAGTTTTTTAGCCGATGGCGCTTCAACCGCCTTGGACACTTGTTGTGCTTCGACTGGAGCAGTCTCTGTAGCCTTGGCTGGTTGCTGAGCCTGCGTTTTAGCTGGTGTTTGGTTGGGACCCGACTTGGACTGCACCTTGTCCACAATCTCCGACATGAACGAATTGAATTCGTCGTCATTGAAGAGATTCACCGGCTTGCGTTTGATTTGACTTGCAGCAGCCACAGGCTTGACTTCAGCTTCTTCTCTAGCTGGAGCTGGAAGTGGAACTGGAGCTGGCGCCGCTGATGCCACCTTAATGGGCTCTTCGAACAGTTTGGGCGGCAACGGTTTGCTGACGCTGCTGCTGCTCGAGCTGAGCGAGGCATCCATGCGCGGCAGTCCACCAGCACCTGCCACCCTACTCGAAATTGCTGGCGAGGAGTTCAGCGAGGACGAGGTGGATGGCGGATCATCGCTGGGCGGTGAAGCGCGCAACGCAGCAAACAGATCACGTTCATGTGGATTTCGTTGGCTGCTGATAATAGGACGTGGTTGAGCCTTGGCACGCGCAGCTGGCAACGGAGGCGGAGGCGGAGTCGAAGGCAGAGCCTGCCTAGCATCCACACTAATTGCCGGCTCCTGGAGCAGCGAAGCCAGCGAAGAGGAGTCCGAATGCTGTGCTGTCTCGACGAGCAAACGTTTAGGCGTCGTCTTTGGAGCAGCAGCTTCCAGTTCGTCTGAGGAGCTCGATGAGAACTGCTCCGGCTGCTCGTCCTCGCTGTTCTCAGCACTGTCATAAAGACCGGCGTACTTGTGCTCCTGCCACTCCTTGGAGCCAATAATATAGGGCAACGGAATTCCATCGTATGGGTTCTTGGCCCGAAATACAGTGCTGCAATTGGAGAAGCTTGGATTAAGCTGAATTTTACGGAATGCTTTACTTGCTTACGTTGTATTCGCAGCTCCATCCTCATCGTCGTCATCCGAGTCGGGCACTTCGATGGTCATCGGCTCAAAGTTCTTGCGAAACATTTGGAGATTGTTTTGCAGAAATTCGCTGGCAATTTCCTGGGCAGTCTTCGGCGGCAGCTCGGGCTTCTTGTTCTGCTCCTCGGGCATTGCGAAGTCATCGTCGTCCACCTCCTCCACCCTATACTCCACAAACTGTTGGCCAAATTGTAGCGATCGCAGGCTATTGGTGGCATTATCCAATGCAATGTCGGCACGTCGCACATTCGACTCAAATTCATTTAGATTTTGAGTGGTGCGTTCGCCGCGCTCTTGCAGATTCTTTAAAACAAACATTAATTAGAAGAAATTCTTGTTTTCTTTTGGAATTCCACGCCCACCTGCGAGATGCGTTTCATTAGCTCTAGCAGCGCACAATCTCCAGCAAAATTCCATTCTGGTGCCTGCGCTACGATCGCAGCCACATCTGCGCTAATATCCATGGCAATTACAAAACACTTTGCTTGCCTTTTGCCCACAAATAAATAAACAAAAGAATTTGCCGCTGCAGCAGCTGTGTTTATCTCCCGTTTATTTCAGTCGTTAGCATGCCATGCACGGTACAACAAGAATGACAGTTTATTTCAATTGTAAGGGGCCCTTGCACGTTTCATTAACAATATCCGTTTATTTCAGTCCCTAGTAGGCCATGCAAGTTACGATAGCCGTCACTTTATATGTTTGCCCCATTATTATATCGTCATTTAATTAGTGCAGATGGGCAATTGTCTTTCCTCAGGTATTTATGCAAAATACATTTTTGTTATTGTGTGTTTTATGTTTGTTTGGCGCCGACACAAATTATATTATCTGATGCAAGCCATTGTTTTGCGTGTTCAGCCCTCGCACGGTTTTGATATCGATAGCATTTCGCGGCAAGTTGGCGATAACCCACAGCTGATTTCTCTGTTTCGCACGTGTTAGCATCGAGCAGCATTCTTTTTATTTGCGTGATGCTTTAACATAGTTTTATTGCATTTATTATTGAAAACAATAAGTGAAATCTATTTTAAAGTGTTCATAATAAAAGTGCAAAGCGATTACTATACAAAATGGCTATGCTCGCTGAACCCCGTCGCCGCAAAAAATACAATTTGTGTCCGCGCGGCAAAGCGCTCTACGAAGGTGATAACAAACAACAATTTTAACTAATTCCTCAAAATATTCAACACTTTTGTGGTTTGCAGATTCGGCACGTTTCGGCACTAAAATGCTGGAGAAAATGGGATGGTCAAAGGGCCAAGGCCTGGGCGCCAATTTGGATGGCTCGCAGGATTTTGTGCGCGTACGCTTCAAAAACGACGCCGAAGGTTTGGGCTACGAGAATCGCGATGATCAGTGGACGGAACACGAGGAGGGCTTTAATGGTCTGCTGAATAGCCTGAACGGCGGCAGTGCCGATGATGGCTCCAATACGAATGAGAACAGCGGCGATGCATCCGCTTCCGAGGAGGAAGCACGTCCCATGGGCTTCGGTTTCAAGGAGGTGACAGAGAAAAAGGTCAAGACCAAGACGCTGAAGGATAATATAAGTGGCATCTCGCTGGAGGAGACGTCCAAGTTCAGCAAAGCCCGTGTACACTACAAGAAGTTCACTCGCGGCAAAGATTTGTCACGATACAGCGAAAAGGATTTGGCCAACATATTTGGCAAAAAGGCTGCAGAAGATATTGATGTTCCTGTGCAGCCCGTTGTTCCAGAGCAGCAGCCAGCTGAGGAGGCAGAGGAGACAACTGTAGATTCCAACTTTGCTGGCGTACACACTGTGAGCACTGGGCTGTCAGTGAATGATTATTTTAGACAGAAAATGGAAGCCATGAAGAACAGATTGAACAATAACACTTTCGTTGCCGCTGAAGAATCATCGTCGGTCGAGCCGTCGAGTGAAGCTCAACAGGAAAAGAAGAAAAAGAAAGCCAAGCGTGCCAAGGAAGATGCCGATGAGCAGGAAGAAGTCATAATAGATTTTTCGTTAGTTGAGGAAGCTGCGCCTAAGCAAAAGAAAAAAAAGAAGTCGAAGCGTGTAGCTGAAGAAGAGGTTGAAGCTGAGTCAGAAGTAAAAACTGAGGAGAAGAAAGAGAAGAAGTCGAAGCGAGCTGTCGAAGAAGAGGCTGAAGCTGAGTCAGAAGTGAAAACTGAGGAGAAGAAAGAGAAGAAGTCGAAGCGAGCTGTCGAAGAGGAGCAGAAGAGTGAGTTAACTGACGAGAAACCTCCACAGAAAAAGAAATTTAAGCGTGCAGCTGAAGAGGGGGCTGAGCAGGAGCAGCTTGTAATAGAATCTACCCCAACCGAGGAATCAGTACCCAAGGAGAAAGAGAAGAAGAAAAAGAAAAATAAGTCCAAGAAGGCTGCCGAAGAGGAAGCCACAGTGGAGCAGCAACCTGAAGTGGAAGCTATGCCGTCCATTGAAGATGCTCCCAAGGAGAAGAAAAAGAAATCCAAGCGTGCAGCCGAAGCCGATGCTGTTGAGCTGGAGCAACCAGTGATGGAAGCCGAGGAGACAAGCCAGCCCAAGCGCAAAAAGAAAAAGAAGAATAAGGAAGAGGAGATCGAGGAAATAAAAGAAACACCCGTAGAGGAAGTTCAGTGTGTGGAGGAAACTAATGAGCAATCGAAGAAGAAAAAGAAGTCAAAGAAGCACGAAACCATTGACGTAAGTGCTGATGATTCTTCTAGTTCTGACGTAGATAATGAGTCTGACAACTACCTTAGTTACAAGCAATTAATCGAAAAGCGAGACTCATTCACTGTATGCACAATTTCTTCATTTTGCGCAGAAAAATTCTACGCCTTCGATATGAAGGCCTACAAGAACTCAACGATAGCACAAATACCGGGATACGATGTCGACGAAAACATAAAACTCAAAGTGGTTAATACAAAAAACGATAACCTTCGCATTATGAGTCTCTGGGAAGGCAGAACCAACAAATACACCGCCAAGGCCAAGGACAAAGACAAAGCGCATTTGAGAGCCGTAAAACGACGTAAGGTCTTCTCAGTGATTTAACGAATTACAATGGAACACACAAATTAAACACATGAACGTTATAATTCAACGGGATTTCTTAAAGGCGTAGCATAATGTTAGTGTTGTACATAGTTTACATTTTAACATGTAACAATATTATTATATTAATTTTAATTGTAATAAAACAGAAAACAGAACTATATGCGAAGAGATTTTAAATGTAATGAATCCTTTAATTGTGGTTGCGATGGATGGATGGATGGATTGAGGGGTGGGGGAGATGACTGAGGCTGAATCAACAGCTTCCTCCTCGTCTCTACTCTGTGTGCCGTATCTTCAGTCTTGTTCATAGAACCAAGAGGGACTTTGTTTTGGTCTTCAGCTTACAGGTGGTTAGCGTGTATTATGTCTTGACTTAAAACCTAAAAATATGTTGTATTTTCTGCATACGTTTGATTCCCATTGCATTGCCTTATTATATGCAAATTAATTAATTGTAGTGTAAGTGTAATGCGTATCCTATACAGTGCACAAATATCATCGTCGGTCATTCTTTAATTGCTATGCGCGGCTACTTGAACCCGACCTGTCGGCCAAACGACGCGATCGACGAAGTGGTCGGTTATCCAACGTTGAGCTGCGGCGTCGTTTCAGCGACGCCGGCGCCATATTTCTCTTGTAGTTGTTCAGATGCACGTGCGTGTCCCACTGTAAGTGCAGATTTGTTAGCGATACAAATTGAACATTGACTGCTTGCGAATGCTTACCGAGCTGGACACAATTTCTGAGCGCACTGGATGCCAGTCCAAATCACGTATGACATTCCGATGCCCCTCAATAGCCTCTCGAATTTTTCCCGTAAGCACGTCGTAAACTGTAACACACTTGTTTAAGATCAACTATAATGGAAATAATGCTTTCGTTACTCACTTATAATACGACCCGTAGCACATCCAGTGTAAATGAAACGTTGTCCAGTTTGCTCTGCAGGCGAGAACTTCGCACGCAGCAGAGTTTTGCTCACTCGATGGCCGCGATAAGTCATAATGCTGCTATCCCCCTCCAGCGCCTTGTGGGGATTATAAACTGCAAATGTACATAAGTTAATGATAATATAAAGAAAATGTAATAAAATTAGGAGTGTGCCGCAATCCTAGTCCGATTCAATGTCGTAAACTATGTGTAAAAATTGCAGCATTCTAGCTTTTTCCGTTGATTGTGCATTTGGTCAGTAAGTCAGTCAGTTAATCAGGACATAGCATTTTAAATGTTTGTTAATAATTGTGTCTTACATTCGCGTGGCACGCGATCCCAGCGATAATCCCATTTGGCTTTCGCATTCTGATACGAGCGCGATGAGGGACGATTGCGTGTACTGCTCGGCTGACGCATATCCCAGATCTTAATGCTTTGGTCCTTGGAATTGGATAGCACATGGTAGCCATCGTTACGCGAATCGATGTACGTGACGCCGTCATAGTGTCCAATAAATGATATCACGGACTTGGACAGGTTGCGCGCACGGAACGATGTACGCAGATCGTACACCTTGAGAAGGCCATCATCGCAGCCCGCGATGATCATGTTGGGATCCATGTTATTGACAAAACTAACAGCATTAACATCGATGTCAGGCACGCGATGAGTGCGCAAAATTTGTGTTGCACGTGTGGCAACATCACCGATTATCACCGTGGAGTTGTTACTACCACCAATTAGCTTATCGCCCGTGGGCGAAAAACGCAGCGAGAATATCGCCACACGACTGCTGGAATTCTCATTCACATCGATCCACTGGCAATCGTCGTCGGTGCCATTTACTGGCATAATGTAGACTGCAAAAAGAAAGTCGCGAGTGAACAATAGAATCAAATAGTGAGTGAAGAGGGAGACGAGCAATTTACATGAACGAGACCAGGTGGAGTAGGCAAAGTGTTGTCCGTTTGGGCTGAAATCAGCATCTGTGATGCTCCACTGTACGTCTCGTGCATTGATGCGATTGAGCAGGTGGTAGGTACCCTTGGTGCCATCATAGATACGCACATACCCATCTGCAAACACAAATTGCGCATTAACGAAAATGACATTCTCCAAAACTGGTAACAAAGATAATGACCTTGACAAGCAGTTAATAGTTTGCTGCCGCTCTGGTTGAACTTGGTCACGAACACTTTGGCGTCCAGGGACATCAGGCGCATTGCCTTCTGATTGGGTATATAGAAATTGGAGAGGAAGCGTTGCTGACTTGGCGAAAACGATGAATAGCCAGGCGCAGCAGTTCCATTTTCACGCTGTTGCAATGCGTTCAATAGATTCCAGCGATGTTCCCTTGATTTGTTCGCCAGACTGCTGCGTGCCTTAATTTCTTTGTACATGTCCGTTCTCTGTGCCATTATATCATCGGTGAGAAAGTGCAGCAAATGTTATCAGCAATTAAGTATTTCATGCTTACTTGAAATTTTTCCAGATTTGGTTTGTTTAGTATCACAGGCAGCTTGCTTGGGTGGTTATTAGAGGAACGGAATTGCACGTCCATGGCGTCGATAGTGAAATTGACTACATTGTAGTCAAAACCCTCTTCGGAAAAATCCCAGAGATCGTCGTCATCGCTTGGCAAGTCCAATGAATTACCCATTCTAATGTTAGCGCAACAATGAAATTATAGTTTTTGTTTTTTAATTGTCAGGCCCGTAGTTTGTTTGTAGATAATATTTCGACATGAGGTGGAGGTCGGTCGATACGCGTGCTTGTCAGTCAGCTGTCTATTTATCGATAACAACTGAAAAGTATTACTACGCAGCATTGTATTTTACAATATGATTAGTATATACTTTGCTGGTATTAAATGCTTGACGAGTATTTTCGGTATATCCTCAAATTCAAACTGCTGCTGGGTTTTCATTTGTTAGTAATTATTTACATATGTATATTAGATTAAGTTAGGTGAACAACACAAAAACGGGCTTTAGCTTTTCAAAACAACTGGAAAACAAAAAGTTGCTCAGCCGTTGAGTCATTTGAAGTGTTAGTTGGTATTTTTGTTTAGCAATAATTTTCTGTTAGTTAACAGGCCCCCTCTTAACATGACTGAATTCAACTCAAAGCTTGACTTCTGTCTGGCTCAAAGCTCTCGAGAGTCAGTCTCAAAGCGATCGTCGAGTTAACAGCGTGTATCGCGGTCGGTTTTATTTTGCTTTTGCACTTGTTTGTGTATATGTGTGTGTTTGGTAATGAATTTTGTTACATTCCCGTTTATGTTTCGTATTTGTGTTAGTATCCAGTTGAAGTGTTTGCTTGCACACACCAAAAATATGACAAAAATGCCAAAAATGTTATAAAACATAAAGAATCTGCGTTGAGTTTTAGAGCCAAAGCCAAACTTTTGTGTGTGCTCACTGAACTGAATGTGCGTGTGTGTTTGTGTGTTAGTGTGTCCATATGTGTGATTTAGTGGCGAGTTTTGTTGCTATACCAGCTTATGCTTATGCTTTCTACAAGTGTGTGTGTGTGCGTGCATGTGTATTGAGTGTGTGTGATCTATGTATGTGTGTGAAATTTATCATAAATACTTTTGCACAACGCGCGCCCCTCAAACGCATGAGAAGAAAGTTGTTTAGCTGCGTAGAAAACATCACACACACACACACAAACAAACACGGACAGCACATAAAACAAAAAAAAAAAACCGAGCGGCAAGAACAAGAAGAGAGAACAATTGAAACTACTAAAACACAAAGTAAAAAGAATAAGTATGTCAAACCGCTGGGAGTCTGGGGAGCCGAGAGAGCAAAGGGCCCAAAGTGCATAACAAACTAAAACTACAACTTCAACTAA
This sequence comes from Drosophila immigrans, assembly GCA_963583835.1. Lineage (NCBI taxonomy): Eukaryota > Metazoa > Arthropoda > Insecta > Diptera > Drosophilidae > Drosophila > Drosophila immigrans. The sequence goes on from OY757141.1 coordinate 27,900,193, forward strand.
GGCTGTAACTGAAAAAAAGGCAGCTTTCCAGTCATGCACTTGCATATATCGCGTGTGTATAATCAAGGCAAAAATAATAATAATAATACACAAAAACAGAAAAAACAGACGAGAAACAATTTACAAAAACTGGAGCGCACACAAAAAGTGAAAGATTGCAAGCATGCGAGAGCGAGAGCGAGAGAGATAGACAAGGAGCACATAGATGCAAGCAAGTGTATTGGTTGGAGGGAGGAAGGGAGGGCAGAGAGCAGAGCGCAGGGTCAACCACTAGCACTAGACAAGACACCTGCAGCTGCTGCTCTCGTTGCCATTGTTATTGTTATTGTGATTGTTGTGCTTTTCGGTTTCCTTTTGTGCGGTGGTTTGTTGTGTGTTTGTTTATTTGCCAGTTTTTTGACAGTTCTCCCACTCTGAAAGGCAGCGCATTGTTGTTGCACATTTCGTCAATTAGCAGCCTGAATTTAGCACACTTGCAATTAACAGAAAAAGTACTTAGAAGTCGCATTTGTTTAAACTATTAACGAGACATGCGCCCACTTTCCTCATTCCTCATTGCTATTTGCGTATTTCATTTGCCCCAAGTAGAAGTGGAAAAGATTCCGATCGCAAGCCGCAGTTATTGTTGTCTTTGTAGTTTGTAGCTTTTAATGCTATTCATTTCGTTTCGTAAGCGCGCAATTTGAATGTGTTTATTTTTGTATTTTCGTTTTTATCTTGTATCTGCTTATTGCCTCTACCTCTACCTTGCAGCGAGCCGAAAGTGACGCAATCATTTGCATTTTGTTTAAATAACTATGATTGTTTCATTAGTAATGAGTGGAAACCAGTTATAGATAAAACACAACAACAACAAAACAAAAACACGACATGTTTCTTATACACACTACATTCATTTATTGTTTTTGTCAAACCCCCCTCGCTGCCTGCTGTGGTAATTATGCCAATACAGGCTCATTAACTTGTTGTGGCTGCATTGCTGCGTTTACCGTTATTATCGATTGCCATTGTTATCGCGTTTTTTTCTTCATGTGACTCGCAGCGAAGCGCCAAACAAAAGACTTAGGCAACGAACTTGCCATCAAATTGATTGATAAAAAAAATCAACGCTCTTTATGCAAATGCAACGCGCTCTTTTATTAATCTATTTAAATGTTTTGATTGAGCCACTTTCGATTCCTTTATGTTTCGGCCCCAAAACTGATTTCTTGATAGAAAAAGCCGAAAGTGTTTGACATTTCGACTGTGAAATCATCACAAAACAATGAATACAAATTGCCCAAAAACGAGTCTAATCATAATTGTCGGCAATTTGATGAAAATGCTAAGGATTTGCGTAACACATAAACGTGAAACAACTTAAGCGCATGTAAAGTGGCCTTCAACGTCTGGCAAGCGTTTAAACGAGTTTTTTTCTTAATTTCCTGTAACAATTTATCACAGTTTGTCTAATAAGAAATTCAAATTTTTCCATGTGAACTTGAAAACCGTATATATTCCGCATAGAAATGTAATTAAAGTGTTTAGTCACGTTGATTAATTAGTAACAAGATGTGCTGCATGGGAAATTCACCGAAAAAAAACATTATGAAACTACAAAAGTGGCCTTGTAATTTGCTGGCAGCATTTTTCCGCATACACATTATTCAAATGCATTCAGTTGGAAAAGCTGAGTGATACATGAGACAACTTTTATGCTTGGCATGTGCGAAATTCAACGCCGACAAAGCATATAAAAACCGTTCCCCCCTCCGCTCGTCGAAGTTCTTTCTAAACGGCAACGCGATAGCGATAGGAATATGAATAGGAAGAGTGCCCGAAGCGCTTCTTAGTCACACTACGCTGACCATGGCTAGCACGGCTCCAAGTACGTGATGTAAGCCTCTTGAGGCGTTTTGTCACTGCCGCCCAGCTGGCAGACGATTTGTCTCTTAAAGTGTGTGTTCGAGCACTTGTCATTACAATTATCATTACACGCTAATTATGTCAAAATCGGCATCTAATTAGACCATTCAATCACTCCTATTTCGATAATGATCGCATCACAGATCTGGCATTTGTTGTTGCTGCTCCTCGTGGGCGTTTCATTCATGGCGCGCATACGTGATTGTCAATTGATTTTGTGTGGGCTTTCTAGCGGCGCCAAATCAATTCACTTAGCTGGGCCTATCAAGCGATTTATGGACAGCCCATTGACAGAACTTACTTACAGCTCAGAGCTCAGAGCTCAGAGCTGTGATGATTGGCTCTGTGGAATGTGTGGAAAGCCTTTTAGACTGCGAATCAATTTGGGGGTGGGGGAAATAGCCATATTCATTGAATGGCCAATAAATCAGACAAGAAATACAGGTATTCGACGGCTGAACAATGTACAGATTAAAAGCTGCTCTGCGCTCAAGTTAATTTTAGCTCATTCTAAGCAGCTTAAAGTTGCCAGCTCATTTAAATCATTTTCTAATTTTGGAAAAATTGTAAATTGTATTATTGGTGGTGAGTGTAAATTGAAATGCACAATTTCCGTGCCGCCGCCGCCGCCGTCGTTGCATTTTGTAACGCTCGATCGAGAGCGAAACCTCAAAGCGGAACTTCAACATAATTTACAGCCAATCAAAATAATTTGGTGTTACAAAACGTTGGCTGCATTTACATTTCCATGCAGCAGAGCTGCCGCGTTGCATGCAGCTGCGGCCAGCAACCTTCAATGAGCTTAGATGCGGCAATAGTTGGCGCTAATCATAAAACCACCTCTCGCTTCCCCCTCTGCACTCGGTTGTGTGGCATGACAATTGCTTAACGTTCATTAAACTTGAAAGAAAAGAAAGCAAAGCTGTCTGAGCCGCATTTGTTTTAATTTTGGCCAAGTGCAGCAAGTGCAACTACAACAATCAATTAATATAGTATTACATGTGTGTGTGTGTGTGCTTTATGGTTTCCATCTCTGATTTAATTGTGGAAAATGCGCAAAAAGCAGCCGCAGCAACAGCAACAGCAACAACAATCGCTGCAATTAATCAAATGGAAATGGCAAAAATTCAATGGCGACGGCCTCCTTCTGGCAAACGCTGCAGCGTTGGTGCCAGGCGCGATTTGCTTTGCCATTTGCAGTCGCGTCGTGCAGCAGTTGGTTGCAACAACAAGTTCAATTGTTGCACGTTTGCGGCAAGTTGTTGCGGCGAGGTCAATGGCAATGCCGTCGTCGGTGGCAAACATTGTCGATGGCATCACCCACACAGACAGAGACAGAGAGAGACAGAGATGCTGAGACAGACCCTTCACATTAGTCAGCTCAGATTTTTGGTGGGATGCTGCTGCCCATTTACGACCTGGTGTCTGTGTCCACTTGATTAAAATTCATTAATTATATTTTCACAGTCAACTTCGGTGGCTTCAGCAGCGATTTCGGCTTCAGCTTCGGCTTCGGCTCGGAACAAAAATGAAAGTTTTTGGCCGCCGCCGACGCCAAAAAAATGAAGCAACTTTTGGCTTTGGTTTTTGGCTTTGACTTTGACTTGGGCTTTGTCGTTGGTTTTGGCCACTTTTGGTATTGGCTGTATCGGTATCGTGATGTGATCTGCTGTCATTGTTGCTGCCATTGCTGTGGCCAGCTATTGATATGACCAATTTGAGTGTGTGCGGGTAAGGCATATTAAAAGGAAATTCAAATGCCCACACAGACACAGACGAGAGCGATCGCGACTTTTGCAGATGCTTCTTAAACTATGCGTTTATTTTATTTCATTTTATTTATATTTATTTTTGTCGTCTTTTTTCAGCTACAGCCATAGCAGCTGATGTGGAACATGGCGCACAATTTGGCTGGCCAATAAATTAAGCATTGGTGGTGTGTGTGGTTTTTTTGTTGTTGTTGTCGGTTTTGTCGGTGTTCAACTGAAAGTGTCACGACAGCAGCAGCTGAAACGAGTAGAACCCGATAAACGTGCCGCACCAGAAAATCGGCAGACAATTGAACAGAATATAAATTGCAAGTGAAATTAGAAAGAAAAGTGAAAAACAACAACACACACACACACAGAGATAAGCCGCAATAACCGGAAATCAGTAAAAGCAGCAGCTGACGACGACGTCGACGACGACGACAACTGGAGTTTTGCAATGTATCGTCCAAATTTCTACGAGTCCACTTGCCTGCGCTGCAGCGAGACCGTCTATCAGGTGGATCGCGTGGGGCCGCTCAAGGATTTCACATTCTTCCATTCCGGTTGCTTCAAGTGCGTCCATTGCGGCACCAAGCTGACGCTCAAGACATATTTCAACAATCAACACAAGCAGGACGACAAAGAGGTGAGCGAGAGCGAGCGAGAGAGAAAGAGAGAGACGTGGATGACTTAGGCGACAAACGTGCCACAACAAAAACATATTTGCACAGCTGCCGTTTTGCATACGCGAGTATGCATAATATTAAATAACTTTTTGTTATTGCACTTAGCGAATGTGTGTCACTGCGGTCTGTCTATATGTATATATATATAGCAGATATATGGCTAAAGGCGGCCACCTGCAGTGAGTAGGTGATGTGTGTTGCAAACAGCATTGAGTTGTCGCTGTTGCGGCTGCCACAGGGCCAACAAAAAAACCATATTACTGTCACAAGTTCATAAAGCAGACGGCTTAAACAATTTGACTTATGGCAATACCATACAAATTGGCTAAAACAAGCTACGATATTTCTTTAATTAACATCCGAATACGACGTTAGTTTTATTTGACTGTTTTCCTTTTGGCCAACACGTTTTCTATACTTGTTCTCATCTCGCAGCGAGCCACATTGATGTGAAATTTATTCATGAAATCGATTCACGTTCATCTTGTCAATTATATATTTAATAGTAGACGATCTCATCGAGGAATTAATACTTATGCAATCAGCAATCGAATCGCATTCGTATTCGGATTTAATTCATGCAATTTATATCTAGAACTTATAACATTTGACTGGTTTTTTCTAAACTCATGTAGTGATAATAATACTATGCTAATGTATTATAGATTCCTTAGCTAGCCATATATATGTCACACGTATTTAAAAGCAGACGATCTATTAAAGGAATTCGCATTGAATTCGAACTGAATTTCAATCAATGTATTATTTAATTCAAGATCGAAATTTGCATTATTTGCTGCAGTTATTTAATCTACAGCTAAGCAAACATAGTCATAAAATGTTTTAATAATATTTCGTATTTTTCGATTATTTCAAACCATACCTAAATTGTTTGGTTGGTCTATATAACATCAGTAGTTTCGTTAATAATTGCCAAGTAATCGGCAGTAATCTATTAGTTTTCCATATTTTCCTACGTAACCGCTGCAATCGTAAAGATTACCCAACAATCTGGCTAATAAACCCTTTCCCAAATCTAATCTTGCTTTACAGATCTGCCTCAATCTGTAGTCTAATTGCAAGCGAGCTGAGTCTGTGTTGCAGACGCACGCAGTTTCATCATGATAATCGTTTTTAAATGCCTTTTTACTGGCCACATTCCCTGTGGAATGTTTTTGCTTTCTTCTCGTCTTTTGTTCAAATTACCATTTTGTTGTGTACTTACGCGTTGCTTTTGATCTGTATCTGTATCTACGATTTGATGTGCTCAGCCCTCGTGTCTTTCGTTTCGCTTCCATTGCAGGTCTATTGCAGTTCACATGTACCAAAGAGCGGACCCGGGCATCTTGACCAGACAGCCGTGGGCATCAGACAGGCCTTGAATGCGCCGCGTACCAACAAATTTGTGAACGAGCAGATACGCGGCACACGCACCGAAATCGATGGTGAGCTTGAGCCCTTCCATTTCAGATTCAATCGATTCAACGATACAACGACTAACAATGATAACAATCAATTGACTGCAGGTGTCCTGAGCTCGCGCCAATCAACGCCCAATGGATACGGCGGACGTGAGGTGAGCTCGCCATCCCAAAACGATTCCGACTACAAATACGGACGCTTCGATGCGAGCGCTTTGCATATTGCGCACGCTCTCAAACAGACCGAGATACAAAAGGCCTACAACAAGGCGCGCGAGAAGCCAATTGATTTCTACCTGGTGAGTCCGCAATCTATCACACTGTTCTCCCTCTCTCTCTCTCTGTGCATCAATTCTAATTCTAATCGGGCTGGCAAGTGGCCGCAAATTAAGAAATTATTTAGTGCAGAACATCTAATGAAATTTAACTGCGCGCGCGCTCGTTGCTCGTTGCTGGTCAGCAATCATTGCCTCAGACGTTTATAGCGGGTTGGCAACACACACACACACACAGACAAAACGGTTGTGCAATGCTCTGTCAGTTTGCCCGTTGCCATCTACGTTTGTTATGTCCGCCTCAAGTTGAGGCGCGTAGCAAGTGAAGTTAAGTCGAGCCGAGTGGAGTTCAGTTCAGTTAGGCGGAGAAGGATGGGGGGGAGTGTATTTAATTAATGCAATCGCAGGCAAACTCATGATTATGTAGGCTAGTGTGCTATTTGCACTTGTTCGCTCAAGTTTGTTGCCTAAGTCTTTTGTTTTGTCCAGCCATTTCAATCAAGTTGTTAGTAGAATCGTGCTTTACAGTATTTGCATTAAATATTCAACTCTATATCAGCAATATTTTTGTTTGATTGCCACTTCCATTTAACTTGTTTTCTTTCTGTTATCGCTGCATCTCGATCGTTTCACAGCCAGTTGGGGGAAATCAGATGAAACCCGGATGCAGGGTATCTGCGCGTTGAGCAGTCAACTCATTTATTACTTGGCAACTTTTATGTGTTATCTTAACTGCTGTTTGAGTTTTAATGGCGAGGAGTGTGGGCCACTTTAGATGGCTAACAGGGGGCGTCTGACAGCTGGAGATGAGATGTGGACGGCCGCTTATTCCGGGTAATGTGCAACGAACAGTGGTCAAGTTTGTGTTGTTTGTGTGGCGCCTCGATTACAATTTATTGCAATGTGCAACATTTATCGGCAAGTGCATGCGTCGGCTAACGGCAGAGCTGATATCATTGGCGTCGGCTTTGGCGCATGACTTGCCGCTTGCCACTTGCCACTTGACGCTGCAAATCTGGCAAATCTGCATGACGGTGAAAGCATTATAATCGCATTTTACGTAAAAGCAACAAAAAAAATACTGATTTCAAAAACGAAATTAAAATCGCACAAGTTTTTTTTCGGCTTCTTTTTCCAGTTGTTGGTGATCTGTGTGGTTGGTGTTGTTGCTGCCACAGTGCCACCAAAAAGCATTTCTTTCACTTTTGAGAATGCCACACGCGAGTGATCAGCAGCAGCAGCAGCAACAACAGAGGGGGCAACAAAAACAACTAAACAGCGGCAAGCGCACACATATTATTGCAACGCTCAATTTAACAAATTTTGAACAGGTGTTTGATGGCTTTGTTGTTGCCACACCGCAAAAGCCGCAACATCGCCGTCCCGTCGTCTCGTCGTCTAATAGAAAATATGTGAAAAATTGCATGCATGCAATCATTAAAAATTTTGCATGTTTTACAACTGCCACGCACACTCACTTACACACACTTGCACACACACTCGCACACCCACCACCAACAAACTGAAAACCGAAAACAGAAAATAAGTGGAGTTCAGCTGAAGCAGGTTTAACGCACCGTGCACACTATTTTGGCCAGCACTGTGCTGTGTCCCGTCTAACGTCTAAGCTGCCAGCATAGATTTCCATATACGGACATCTGCGCTGCGCTGCGTCGCCGTCACTTGTTTTTCCGGCTGCACTGCAGCGACGTCGACGTCAACGCCAACGGCAGCCGTTTGCTAAATCTAAATTATGCGCACCAGAGTGAAAGTAACGACATCGTCGCAGCAGCAGCAGCAGCAACAGCATTTGCTTCATCATTCAACTGACAGCCGCAGCAGCGCAGTCGACGTCGACACTCATTCTTTTGCTGCTCTCTTTCACGCTTTAACAGCCACTCCCTCCCACTCCCACTCCCACTCGCACTCGCACTCTCTCTGTCTGCCTGTCTGTCTGTCTCCCTTTGGCAGCCCTTATGCAATGTGCACGCGTGTAACTGTTATTGTTATTGTTATTATGCTGCGACTGCTCTCACAAACATTTCCTCGTGCTTAAGCTTTTGCTTTGAGCTTTTTGCGCATTTTTGTCAGACGCAGCAAACGGCCAATTTACAATTGATGTCTGTCTGTCTGTGTGTGTGTGTGTGTGTGTGTTTGTGTGCAACTTTTGTAACTTATGCAATAATTAATTTCGACGCTTTTGGACTTTCGTTTTCAGTTTGGTTTTGCTTTTTGTGATTGCTGCCCGTTGCTACTACTCGTTGTTGTTGCTTTCATTCTTGCGGCTGCTTTGTCACTGTGGGCGTAATAACTGTTGTTGCTCTCAATATTTCTTTTTTGGCTCTGGTCTCACTAAGCCGCTCACGCAATTTCGACTGTCCATTGTCAACGGGGCTATGAACCATTTAGCTGTTGTTGTTGTTGTTTTTGTTGTTGCTACCGCTTTGGCTGCCGCTGCTTATTACTCTTTTTTTTTTGTTTTTATAGTTATTGTTTTGAACTTGACATTGAATTTGGGTTTTAATTGCATATTGTTATTGCTTTTGCCATTGTTTACATACTGTGTGTGTGTGTGTGTGTATGGCGCTAAATGCTGTGAAATTCCCATGCGGAAGCATTAATTAAAGCGTAGCTAAAGCTAATTTGTTTAATACCGTATTATTTGCCAGACAAAACATATGGCCAAGGAAATGGAGTGCAACATGCAACGCGCAACTGCAGCTCTGTAATTATGAAAACCAACAGCATAATTCATAATTGATATGAATGTTGTACGAAACGAGCTACAATCAATTGTGCGCGCAAGCGATACAAAACTCATGCATTGCAAATGTACTTTACTTTAATTGCTCGCCGAATGCGTCAGAAGTTTCACATACTTTCAAACTTATGTCACCCTTATTCCATTGTCAACCCTCGCTGCGGTTTCAGCTGCTTTTCGGTTCAAAAGCTGCAGCTGACGTTTGTCAACTTTGCATATTTCAAATACACTTTCATTCAAGTCGTTAGCTGACCACGAGCCACAACAAGCTTAAGCTTAAGAAGCTTAATTTGAATTCATCAAAATTGCAAATATCTCTTTATCTTGCATTTCTCGAAAATAATTAATTTTTTTTTAAAACGTTTTTTTTATCAATAATCCACATGACAAATGCCAGCTTTTGGATTTCTTAAAATTAATTTATGTTTATTGCATTTTTTTGAAGTCTTCACTATTATGCGTATACTTAATATTTTTTATTTAATCTAACTAAAACTCAGCTGTTAATATCTTTCACATTATTGTTGATATCACATATAAAAATAAAATTCTTTCGATTTTCAATTATCTAAAAAATGGATAATTCATAAAATTTGCATAGTTTTAGGTGACATTTTTGTGACCAAGCAAAAAGTAACTCATAAATATTTAATCTCGCTTTTAATTTGATGTATTTATTTATTTAATTTTAAGTGACATTTTTGGCAATGCAAAAGTGATGAAAAATGAATTTGTTTTTTAATATGTTTCTAAGTATTAATCCGCGTATACTTAATATTTTTATTTGAATGGGCTGTTGACATAATGAGGGATAATGTGTAGAATTTTTATTACCGTTCATCGTAAATGACGAGCAATTCAAAAGTCATGAGTTTTATTTTTTTAATTTAATCCACGTCAAAACTAATATGCCTATCTTTATTTTTATACGCTTAAAATGTAATCATCTGGCGTATACTTAATATTTTGAATTCAATCTGCTGTTGATATCAATCATATTATTGCTAATATGGCAGATCAGTGTCAAATTCTATCGCTTGTCAGAAATAATGATGGATAATTCGCAGAATTACCACTACCGTTAATCGTAGGTGAAGTAGGTGAAATTTCTCTCTCTCGCAGCTGGTCTAAAAATCACGAGTCGATTGCGGCTGCAGTTGCAGCATTGATCGGAAGGTGCACGCAATGCGTGACCAGTGGGCGGGGCGGGGCAGGGGCGGGGAGGGGGCGTTGCGGGTGGCATGTATCGCTTGGACTCTGCTGCAGCTGTGGCTGTGGCAGTGGCAGCTAATGTCAGATATTTTGCCAAGCGTCGCAGCTGAAGCGTGGCATTATAATTAGCCAAGTTAACAAGCCAAGCATTGCAAAAGCCACAGCGAAAATCCAACTGCAACTGCAGCATACAGCATAAGATGCGGCCACAACCACAAACAAAGATACAGCTACAATTCATTGGACGCTTTCTCTGGTCCGTTTGCCACAATTAAAGCAATGTCTTCTTGCCACTCTTTCACAGGCTCGCGAGGAGCAGGCGCACCTGGAGATGAAGCATCGCAAGGAGGAGGACGATCTGTATAGGAAATTTGCGCGAAAGCGCGAAGAGGAGGATCGCAAGATACAGAACGAGTTCCAGGACGAATGGGAGCGCGAGCTGCAGCGGCTGACGCACAAGTTCGAGAAGGAGCTGGCCACGTCGCGTCGCAATCGCGACGAGGCCAACATCCTGACGCTGCGCCACGAGCAGCAGAAGGAGGACCTGGAGAAGAACATGACGTTGCGGCGCAGCAAGAAGAAGGAGAGCATCACACGCAAAATGCTGGAGCACGAACGCTACGAGACCGCCGCCCTGGTCGATCGTCAGTCCAGCGAAATGCTGGAGCTGATCAGCGCCCGCCGTTCCGAGTACATGCAGAGCGAGAGCATCTTCCTCGACGACGAGTTCAGCGAGGGTGCCGTGCCCATCGAGTATCCGTTGAACGCGCCCGTGCCGGCGCCGCCAGCTGTCAGCAAATTTCAAATCTACACGGATCCCATTGAGTTCGAGGACGTGGATCGCATTGCCATCTCGGTGGCGCAGGAGGATCAGAAAACCTTCACAGATCTGGTGCGCCAACTTGTCGGTCGCTGCACCACCGACATCGAGAAGGCGCGCACGATTTTCCGCTGGATCACGGTCAAGAATCTGAATGCCATGCACTTCGACGACGACCTCAGAGGCGACACGCCCATGGGACTGCTGCGCGGCATCAAGTACGGCACCGAGAGCTACCACGTGCTGTTCAAGCGCCTCTGCAGCTACGCCGGCCTGCACTGCGTCGTCATCAAGGGCTACTCCAAGAGCGCTGGCTACCAGCCGGGCGTCAAGTTTCAGGACTCGCGTTTCCGCAACTCCTGGAACGCCGTCTACGTGGCTGGCGCCTGGCGCTTTGTCCAGTGCAACTGGGGCGCCCGTCATCTGGTCAACGCCAAGGAGGCGCCCAAGCAAGGACGCGGCAAGAACGACAGCTTGCGGTAAGTAACGCAGATCAATTATAACCGATAGTAAATGGGTGGAAAGGGGTTTAAGTGACTAGGAAAATATTAAGTTACAGATTAATGAAAGCATCCACGAACTTTATGAGAATAATATATGCATAGTTATATTATTGGTTTAGTAGTTTATAGCCATGTCTGACTGACTGACTTCTGATTTCTAAACAAAAAAAATGTATTATTATCATATAATGATTTTTATTTATTTTGTTGCCCAAAGTTAATGATTATTGGTTGAGCAGAAAAATAGTGATTTTTCGATGAAAAAGTAAAATTATAAATCTACTAATAGTGGTGAAAATGCATAAATTTACTTTAAATAGCTAAAGTGAATATATGTGCCCAAATCAAAGTTTGTAGAAGAATTTGATAAGGTTGCAATACGTCCTGCAAATCTCGAAAATATTTTCCTTACCAGGGATCAAAATTTTTTTAATTCAGCGATGGCGGAGGTCCAAGGGTTAGAGAGTTAGGCACAATTATATTATTAATTTATGTTAAATATTTCTGTTAAATGATAAAATTGCATTCTATCAACAACTGGTTGCTGTGGAAGACTGCACAATTGAGAACCCAATATATCGTAGTCAATTGCAGTCTGTTAACCAATTCTAATATTGGTTTACAATCTTGTAGGTACGAGTACGATGATCATTACTTTCTCACCGATCCGCGGGAGTTCATCTACGAGTTCTATCCGCTGCAGGAGGAATGGCAGCTGCTGAAGCGTCCCATCACGCTGCGCGAATTCGAGAACCTGCCGTTTGTGCGCTCGCTCTTCTTCCGCTACGGACTGCACTTCGCCGACGAGGGCTACGGGGCGGTGGTGTTCACGGATGACACGGGCGCGGCCACAGTGCGCATCGCCATGCCGACGGACATGCAGAGCTGTCTGATCTTTCACTACAACCTCAAGTTCTACGACAGCGACGAGGAGCTCTCCTACGATGGTGTATCGCTCAAGCGGTTCGTGATGCAGTCCGTCATTGGCAACATTGTGGCCTTCCGGGTGCATGCACCGTGCTCGGGCGCCTTCCTGCTCGACATTTTCGCCAATGCAGTGACGCCCCAGGAGTATCTGACCGGCGAGCCCATGAAATTCAAGTCTGTGTGCAAGTTCAAGGTGTGTAAGACATAGGTGCATGCAAAGCCAGTTCTTATTGGTTTGTGTTATTTGCAGATCTGCTGCGAGGAGCTGCAGACGGTGATGGTGCCGCTGCCGGATTGCGCCAGCGGTGAATGGGGTCCCACCAAGGCCACGCGTCTCTTCGGACTCATTCCCATCACACACCAGGTAATTAGTTGAATCGATTAACGACGAGAGTCATCTGATCTCCCTTCTGATATTTTAGGACCCGCTCATCTTCGCCGGTCGCAGCTTGGATCTGCAGTTCCGCATGTCACGGCCGCTGACAGACTTCATGGCAACGCTGCACAAGAACGGCATCGAGGAGAAAAAGCTGGCCAAGTATGTGACACACAGCACACTCGACGACATTGTCACGTTCATCATCAAGTGAGTTCCACTCGCCGATTGTCGATTGCACCTAATTTGTAATTATCCATCTCTGCAGCTTCCCGGAAGAGGGTCAGTATGGCCTCGATATCTACACACGTGAGCTGGGCGCGCCGCAGCATCAGCACAATCATCACAACAACAACAACAATAACAACTCCTCCTCATCGTCCGGCGAGAAGCATTTGCTGACCCACTGCTGTAAATATTTAATCAACTCGTCCAAGCGCAATTGAAGTGCAACAACATCTTTCAACCAACAACAACAACAACAAATGCAATATTAATGATTAGTTAGTCAACTAAGTAATAGCTACTAAAGCGCATCCGTAGTAGTTTCCGCTGTACAGGTGCTAAAATGGGGGAATCACTTCCACATCAATCATGCTCAATCAATCATTTGTTAAACCACATTTCAGGCTTCAATCATTCCTTATACGCATTTTGTGTATAAGCTAAGCAGCATAACCAATATTAACAAATTGGCAAATTGAAACGAAAAAATTAAAACAAGAAAAAACAATGTAAATACTCTAGACTCTAATCATTAGTCCTTAATTTTGCCTAGTAATACCTGAATGATCCAATTCTTATATACGTGTTGTACTTATTATCAATTAATATTAATGTCTAATAATTTATTATGAATGAATGAGACAGAGATGTCTTGTCTTTAATACACAAGTTTATTTTATTATTCAAATATTGATATCGGAAATTGAATCAACGCTTCACTCTGTTGCAACAATGGCAATCATCACACCCTGTAATTAAACACTATGATAATGTGAAATCAATATTAAACTTATGTATTTTTGGCATACTAAAACGTGTATTTGTATTTGTACCAAGCACGTTTGCTTGATTTATCCTTGAGCTCATTCTCAAAAAAGTAAAAATAATGTTATTCTGAAAACCTTTCCCATTCAACCGAAACTTTTTCCCCCGACCAGCAGGGGAATACAATGCTGAAGCCGTGAGCTTCTTCTAAAAAAATTGCAGTTACTCTGAAGGATCTACATATCCTTCGACTGGGACAACTGAAATAAGAAAAAAGGTTTTCATATTGTATGGCACACTTAACCGCATTTATTTCACAACTAGGAATGGAGTCACAGATCGAGGAACGTACAGGGACATAGTTTAGATTCCAATGGAATGCTAATAATTCTGTCCAACCTTTTTGCCACTCTTGCGAATGACGGGACGAGAATGTTTATTTGCTCGCTCAGGAGTTTCTCTTGAGGACTTCTGCTGGTCGTCGTCAACTTGCTGCAGTCCCTTAACAGGAATTCTGCCCATGCGATAGAAGATTGTATGCCCGTTGCTCGCGATCTCAGCTGCACTCGCATCGTCTATGGTGAACATAAATTTAACATCACCATCTTCGATATCCGCACGACCGACGAAAGACCATAAATCGACGTTTAGCGTGTTCTGCGACTTGATCAATTGAAGCAGAAACTCGGTGGATTTGCCAGCGCTACGCTTCAGGTGAAGAGTAATGAAATTCTCCTTCTTTTCATCCAGTTTGGTTTCCACCGGATGACCGTGATAGGCGGGCAACTGGCATCCGGTTCTCATTAGCCAATCTGCAGAAAACTTGTCGAAGCACTCGACTTCCAAGTAGCCGGTTTTGAATGCTACCGATGTGAAACGCAACGGAACTCCCAGACTTGAGGACGCCACCTCAATTGTGATTGCCTCCTCCAGATCCAGTTCTTCCTGGTGGGTTAGCTTCTCCGCTGGATATCCCAGCGGCATAAGGCTGATCTTTATGCGCTCCTCATGCACTTGAGGTCTTTTCGATGGACCAGGACCCTCTTCATCGTCCAACGATGGCTTGCGCCTTTTCAGCTCAGGACTACGTCTATTCAACGTAGGACTTGGTCTATTGAGCTCTCGATTTGGACTTTCGGCGGCAGTACTGGGTCGATGCATCCCGGATCTTGGTTTCCCAAGCTGATGTCCTAGGTCGGGCCTGTAATTAGCTGCCGGCTGCTTTGGTTCTTTTGCCATGAGATATGCTTCTTCTTTTGGGAAACCTTGCCTAAGATAGCGCAAATACCACTTGGCACGGGAGCCACAGAGGTTTCTCTTGTTGGTATCCAGTTTGCCATCAGACGCACCCAGCTGAGGCACTTCGTTTGGTTTGCTTATGCGATCTGGCCTCGAATCTGGTTCCCATCTACTTTTCAAGCCGCTTTGCTCCGGCCTGACCGTTGGACGTCTGCTGACACCAGGAGGTTCTCGAGAGCGACGTGAATACTCTTCTTCCCTGTCCCGCCAAGAACTACTCCGTGGTGACATGCGTCCCAGGTCACGTGCCGGGCTGCGACTGCGAGGTCTTGTCGCTGTGAACTGCGGACTGTTGTTAGCGCGTCTCCTGAAAATGGACGACTCTCTTACTGGACTGGGATTGTACTCTGGTGGTCTCTCAAAGAATCCTTGCCCTTCTGCCGGACTGTTGTCGTATGGTCTACGATCTGAATGTCCTGTCCTGTCTAGAATGTCGTTGTCCGGAGGACAAAATACTGCTCCTCTGGGTTTGTTCATTGCTTGAAACCTATCGCAGTCGATTCCCAGTAGCGGCATTGGTGGAGGCCTCTCCATGCGCTGCCCACTCCCAAAATCATCGAGCATTCGGCGCGACGAATTGGAGCGCGTGGGTCTGTCTGGAATGTTGTTGCCCGGAGGAGAGAATGCTGGTCCTCTTGCTTGAAACCCATCGCTGTCGACTCCAAGCAGTGGCTTTGGTGAATGTCTCTCCATCTGCATCCTCTGTCTAGTCTCCGGTTCATCGAGCATTCGACGCGATGAATTCAAGCGTTCGGGCCTATCTGGAATGTTCTTGCCCATAGGAGAGAATGCTCGTCCTCTTGGTTTGTTCATTGCTTGGAACCTATCGCAGTCGATTGCAAGCAGCGGCTTTGGTGCATGTCTCTCCACCTCCATCCTCTGTCTAGGCTCCAGATCATCGAGCATTCGCCGCGATGAATTGGAGCGTGTTGGCCTATCTGGAACGTTGTTGCTCGGAGGAGAGAATGCCGACCGTCTGGTTTCATTCTGATTGCGAGCCCGCTGTTGGTTTTGCGGGAAATGCGGCTTTGGTGGATGCCTCTCCATGCGCTGGCCAGGCACAAAATCATCGGGCATTTGCCGCGACGAATTAAAGTGTGCTGGCCTAGCTTCAGAGGAGGTTTTGTTGCGAAAGTTTGTTCGGTTGTGTGTTTGATTGTTGGTTTGGTTTTGGTATTGGTTTCTTGAATTCATGTTTGCTAGTGATTCCCACGAGTGGCGGAGAAGTACAGAAGTCCGCCCGGGCAGAGATCCGCAGTGCCCGGGTAAGGCTGCAATGGAACAGGCGGTCGCCACTTGCCTGAGCTCGCCGTTAGCGACTGAACTATTTGTTGATCCGGGCTTTCAGCCTGGCCGACTCTCGGCACGGCACGAATCACACGTTAGTCCAGCCCGGAGTGAGATGGGCTAGGAAGGAAAGGGTGTGGGGATTGTGTGGGACTATGCTTTTGCAGGCGGCCCCACAAACGCCTGGTCGATAAAAACGGAAACAGCAGCCGTATTATCCGCTGGCTGTCCGGGGCTGTTTATTCCGCATATTCACAGCTAACCTCGCTCCCCACTCGGTGGGGTCAGGAGGCCGTTCGCTATCCGCAACCTGCGACCCGTCCGGTGGCCTCCAGCTAGGCCCCTGGCCGGAGCAGCAATCTCACAGTGCTGCCCACAGCCAGACCGGATAAATAAATGATGGCATATACATGTATTTATACTTTATTTGTTCATGCTCCTTATCGTATATAGTATATAGAATTTGAGGGGCGAGTGGGGCGGGGGAGGGAGGGACACACATTCATAATATATATGTACTTCTTCAGCTTCTTCTTCTTCAGGGTGGATGGGGGACAATTAATGGTAAAAGTTACTTAAACATAGAAATGAATTATTTTTTACTTTCTAAATATTTTGGGGGCGACTCTGTTTGTTTGTTTGTTTTGTTTAGTACAATTTGTTTGTAAACGCGCAGCTTTAGCACATCGATGGTAGTTGTTGCTGTTGTTTGTTGTTGTTGTTGTTATTGTTGATGTTGTTTGTTGCAGACTTGTCTCACTTAAATGTTGTTTCGCCTGCCATTCTCGTGTACACTGCAATGGGAAAGAGTCAAACTTAATTAACTTGTTCAATTAAGGAAAGTTTCAAGTAGAATAAACATTCAGAAGGAGGTCTCTGCGCTGAGCAGACGACACTAAATTTATATTGGGGAGCAGGAAATGAGCGGGCGGTAAAGTGGGGAAGAACCGAGAACCGAGTTTGTCACCTAGTTAAACATTTATAGAGCATTTGAGTGTTGTTATTGTTATTGTCGTTGTTGTTGTTGTTAGTTGCACACCAAGAATGAAGAGCATAAATGCGCGCCGTAAGAAGACAAGGGATTTATTGTTATTAACAAAGACCAAACAACAAAATCACTAGTCTTCCATACGGAAAGCATTTCCCACAGGCCGAACGATTGGTTATTTATTTGATTGTTTTTGTTTAATGATAAGCGATTTGATGTAGCATTAATTGCATTATTAACATATGATGATTCGATTAGCACACTTGCGAGCGAGGAGAGGCAGGATATTGAGATGAGGTGAGATAAATGTGGATGTGGATGTTGGGTGATTATGGTGGGTGTTAGTAAGTCATATGAAAGGAGATTTTGTGCATACTTTTAGTCTGTTTGCGACACCAACCTCTGTTGCAGCAGATACTGTGCCATTTGTATTTGCTTGGGTGTGCCCGAAATGGTGATGATGCGATCATTGGAACCGGGCAGGGGCTCATCAATGGTGATGTACGCGCTCGATTCGTTGCGTATGCGTCGAATCCGACCGCCGCCCTTGCCAATGATGGCACCAGCCAACTATATACAGAAGAGAAAGAAAGAATATTGATTAAACTAATGCCCGATGGCAAGGGATTCAAGTGCTACTCACATCCTTGGGTATTGTGACCTGTGTGCTGTTGTTGGGATCGTGACCCTGCGGTATGTTGGCTGACGAGTTGGTGCTGTTGTTGGGCCCAGCATTGTTGCCGCCGGCATTGAAGCCACCAGCGCCATTATTAGCACCGAGTCCACCGACGCCGCCATTGTTGACGGTGCCCAGACCGTTGCCCAGGCTATTGTTGCCGGCGCCAAAGCCAGCGCCCAGACCGTTGCCCAGACTGTTGTTGCCAGCGCCGAATCCAGTGCCGCCGCTATTGCTGCCCTGGCTCTGGCCGAAGTTGCCCAGGCTGGGCAGATTGCTGGAGCTGCCGCCGCCCAGCTGATTGCCGCCTCCAAAGTCATTGGGGCCATTGCCGAAGCCGTTATTGCTGAAGTTGCCACCGCCAAATGGGCCGCCGCCGCCAAAGTTGTTGCCGCCAAAGCCGCCGCCATTGTTGCCAACGCCAAAGCCATCGCCATCCCCGCCGCCGCCATTGGCCCACGGATTGATGAAGGGATTATCGCGTGGTCCGCCCATGCTGCCGATGCCAGCGGTGCCGCCGCCACCAGCACCACCGCCACCGCCTCCACGACCACCGAAGCGATCATTGCCGCGGCCACCGTTTCCACCGCCGCCTCCGCCGCCGCCACCACCGCCGAATCCGCCGCCATTGCCAGCACCACCGCCGCCGCCACCGCCTCCACCACCACCGCCATTGCGATTGTTGCCGCGCTGGCTGGGACGTGTGCTGCCGGTGCCAGTGCCGTAGCCGCCATACTCGTCCGCGTAGACGCGGTCGAAGTTCATGGGATCATAGTTGTGTATGGGACCCTTGATGGGTGTGTCCCGGGTCAATGTGATGACCTCACGCACCGCATCGATCACCTGGCTCTGCTTGCCCACCGTCTGCACCACGCGATCCGTGCTCTGGGGCGCCACATTGGAGAATACCTTGAGGAAGCGGCAGCCAATGCGCTATGGAGGAGAAATAAAGAAAGTTACAGATTAGATCAAATAATTCTAGTTATTTAAAGAAAAATCAACGAGTTCGAGTTTTATAATTGTAATGCAAATAACCTCCTAATTATTTTTAGTTTATTATCCGTTTGTAATTAAAATTTTAGAAATCAATAATAAATAAATACGAAAAATTACACCATTGAATGAGATTTTTTCTATTTCTTCCGTCTATTCAACATATTTTGAATAAATAAGTTGCAGTGCAAGGGATCAGACTACAGATTATGAGCAGGAACACACACAGTGTCGGTGTCGGTGTCGGTGTCGACACAAGGCAGCTGCTTATCCCCTGCATTGAAATCAATTTGACCATGACACTGACCCCTGCTGCTGCACACAGCCAAGCCAAGCCAAGGCTTAGGACACGACCCTTTCAACAGCATCACATTCCCATGCCGCCTCTGTTTCACAGTCACAGTCTCTGTACCCGTCTCTCCTGTCCATTAGCAACGCATCGCGCAGCTGTCAGTCGCAGGATGCAGGCACTTCTACGTCAGCTACCTGCCGTCAGTCAGTCAGCACAGCAAAATTTTGGTATCTCTTTTTTTCCTCTTTTCAGTTTGGCAGCAGCTGCTCGGCTCGGCTCCCAATTGTGCCGGGCTTAGGGGCATGGGCATGCACTGCATATGCACATAAGGTAGTCGAGTCAGCGCCGGAAGTGCTTTGCCCCCATACCTGAGTACTTGAATCTCGACTGCCGCACATCGTTCGCTCTCGCTGCTGTCGTCTGCAGCGGAAGTGTAAATGTGAAATTCGATAGCCACTTAGGAATGCATGTTTTCAATTCATGCGTGTGTTTGGTTTGTGGAGGGGTCACACAGATTTGTGCCTACGTGCATTGGAGCCTGCTTCCGTTTCCTTTGGCTCTCACACTTTTCTCCTACTCCTTCGGCTGTGTATGCAACGACGCGCCTCCAACAACAGCAACAAGGACTCCGCGTCGCCTGTGGCCTGATGATTGCATCATTTCTGAGCCCAAATTGCGTGCTACTCTACGCTTTAGCAAATGACCAAAGGCTGCGTCATGTTTAGCGCTGCCCCCGTCGCCGTCGTCGTCCCCGTTCATTCCTTCAGCGGCTGCTCCCTTGGCGACAACTCGTTGCGTTGCGTGTGACCCCCAGACAACAATGGCGACACACACACACACAGCGACACCGACACCGACACAGACACAAGGAGGTGGCACATCAAAAAACTGTGTGAAGTGGGCTTATGAATGGCAGGCGCAAAATGTTGAGTCACACACAGTGACAACTTAAGTACACACGCACACACGCACACACGCACGCACACAGGGGAGGAGGAGATAAGTAATAGAGGGGGGGCTTTTATGTCACAATATAAAACTTCAAAAGGCAAACAGCGAGTGGACGCTCATTGAATTTATTATTAAATTTAAAACACAAGCGCAGCGACAGCTACAACAACAACAACGACGACGAGTCAGTTATGTCTGTGTGTGTGTGTGTGTGTGTGAGCGCGCGCAAGAGTGTGACACACATACAGCGACAGCGACGGCGACTGAGGCGAGCAGCGAGGCTGGCTACAAAAATGTAGCATACTTTTCGTAGAAATTGCGAAGCAGCCGAAAAATACGAAAGGCAAATGTGTCTGTGTGTGTGTGTGTGTATTGGCATGACACAGCCAAATAGCACTAATACATTCGCAGTATAATTAATTTTTAAACATTCGACACACCTTTGCACATTTGTTATGAACGTATGTATGCATATATAACAGAGTTAGGTAGCCTAACGGAAAATTTGTTTGATAACATTTATTATTCAATAGACTTGCCTTTCAGGGCAATTCTGCGAGTATAGCGTTCAAACAATCTCGGAATCATCAATCCGTTCCTTGCTTCCTTTTCTTTGAGGGCTTACGCGGCACCCACTTTGAGCAGCGCTTTCGCATACCCAAATGTTCACTGACAATACACCCAACGCGTTTCTTTGATATCTGTAGGGTCTCAGCTATATTGATCAAATTCACTTCAGGATCATTCAATATTATATCGTGGACTTTTTTAATGTTCTCGGCGTTTACAGCCTCTTTGGGCCGTCCACTGCGTGCATCGTCCTCGATGCTCATTTCGCCCCGTTTGAACTTGACATACCACGTCTGAATAGTTGATTTACCTGGTGCAGAGTCCGGATAATGTTTGTCGAGCCAAGCCTTTGCTTCGACAGTATTCTTTTTCGCCAAATAGCAATGCTTTATCAACACTCGAAATTCTTTTTTATCCATTTTATTTGGAACTAGTCACAAACGACACGTGACTTCTCAATACTAGTAGTGTCATTTATTGTCAGCCTACGAACTTTTCGGCTCACTTGTGTACAGACGTTTATTAAATAATAACGAGACACTTGCACCACTCGCTTGGTGTATAAATTGTTTATTTGCTTGGCCAGCAACAAGAGCAGACTAGAGCAGCAGCGTAAGAAGCGCGTGCGTACACAACCGTGCGCGACCAGTGCCAATGTCGAACTAATTGGGTTCAACGATTGCCAGTTGCCATGTAAAGCAAAGACGCAGCCTGCCCAGAGAGAGAGAGAGAGAGAGGACAACAGCAGAGAGAGAGCAGAGCAGCCTGTTAACAGCACAGCCAGAGAGCAGAGCCTTAACAGCGCAAGCAAGTAGAAGAGAGCAGCAAGCTGAGCTGCAGAGGTGACTTTAACAGAGCAGAATTGAGCCTTAACAGTGTTGTGAGCGCAAAAGGAAGAATGAAAAAAATACATACAATACAAGCACATGAAGATAGGAGAGCAGAGCAAAGCAGCGCAAAGAGAAGGAGAGGGCAAAAGCAGAGCAGGCAGCATGTGCGCGCCTTCCTTGTGGTTGTTGTTGTTGTTGCTACTGCCAGTTTAAAGGATACTCAAAGCCGAATGACTGGCAACTGTTGTTGCTACTTATGTTGTTGTTGTTTTTGTTAGTGCAGTTGCTGTTGTATTAGAGACGCAGCTGCTGGACGGAACCGGTGTATTATTCAGCTTCTTTAGACTCGCATTTTTATGTCGATTCGCTCTCTGTATTAATGCATGTATGTGTGTGTGTATTGTGAGGCATGCGCAGGATCATGCATCGAAATTGATGTAGTCAAGGCAAATGAAACGTAATCATCGATGCTATCCTCTCATTAATTTTTACTCCACTTCGACTTCCTCTTCCGCTGTTGTTGTTGCTGCTGTTGCTCCATGTCTTGCATATTGGCAGCTTTTGACAATATGCTTAATACCCATTAGCAGCACACTGCAGCCTGCCTCTAATTGAGTTTTTTGCCTTTGGGAGCGCAAAAATCAAGCTGCAATTAGAAAAGTTTTGAACTGCAGCAGCAGTTTCATAGTTCAGCCTCTATAAAATGAGCTGTCAGACTGGCAGGCAGTTAGAATGACAGCACTTAAACAAAGCGGAAGTATGTGGCGACAACAACATTATGTTGTACTATGTGTACAAGCAAGCCAGGCAGGCAGGAACCGGATATTGGCAAGCTGCGATGCTCCTACAAGGAGCAAGACGACCTGTCAGCATCAGCCGTGTGTGTCGTCGCAACCAAAAGTTTCATAAACTTATTAATCAAATGATCAAAGCGGAGGCAAAGTTTCCACACACACACACAACATCCAACAAAAAATAAAAGGTGAGCAACAATTTGAGCAGCTTGTAAAGAAATACCAAGAAACAGATGTCGTTGTCGTTGCCTCAGCTGCCGCACGTAATTCTCTGTGTCTGTGCGTATTGTAGCACCTGTTAGGCATTCATTAAGTGCTGCCACAGGCCTAAGCAGCAGCAGCAGCAGCAGCGGCAATGAATGCGACCGAGTCCCGAGCGAAGCAACAATTGTAAGCCGCAGGCAGGCAGCTCAGCTCAGCTCAGTGAATAGAGGGAGGACACGGGACCGTCGAATGGAGGAAGGAGGAATGGAACAAAAGCCAATGGCACGCTGCTCAAGACATTGGCTGGCATTTGGATTTAGAGCCGAGACGGCTGCAAGGCTGGGATCAGAGAGACAGCGGCAGCTGCTGCTCGTTATTAGCGATGCCCTAAGAGAGATACCTCAACACACAGCTGCCTGGCACAGGACAATTTTAATGGGCGACAGCTTGAGACAAGCCGCGGCGTCTCTCCCACAACGTAAAACTGTATGCTCGTAAATTGATAGAATTAGGAGACAGTTCGACAGCGCACAGGAAGACAGATAGGAAGCACATGTTGGCGCTGAAGTGACAAATTTGGCGCCCAAAAACGGTCATGCATGCAGGAAGCTGACGAGAAATCTGACAAGAATAAGATCTTTTGCTTGTTGTGTGTGTGTGGCAGGCAATTGTTTAACCTTCTGCCAAGGACAAATAGAGAGAAAAAACAGCCGACTAAATAACCGGCTGTATAGAAAGTCAAAAAAAAACGGGAAACTGAAACACGCAAACCAAGCAGCAGGCAGGACGAAACAAGGTAAGAGCGGAGACGAAAGGCAGACAGCAAGCAACACAAGACAAGACAGGCAAAGGAAAAACAGCTGCCTGTCTGCCTGGCCAACAAGACAAAGGAATGGGAATGGGAATGAGAACAGGGAACAGGGAACGAGGTCGACTTCGACCTAAAGGAGAGACACAAAGCAACACATGCTGAGGCTGAGACAGCGACAAAGACACGGCTGTTGCTCCACACTGCTGCTGCTGCTGCTGATCACAAACGCTGGGAGACGGCAGCTGCAAGGATGCCAGGATATACGTACGTACGTACATTCAGACATACCTATGCATGTACACTCGTTGTAGCACCAGGCTGCCGAAGAGAGTCCATAAACAATTTTCACATTGCCAGCCAGTCGCCAGCATAAGAAATTCTCTGAAAAACTAAATAAGTAAACGCAATGCTTTCAGCTGCTTGCCCCTCCCGCCTCCCTCCCAGCTCCCAGGCTCCTGTTTTGTCAGCTTCTTGTTTGTAGCTGCTGTTGTTGGACTTGTTGACCTCCATTGCAGAGAGCACAGGAAGAGGAGCCAAGCACAACTTTTGGCCGCCAGCGTTTTGCTGCTCGATTGCCAGTTACTCTCTGGCCCAAATAGTAAACAAATGAGCAGCAAAACATTATTTACATGTGTACTGTGAAACTAATAAAAAAACAGACCTTCAGGGCCGGATGAAACGTAAAGCAGATTTATAGAACAAATATGAAACATATTGGAAAGTGAGTGCGTGAAATATGAAACATATTCAAGACCTTAACATTGATTCCAAACAGAGACTATTTTTGAACTGTTATTAAAGATAGCTAGAATATCTATAGTTGGTATCTATCATCGTAGCAATCAGTGAATGAACTCAAATAACTCTTTATGTAACCACCAAAAATCATCACCAATTCAACTTCTTGAGAAGTACGTCGAAATGTAAATACTTGATAAATAATTTTACAATAATTATTTATGTATTTATTTTGTATATATCACATCCCATCCCAAAGCTTTTCCTTTTTTTCGAAGAACCCATCAATTCTGGATGCCGCATTAAAATCAGTTTTGTTTACATGCATACGGAAAAGCATAAAAGCCAGCATGTTGCCCCCGTCTCTACAGGGTAGAAATATATGAATATTCATAAGAATGCAGCAGCAGAGCAGGACTGGAAGTGGAAGTGGAAGCGGCGAGAACAACAAAGTGAATGCCCCAGTCGGAGACTTTATACTTTTTTGCATGCACACAAAAGTATGCAATATTAAATTCAAGAGACGGCCGAGAAGTCGGGGGAGAAAACGCGGCGAAAGTGAAGTAAATGCTGTGTGTGAAATGTGTGCAAAGAGCAGAGAGCCGGGGGCTAAATAAAAAATACAAAAAAAAAACAAAATGAGAGAGAGAAAGAGATTCCAATTAAAATGAAGCCACTTGGGCAGCAGTAGCAGTAAACTACTCATTGCTAATTAACGCAACCTGGGCAAATAATTAAAAAAAATATATGTTTGCAGGTATATTTGCAAATAACAAACGATAATAATGCCGAGCAGCCGATTGATTTCGATGACTGCCTTTCGGTGTGTATAACAATTGCGCAATTGAAAAACGCTTGACATCGTTGCTAGGGATGCGTCGACATGCAACTGAATGAGATGACGGAGAGCCGGGAGTCAGAGTCAGGGCAGGAGCTGGAGCTGATTGTGAATGACGACAGCCATGAGCCATCGATGACGATGATGGCGACAATTGCGTTATGAAAGAGCTGACACAGACAGCGGCCACACATGCCAGCAGTATGTTGTATGTGCACGAGACTGTTATGCGCTGCTGCTGCCATTGACAGCCATCGACAACTACAGCTCTTAGTCGCTTTGTGCGCCCGCCTTGTAGCGAATCAATTGAACTCGTACAAAGTCAAAGGCAACTCGAATTCTTGCCCTGCCACGCCCCCATCCCGTGAGTCACTTAACGTGACTATTGAGGCAGTTGAGGAAACTTGCTCTCCAAACTGGTCAAAAAGTGACGACTGCGGGGCAGCTGTTATAATTAGCCTATGCGTGAGTATGTGTAGAGGGCAATTATGTGCATGACATCGACGCGATACGCATGGCAGGACACATAAGGACATTCGAACATGTGTTCCCACCGTCTTTCCAAAGAAACACAAGTAAGTCGAGCCGCACTCGACTATAAACCACTCGTTACCCATTCTTAGAAACTACACAAAAATTGTATTCTATTCCATTCAATTTGGCTGTTCTTGATCAATAAAATATCTATATTTATAAAGTTGTTTGTCCTGATACGAGACATGCTATCAAACTATAGCCTTATGAAATATTAAGATTGTAATTGCTTTCTGCCCATATAGTAACCTATAGTAACCTAAACCTATATATGCCGATGCCGGGTATTCAAAATAGTTGATTGGGTACTCACGTCGCGTATCTCCTTGATCTTCTGTCCACCCTTGCCGATGACACAGCCGGCCAGACTCTGATGGATTAACAAGCGCACATCGAACTCCTCGTCGCGCTGCAAGAGCATTTCATCAGATAAATAAAGATACAGATATATAGGGGCACAATTATGTATATAGATCATGTTACGCACCTCTTCAAAGTATTTCAGCATTTCCGTGATGATCTCCAGCGTGGACTCGATGTCCGCCGAGATTTGTATGGTGCTATTTAACGTGCAGTGGAGACAGAGAGAGAGAAATAGTTGATGGTTTTGTTGGAGATAGAGTAGAAGAAGAGAGAATGAAATAGAGAAGAGAGAAAAGTGTGAGGAATACACACATATTAAAAAACAATACATAAATACTTCTTATGAGCAACTTAAGCACTAGTCCTAGACATTACATAATCATTTAAACAACTTATGATATGATAATAAAGAGAACAGAGAGAGAGAGAGAGAAAGAGAGAGAGAGAAGAGTGTGTTAAAGAGAACTTCGTAAGCAGGTTCTACCTCTGCTGGACTTCGGAGGAGGTGTTGTTGTTGTTGCAGTTGTTGTTGCAGTTGTTACCATACCACACCATACCACATTCAACAAGGACGCACATTTGACTGACGCTTGCTGGATTCTTTCTAGGGATGAGATAATGCTAAGGGCAATTTCGGTTCGGTTGGGTTCGATTTGGGTTGGGTATGGATTTGACCAGCGCGCTTTGTTAGTATCAGTGTCTCCCGTGCTTGGATTATTGAGTATTTAGTACTATTATATACAATGGAAGTTAATGCCGTGCATTTAGCTTCTTTTTTTTAATTTGGCAGTGCAACGATTAGTAGCTGGTTAGCGTACATATATTTATACATATGAAGGTATGGTAGAAATCGATATCGAGACACACATCTGACGGAGGGATATCAAAGCAGCTACAGATGCGACACACAAACAGAGAGCTGAAGGATTGGCTGCCCGGGATTTGGATATTGGACACATTTGAGAGACGTCACTTTTAAAAAACACATTCAGGACGTACAACAGTCAAAAGAGAGACAGAGATAGATAGAGAGTGTGTATGAGAGAGACAGAGAGAGAGAAATAGAGGCGGCAACGCGCCCAGCAGGTAATAATGTGGGGAGATTTAGCAGTATTTTATTTTTGGATTGGATATTTTGTTCGAAAAGAATATGAGATAACTATATAAAACAATATAATATTTATAAAGAGAGAAAAAGATAAAGATACTAGCTAAGAGACCTAAGCATATAATCAAGTTGTTTTGCACTAAGGATATATGTTCTTAAATGTTTTTTCTTTTGTTTTTTTTTTTTATCGAGTTCACTGTAAGAGATATTTGGTAAGCTTATACAAGAAAAAATTGGTATAGATTGTTGTTGTGGTTTACCGTTCGGGGCCTTGGGAATCGTCCACAGATACAGTGGCTTTATACTGCGCATTACATTGTTGTTTTTGGTTTTTTTTTTGTTGGTTGTTTGGTTGGTTCATTGGCCGGGAGGGCGGACGGGCGGGCGGGCGAGACGGTCGGTCGGGCGTTCAGTTGGGCGCATGGACGATTTCGATATGGTTATCGTTCAGTTGATTGTTTGGCCGGTTTTTTTTGTTTTTAATATTATTATTACATTTTCGTACAAATACACACACATAAAGATATATAGATTGCCGTTGTTGTTGTTGTTGTACAGGTTGTTGTGACAAGAGAGGGAAATAGGGAGGAAGCCCCCGCGCACAAAATAAAACAACAACAACCAAAAGCACACAACAATGGGAGGGACGATGGTGTGGGCCCATGGCATGGATATGTTGAGATTTTGTACAGATTTTTATGCATATATTGCACATTTTTATAACAAATATATAAATATATTAAAATCATATATATAATACATTTGTGGACAGACGACGGGCGTTCGGTCGATTGAATTGCGCATCGATGGCATCGGTTTGGTTTTTTTTTTGTTTTTTTGGTTGTGATTTTTGATGGTTCGTGTTATTTTTTTGGGCGGCCATCATTATTGGGTTCGAGTTATCGATATCGACATGGATTCATATGCGTTTTGATCAGTGATTCATCGGGCCAGTTGCAAATGTATTCAGATCAGATCAGATTCAGATTCAGAGCAGTGGCAGGTGACGAAGCGAGACCCAGACCCAGGACCCATGGGAGGCGCCAGTGTGCATGTGGGACAGACCAGAGCAGACCAAACCAAATGGTGCAGAGCGGGCAGGCGGGCGGGCGGGCGGTCGGTCAATCAATCGATCGATCAGTTGGTCAAGACGATTGTTTTTTTTTTTGTTTTGTTTTTTTTATTTATACATGAGTTTGATTTTTTGTTTGGTTTTTTTGTTTGGTTACATTTTTGGGTCGTACGTAAGAAGTAGAAGAAGAGAGAGAGAGAAAGAGAGAAAATTGTTCATTTAGTTAAAAAGGTTAAAAGCGTGTAAATTGTTCATTGTTGTTCTTGTTTTCTTTTTTTTTCTTGTTTATATTATACAAAAAAGTGGCATTTTCTTTGATTGGTTGATTTGGTAAATAAAGCGCCTAAATATTACTTCAAA
This sequence comes from Drosophila immigrans, assembly GCA_963583835.1. NCBI lineage: Eukaryota > Metazoa > Arthropoda > Insecta > Diptera > Drosophilidae > Drosophila > Drosophila immigrans. Next base: position 27,928,528 of record OY757141.1, read on the forward strand.
TTGAGATTGAGACTGAGTCAAGGCGAGATATAGAGAGACAGACTGAGAGAGAAAGTGAGAGATGGAGGCTGTTAGCAGAGTGCGGGCACCCGAGTGAGAGAGCGAGAGAGAGCGACAGACAGTTGAGGTCAGAGTTAGTGAGAAAGCGTGTGGATTATTTCGCTTATTTTATTCTTTTGGCAGAGGTTCAAGTCTACGGTAGTAAAGATCCGACCATAAGACGGGAGGAAGGTCTGCAAGTTGCGGGTCCATAGCGACGTAAGACTTCAAGACTATTTGTAATTGGTTTCAATGCGGAAACAGAGAGAAAGACAGTGAGCGAGAGAGTCTGAGAGAGGTTTACACTAGAGAGACAGACAGGAGAGACAGGAGTTTGGAATTGCCTTTCCTTGATCAGTTTTTGCCTTTACATTTTTTGTTGTCTTGGTGCAAAGCGAGCAGAGAGATCGGGAGGGAGAGAGAGAGAGAGAGAGAGAGGTGGAAAAGATGGTTTATAGATAATACTAGACGCTTCAAATTTGTTTATATACTATTTGCAGTATTCTTCTCTTTTTTCGTGATTGTTTTTAAAGTGTTTTCTATTTTTTTCTTCAGTTTTTTTTATAGTTAAGTCTGGGGGGTTTGTGCCTTAGCACGTTTCATAGTACCTGAGTTCGCATCTTCTGTATGTGCTGACCTCCCTTGCCAATGACAGCGCCCGCAATCTGCAATGGAAAGTAAGAAAAAAGCGACGGCAGGAACGATATTAAGCTCAGCTGCGGATATAGTGGGATTAGCCCGCCCATCACTCCCCGATTGTTTTATACTTACACTGCTCGGTATCAGTATGCGTACTGTCTCCTCATTGCGTCTGTTGCGCTTCTGGTCCTGTGGTCCATCGCCATCATTACTTTCGCGCTTCATTTTCATTCTCTCTGCAAGAGGAAGAAAGGCCATAAAAGTCAGCAAACGCGTAAATCAGTTTGGCTCTTAAAAACTTGGCACTTGGATAAGCTCAGCAGCAGATTGCACATACGCCGCATGTGCCAGTTGAACAACAACTGAACGTCACGACGATGTCTCGACCCCGTTGGCTAAATTCAACAAGTCACAAACTCGTCTCGACAACGAAACTGCGATACGCTTTAAATTTAAGCATTGTTTGCTTCAAATAATTGTATCTATGAAACTTTTTCAACAAGGAATATTTATTCTGACGTCATACGAACACTGCAAATCATTCGAAATAATTACAGTATTGTAAGCTCGTATTTAGAAAGAATATCGATTCAGTTCCAAATTCCACTTTCACGCAAACATTCACAGCATAGTTTTGGGGTCGCCAAAGAGGCGAGTATCATTTAAGTGCGGAGCCAAAAAGTATGCTCAGATAATGTGAAGATGTTTTGGTAAAACAGACGAAATCAGTTTGCCAATTTGGATCGTTACAAATACCATGATATAGTGTTGGGACCCACTCGACTGCGGCATTCAGCACGAAATTATAATGAATCCCAAATGACAGCGCTTTGTGGGTTTGGAATTTGAGTTTTGCCAAGCGCAATTAAACAACAATTCAATTCGCTACATATCGAATTCATTGAAGTCGAATAAATTGCCGACTGGTTCTTCAACTGACTCAACTGGATGACGACCGACTGCCTCACGGTTGTAACAATCGCGTGTGTGTTGGGTTGGTTGTAAGTCGTGCAGCTGCCACCGTTTGACAAAAGGCGTCTAAATCAGCAATTGTCTTTCATCCATCGATAGCTACAACAATATAAGCATACTCTATACACTTTGTTGCAACGCCCTATATATTGTGCGCCCAAGCAAAGCTGCTCAAGCGGAAATGCCAGTCAGCCCACATATTACGATCCATATATACAATATATACATATCTAACCATCTCTCTTATTTATTTATCTGTATACTAAAAAGGTTCCTTTTGGCATTCCAATTGCATAATTGACGAATGCAGCAGCCAGCAGCAAGCAGCGGCAGCCGTGTGAATGAGTTTACATTGAATTCAATTATATTAAATAAGTTTTTCTGAGTCACAAAATTATACCATAAAAAATGAAAACAATTGAGGGGCTTTGTCAGCTGCCCACAGTCGAGCTGAGTGTTTGCGTTTGTGCATTTTGTTTCCATTTCTAGGCAAAGCACTTGAACAACTCTCGGCTCAGATGTCAAAACATCAATTGTCCGAGCTGTTAAGTTGTCAAAAATATGTCCGATCCGCAGCCAACAGATTTAAATGGGCTTTTGTCTAAAGCCGCAGCAAACACTGAGCTTCTCTCTCAGCCAAGTATGTTTACCCATATTTACACTCGCATTTCATTAAGCCGAACTTTGTGTGTGGGCAGCAGCGCTTGTTAAAAGGGTTGAGGAGGCCAGAACACCTTGACGGCTGGCTGTCTCGCGCTGCCTGTCTTTATAGCCAGATCTTATAATTATTATTGATGCCCAGAGTCAAGTGTCGGCAAGCTGCTGCTCGCAGACACTGTACCCAGCAGACCATAAACTCAACTTCACACCAGCTAAATTGGCTTCGAAGTTCTGAGTTGCTAGCCGTAAAAGTTCTTGGTTCAAAGACCCTAGAACCTCTCTACAAACAAAGGCAGGTACAGTTCTGCTGGAGAAAGCTAAATTCCTAAGTCTAAATTCAAGCATATCCATTGCTTGACTCAACTAGCTTGCAGAGAATATTTGACAATCAATTTTATTTTTGATTTCTGGGAATTCTTTTCAATTATATAATGCAAATTGTTGTGCACAAATTACCTTTTTTGATTAGCCCGTAGTAATATCACAATAATTTGTTTTCACATTGCATTTCTTTTAGAAATTGACAGCCAATCTTGAAGGTTTATTAATTTTTCACATTACTTCGCACAACTAGAGAATTTTTCTAGATTTTCTTTTTCCACAGGTTACATAATATCGGCAGGCTTAATTTTGGTATTAGAGATGCGGAGCTAGAGCGGAAGCAGCAGCAGGTGCTGTCCTGTTGCAAGTGCGGTTGGAAAACTAATGAAAATAGTTTCCAGAAATCGAGCTATTTATAGGCGAATCCTTTGGCAGGGACAGCCAATGAAAATCAAAGATCGGATATGGACAGCTACGGAAACGGAAATTGCTGACCAATAGAAATCGTACAAATGTTTCAAGTGACAATACCAGAAAACCCTATCAAGAAGGCAGGGGAAATTGTTCAGTTATGGATTCCGGATGCTAGGCAACCGACCCGCTAATTGTGCCCCCGGGCCACAACAGAAGCTAGCCGAACCACTATAGGGAACTCTACATACTAGATAAGTGGACGCGACAGACTAGAATCGCACTAGTCTAAATGAGAGAGCATTATAGCCATATATATATATATATATGTGTATATACAAACTTTTATATGGCTGTTCGGGTGGGTTATAAGTCGTTTAGGACAGCAGAAGTGCAATGCTATGGCTGTATCTATGATTGATAGATCTACACATATGTGGGGTATATATACAATATAGTATACCATGTACATATAGTCAAATTACATATTGGCTCTTACGAGTGTATATAGTAATTGCCGTTGGGCCACCTAATGAAACCACAATTTCAAACTAATAACTAAGCACTCAAGGGGTAGTCCAAAGGTGGAAGGGGACGGGAACTGGACAGGCGATTGCAGTGTGCCTATGAATTTTAGATGTATGCAACTTCAGCTGATGTTTTCACATTATGCATTTTTAAGATATCAAATCGTTTAAATATTGATAGAAAAAATGGCGGACTTAAGTCGTCCCGCCCTCGACTTCGAGAGGTTCAATGGGGAGGTTCTTTCGATTTGTGGCAGATCCGTTAAACGCTTGTGAAATGCAACAAATTGCGCTGACGTCGCACATATCATTATACGCTAGGAGGCTGACGTGGCCCAACCATCATTATTAAGTTGCAAAAAAGTCGCATATGGAGACGGACGACGACAAACAAAGTTGTCTTTTATTCATATATAATTAGAGCAATTTGCCACTCGATGGGAGTCTCTCGACGACTCTTGCTCTTGCCTTTTAATGCACTTTTCACACAAAAACAGCAGCAGGCAGCGTTTGCCACATTTTTAATGAGTCCTGAAACTTTCAACAGCCGCTTGGCCTCAATAGCCTTAAAGACGTTTAATAATAGGGCAATTGCTTTGACGACGACCAAAAAGATACAGCACTTTGTAGTGGTCGCCTTGAGCCTGGAGATGAGCGCAACTTAATTGCGCATTGATTGTGGTAACCGCAGCTGGTTAATCAAATATTTACAGCTTCCCACGCATATAGTGTGCAGGGTGTTAAAGGCGGCAGAGGCGGGGGAGGAAGGAAAAGCAATTGAGAGCGCTCTAAGCAAGTGGCCTGAAAGTGACATAAATGGACAGGTAGCAATTATGTGAAAATCATTTGATTGCTACACCACATCCTGCTCAAATAGCTTTTGACAGCGCACACGCGCCCAACCACAACCACAACCACAACTTCAACCTCAACTTCCCCCCGCCCAGCCGCAGCGACCACGCCTACGCCTTTTGCACACACACACACAGAGCAAGAGTGAGAGAGAGAGACACACAATAAAGAAAATAAGTTAACTTGCGAGGGGGTAGCAACATTTTTTCATATTCCCGCAGAGACACCAACACGCTCACTCAGGTGACCACAAAAATGTGTGCGTCTGTGTGTGCTGGCCAGAACGAGAGACGAGCGGAGAGGGAGAGGGAGGGAGCTGGAAGAGGAACTCGCGAGAAACAAGGCTCGAACAGAATAGCAGGAAACGGTTATATGCTCTGCCCCCGAGAGCACGTTGTTATTTTATGCAGGACACAAAAGCCAGGAGCATACTTTTCGTTGCCCACCTCCTTCCGCCTTATCGTGACTGTCCGTTGTCCTGTCGTGTCCAGTGTGTGTGTGTGTTGCATGTTGTTGTTGCTGCTGCCCCTGCCCACCTTAATTGGACGCTGTCCACTGCTGTGTGGCGGGGCATATGCGTTCGCCGGGCACTCTATAATTTAGCGGAAAAACAGCTAATGGACGCCATGTCCACTGTTCGCTGTCCACGCAACAACAATGCGACTGGGACGTGGGAAGAGACAACGCAGACGGACGGACGGACGGACGGGCGGAAATGCACACAATTGACAATTCTCATCGCTTGGAAAATAGATGGAAAGCGAGCCACAATCTATTTAGCCATTTCGCTCGCACTCGCTTTTCATGGGCTTTCAGCTCGGCTTGTCTGTCCACTTCAAGGCTTTTATGGACATGTCAGCGTGCTCAGCGAACCCACAAAAGGTGGCAGCCAGAATGTATGTATGTGTGTGGCAAGCAAGCCATCGCGTGTCTGCCTGCCGCCTCCCGCCACCCGATGGAGGTCCCTGCCGGCCAGCTAATAACTAATGTGCTTATGGCGTGTGCTGCCCCCCAAATCCACCAACCTTTCTGCCCCCTTTTCTTTGCAGTACAGTAAAACTTTGTCCACTTTCAGTCGGTCGACTGTCTGTCTTGTCTTCTGGTCTCTCTGCTTTGACTCTGCTGCCACGTTAAGCATTCGATTTGAATTATTAAAAGGCTTCGATTGGAAAGCAGTTACCCCAACCCGCCGTACCCTCAAAAAGTACTCTGTACATAAGCATAATAAAACAGCTACAAATTTGTATCCAACTCGAGCTCAACAATTGCATCTTGACTAATTGCCTGTCTACCTATTGCCTGCATGACCTGTTTAAGAACTGTTATCCACTTGGATGAAATTCTAAAAAGAAATAAACCTGATTCCCATTTATATTCCGGGTTCATTAGCTAATTCTATTTTAACTGTGCGGAATATAGTACATGTAGTTGAACTCATCTCTTATTTATTTTTTTTTGTTGCTAAAATTAATGTTCCATTAAATAACACTTGGTGTTGCCGTCCTCGTTATTTCATGGTGAGTAAGTGTCTTTGGTCCGCTGTTAGCCAACGTGTTGCAATTAACCATGTTCACAACTCATTCATCAACATAAATCATTGTAGTCTCTGTACTCGGTAGAGTGCCAAAGCTGTACTTTATGATTTGAAACCAGCTTTGCTGTTTACTACCACTTGACGGAGATTTACCTTTTCCACAGTCACCAGTTGCATCATAAATTTCATGTGTGGCAAAAATACCGAAGTCGAGGGTGAAAATTGATTTGCAAAGATTTGCATATGCTTTATAGTTTTTTTAAGTCCCACAGTCTTAAGCCCAGCCTCAAACTATTGTCGATAATTGTTAGCATATTTTCTAAACATAAAAATAAATCAACAATTCGATTTATTAACAAGATAGGCAAACTTTACCTTCGTGACAGAGATTATATCTTTACAAATAAAAGCTACTCTCTGGAGCGGAAACTGCAAAGAATACAAATAGTTAATTCCCACAGTCTTCAGCGCTTCCTCTCATCCTCAATATGTTGTCAATAAGTCGGAAACTTTTTAGCATTATATAAATAATTCAACAATTCGATTAAGCAATATGTTTTTGACAAATTAGTTTCATATTCATCAAATTATGATCCCACTAGTTGCCTTTACCTTAGTCGCATCTTCAAGGCAATCAGTTTCTGGTTTATGTTTATGGTGTGGCATGCAATTGTTTTTAATTTTTTTGCGAATGTAATTGCCGTATTTGCGATTTCAATTTGTGAAAAGTCATCGTGCAAGTGAAGATGATTGTATAATAAACCGATATCTCCATAGAGATATGCAGAGAGAACGTCCACAGATGTGTGCGTCTGTGTCATGGGAAAACGAGAAACGCTGCAAGGCAGCTCAAGGTTTGGGGGCCTTGTCTCTGTCTCTCTGGGTCTCTGTGGCTGACTTGTGTGTGGATGTGGATGTGGATGGATGGCTGAAACGTGTTTCAGGCATTCGAGATTAGCATAAGACAAACAAACAACACACACACGCACACACACAGAGACAATTTATGCCGTTTTGGTGCCATTCAATAAGACAAAAGCTATCAAAATACTTGAGCGGAACATGTTTCGCAGATAGACGGCGTGACGGCTCTCTGATAAGTAACAACAAAAATATGTCTGCTTGTACATATTGTATGTGAAGTGACAAGAGATTATTATTTAGCGATGCTGTTTGCGGTCAACAATTGTGACGTCACCGATGTCAAAGAAAACACCACAATCTTGTTTGGCATCAATCTTTCGCTGGCGGATGAACCGAAGCGAACTGCACCGCATTGTTGACCCGCATCCCAGATTTATACAAAATTTGTCCAATTGATGCGGGCAAAATGTTACTTTCATATGCAAAATGTAAATTCATATTTCTTTCCATGTAGGCCACACACTCGCACACACATTTGGCTTCACATTGTGCAATTGTGGGCCTACGGGGAAATCAGGCAACAAAATGCTGGTACAATGGCCCAATTGCAGCTAGAAAGAGGCGACTTGGCTTACACGGCTGTTGGTTGTTGCACAAAATAAAAATAAAACGAAATTCAATTTAAGTTAAGCTGATTGCATTTGCAGCAGTGGCTGGAAAACGGCATAAATATTGTATGATATGGATGCTCATATATTATAAATAATCAGAGCAGACCGGGCCAACAAAAACAGTCAAGTCATATAGGCTGCTGTGTGTGTGCGCGTGTGTGTGTGTAAATAGGCCGATATACAACACCCCCGTAAGAGAAATTTCATTTACCCGAATACCGAATTTTTGGTCAACGAATTTTGAACGTGTTTTATATTATTTTTTTTTTTGTTTTGGGCCTGTCACCAAAAAGTACAACAACAAGAACGACACTTACTCGGCATATTTTTTGAAAGAGGAGCGAACAAATCTCGCTCTCTTTTTCGCTCGGCGAAAATAAATAGAACAAAATCGACAAATGAAAAGCAATTCTTCTTCGGTCGTAAATCTATTGCGACAATAAAATCACAATTTATTTGCAACAAAAACAACAATGTAGCAGCTCAATGTCAATGAACGCAACAAAGATACACAACACTAAAGAGAGAACCTCTGGCGAGACACGAGACACGAGAGAGAGAGAGAGAGAGCACAGAAAACGGCAGAGCGAGAGCTCTAAATAGAGATACAATGAATGTGCTCGTGAGAGGAATCTCAGTGATTGTTCAAGCAATTGGTATAGATTGCCTCATTGCCAAAATATGCAAGACGAGCACACACACATGCACACTCACACACATATGCGCACTCCGTCAATGCAAACAACAACAAGTTAACACGCTAAGCGAATTAACAATGTCGAGGTTCTGGAACAGGCCCCAACAACAGAAGAGCGGAGTCTCCCCTCGTCACCAACTACCAAAGATGGCAAATAAAAGTGAGCGCTAAACTGGAAATCGCAGGAACAAAAGCAAAAGTTAATCATAAAAATTCTAAAGAACTTGCGATTATTTCAGCCAAATACCACAGTAAAAGGCAAGCCAAATTTTTGAACAGCAACATCATATGCCTGGCTACGTTTTGAGTAGCGACATTTAAAAAGGTGTGAAAACTCATTAGTCTTGGTGTTGTGCATCGTGTGTAAAAAACACCTTGACTGGCCCCAAGAGAAACTCACGTAAAGCCAATGCTCATCAGCTACACTTGAAGCATTCGTTCAACGCTGTTTCGATATTCAGTTCAGCAAAAAAAACTCTTCAAATCAATGGAGCTTTGCTTAGCCTTACTTGAATCGAGAAAAAATGTTCATGTTTAATAAACAAAATTTCAATTTATTATTTTAAGCTTTGAAATATTTTAAGCTCATAACAATTCTAGTCTCCAACTCAAAAGAAGTAACGGTTGCTTTAATAAAATTAAATTTTCAATGTAAAAAATTAAATGTGAATTATTTGCTACCCATAGATAGTGACGGGTATTATAACTTAGAGCCAATAGAAAATATATGTAATAGGCAGAAAGAGGCATGTCTAATCCCATAAAGCATATATATTCATGATCAGCGTCAACAACCGAGACGATTTAGCCATGTCCGTCTGTCTGTAACAACTAGATCTCAGAAGCTATAAAACCTAGAGTCACAAAATTTGGTAGATAAGTTCCTTCATTCATTACACAGATCCATTTTATTTTTAATTTTGGATGTCACTCCCATTGGCTCACAATATACAGAAATCTAAAACTAATTACATTCTTGTTAATGTAAAATGCATATCATTTTAAAAATTCTCAGCGTAATGAATTGAAATTTGGTAAACAATCTCTCCATTATACTATTAATAAACTTGGTAATTTGGGTATAACTTGAGTTCTGATTGTACATGTAATTGTAATGTGTAGTAGGCCATCTCTCTTGTATACTCTTAATATACCCGGTAATTTTGGTATAAATCTGACTTAGCAGAAAAAGAGTTATTAATTAAACTATTTTTAATAAAAGGTGTGCCCAATGCAAATGCATGTCTAGTGTGTGAGTGTATAACAGGGAAGTGGGAACAGGGTATCTCGAAGTCGAGCACTCTCAACTAGACTTCTTTTTTAAAATATCATATAGGGGTTTTGTATTGTCTTAAAATGGGTAGCGGGTATTTCACAGTCGAGTGCTCTCGGTTGTAGTTCTCTTGTTGTGTGTAATTAGTATAAGATACATATTTAACTTTTATTTACAATCCTATAATTCTGAATTAACGCTATTAAATATATTTCTACAATAATTGTTTATATAAGAAAATTCTACAATTTGTTCGCGCTTTAAATTAATTATAAGAGAAAACAAAGCACAGTGAGTAAATAAAAACAATAAATATTAATCCGCAACCTGCATTGTTTTCGTTTCAGCTAAACTGCAATTTATATGCGATAAACATATTGCAAATCGAAGTCAAGTTTATTACACAAGTGCGATAAGAAAACACAACATATCGATAACGAGAGCATTGCGTCAACGAAAGCCTTTAAAAATTAATACACGTTTATTTTTAGATAAAATCGGAAATCGAAAAAGTGAAAACCGGTATTACAAATATTTACTAATACCTGTATTTGTAGCATATATTTAGAAAAGGGTAGAGTTAAGACAGCATCGCAACATTATTTGCTATTTATTAACCAATTGGCAACTGGCAAAACATCGCTGACAACCCCCAAAAAACATCGATTGATGCTGAGCAACAACAACAACAACAAAATCATTGCGATGGCAACTACTATGCATAAAATATAGGTTAGGCAGTTGCCATTTTATATCTGTTTCTTTTTTGGCATCCAAATATGTTGCGGGGAACGTTGAACTTTGTGGCTTAGCCAAGCGTGGGAGTTGTTTTGAGTTGCAGACAAATGAAAACATTTTGTTTTGATTTTTATCCGACTACCGCTACGAAACAACAACAAAGGCAACAAATAAATTACAGTATAATGAAGTTATGCCGGCACACGCGGTAGCTGCTGCGAAGCCGCTTTTCTTTGCAGTCCCCGCAGCAGCAAAAAAGCGCGTGGAAAAAACGAAAACAACAGACAAAGTGGAGAGGAGAGAGAGAGAGACGACAGCGACGTCGACTCCGACGTCAACTGCGACGCCTTGTGCACTTAAATGCGGAAAGAAACCGGCGCGAAGTTAACAGCGCCACTCTGGGAGAGCAAGCGAGAGGGCAACAGCAGAGAACAGAACAAAATACGAAGCCAGAGCCGACGACGCCGTACAAATTTTTTGAGCCAAGAATTTTTTTTGCACGGTGGTTGGTAGTTAAATGGGAATGGGGGGGGGGGGGGGGGGGAAGCCAAAAAGGAGCAGCAGAAGATGCAAGCCAGGGCAGCGCAATTGGCAATGTGCCTGCCAGGAAACTCTCGCATAGATTGCCGCGGGCTGCTCGGACGTTGACGTCGCCGTCGTCGTCGCCGCCGTTGTCCAACAAGCAATTGCAATTGTAGAAAAACCAATATAACATTTTACGAGCACTCTGTGCACACACATAAGGCTATTGGCAAATATTACGCACCGAACACTGCAAATGTGTTGCGATAATTGTGTTATTGCAGCGAAAACATTCGCAATTTCTTTGTCACAAATTCTTTACGCTTGTTTTTCTGTGTTTTTTTCTTTTCTCTACCCGTCGCGTCGCTTTCCCACTTACCTTGGCGTTGCCTTTTTGTTGAAGTCCGCTTTGTGGTCGAATCGCAAACACAATCGACACTCAATTCAGTTGATTCACAAACACACCAAGATTGCAGAAAAATTATTTATTTCAATGTCTTTATTTAATTTATTACACAAACACGAAATAACCGAGATCAAAAATGACTGTACGACGTCTGAGAGGAGTGAGTACGAGTATATTTCTATTGAGTACTTTTTATTTTGCAGGTTTTGTCAAAACTAGGGATGAAAATTCCATTCTGTTATCAATAGCAGTCTGTGCAGCCCTGCGCTAACAGAGTGCTGTTATGACTGGCAACCGTTAATTGCAGTCAATCGCTCTTGAAATTTACATTTTTTCGATCATGATTGCCGTTCATTTGACTATTTTTACAGAATATGTAATTTTGTTATTAATTGATGTTTTGCCAGGTTGTATTTGGTGTTTTGCAGCACCACTGTTTTAAATATGTTAGCTAACAGTATTGCTCCACATGTAAAGTTATTTTTATTGTTTCTGCCTGTTAACATTGTTCTCCGCTTGAAAGTATGCAACATTTGTTACTTGCGATCGTCAGGTGTTTTCGCACATATGTGAAATGACCGCCATCGGCTGTTCATTAATCTGAGCCGTGTTATGAGCGTGTGATCCTTGCGCTTTTACAAATTTTGTATTTTGCTCAGTTTAAACAGGACTTTCGAGTGGTAAACAGCAATGATTGTGTGCTCAGTCTTAAAAGCAGTGAGACAATCAGCTGTTCGAAAAGTGGCGGCTGTTTGATAGTTGTGCTAGTGGTATATATTGGTATAATTCGCGTCGCAAATTAGCATATGTTGTGATGAAAATTGCGGTCACGCTGCGCGTTATTCTAACAGCCAAATTAAACAACAAAGAGAGAACAGATTATTCATTTTAAATTATACTAGATAGGAGGAAAGTGATATAAAAATAAGTCCACAGTTGACCTTGGGCCTTGGTGCGTCATGTCAAGCCCAAATATTAACTACCGCTCCTTGGCCGAGGAGAACGCGAATCCGTTTCGCGAGGCACCACAACAACAGCAACGGCAACAACAACAACAACACGCAACAATAACAAAAGCAGACGACGCAAAATCATTTACAGCTGCTGCGCATTTAGAGCCCAACGCCAATGACCATGATAACGATGACGTCGGGGAAGCGGAGGAGGAGCATGAGCACGAGAACGAGGATACGCCGCGCAACATCATGATTCACATTGTGCCGGAGACGGGCAAAGAATCGCATCGCTGGAATCACATCGAGGATCTCGACTCGTTCTTCTCCCGCATGTACACGTATCAGCAGAAGCACGGCTTTCGCGTCATTGTGCTGGACGAGTTGTTCCAGGTGCTGGAGTTCGGATTCGTCGTTTGGCTGTTCACATTTACGACGCACTGCATCCGATATGACGAGCTGTTTGGCAACGTGCCAAATGGCCCAAAGACGTCGCTCAACGATGTGATAATACCGACAGGCGAGTGTGTGACCAAATTCGGTTTCTTCACCTACCTGATCATCTTCATAGCTGCCATCTATCTGGGCATTCGAGTGCTCAAAATGATCTATCACATCACGCAATACGCGGACATCAAGCGTTTCTACAACACTGCCCTGGGCATCGAAGACTCCGATCTGGACAACATCACCTGGCACGAGGTGCAACAGCGCACGCGTCGCGTCCAGGCCGAGCAGCACATGTGCATCGACAAGGAGCTGCTCACCGAACTGGACATCTATCATCGGGTGCTACGCTTCAAGAACTATCTGGTGGCGCTGATGAACAAGCAGCTGCTGCCCGTGCGCTTCCATCTGCCGCTGATCGGCGAGGTTGTCTCGCTCAGCCGTGGCATGCTGCTCAACATTGACTTTATACTCTTCCGCGGCCCGGGCTCGCCGTTCCAGAACAATTGGCAGCTGCGCGACGAGTTCGCTGTGCGCAGCAATCAAACCGAGCTCGCCCAGCGTCTGTCCAAGCTCATCTTATGGGTGGCCTTGGTCAATCTGCTGCTGTCGCCTGTGATCTTTCTGTGGCAGATAATCTACTTCAGCTTCTCGTATGCCAACATCTTGCGCAAAGAACCGAGTGCTCTGGGACTGCGCACCTGGTCCAATTACGGTCGTCTCTACCTCCGTCATTTCAATGAGCTGGATCATGAGTTGGATGCGCGCCTGAATCGTGCCTACGAGTATGCGGATCGCTATTTGAGTTCGTTCTCCTCGCCGCTGGCCGCTGTGATTGCGCGCAATCTGCTCTTCATTAGCGGCGGCGTCTTGCTGCTGATCTTGGCGCTGGGCATCTACGATGAGCACGTCTTTCAGGTGGAGCATGTGCTCACCATTATCGCTGTGCTGACGGTCATTGGCGTCGTCTGTCGCACTTTCATACCCGACGAGAACATGATTTGGTGTCCCGAGCAGCTAATGACCGCCATCTTAGCGCATGTCCACTACCTGCCCACGGAGTGGAAGCAACAGGCGCACACCGCGCATGTGCGCAACGAGTTCAGCAACTTCTTTCAGTTCAAGGCTGGCTACCTGCTCAGCGAGATTTTCAGTCCGTTTGTGACGCCGTTTGTGCTCATCTTTGTCTTCCGGCCCAAGGCCATGGAGATTGTCAAATTCTTCCGCAGTTTTACAGGTAGATTTGCCGTTTAATTCCAAGAAAAGACGCGGTTTGCTAATCACTTCATATTGCTTTTGCAGTTTCTGTGCGTGGAGTGGGCAACGTCTGTTCGTTTGCCCAGATGGATGTGCGCAAACACGGCAATCCCGACTGGCAGCTCAATGCCAGCGACTTGCCGGACGTGACCAATGAGCCGGTGCAGCGCATGCCGGCGCAGCCTCAGTATGCGCAGCAGCAGCAGAGCCTGATCGGTGGCAAGACTGAGATGTCGCTGGTGCGGTTTACGCTCAACAATCCCGAGTGGCAAATGCCCAAGGAGGCGTCGCAGTTCATCAAGGGCATACGCGAGCATGCCATCGATGAGCTGGTCAAAGCCAAGACGGCCCCACAGCCGGCTGCCCGTGAGAATCCGCTCACCCACAGCCTGATCTCATTTGGCACCATTGGCGAGGAATATTGCTCCATTGCCAACTCCGTGCTGGCTGCCGAACTGAGCCCCGAGCAGCTCCAGATCTCGCAGTCCCTGACAGCGAGTCGTGCTGGCGCTGCAGCAGGCGCTCATGCCTTGGGCGCTGGCTATGCGGCCGGCAGTGATTTCCGGCAGATGCTGCAGCAGAATCTGGGCGAACCGATGAGCAGCGCCAGCATGCGGCATGGCCTTATGGCCAGCAGCCTGGGAGCAGCGGCACCCATGGACAGCATGCGACGGCTGCGACTGAGCAAGGCGGAGGGTCGCATCGAGGGACCGACGGACACACTGCTCTACAGCCTGTATGGCGGGGATCCGCGTCTGTCCAAGAATCCCATTGGTGTGACCGTGGCCGACATGTGCCTTAGTGCTCTCTATCTGCACGAGCTGAGCCAGCAGAAGCGTTTGGCGCGCCAGTCGCGCATCGATGAGGCGGACGAGCAGCCGGGACCAAGCAATAGGCCGTCACGTCCGCCAGCTTCATCTGGCTCGGGTTCGGGTTCGGGATCTCGTCATACCGTGATTACCTCAAAGGCTGCCGAGAGCACTCCACTTCTGGGCAACATACGATCATAGCAGCGGCCCGTTTGGATCTAATAATCATAGCGTTTAAGAACAACAAAACAAAAGAAAACACGACGAAACAAGAATCAAGAAGCAAAACAAAACAAATGAAAGCGAAACGATGCGTTACAGAAATCAAAAACAAGATAATACAGAATAGATATCAGAACAGAAGAGAACCCTGCTATTAGTTCTTAAGTTGTAAAGTGTTTTTGTGAGTCGGACGATGTCTAGTTCTTAGCTAAACTAAAAACTAATACTTAAATCTAAACTACAACTAATACTAACACCAATACTATTAAATTAATACATCTACTAAACGAAAAAGCAATAAATAAACTGCGTCAACGATTAAATCACAAATTGCACATGCATTTCTAGCGATGGCACTCGTGACACGACAACGCGATCGTGAATCGATCGATTCACCAATTTTCTTTGGTTGTGCGAGCGAGATAGCAAGCGAAGGACCATCACGGTGAACCGTGCTCCTTATGTAGGGATAATCCCAGCGTATTTCGTAAAGATTGAAATTAGCTGGAAATTTACCAGATTTCCCAAGAAAACTCATGTGGCTTCAAAAGTTTACGACATTTGGTAAGAGGGAAAATTTCATAATATTTGGAAACCCTTAGGGCCACCAGACGAGATCTCGTTGACTTTCCGAGAACAGTCTGAAGACAGTAATTGCTATGGCTGCAATTGCAATATTTTACTCTAGAATTTTAATTGCCTAGTCTCAATTAATAGTACATTAATAAACCAATTCCGAGAATGCTTATGAAGAGTATTTAAATAAGATTTAAATTTTTATTTTTAATTGGATTGAGTTTAAAATGCTTACTTATTTACAAATTTTTTGAAACTGGCTTAAATAATCGGAACATTTCTTCCAAGTGTAATTTTCAGTCAAAATTCATGGATAAAATATACAATAATTGCCTTAAAGTGTTTAGTGTTTAGATTGTTTACATGGAAGTAGAAAATCTTTTACAGCCACAAGCAACAAATTATCTTAGCTGCCAAGTTATTAACGAGTCGAGTTTACAAGCTAATTTGTTGTAAACAAAGATGACAGATCTAAAAGTGCTTACAAAAGATCCACGCAACTTTTAGCATGATTAGGGCAATTGAAATTCAAATTTACCTTGCCTAAGTACCTGGGTTGAGGTACTTGAAGTGCATGATTATTCGCTTAACTGGATTGAGAAATATAGTTGTTAGCTGTTGGACTTGTGTTGTGGCAGGTTGTCACGCTGCCATCGCTGGCTGCGTCAATTGGTGGCATTGTTGGCACACAGGTTGGATCCGCGAGAGATGCATCCAGCTGTGCTGCAGCGCCTCGAGTGTCACTGGCCACACACGATCGCCATTTGGCGACTGGTGTTGATGGCGAGTGAAATAGAGGCCTGAGAGTTGCAGTTATAGAGTGGGAGCGGGTGCGTGTGGCACATGTTGCATATGCATCTGCAGTGCAGCATTTTGGCCATCGGCGAGCGCATCAGCATGCAATGGCCAGGCCGGGACACAGGCCTGGGAATGGCCAGCATATGAATTATGAGCGTGTCGCGTGAGATTGAGCAGCTGTTGCAGCAGGAGTTGCAAAAGTCTGCGAAACAGAAACAGAACACGTTGTCTCATTTTTACGCTGCACGCCAATTTTGGGCTCCATTTGTTGAACATTAACTTGTGGCCATTTGTTAGAGATTCCCGTTTTGGGGGCGCCGCTATCGCTGGCCATCTGCCGACTGCCGCTTGCCACGAGAGGCTCCTCCACTGGCCAACTAGCCAACTAACTGGCCAACTGGCCAACGGAGTTGCATGTTGTACTAATTGTAGAGCTCATGTAGCCAGTCATGTTATCCGATCCAAAGCGTTGCCGTCGTCGTTCCGTTGCGACCTAGGCCCATCCAGTTGTGGCTCCAAATGTGAACGGCCTGCCATAAATGCCAGGCGCAATTGAAAGCGCGTCAGTTGCTAAAATGGAAATATTTCACGAGCCTTGTCAAACAATCGATTTTAATTTATGATTTCCTGCGGCAATTGAACGCAACCGAACACCGAATGCAGCCGGACAGACAATCTGACTGCCAAATCCAACAAAAATCCAAACAGTTCAATATGACAGCCCGAGAGTGCATGACAAGCGGATACCCTGCATTTGAATTCAAATTTAAATGTAAATAAACTGTTGCGCTGCTTGCAGACACACTGCTTGCAATAACACACCCACACAGCAAGCAGTTCAACGTGCACTGCTTCGCCTTGACCTTTATACGCTTGCAAAGCATTCGTCTCAGATACTGGATAAAATTGTTACTAATTCCGTTGAACTGCAATGCTACCCGGCTGGCCTTTGACACGCGCTACAGGGTAGCGCTGGCAACACGATTGGACAACGAGTAATGACACTGCATGTGGTGGACGTGGCAAGATCATATGATACGCACAGCAGGGCCCGAAATTGTGCACCGAAAATGTTGCCGAGAATTGGAAAGGCAGCTGGGCTGGAAGGCCGGGAGCCGTTGCACATCGAGGAGCGAGAGAACGTTGACGGTCGGGACCACCGCGTTAGCCGTTTTGCCGTGCTCCGGAACCAGTTCAAGATCAGGCGTCACTTTACATTTGGCACAGCACCGCTGACAGTCGAACTGAACAGTCGCCAAGTGGTAGCAACGATGCCGATGCTGCCGATGCTGCTGGCCATATCCAGATCAGCAGCTGCCAGTTTGCAATTAGAAGCTGGAGAGCACACACACACTGGCGGTATAGAGCACATCAAACGTGTCTGTATGCCGACTGGCAGCGACTAATGATGATAGTTTTGCAGTCGAAGATGGATAGCAGTTGAGCCGTTGAGCCGTCGAGGATGGAGCACGATCTGTTGGGCCGTTGAGTGTGAAGCATCTGTGCTGCGTTTGATTGACAACTGATCAGCAACGTGACGATTGATCGCAGACGACCAAAACGACCGCTGATCAAAGATCGCCACCATCAGATTGTTGTTGCCTTTTGCAGCAGCAGCAGCTCCTTCACGTACTTAAAACAACAGACAGCAAAAGACTATTTTTCTCTTTCTCGCTTTATTTTTTCATAATTAAAAAACCAGTTATTGGCCCGTAGTCCACTTACAAATAGGCCTCTCATATGCGGTCAGATAGTTTAGTCAAATTGCAGTGGAGATCGTGATACAGATTCTGCAGTTTGTTGGCCCAATCTTCTATCTACGGATCGTTACAGCCAGCATTTGCATTGCAAATTCGAAACGGCAGCTCTTCTGGTTCCCCAACTCTTCTCGCTTCTCGACTCCTCTTCGTGGGCCATGTAATCGAGCGTCGATTCAATAAAACATTTAAACATTAAACTGCTTTTATGCAAATTGCCAGCGTGCGCTTAATTTCGCCTCCAGCCGCCAGCCTCCCAATCCCATTCGCAATCTCGAACCCAATCCCAATCTCAACTACCTGTCTAGAGCGTCTGGAGCGACGCGGCTTGGCATCCGGCAACATTGGCTTGAATTATCTTTAGATCGCATGCATGTAACACCTGCCCCAATCCTTGCCGCCCGCCCGCTGCCGCCGCCGCCTTTGGCCTGCGATCCAGCTCTGATAACATCTAGAGTGGATCGTCTACAATTTTACTGTTGCTCTGTCTGTCCAGCTGTCCTGCTGTCCTGCTGTTTCCTCTCCTCCCCTCCCCTGATCTCTTTTGCTAGGCTAATCAATAGCTTATCGCTATTAATCTCGGGCTTCGATTTACCTTTGGCAGCAACTTTGCTACTCGTTTTGTAGCTGGCTGCCTGGAAGCTGTAGCCGAAGCTGCGACTGAAGCTGAGGCTGAAGATGCGCCTGCCATGGCCAATTCATTAACGCATCCAATTGCTGTCGCCTGTTTGTAAATGTTTGCTGGCCAAAATCGCTAAACACCGGCAATTACTTTAATTGGGCATTGCGCATACGCCGCGTGGGTCAATGGCGTTGTTCACTCGGGGTCAACTAGATCAGCAGCAGATTATTATTATTATTATTATTATTTGGCCATCACAACCCTATCGGGTCACGGCCTGAAATAGTTGCCTCCACGCGCTTCTGTCCTGAGCACGTCTCCTCCAGTTGGTAACACCAAGTGAGGACAGAGCTTCCATCACCTGGTCCTGCCAACGCAAGTGCTGTGAGAATTTTCAAAAATATATTTACTACCAATTTTATATAGAAGAAAAGTATTTAAGGAATTTATACAATTTAATTTTATGGTAGCTTTAATTTATGAAATCATCGTTTTTATCAATAGAAATACTATAGCAATTTACAAAAGCTTATTGAAAACGAAGTTGTTTATTTTTAATCAATTTAATTTTTTTTTAATCTGGTTAGAGTTACCTTTTATTAGTGTAAATACTAGAGGTAAATGTACAAAACTATTTTTTTCTGTAACAAAAATTTTAAAGGAATTTATTTAGTATTTTAATAAAAGCTATAAAGGGTCACGAGATCGTTATCAATTTTCAATCATTTAAAGCTTTTAACAAAATGAAATTTTAGTGTATATTAATTATTATACAATGATGAACAGCAAGTGCTGTGGAAATATATTTATTTTGTCATTTAATTGTGTATTGCTAATCAGATCGCACTTATCAGATTCATATCTAATCCCAATCGAGAAATCGTGAAGCAATTTTGATTTAGAAGACAAATATTTAAGAAATTGACATAATGTAATAATGTAAAAGGAATTCATATAGTATTTTAATTTTAGCTAGAAAAGGTCGAGAGATCGTTATGAATTTTAAATCAATTGAATTTAATTTTCTTATGTAATTTCATTGCATCTTAATTATTGCAATTGCTGTGGAAATATTATCAAATATATTTATTTGTGTATTGCCTTGTATAATGCTAATCAGATCGCACTTATCAGATCCCTGTCTAATCCGCATCGCTGACATTTCTCTCTCGATTTCGCTGCCAGCTTTACAAGCTGCAATCGAGACAAACCATCTTCGCAAATCGCAAATCGCAAATCGCAAATTAATTATAATACGATACGCAATGCAATTCTGGAGCAGACTGTGGCGAATGTGCACATTTCATTGCAGCTGAACATGATTGCTTTGTACATGCAGCGTGTAATTGATACGCCGATAAAGTAGAGAGAATTCAGTGAGCAGTCACATGGCATCAGTTATATGCGAGTATATATGTTAGTGTAGATATAACTATGAATATCTGATAGCAATGGCTGGCCATCAATTTGGGCAACTTATGGGCCCTGTAGGTCAATGAGATCGTGCGATTGGCAACGGGACAAAATGCTAGACAAGTTTATTTATGAGGCCGCCGCCGCGCCCAGCCTCAGACTCTAGCTCAGACTAAGAGCCAGCTGCCAAACAGGCAGAGATGTATCTGCAAAAGAGGAGGAATAGAAGTGAGAGGAGCAGCAAGCGAGCAGGAGGGAGGAGGAGAAGTTAACATGAGCCTGCCGGGCGGCAATCGCATCGTTGTCGTTCGATTGCGTCGTCGGCTTGGCGCGTGGGCTGCAACTGGGACTTGGGACTTGGGACTGGGACTGGGACTGAGACTGGGAGATGGAGGCTGCTGTCGCCCGAAGTGGATTTTCTGTTCAACAAGTAGTTTATGATGTTTTTGTCAATTCATGGCAAAATTAATGACGCTGCAGAAAAGCACACGCACAACGAGCTGACGATGGAGTCTGTGTTTGCGTTTGACTCGAAGCCGGAGATTGCTGAGGGGATCTGCCTGCTGCCTGGTTTGTGGCTGGCGAGGCGTTAAAAATTGTAGCCTATAAAACTTCGAGAACTGCAAAGGAGTTGCCACGCTGCCCCTCAGCCTTATCTATGCGCGAGTAGTTGGCAGAGTCTGCATTTAAAAAATGCCATTAGTCACATTTTGTGGGCCACAGTTGCTGTTGCAGCCGCATGACTAGTAATTTTTGCAACCCGGTTTAACGGCCCCCAGGGGGGGAAGAGGCAGGGGAGCATGTGGCAAACACAAATATTTCTATTGCCGTTA
Organism: Drosophila immigrans; assembly: GCA_963583835.1. Classification (NCBI taxonomy): domain Eukaryota; kingdom Metazoa; phylum Arthropoda; class Insecta; order Diptera; family Drosophilidae; genus Drosophila; species Drosophila immigrans. Next base: position 27,949,341 of record OY757141.1, read on the forward strand.
ATGGCGTTAATAATTTTCGCAGCTCTCGCGGAAGATCAAGCCCAACTGCAGCTGGCTGCCTCAACAGCTGCCACAGCTCCTTGACGATCCCCGGCCCAAGTCCAAGTGGAGCTTCAAGTAGGTGGTGGGATTAGCAGCGTCTGTCATGTTGAAGATGACGTTACATAGCTGCGAGTGACAGCCGCAATGCAAATAAATATGAAAAAAACTTATTACGCCAAAAGCGTTGGGCGGCGCTTAATGCGAAATTAATTGAAAAAAACCAAGACGAAATGGGTGTCTGCGGGTTGAAGAAGATTGAATGCTCTAGCCGCGTGTAACTCGATTTTAATAAGGCTGCACATTTAATATGATGGTAAATTAATGGCAAGAATGCGTTCTGGCAAATTAAGGAAATACTTTAACCAGCGTTGCTGGCAATTGACTGAAGCATCTTCCTTATTTTAAAGCTTCATTTGCCCCAATAAAAAGTAAATAATTAATTGTACTTATAAGGTTAGTCAGTTTTAATGGAGAGGAGTATGTAAGAAATGCTTAAACTTAATTTTAAGACTTAAACAGCAATGATTTCTATACACTGTTTATTCAAACCCAACATTTTCACAACTTGTCTTAAATAGCACACCATATTAGTTTAGAACTATATAGCATATATGAATTAGGAAAAATATTTTAATCTATTTAAAACATTTTGTTTAATTTCAAAACTCATTGCACAATTTAATCAAGACATCTGCTGAGTATGACAACATGTATTTTCTTGACACATCATTCAACCGATTACTTCTAATATTGTCGTAGTCATCCATTACAATAAAATTACTTAAAATAAGTTAGTAATTTGTTGGAATATTTTGTGGTGAAATGAGAAACCTTTGCTTTGTTTTCCTCCATCTAAATGTTATGATTGATTTAATTCGTTTTGCTTTAATCTCATCAAAATAAAAAACTAATCCAGGACGCTATGCAATTAAATTTAGAAGACTAAAACTGTCTAGACTATTTCAGACTGATCATCAAAACAAAGAATAAAAAAACATTCGTAGACAAATACCAAACACATCTCATTGTTAATAGTTCTATACCCCGCCAAAGGGTATGCCGCAAAATGGAAGCGAGTGGGCAGCAAATGGAGAGCTTGTAACTGGAGCAACTGGAGAGCGGCAGCAGCAGCAACATCAGCGACTAAAAAGCAGCAGCTGCAAATGCCGTATCGGATTTCGCGCTGGGACACACTGGTAGCTGGTGGTTGTCAGTGCAGGTAATGCGATGCCACAAGTGGCAAGACGCTGGCAAGTGGCAGGCAGCTGAGCAGCTGAGCAGAGGCGGGCATAAGCACATGTTCAACAAGAGATCTAACAGAATCCGAGCTGACGACATGCGCCCCAAAAATGAAAATAAGAAGAAAAATCGCTGCAAGCTCGAGGATCGGATTAACAGAGCGACATGTGGAAGCGCAAGCGCGTCGCCATAAGCTCAAAAACCCGCTGCACTCACCGATACTCACGCATGCACTCATTTGCAGCACTCACATTCACTCAGCGTCTGCGTCAGCGTTAGCGGCAGCGTCGTAAAAAACACACTCTAAAGATTAGTTCGGTGTCGGTTGCAGGCTGAGGATATAAATTCCGCATATTTACAACAACGGCCACAAAGTATTTTAATGTTGCTCTAAAACTGGTGACTTGGCGCTGCAACCAACAACTTGCCACTAATTTTTTATATGGACGCCATTTTATAGGCATTTGAGTTGAGGCCGCAACAGCAACCGCCTTCAATGGCCACGCCCACTGCGGCCAACTGACACCTGTGCCGGCGTCTGTGTGTGTGTGTGTGTGTGCGTGCGTGTGTAGTGGTAATGTGCAATTATAAAATTGAAAAAATAAAAGCAGCACAATGATATAAAAATATCACGCATACGCAAAGTTGGCCCCCGAAGCGAGCGAGCGAGACAGCTAAATTGCAGCTGCTGTGCGTGCGACTGCAACAGTATGCGTGTGTGTGTGTGTGCGTAGTGAATGGCTGAGCGCACTTGCTATTTGCTTTTGCTTTATTTTGCTCGTTTTGATTTTGATTTTGCGTTTTACGTTTTGCTTTTGATTTCGATTTGGTCGCGTAATCGCAAACGCACAAAATGCCCAGACTCGTTTCTTGACAAACGCTGACAAATTCGGCAAATGGCAAACTACAAAACTGCTAACCTGGCCAACTGCGCTGCTGAGGGCGAGGGAGTGGCTGAGCAGCGAGGGGGCTGGGGCGGGGCATGGCTCCCCAGGCTCCATTGCCACAATTTATTTGCGCATAAAAAATGCAGCGTGTAAACTCCAATTAGACGCTAATTTCAGCACACAAATGCATTTAAATAATATGCAAATCTGCGTGCAGGAAACAGCTACAACAGTTTGTCTCTCTCAGTGTGTGTGTGTGTGTGTGTGTGTGTGTTGTGCGTGAGTGTTGCACATTCACTTGGGCTAAGGCTAAGGCTGATTGAGGCCTGCAAAGTGAATGGCTGCGCAAAGCTATTAAAAGCAATCAATAAATGCCTGCCAAGCGTTCGACGAAAGCAAACCCCCCGCAGCTGCAGCCAAAACCTTTATTAGCTCAATGTTTGGCACCGTTCAATTTAAAAGTAATTGCTTCATTTAATTTTATTTAATTTGCAGCGTAACGAGAACTTGATTAGCGCCACCTTTCGGGCGGGGGAACAATTATGGAATCAAAATAAACTTGCCAATAAAATGGTGTCGAATGGGATTAGAATCAAAATTAACTTGTGAATAAAAGGATGTCGAAGCTCAAACGCTCTGCAGCTGCAGCTTGGTTTGACCAACTTTAAAAACTAATTAATTGCTTAATTTAATTTGTTTAATTGGCGGCGCAACTAGAGCAAGATAAGCGCCACCTTTAGGCGAGCATTGATTCATTGATGTTAATCAATCACTTAAGCATGCTAAAGTTAAATTCAAGCAAACCAAATGCAGCTGCAATTAGTTGAGCTATTAACAATTAAATATCCAATAAAGTGACTTAATTGCCTACACAATTGGAGCATATTTAGCGCCACCTTTGGGTAAAGTTAATGATATGCTTAGCGCCACCTTTTGGTCAACGCAATCTGGGAATTAATTCAATTAGACTGAATCAGATGAAACAGTATATAAGCGATACTGCTGCCCTTAAGAAGCTGCCTGAGCTATCAAATCTAAACACAATTCGCAGCCAAAGCTGCCCGCAATTGGCTTCAAATGTCAATTCTTTGCACACACACTCTGTGCACTCTGTGGGCTGGCGACAACCCGCAGGGTTTGCGTGACAAGGCAAAGAAAATCATTTGGCAATTATATGCGATATGGACTCGTAAATCCCAGCAGGCACAGAGCAGAGCACTGTGCGGCAGCGGGATGGCGACTGAGGTTCGCCCACGAGTCCACGTCTTGGCCACGGTAATTGCCAATTATGCGACGAATCAAAGCAGCCAAATTTGGCCAAAAGAAAATCAAAATAAAGTCAGCTTTTTTATTGCAATTTTCGAGAGTTTTGCCCCAAGCAGCTGTTGTTGTTGTTGTTGTTGCAGTCCATTGCAGTTGTTGTAATGAAGTCATTATAAAATATTGCGTCCAATGCACGCACTGGCTGAGCAGGCCAGGCCAAGCCAAGCCAAAGCCAGGCCTCTGGCTCGCACAGCATTCATTGGCCATAAATTCTCATTCGGCCCGTTTCGTGCCCGGCTGAGCTCAGCTCAACCTGTCACGACAGCTGGGCCAACGTCTAATCTAATCCAACAGCATAGTTTTTGTTTTTGTTCGCTTTTTCTTTTCGTTTGTCAGCCAACTGTGGCACGACTCCTGCAGCCTGCCTCCTGTCTGCCTCCCTTTGTGGCCCACAGTTTTATTAATGCCAGAAACTCATTAAACTGACGCTGGGCAGCCCATAAATCCGCCCACTCTGTGCCCAAGCTGCACGTTTGCCAGTTGCCACTCAGCTGACTGATCGAGGTGTCAGTGTCAGGCATCTGGTGGCTGCCACCGATCTGGCCCAAGTCGCACCGCAGCTTTATGACTCCACTTGACTGCCACTGACACACAGTTTGTTTCAGCTGTCGCCCCGGCTGGTCCCCGGACGTGTCCATGCATTTACAATGATTTCCATGGTGGCCACTGCAATTCGTACTTGCCACTGCAACTGCCACCGCCACTAGCATTGCCACAGCTACTGCAACTGCAACTGCAACGACTGCTCTCCCAAGGGCTTCATTTGGCCAAAGTATCGCGCTGTGCACCCAATTTTTAATCAGCGACAGCGACTGCTCCGCAATGATTAATGATGGCTGACAATTGCCTGGCAGAGGGCTGCTCTAAAAGTACGCCAAATCAAAGCGTACACCAATTAATTGGTGTCGGGGAAGTCTATTAAGAAATTAATTATCTCAAAATTGTTTACGAGTGTTTTTAAGTGTCTGAAAAAGGGTCAATTAATCGGGCACTTAATGAACATTAGGTATACGTAATCTAATTTGAATTAAGATTCAATCAACTGGATTGTTTTCGTTTTTTGAAAATTTAACTCAATCATTGCTTCCCTTTAACCTATTGATCGTTATTTACACGATCAACATAAGTAATTAAGACTTCAATCACTTCAGGTCTACTAATTACATTTGGACAATTGAAGTTTTCCACAGTTTCCATTTCCTAATTCTGAAGGCAATGACTCTTCAAATTTACAATTTAAATTGACGCAGAATGATTTAGTTTACTTTGTGGAGTAACGCATTCTGTAATAAACAACTTTGGAAGGAAATCCTGTCAATTCTTTCAAAGCTGAATAAACGATAATAATAGCTTACTATTGATAGTTTAATTTCTTGTGATAATTTCAGTAGCTTAAACAAGTTTACATTTCGAATTTCCAGACAAAATCAATATATTTTGATTATCAGATAAACTAAACTGTTCTTTTCTTTCCTACATAATTTAATATAATTTCATATGCAATTCTACACAAGCTATTTCTTTTAAATTTTCCTGTTCTTCTGATGAATATTGTTCAGCTTTGCATTAAACAGCCCACTTATTTAGCTGCTATCCTTGGAGTTGATGGGCATAATAACTTTCTACTTATGTAATTGTGCCACATTGTGTCCTTGTTTAAAAACGTTGCGTGCCACGGCTGCATCATCAAATTGTTGTCAACCATGGCCTGGACAGGCAAAATGCCAACGCGTCCTCCGCGTGAAACGAATGTGCCCAAAGTGCTCAGCAAAATAGATGCCATTATGGCGGTGAGTCATCAGCGTTTAAAGTCAACGGTTAACACACACAATTTATATGGTAAACAGTTGCAAATGGAGCTGATTGAGATGGGGGAGAGGACGGTCAGGAATCGTCGCCTGCAGCTGCTGTGGATCTTTCTGCAGACGTCAGCGGTGGTTGTGATAAAGGCCTATCATCTGGTCATGTACATGATACGCGTGCTGCTCCATCACGAACCTGCGTTCCTGGATGTGCCCACAGCGCTGCTCTACTATGGCTATCAAATAGTCTCCGAAGGCATAAATATTGTGCTGACCATCATTGCTTTCTCCATGTTGTTCGAATCGGTAAGAATTGCAATTAAGAGATATTCATAGAGGAAACTATCGTGTAAGGATAAAGACTAGAGAGCAGTCTTTCGATATTTTGTAGATTCTCAATTTTACATACTTTAGTTTTTATGTCAATACTCGAAAAATGCAGTCGGTAAGTTTTTGGGAATAAGATTGACAAGTATTGTAGAAATATTGTACCAGCTTTTCCGTCTTTATTGTGTACATCATTTCATAAACTTTTGATTTTTTAATATTCAAAAAATTTACTCGACAAGTTTTGAGATTAAGAGTTTTTTAAAGGTATTGTAGAAATATTTGACAGCTGTATTTAGAGTTTACAGTCTCTGTGCAGGGTACACAGTGAAATGCTGAAATGAACACCCAAGTGAACAAACAACACAGAATAAGTCAAACCTTACCTTAAAGATTTATTTTAAATGTTTTTCAAAGCATAATAATACTTATTTTCGCTTCTTTAAACAATACTTTAAAATGTGTATGAAAACCTATTTAAAATAAATAAATTTTCATTGTCTGATTGACATATGCATTAATATCAGAAGGCAGACACTATTCTTTGAAATTTCCTTTCTTAAGTCTTTATTCTAATTTACAAAATATGAAAACGATTTACTAACTAAATGATTCACTAACGGACTCCCCAGTAAAGTCATCAACTAGCGTTTAATGCCGAGCTATTTACAAAGACGTGCATAATTTATTGATCTGCTTTTCAGTTTCAGCAGATGCAGCGCCATCTCAACAAATTCACGATCTACGCATCCGACGCTGGGCTGCGTTCTCGGGTGAGCTGAAGCTAAAGTCGCAGCCGCAGCTGCAGCTGCTGATTGGACTGCGACTAAAAACTTAACTTTCCCACACAGCTCTCGCAAATGAGTCTGAATCTGTACACAAATCTGCAGACCTATACGATTTATGGGCTTTATCAGTTAAATGGCACGCTGCTGTCAACGGTGCGTATGCGCAATCTGCCAATAAGCCAATCGCTGTTGCCAATGTTGTTGTTGCAATTACTGCTGCCGTTGTTGTTGTTGTGGTTGTTGTTGTTGCAGATGATGGCCAGCACGATTACGTTCATTGTGATACTCATACAGTACAGCCTCGGCGACAGCGACGACTGCTCCACGCCCGCCACTCCAGAGGCGATCTGACGGACGCGCATCAGTAAAACGTTCACGTTCACGAGCTTATGAGGCTGCCACATGCAGCTGGTTTGCCAGCCAATGGGCGGCACTTGCAACACTCACACACACTCACACACGCACACACACACGCACACACATAGGCGACACACACGCACACAGCTGTAGCACTTTTTGCGCGTCTCAAAAATTGTTATTGCACATTTAAAGGCGTCATTATTAGCGCTACATGGAGGCCTCAGAAGCGTTCCACTAATTGGGGCAAGTTGTTGTGGGGCAACTTGGGTTTGTAATTCTTGTTGTTGCCGCTGCTGTTGTTGTTGCGGTTGTTGTTGTTGCTGCGGTTGTTTGTTGTTATCACATAAATTGTGCGCACAAATCTTGATCTGCAAATCATTTTCGACAACTTTACGGGCTGTGCACTCACAAAGCACTCACTCGACTCGATGAATGCCGCATACGAATGCCGTGAATATATTCACGCGTGCAACACACACACACACACACGCACACACCGAAATTTGTGGGCAATGTACGAAATAGAGTTTTGTGGCCGTTATCTGTTGCATAGATCTGTGCCAGCCAACATTTTGTTGCCTGCCATTTCCTGTGGCACTCTTAAATGCCGCATGCTGTATGCTGTATGCTGTATGCTGCATCCAGGCTGCAACGTGGGGCATGTGGCATGCGGCAAAAAGGCATCACTTGAATTATTTACGCAACTAACTAAGCTGACATTTAATTTAAGTGCCAACACCAGAGTTGTGCTCGCTGCAGTCGCAACAAGCGGACGGAGCGCTGGCCAAGAACTGTCTTCGGCCTCAAAATGTATACGTGCAACGCGCTGTGGCAGCTAATGAAATTTATGCATTTATGCCAAGTTGCTTAAGTTGTGCTGAGGATGCCTGGCTGCAGTTGGAGTTCGAGTTGGGACGCCGCCGACGCTATGATCCATGTTAATGTCCATCAGAGGCGGCCTGTCAATTCGATTGTTGGACATGTCCATGTTGCCAGTTGCCAAGTTGCCAGTTGCCAGTTGCCAGCCTGCCGCATTGCTGCATTGAGATCAATTTGCAATTAGCCGCACTTGCAACGGATATGGCTGCAACTATGTGTAGCTCTCGCTCTCTCTCTCGCTCTCTTTCTCCAACTCTGGATGTGGATGCCCTGCGCGCAAACGCGACACTTGCCAGCTGCGCGTTTCCCGTGAGAAATTTCAATTATTTTAATTAGCGTTGCGATCGCGGCTGCTTTATTAGGCGACGACTTCGACAACAACCAACCACAGCAACAACAACAACTTGCGACAGCGGTGATGATGACGACAACGACAACGACGACAACGTTGAAGGCGATGTTAGCGCGTCTGCGTCTGCGCAGAGTCTGAGCCTCAGTCGAAGTCGCGGCGACTTTCGGCCAATTTCCGCTGCGCCGCACGCGACGTCAGCGTCGCTGTCCGCTGCTGGCGTCGCTGTTGCAGTCGTCGTCGACGTCGCCGTCGCTGTCGCCTGGAATGCGAGTGCCAGTTGATAGCAGTGTCAGAACAGGATTCTGGATAGCTTTGTCGTCGACGACGTCGTCGCCGTTGCCTAATGACATGTTTTGGATAATGATGACGGGGCAACGATTGCCGGCAGAGTTTGTCGTTGCCGTTGCTACAGCCTGTGGCTGAGGCATGTGGCGATAAAGTCGCTGGAACTTAATTTAAATTGATGACACTCGGCCACTTGGCCACTCCGCGCTGGCCATTTGGAAAATTGACTACAAAGCTGCAAACGTTTGCCAAGCAAATCAATCTGCATGCCAACAGTCACTATCTGTGTCAAGTCAACGGACCACCCGTAGCATGCTCCAACTCAATCTCGATCTCTCCAGCTCTCCCGCTCTCCCGCTCTCTCTGATCGCTGCTCTCTTCAGTATTCCAGTTGCTTTATAATTGGCCGCTGCGGTGTCAATTGCAGCGCCAGCGCCAGAGCTCAATTAAAGGCTGCCTACGCCGCCTGCTGGCCTGTTGCCTGCTGGCCTGTTGCCTGCTGCCTCCTGCTTTAGGCCATTGAGCTCCCCTGGGAGCTGGCAATGTGACTTGCTGCCGACTGAAGCTGTGCGCCCTGCTGTGCTTGGGAATGCCAATTTCAGCAATTAACAACAATGGCCATAAATGCGTGAAACGCATAAAATGACAGTTAGTGAACCGACCGGGAATGAGACAGACAGTCATCAAGACAGAGACAGCGATAGCGATAGCGATGGCTGGCAGCGGATATTGAGACTGAGACTGAAACTGAGCGGCTTAGACGTGTAGCGCCGGATTATTAAACGTTAAACAGCAACTGGATTTTTTGGGGCAGCTTAGCAGCGGCCAGCGATCTCAATTTGAATCTTAATTCGTGTGCTGAGCTGAGCCTACGCCGCCATTTTGTGTGGCACTTACATACAAATGTACATGCATACAAAAAGTAAGCGGTAGCTCTGATCGGATCGACGTCGACGGCAACGTCGACGACCAATGACCGTAGCAAAGGCCAATAGTGAACATTAATCAACAGATCATATTCATATTGGCCATTGTTTATGCCTCTGCATCGTGCAATTATTAATAAAAACAAGTAAACGTTTTGCATGCGCACGACCAATCGACTCAAATATACCCTGTTTGTAAGATATTCAAATTATCAACAGATAACTTTTGCATAACATTCTGCTTAAGCCTCTGCTAATTAACAGCTGGCTACCAATGCTGGCGCTGCTGTTAACATGTAATCGCCTTCTTTGGCTGTTATCGACATCTTAAGTTATCGGCTTAATAATCGACTTCAAAAGCCAGCTTTTGAATTATTTAATTTGCATACGATTAACAAAATGATTATATACACCTTGTAGTCTGCATAGAGGGTATCCAATTGCTCAACAAATCGTTTGATGTTTGCCCTTTGGCTGCTAACGGAAACCGAAACTTAAATTGAGGCAGTGACTTCGACTTCTACAGCAACAAACAGACACCAACATCGCTCATTCAAGGCATTGCAATGAAGAGACTGAGAGGGAGAGGAGATATTCACATAGTAGACCAAGTTCAATGACTCGATAAAAATAACAGATATTCATTGTTGAAAGTGTCTAAAGCTGTGATTGTGAATAGGGTATGCGATAGAGGTGCATGTTTGATATCTGACCTTGATTGAGATTGAGTTTTTGGAAGCATTTCAAGACAGATATTTTTAAATACTAACTGTCAGCGAATTGATTGGCTTTGAGCTGGGCTTGACGTGTGATAAGACACCGCCGCGGTATGTCCAGTTATTTCCTGTCCCAGGGGTCGATTCGTTGCTATTCTAAAATGCCAAAACAAAGAGCAGTAGCTATAACATTATGATAGACATTCATATTCCGTGAAAATGTGTTACAAATGCAGTCAGAGCAGAATTCGGAAACAGACACGTTCGGCACATAAACAAGTTTGATTATTACACAACACGGGCGTTGAAATTAAAAAATGAAGACGTCGGTAAGAGCTGCGCTCTAGACCCGAGTACTAACATACAATACTATTTTATAAACACCCCGGTTTGTACCCATCAGCAGCAGCAGCAGCAGAAGCACACCTGAACCGAATTATTTGCACCTTATCATATAAATACACACAGCGCTTCTGTCTAAATTAGAATATCTATCTGTGAAGCTCAATCGCAAGCGAATACGGAGTCAGAGATCTGCCCACTGCTCCAAATGTGGCCAGATATTTTTATGACAGCCTTTTAGCCACACTGTGATTCCATTCTGGTCGCTAAAACTAAAGCTAATGCCAAATTGAAATCTTCGAAATTAATGCGATTTTGGCACGTCGAAAGCAAAATGAAAAAAAACTGAAACTGAACTGAAACGCGTTCCAAGATCCCCACACACTCATACACTGACACACACACACACACACAAACACACATACACTCACCTGCAAGCGAAGTGGAGCCGAGGGCCGACGCACGTCTCGCATTGGGGGCTGCGGCTCGTGTTGCGGGGCTTTCGCTTTCAGTTGCTGCTCGTTGCTGCGTCCGATTGGTGTTGCTTTTTTCGCTGTCCGCTGTTCGCCGTTCGCTGTTCTCCGCTCGTTCTTCGTTGATCGTGCTTCGCCGTCGTTCGTTGCTGTTCGTTTCTGTTCTCAGCTGCTGTTAAACGCGAAAGCCAACGGTAAAACGCGCAATCGTAATCGATAAGTCCTTCGATAGATCCTTAAGTCGATTGCCAGTGCTGTAAAATGTGCACATTGCATTGTGTGTATACGTGATCTACTATGTGTGTGTGTGTGTACTAGAAGAAATAAGAAAGAAAATGGATAACGATTCGCAGGCACAAGACAATCATCGAGGCTCAGTGTCCTCGAACAAATCTCTGGAAATACCCGTTACACCCTCGCGTTCCCCCAAAAAAGTCTCCTTCTCCGACGAGCTGCCCACCAGCAGCAGCAGTTACACGCCCACGCCCAGCAGCAATCCGGCCGGAGAGCCAACGGAGCCCAGCGGCGTCAGCCAGGTGCTGCAGCAGGCTGTGCAGTATCTGGAGCGGATGCACGCCAGCACCGAGGATGATGATGATGATGATGCCATTGAACACTTGCCGCCGCCAGCTGTGCTCGACTTGGATGCGGTGTCCGTGAAAATGGAATCCCCCAGGCTATCGGCCACCTCGCCCAGCATACTCATCGCTGAGCCAGCTCATGGGGCTGGCGGTGACGCGAATGGTTACGGCAAGCAGGAAATGCTGGCGTATGAGCCGCAATCGAATTTGTACATGGAACGATACAAGCTTAATTTAGATAAAAACTGCAGCTCCATGGAGCTGGAGGCGCGACGGGAGAAACAGCGCTGGCTATTGATATCGGAGTGCAGTGCTCGCTTCGGCGAGGGAAAACACACACGAGAGGCGTTCCGCAAACTGTTTCTGGATGAGGTAAGACGCTGTGTTATCAATATCGTACCTTTGTTAATTACGCCCAGACATATCAATGAACTATGCAAATGTCGAATGGCGGAGAGCACGAAATCCGGGAACGTATATTCCCCTTCTTATCTCTCTCACACAGACCTTTTATCGTTTTTTTCTTCTCCTCTCGCTCTTTGGGTGTATCACTTTGTGTAAGTTGACCTTGTGCTACATATTTTCTGGTCCTTTACCCGCTGCCAAAAAATGTAAACTCGTTTTTTTTTTTGTTATTTTGATTTATGCTGTTTTCGTCTTCGTTGTGCGTCTCTCTCTCCCTCTCTCTCTCGATGCTGTTGTGTTGATTTTTTATGGGTCTCAAGAAAGCTGTCCAACCAGTCCCAGCGTCAGTTCCAAGCCCCATCGACAGCGCCCAAGCACACATGCTCATCTGTTAAATATGCACATTTTTCATCTTGCCGGGCAGCGCCTATCTGTTGATCTGCCGATTTACCGATTTACCGATCTGCGATCGAGTGTGACCAATGGAAACATGCAAAGCATCCAACTGTCGTTCCATGTGCAGACTGTGTGAATCGTGCGACTGAATGCCATTAAATATGTATATACTAATAAGCATTTAATTAATGCTAATACGTACTTACTATACAATAATACATAGTACGAGTAATTTCCCCATTCCAACTTCCCACATGGCCATAAGGTCATCTTTCTTTAACAAAACGAATCAATCAAGCCTTTGATTATGTTCTCGAGTGGGAAAGTGCATAAATCTGCCTCCCACTGTGATTGAATGTAAACAAGTGTTTGTTTAAATATCAATGATAACAATACAGTGAGCACCCGCTAATTGCAGCATTTGTTTGGGTGTGCGATGGCCAGAAATTCAAAATAATTTCACTTTGAGCTTGACTAATCGACAGTTGATTGTTTACTGTAAAAATGTCAAAGTATTTCTGAATACATTAACTTTTTATCAATCAGTTAATGTCGAAGGTGTGCAATCAAATCATTTAAATTTAATTATTCAATATTTTAGCTAATCAATGGGTGCATAGTTTCGAGTTATTATTTTTAATTTACAAACCAAACTTTTTTATTGTTTATTTCTCAAAAGGAATTTTATTAACATTTTTTTTTGGTGAACGTAAATAATTCGAAAACAAGATTTCTTATCTGACAATATTGGTTTTAATATATTGAAAAATTAGTCATCAATTCAGCTTATTGGTAATTTGCGTGGAATCAATTTATTATTTTTATATACAATAAAAATAAATATGAAATAATTTTTAAAATTTATTGATGTTCTTAATGTAAGGCTGTAAATTGTATTTAAATATTAAAGGTTACACTCTATATAAATTAGTTGAAATCGATTCCACTTGTCGAGTATTTACTGTGGCAATTCAATTAATTAGCGCATTTGCTCAGCGTCGATATAAATATAAATTGATTTGCTTTACAAATTGTTAATTTATTTATAGGAATTTCAACAGAAGCTCTTCCAACTGTTTGATCTGGAACGGAATGGATATCTGCTGCAAGATCGCTGGATAGAACACCTGAAGGGTCGCCTCACGTAAGTACGAGGAACTCTCGAGATGAAGTTATCTCCACTATTCCGCTTCCCAGCCGCTTATTTGGCGTTTTTTAAAGAGGTGCCAAAACAATTAGCCCGCTGCCAGCACAAAAAGCTGTCTCCGTACTGATTTCATTCCCAAGCACACGCAGTTCCCACTCTTCATGTTGTTGTTGCGTGCTCCAGGCGGAGGCATTCCAGCTGCGTCGAGCGAGAGGCAGCTAGGCAACGAATGCCAGCACTGCACTTTGCACGCCAAACGGGCAACGGCGATGGTGATGCTATCTGTGTTGTATGTTAACATATACAACAGCTAACATAGTCCGCATGCCGTTGCCTCCCCGACCGCTCCACCTGCTCCTCGTCTCTCGCTGGTGCTGCAGTTGTCCGGGCACCGGCACCGACTGTCACTGGCCTGCCTGTCGTAATGAAGTCATTCAAATACAAATATAGCGTGTCGGGCGCGGGAGTTGGAGTCGACAGCGGCAGTTGATAGCTGATGCTGTGTGCTCCAGCTTCGGCTACTGGGGGCTTGTTACCGGTAATGGCGATGCTAATGTTAATACCGCTCTTGGACTCTTTTTCTTTTCTTGCTTCTATTTCGATATCGACATTGACAGCGACGATCGGCAAATGGACTTTGCGGAGCAAATTGAATCTGTGGCCTATGTCATCTGTGGCGATAAGAGCCAAGTGAGCTTTAAGAACTTTCGCGATATCTGGCATACGCGAGGCGTAAGTGACACGCCCACTTTGCAAAGTGTATCTGTACTTATAGACTTTCGAATCGTTCACAGATATTGGACAAACTCTATCGCCTGATTGACAACGATGGCACGAATCTGATATCAACCAATCAAGTTATGGAGTTCATATCGCATTTAACCAACTCCAGGTGAGTTCTATTTTCAGCTATAGCATTGATTATATAACCGTAAATGAAGCAGGTTTCATCGGGAACTTTTGATTAGAATAGCAATTGTTTTACCCCAACCACCAAAAAAAAACTTGATCTCGCCTCATACTTGAAATATTCCTTTTGCGACATGATTCAAGCGACAAACTTGTTTTCATGGCGACTCAAATTTAGTCAATTTACTAAGAATCTGCGTTCAAAAATCTTTTAATTACCACAATATGAACATATATATGAGTACATTTTCATGTTGAATACCTGCCAAAAGGGGTTGCATTATGCCTAACCCAGATCTAGAATCTCCCACTCCCTAACACTGCATTACAATCTGTGTATTCGCAAGTTAGTAAATTAGCCACAATTAATTATTTCATTTTAATATAGTATTCTGATTCCGATTTTTGAGAAATTAAGAGCTGGAATTATCGAACTTCATAAAGTTAACACGAAGTGGATAATTATTAAAATTAGACATTTTTATCGTGAAACTATAGCCTTGAGTTGTACCGTTCAGAAGCACATTATATAGAACCTACTTTATTCATTTACTATATCATATAGGTGAAATCTCGAGTTAGCCTATAACTGTCAAGACATTCAACACGAGTATTTCTTCTCCAAAAAACAGTAGCTAAGGGAAAAAGTTATTGGCTTGTGAGTGATTCATATTTTTCACACAAACTCAAGATTTAGTATACAGATGTCAATCTGTGTAGATCTGGTCGAGCTACTGCTTTAGAAACCTTTTTACTTGTTGAAGCTTATGAATATTTATTTATTAATTTTTTTCTTCCCAGACCCCGCACAGGCTTTGACAAGAGCTCCTTAGCACGCCTGGAGCAGCTCTTTCGCAACACGGTGGGCAATGAGCAAGAAATTCGACGCGAGGAGTTTCAGAAAATTGTCACCTCCAAAAATGTATGTTAAGCAATCCCTATTTCTAATTTTAGTAAAAAATAATTCTGCTTTTTAGCCCTTTTTCACAGAGCGCGTGTTTCAAATCTTCGACAAGGATAACTCGGGCTCGATATCCCTGCAGGAGTTTATAGATGCCATACATCAGTTCTCAGGACAGTCGGCTGATGATAAGATACGCTTTCTGTTCAAGGTCTACGACATAGATGGTAAGATTTGATCAACAAGTTAAAGGGAGTTTTTTCACAAGCTAAAATCGTTAAATTTTCAGGCGATGGCCTTATACAGCACAAGGAGCTGCACGATGTGATACGGCATTGCATAAAGGAGAATGGCATGGAGTTCTCCGAGGATCAGATTGAGGATCTAACCAGCGCCATGTTCGAGGATGCCGATCCGCACAACAGCGGCGAAATCACCTACGAAGCACTCAAGAATCAGCTGCACAAGCACGGCGGTCTGCTCGAGAATCTCAGTATTACGTAAGAAGAGTCGAGTTTGTAAATAGATTATAATATATTTTAAATTTCTCCTTGTGTTCAGCATTGATCGCTGGCTGGTGCCCATTGCAGAGGAGGCGCCGGCAAGCAAGAAGACCTCAGGACTGTGGAATAAAATACCTCACCAGCTGACGCTGGCCTACATGAAGAACAACCAGGTGTTTGTCACCTATCTGTTCTTCTACATCGCCGTCAATCTGTGTCTCTTCATCTCGCGTGCCATTCAATACCGCGAAAGCAACGGCTTCGTCATCATCGCCAGAGCCTGCGGTGAGTTGCCACAACATCCTAGACAGCTACGATCACTAACCTAATCTATACTCTTTGCAGGACAATGCCTCAACTTTAACTGCGCCTGGGTGTTAGTGTTAATGTTGAGGAATTCGCTGACTTATCTGCGCTCGCGAGGATTGTCGTCGTATCTGCCCCTCGACCATCACGTCTATCTGCACAAGCTGACGGGCATCACCATCTCGGTGCTGAGCTTGGTGCACACCATCATGCATCTGTTTAACTTCTCCATCATTGTGATCAACGATCCGAAGATCAATGCCGGACATTACACCATTGCCGAGTGGCTGCTCACCGATCGTCCCGGTCTCTTTGGCCTCATTCCGGGCTGTGCCAATCCCACGGGCGTTGCGCTCTTGACCATTCTGCTGGTGATGTTCGTCTGCTCGCAGCCGTTTGTGCGTCGCAAGGGCAGCTTCGAGATCTTCTACTGGACGCATCTGTTGTATGTGCCCTTCTGGATACTGACACTCTTCCATGGGCCCAACTTCTGGAAGTGGTTTATGATCCCCGGACTGATCTACATTGTGGAGCGTGTGCTGCGCTTTGTTTGGATGCGTGGCGAGCATGGCAAAACGTATATCAGCTCGGGTCTGCTGCTGCCCTCCAAGGTCATCCACTTGGTCATCAAGCGGCCGTACAACTTCAACTTTCGTCCGGGAGATTATGTGTTTGTCAACATTCCTGCGATTGCCAATTACGAGTGGCATCCGTTCACCATCAGCTCGGCGCCCGAGCAAGAGGATTACATGTGGTTGCACATACGCACCGTGGGCGAGTGGACAAATCGCCTCTATCGCTACTTTGAGCGCGAGCAGCAGAAGCTGCAATACTGCGACACCAATCAGCATATGCACGCCATTCCCACGCCCAGCTTCATGCTGCTCAACGAGACACGTAATCCCGCCATGGCCGACAAGACGCGCCTCTCGCAGACGGTCACGACAACGCCACAGACCGATTTCCTGGCACGCAACATGGCCAGCATCAGTCTGAATGCCCCAACGCCACCGCAGCGTCCACCGCGACAGCATCGCAAGCTGGCGGCCAGTCCGCCGGAGGCCACGACCACAACGGGCGTCAATCGCATACGCAGCATCAAGAAGTCGCTGCAACGCACCTTCTCTCGCAAGGAGTCGGCTGAACCCAAGCCGAAGTCCAGCCAGGTTGCGGGTATTTCCAATGGCGCTTTCGTGGGCGATGCAGGCGAGCGGGATGAGCTGAGCATGAAGCAGCGACCGCTGGAGAAGAGCATCTCGTTGCCGGACATTAGCATGAAGACCAAGAAGCGCAGCCGACTTAAGGCGTAAGTACAAATAATGTTCAATTTTGTTATATTCTTTATTTATTATAGCAATTATAGTTGGTTCGAACTCTTAAAGCTGTAGCCACAATAATTTAAACATATTGATTATATAGAGAATTTTAATTATGTTATTACTCTCGTTATGAGTAATGAAATGCCAAATTAATGCTGAAACTCCAAATTATTCACAGAAACATTTATGATAATTTTAAAATATTTATTCCTGCATTCTTTAAGTTTTGCGGTTTTAAAAGTTTTTGAGCAGTGCATATGTATCATAAAAGAGGGTCTCTTACAGTGAAGACTCTAATGTTACTTTAATTGCATAACTAACGCATTCCATCACACTCCACCCTATCTAACCGAATATCTCTAGATAGTTAGATTTGGATTAGATATATTATTTGGGCCATATTCATATTTTTCATTATTTTTAGTTTAAAAAGGATGTAAGTAGTAAATGCACATCGATTAAAGGGTCTCTCACAGTCAAGACTCGGGTGCAAACTTTATTACTTGGTTAATTTTATACTTTTAACTTTAATGGCTTTACATATACATCGAAGTCGAGCACACTCTACACCAGCTTGCTTACCTGTTCATACCTTTCATGCCTTCCTTGCAGCCTGCGCGCCCTGGGACGCTCCGAGTCGGAGCGCGCCTTCGACGACAAGCGCATGAGTCGCGCCCGGCACAACAGCGTGGGCTTGGCCTACCTCAGTCCGCAGAACAAGTCGCTGGCGCAAAGCTTCCGCTACATGCGTAACAAGCCCACAATCATTGCCTTCAAGACGCCCAGCGTGGAGCAGGCTGAGCTGCAGATGACGCTCACCGGCGAGGTCAACGGCGAGCACAGCACGGCAGAGCAGGGGCGTCTCGCCCGGACGGAGAGTGCGGCCGATAAGCTGCCAATGACGCGGCTGAGCGTGTCCACGGAGGACAGGCCGCTGGAGGTGGGTGTCTGAGCCTGAGAGCTGCCAGCGAACTAACTCTAAGATTAAGTCTAATGTAAATATACCGCTCCCCTCCCACCCATCTCTAAGGATAACACTCACTTGGGCACGGGCTGCAGAAAGTCGCGCTTGCGTCGTCCCACATTTCTGCGCACGTTGTCCACATCCATAACAAATCGGTCAAACATGGGCAACGGTGGCTGTGGCAGCTCCACAACTAACAGCGGTAGCAAGGTCACACTCGATGCGGGCGTCATGGAGGTTTGGGTCACACCACATACACACACACACACACACACACACATGCACACCCTCACACACACCTACATGGCTTAGAGCTAATATTGTCTGCTTGCAGATCTTCATCGATGGCCCGTATGGAGCGCCCTCGAGCCACATCTTTGGCGCGCAGCATGCGGTGCTCATTGGCACCGGCATTGGCGTGACGCCTTTTGCCTCCATTCTGCAGTCGATCATGCATCGCTACTGGAAGGCACGGCACAGCTGTCCGCGCTGCCAGTTCGAGTGGGCCAGCGAGATACCCAAGTCTGTGATGAATCTGCGCAAGGTGGACTTCTTCTGGATCAATCGCGATCAGCGCTCCTTCGAGTGGTTCGTCAATCTGCTCTCGCAGCTGGAGATTGAGCAGGCCGAACTAGGAGGCGCCATGGAGCGGTAATCCCAATAATCTAACTCACTTTAACTATGATTTAATGTGCTTGGCTTCCCGCTGCAGCTTTCTGGACATGCACATGTACATTACAAGCGCGCTGCAGCGCACGGACATGAAGGCGGTTGGTCTGCAGCTGGCGCTGGATCTGCTGCACGAGAAGGTATTGTAGAAGATGCTTTCCAGTCGTGCTTTTGACTAAGTTCTCCCACTTTTAGGGCAAGCGGGATCTGATCACTGGACTAAAGACGCGCACGAATGCGGGACGACCCAACTGGGACAAGGTGTTCAAGCAGCTGCAGGCACAGCAGAAGGGCAAGGTCACCGTCTTCTATTGCGGGCCGCCGCAGCTGGCCAAGACGCTGCGCGTCAAATGCGATCAGTATGGATTCGCCTTTCGTAAGGAGTGCTTTTGAGATTAGAATCCTTTGCATTCTCAATGTTTATCTCATTTTTTTTGGGTTTGGTATCTCGTTTTCCCAATCTAAGTAGTAACATAGTTTATCCCACTTATATATATATATCGATATACGCTGTATTTATTTGTCCTGTCTCGTTTTTGTCTGCGCCTCATGTAGTGTCCACCAAGCTTGTAAATATCTATATAAATCACTATAATAGAAGACCCATGATTAATTAATTAATTACATTAATAATAATAAAATGTTGTTACTCAATGTGTGTTTTGTCCCTGCTGCGATCCCACACAACCAAATTAATGCACCCTTTTCCAGGTGGCTCCGAGTTCTACATCTAAGCGTCCGACTTGGCCAGCGACGCCACGTCTTTATTCTGCACTACTTCACAGCAAAATTCCAAATTCAAAACAAGCAAAAATCAAAAACAAATCTTCACACACACATACTTAGTTAACTAAGTCAATAAATGATTAGCTCAATGCCTTGACCAGGTGCTGAAATTGATGTCACTTGGTCTCGACTTGCGCTCAATGGTGATGGTTTCGTCGTCAATTTTGTCCACGTTGTAGAACTCACGCAGCTCTGCAATGGCCGTCTCCTCAATCTGGGTATGGACTAGAGATTTGTTGCGCATGCGCTCGTAGCTCTCCCGCTGCCGTCGCTCGTCGGCCAGGATCTTGGAGAAGCTATTGCTTTGATCAGCTGCAAAAGTTGCAGGCGCCGCTGGGCCACGCATCATATTCGCAAATGAGGTGGGATCGGCACTGCTGCCCGTGGCGGCTGGCGAACTAAATGCTGGCTCTGGGTAAGTGCCTGGCGAGCTGTTCGAGACGCCCCAGGCATTGGGCACCGCCACAGGCGTCGTGTTCAGCTCCAACGTTGCTGAGCTGCTGGCGCGCCAGCTCTGCGACTCGGAGGACAAACGTTTGCGCTGCTTCTGCGACATCTTCTGGGACTGGGGCATCAGTGTGCTAAGATCCAAGTTGTAGCTCTTGCCGATGGGCGTGCTGGCCTCCGTTGGACTGTCGGGCAGTGGTGGCGATTGCTCTTTCCCTGGAGTTCTTTCGTTAAAGCTGCGTGGCGACATGACAACTAACTCAGGACTCGGCTGGTCCTCCTGCTTCAGCACATTGTTCACCTTAAGTGCCGTCTCTGCCAGCTTGCGTTTCTGTTCTTTTTTGTCCACGACGCGCGACCAGTTCTTGACCTCGCTTGGCGAGCTGGCCTGCGTTGTAGTCTGTTGATCTGTCGATTCGCTAATGCTCAGCGATCGCATCATACTGGAAATAGCTTGCTTCTCGTAGTGATGTGCGTCCTGTTTGTTGTGCTCCTTTTGCTTGTGACGCGCAGCCTCCTTGAGCTTGCCATCCTAGGGAATAAAAACATCATTAATTGGCATTCAATTAAAAGCAAATATCATCTGACTTACCACACTCATGCGGTAGTCCAAATCGACGTCGCAACCATCGACGAAGCTGACCAACAGCTCGTCCTCTATAGCCTCTGAGAAGGGCGTGATTTGACGATAGTCAAACACCGCTTTGAACATCTTTCGGTAGTGATCGTTGAGCAGCTGCAGTGTGCTCGCCTCACACTGCTCAATGCTCCGATAGGTGAGCACACGCGCCAGATTCTGGCAGATGAAATCGAGGCAGCCCTGCTGCAACAGCTTGCAATTGTACATGGCAGCAAAGTCCAGCATTTCGCCGCATTTGCGTATGCTAATCTTGTCCAGAATTAGCGACTCACACACATTCTGCAGCGACTCAATAAAGTACTGATCGCACAACGTTATCATATTGTAGAGAAACGTTTCCGAATAGTTCTGCTTGCAAAATGCCTCCGTGTCCAGGCTGTAGAGATAGTCGAGTATGGGCTCCAAGTACTCCAGTGGCACGCTCTCAAAGTTGACCGTGGTGCGCTCTGCCCAGGAGTGCATGAACATCATCTCAAAGTATTCGAGACGCGCCACCAAGACGCACTTGTGAGCATCAAGCACTTCTCCCTCCTCGCAGACGATGCGCACATCGTAGAGCTCGGGGAAATCCGAGCGATGCATTCGACTGAATCGCTGCCTGTTGGGCACTGGAAACTGCTGCTCCGCAATGTAGCTGCAAGCATGAGAGAATTCAATTAATAGAGGTAACAAAAATCGTTTAGGCAAGCTCACCTCTGCACATATTTGGCCAGCTCTTGCAGCTGGAACTTGACCAAGTGGGTGAGAAACATTTCGCATACTCGGCTGCGCTTCTGCGGCTTGTTCGGACCCAGACTCTGCTGCATGCAATCAATATCTATGGAGAGCAGGTAAGTAAAAACTGCAGCAAATACTTGGCAACACGCTTACCGTCCTCCGTTGGCCAGTAGTTGCTGTAGATGTGCTTCAGCACCACCTCAAACATTTTGCCCGTCAGATTGTCAAAGTTCAAATAGACATTCTTATCCAGATAGCAGCGAATAAGCTCACGCAATCCGGGCGCCCGACTAAAGATAATAAACTTGTGAGCGGCAAAGCTTTCGCCATCCACATGCAGCACCACATCGTGCACGGCATCCGAGTCGCAGGTGTCGTGGTAGAGCTTCTTGAAGTGATGCTCACGACGTGGCAGGCTTGGCTTGCGGAAATACTTCATGTGCGATTCCTGCAGCACAGCAAACGAGGAGAAGCTCTCATCGCACACAATGTCCACAGCACGATCGATGTTCGGCACTCGCTGCAGATCGATGCGCACAAAGTGTTCCCTAGAGATTTCCGTGCGATTCTGATCGTTGTTCTGCCAGATGTCCATGTTGTGCTTGGGCTTCTCCTGATTGCCGGCGGGGAAGTTGAGTTGATTGCACTTGCCGCGATAGACGCAGCCATCAGAGAGTATTAAAACTTGATTGCACTTGTAAATGATCTTCTTCACCTCCGGCAGACGTATGGGTGACAAATTGCAGCTGAAACAGGGAATAAATCATATAGTTTTCATATAAGCTGAAGTCGAACGAATACAACAAATACTTATGCTATTGCATTAATACGATTTTAAAAACAATAATTTGATATTTATACTTCGAAATTAATATCACGTTTCAACTTTGCCTCTAGAACTTTTCTCTTTGCATAATGCTTTTATAGTTTTTTTTTCTATACCACATTTAACTTAATTTGTTTCTAATTCTTGCAAAACTTTCCACTTAAAAACCTAATTACTAACTTACTTAATTAACAAAATAGCTAGTTTGTATATTGACTATAATGATTTCAATATTTGTTCGTCTGATCTTGAAGTGTTATCCCCACCGATTATGTTTAGCATTATCGGATCCTCCTGATAGATAACGATTTCCAATTGATTCAATTGCGTCTTGGTTTGTTCTTTTATGTTATTAATCTTTGGTGGCCAATAAGCAGCAAACATATTAATTGAGCTATAAAACCTTTAAAAATAAATACAAAAATCCAATATTTATAAACCAAATTGTAATAATACAATTATTTGCAATTATGAAAGGAGCTTAAGCTAGCAATTGTTGTAAATAAAGCTACGACTTTATTGCGTAATACTAATACTAAATAAACCGATATTGAGTGCAGTTTATTATACAACTGTCGACTGCAGCTGGACTTACATGTAGAACTGTTGCGTGTTCTCGTACCAGAGGAACACCACATTAGTCTCCGTCAGCATCAACAGTTTGAGCGCAGCAGCGGAGCCTTTGGTGGAGTTCTTAATGTTACCGCCCATCACCGCAATGCTCTTGAGATCCTCATAGCTACAAAAACAGAGCTAGGTTAGGAATAGATGTCTGTTGTTCACAACTCACTTGGGCGTCTTTATGGTTCTCGTCTTGTCCGCGTAGAACAAGAAGATCAGCTTCTCCGTTGAGTAGACCACAGTGGCTGCGTTGTTTGCCTCCACAAATCCAATGGACGTCCGATCCGGCAGCTTCATCTGTAATTTAATCGGGTATTAATTATACAAGTATTTAAAATATATGATTTATGCAACGTGCCAATGTGGGCGCCATTATCGTCTTTGT
This sequence comes from Drosophila immigrans, assembly GCA_963583835.1. Classification (NCBI taxonomy): domain Eukaryota; kingdom Metazoa; phylum Arthropoda; class Insecta; order Diptera; family Drosophilidae; genus Drosophila; species Drosophila immigrans. Next base: position 27,972,604 of record OY757141.1, read on the forward strand.
TTGCGCACTGATGCCAAACTGTCCCTGATTGGCGCCCCATACATAAATGCACTTGGCGCTGTGGGCAATGGAGTGCTGATCACAGGCAATGACACGTAGCAGATCTGTGGCACCTTTGTCACGTAGCGAGACGACTTCCTTGAACGTGGCCAGACTTTCGCCGGCATCACGCACGCCCAGCTGATGATTGTCGTTGACGCCGCTGGCAAAGACCAGCGAACGATTGGTGAGCAGCAGCGAATGCTGCCTGGACACGCTGAGGCAGATGATCTGTTCGTTGGCGTGCTTTAGTGGCACTTTGACACGCTTGGGCGCCGGCAAGCTGTTCTCCACGCCAATGCCCAGCCTACCGCCCTTGCCATGGCCCACGGCATAGAGATGCCCCTTGCTGTCGAGGAAGAGGCTGTGATAGGCGCCCAGCGCCATGCGTTCGATCCACAGATTCGATTTGCGAAAGAAATCCACCGCCTGCGGTGAATTGGTGTTCTGCTCATTGCCAATGCCCAGATTGTAGTTCTTGTTCGAGCCCCAGACGAGGATTTCATTTCTACCCGTCAAAGGAGTAAAGGATTAACCATGACGTGGCCACATTTATGCTGGCAGCTACTCACTGGGACGTCGCCGACGGATCCACATCCCACTTGCGGCAGATGGCTTGCAGCGGACACCGCGTGTCCTCGTCCAGCAGCTCCAGATTGGCGCCATAACGCAGCAGCAGCACAGCGCAATCGATGCAGCCGTAGTACAACGCCCGGTGCAGCGGACTGCTGCCGGATTCGTAGTCGCGTTCGTCGATGTGGGCGCCATGATTGAGCAACCACTCTAGGATGCTGTAGCGTGCCACGGAGGCGCACATATGCACGGCGGAGCGGCCGAGATAGTCGCGTATGTTGCTGAAATTTGCACAGGTTTTGGCCACAAATGCAGCCAATTTGTGATCGTCGATGGAGCGTTTTGTGAGTGCTGCCGTAATGCTGTTGGCATGTTTGCTCTGCCTGCACTTGCTAGTACAGTCGTATTCATGGTTTTTTAGCGCTGACATACGGATCTTGTTAATTGGAACTACCGGAAAATTGCAATTTTTACGCGACTGCGACTGCGGCTGCTGTTGCTATTATTGTTGTGCTGTTGTTGTTCTTGTACTTGTGGATGCGCAGCCAAAGTATCGATACTTGGAGAGCCGCCAACAAGAATTGATGTAAGCTATGCAATTTATAGACTAATGGTCTGCACCTAGACAGAAAGCTTAAATAAAACTATATTATAAACTAATTACGAGCATACATGCAACATAACTACAATTTAGCAAAATTGTGAAATTAAATAATCTATCGATATCGACACAGAACTACTTAAAAATACTTCCGAGTGTTATCTGAGAATCTATTATTTGGCTGCAAAATAACACTAATTGGAAATCCATGTTGGAAAACATTGTACACATCAATTTTCAATGGAAATCTGATCAGTGCGCTAGGGAACATACGAATGTTGTGTTAAAATGTTATGAACGCGGTCGAGTTGTTTAAAATGACGCGCCTTTTTATACACATTTTCGTAAATTTATCGAAGTTATGGCGAAAGTGTGACCAGGCTGTGATTATCGAAGTATTTTGGTATATTTCTATTGGCAGAAATTTATATTTTAGACTAGTTGCTTCTGGTCACACCGTGACACAAGTGTTAGTTGTTGCATGCACCGCGTTTCGGGAGCTCCGCGCATTTGTGCTACGTAAGAAATCGTCAAAAGGGTGTTAATTATTGATAAAAAAAAGTGAACTAAAATCAGCGGTCGCATATTATGTAAATGGACAAGCACAATAAGCGAACTCTAAAGCCGCAGAATTGGCAGCATATGTGATTCAATGATTACGAATGTGCATGAATGAGTGTGTGTGAGTGGTGCTCCTGTGTCCCAAGCGGAAATCAATTGAAATTGAGTCATAAGCCAGAAGTTAAACGCGTCATACCGTTTGATATGCAGCAAACACTACGACGTATTGTGTTGTCATATGCATTAATTTGATTAATAGCTTACAAATTGAATTAATATGCTGAACAACAACTTTATAAATATCCACATTCATCTGTTTCTGTGCATATGCTACTTTGTATGTGTGTGCGTGTATGTGTGTGTGCGAACTGATAGCATTGGTGTTGATAGTGTTGGTGAGCAAAACGCTCATCTTTATTAATTAATTAATTACTTGACCCGGGCACGCCTCTGGCACTTAAGAATTGTTTAAAACAGCAGCACACACATTGTGTATACAATAGCAATGAAATAGTTCGCGTTAAGTTCGTGTGCACGTAATACTTGTGCACACACACTAGCATACCTGCTTATGTACATATGTATGTATGTGTGCACATAGTTTACGTAGAGATATGCTGCTAGTATGTGTGCATGTGTGCTTGTTTGTTTGTGTATTTATGCGAGAGCCAAGTTTCTCTCGGACGGTAGCTGCTGCGCTGCCTTTGCCTCTGCTCATTTCGTTTTAATTTCTTTTTATTTACTTTTAGTTCACACAGATCAGGTTTTGCTACGAGCCACAACAGCGACGTCGACGTCGCAGCCGAAGTTCAAGTGAAGTCCTCGTTGCAGCTGCATTACATTTCTTCGTCTCCCTTTTAACATACTCATTCTAAGGTGCGAAAGAGAACAAGTGGCCAAGCAGGTTGCACTCCACACACACACATACATACACGGACAGGCTGCATGAAGTAGAACTTAAAACGCATCCCCGGAAATACCAATAGAAAGAACAACGAAAAGGAATGCGATTAAGGCGATCAAACTAAACAACAACAACAAAGCAAGCAGAAAGAGACAGCGATAGACTGCTGGAGTGGAGCAGAGCGATTTAAATCAATGCAGCTTTCTGCATTCACCCACACACAGACACACACACAGACGCACACCTAATCTTTGGCACAAATTTCTGAATGGAATAATTATGTTGTGATGGGATCGTGCTCGTGTACACGGCGACACTTTCTGCTGTCAATATGCTTCCTGCAAATGGTGAGTGGAACTTTATTGTGTTTACCATTTTCATTATTCTCATTCTGTGTTTTTTTCTGCTATCTATTGGGAAACCACAACATTATGTAGATAACGATTATCGAACGCCAGGTATTCGATTTTCTCGGATACATGTGGGCGCCCATATTGGTCAACTTCTTTCAGATACTGTTTATAATATTCGGATTCTATGGCGCATATCATTTTAGAATCAAATACATCATCACCGTAAGTATCTCCCTCTCCCTCTCCCTCTCTATATCTCTCCCTTATCGATGTACGATTAGGCGATAACAATAACCCCAATTTGTTCTTCGTTGTTGTTTTCGGTCAGTATTTGCTATGGAACTTCGTGTGGATTGGCTGGAATGCGTTTATGATATGCTTCTATTTGAATGTCGGCAGCCTGGATAGGGTAAGTAATTGGGGTCACATCTGGGGGCTATCGAAATGTTGTAACACTTTTTATTTGGGGCGCAACAGGAAAGCGATTTACTCAACATGGGCACGGGCAGCGTGTCGTGGTTCGAGGCGAATGGTTATGGCTGTAAACCCACCTACAACATCACCGCCGATGATCCGTTTCGTCCCCTGCGCCCGGAGCGCGTCGAGGACTGTCTGCTGGACTATACGCTCGTTGAGGTCATCCACTCTGGGGTTCAGTGCGCGCTGGCGGTGAGTATTAATCAATTTAAAGTGCTTCAAATTGTTATAAATTATAATACTCTGCTCTACTCCCACTCCCATGTTCGTGCGCTGGCAATTGTCCAATCTCTGCGTACAGCTGCTGGGTATACTCGGTGCGATTCTAATCAGCTGCATATTTCTCGATGAGGACGACAGATGTAAGTTGCACTCGGCTCACATTTGGCACAATAATCGTATTAAATCACTAACGGGTGACGGGCATATTGCTAAATGTAAATGCTTGACAACGCTGCAAACCGGAAGTCAATCCTGGCTTGCAGCCTTTTGATGCTAACCAATTGTAGTTAACCTTTTATGTATTTATCTATTGTGGGTGTTTGCACCTGCCCTATATCCTTATCTCTGTGTCTATCCACACTCCACTTAACCACAACTTCATTGTAAATATGTCTATTTGAATACAACTTTGTAATAATATCCAAAACCTTGCTCCAAAAGTGCAGATTACAAAATTATGTCGAATGTTTGTGAAACGATTTGAAAATGAAATGAATGTCATGTTTATATATTGTTAATTTATAGTATTTGTCTTGTGAAAAAAAGCGAAAGAAAGAGATGATATTGATTTGTTTTTGTTATGTCCAATCAACCAAACTCGGAATGCGATTGCCAATGATTAACTGTCGTGTAAAATGTTTCGTGATCGAGAAAATACAATCTGTTATGCCATATATACACTTATATAAAACCATATATCATATCATATCATATATACTATATGCTCGTAAATCGTACTTCATGTTATTATTTATGTTTGTGTGTTGATTTTTTGTTGTTATTTTTGTTCAGAGTGAGCGCAAAACACTCGCCACATAACCAGAAACAAACGAGCTATGATTGTGTATTGCTTATAATACAGTTTTTAAGCGCTGATTAATGATAATAATGTTTTAATGATGCCATATACAATTACCATACTATCCGTAATGTTAAAGCATTTTAATCAATTTCTGGTTTACAGTCGATTTCATGAACGGCGACGCGAAGAGTCCACAGCACACCGTCGTCCATCCAATGTACGTGAGCTATACAAGTATACCGACCACATCTGCAAGCGCCACAATGCAATCAAATAAGCAGCTGCAACTGCAACATCAGCAGCAGCAGCTACAGCTTCAGCAGCTACAGCTACAGCAGCAGCTACAGCAGCAGCAGCAACAAAACAACTCACTGCAATTCAATCATCAACATCAGCATCAACGACACAACAACAAAACGAGCAGCAACTGCAACAGCCACAATAAGAATCACAACAACACCACAACCAACAACAACCACAGCAATTGCAACAGCTACAATAATACACTCAATAATGTTCACCAGCCACAGCCTCTAGCAGACACAGCAATTAACCATAACGCATACCACCCCCCACATTTAACCCACACAAGTGGCAAAAGCGAGCAACTGGGCCACAACACCAGCAACAATAGCGGCAGTGGGAGCAACAGCAGCGGGCAGAGCAACAACGCCAGCCTCAAGCGCCTCAAGTCGCCGCAGAGTCGCCTCAACAACGAGAGCAGCGGCAGCCAGATTCAGAGCAACAGTCAGAGACGCAAGCGTCTCTATCAGTCCAAGACAAATCCCATTAATTCGGTCAGTCCCATGTCCATGTCGCCGCAGAGCGCCCAGACCACGCCGTCCTTGTCCTATGCCTCGCTGCAGAACTCCAATCCGCAGCTGGCCGCCTCGCTGAGCAACAGCAACTACAGCATCTTTCATGCCGCCAACGGTGGCACCACTGGCGACACCAGCAGCGCCAGTGGCCACTTTGCCCGCATCCATCACAAGCCGAAGCCGCCCAAGTCGCAGCCCGATGTCAAGTACACGCAGCTGGCGCTCGATCGCTTGTCGCGTAATCTGGAGGAGGACGAGGACAGCTTCTCGCTGCAGCATCTGACGCCCAGCGAGAATGGCGTCACTTATGTGCCCTTCCAGAGTCCCACGCCCAACAGCTTGTTTGTGGGCGGCGGCGAGAGCAACAACAATGCTGGGCCGCCGCACATTGTCTTCAACTCGTTCCACGAGTCCCACTCTAGTCCCAACAACAACCAATATCCCTACGAATCGCAGCCCAAGTCTTTGCCCCTGGCGGCGGGCTATTCGCCCCGGCTGCAGCATCGCAACCTTGGTGGCAAGCAGCTGCCGCGACCCACACAAATCCCGTTGCCCACGGTGCCCATACACAGTTGCCATGGCGTGGAGCAGGAGACGTTGGCGTTGTCGCCACCGCCGCCGCCTGCACCGCGTCCCCACATCTTTCAGCCCCGGCTCGGCCAGGCGCCCTATCCCGATCTCTCGCCCGAAATCGCCGAGAAATACGCCATGCCCACACAACATGTGCCCGGCTCGCCCATGGTGAAGCGTAGCCAGCGTCGGCCTCGCCCCCAGCCCACACAGGCCAATTTCTGCGATCAAATACGCAATGCGCCGCCGGGTTACATTGTGCGCGCCCAGAGCGACGATCGCTTGGAGGAGCAGCATCAAGCGCAGCTCTCACAGCAGGCGCCGCATGTGAATCGTCGCAGCGGCCGCAAGGCGCGTCCTCGCTCCTTCTGCAATTCCATTGTGGGTGCTCAGGCTTAGATCCCCCTTAAAATGCTTCATTCCCCTCTTGATTATTGACCAAAACTTTGATAGACTTTTTAGACATATGCATAACATGTAGGAGCAACATTTGATGGCGGCTGCTCTCCGCGTCTCACGATCTCTCGAGCTTCTGCGCGATTTGTGTTGCAACGTAGACGCTGCCTGCCACGCGCTCTCTCTCACTCTCTCCTCCTTTAACTGTCTCTCTCAGACACTCAAGTATGTCCAGCTTTATTATATGACTGTGTCGTCTCTCTCTCTCTGTCTTTATGCTCTCCTACTTCTGTCTGTCTATATCTTCTGCAGGTGCTGGGCAATTGCCGCTTGTGTCCCATGTGTTGTCCATAACTAACTCTGTATACTACATTTAGTATGTGTTGTCGTTTTTTGTTGTGGCTAACAGAGATTAATTGTTAATTAGACTATACATCGAGATATCTGCAATAGGTTAGGAACACACACACACACAGATAGAAAGGACTTCGAGTCCTTGTTCAGTCCAGTACACACTTCAAGGGCAATGCAAGTTGAAACACTGGAAGACTACGAATTCCCAAGTGCAACATTGGGAATTGAGTATGAATTCCATAGAATATCGCTACACACATTAATCAAGTTATATTTAATATAATATTTGATTAGATCCTTGAGTAAAATCCCAAAAGTATGTTTTGAAAGCGATTGGCTTGAATATTTAAAGACAAATTAGCAAATGAAACATATTGTTGGGAATGCGACAAGTGAAAAACTGTTACTTTTTTGTAGATTCTACAATACAGAAGATTTAAAGTATACCTTATACTTTTGGAAAAAATCAGCAAGAGTTGAATTGCAATTGATAAAATTTAATGTGAAATCGAAAGCTTAAAAAGCTGTTTGCAAATCGATCTAATATTGCCATGAAGAATGAAAATTTTAAGAATAGAAAAATGCAAGATTGCAAACGAATAGAAAGAAATAGAAATATAAATATCATGAATAATCACTTCAAATTTAATAACGAATAGAAAGGAAAATATCATGAATTTTCACTTGCATTGCACTTTAAGTGGAAACTAGTTTTTAAGATTAAGCTTTAATTCGGATGCCTTGAAAGAGCCATTAACTAAATTTGTGCAAACACACAAGATATATATAGATATACATATAAACACACGCATACATACACATCTTAGAGACTTTCCATAATGGCAATTGTTTAAACATTATGAAATGTGATAGAAAAATGTTACAAAAGATGCGAAAAAGAGAAGCTGAATCAAAAATCGGGAGAGAAGCAACGCCGAAATCGAAACGCTAAGCGGAAAGTCGAAGAATGCCTTCATAACTTTTATGTTGAACTGTGATACTACAAAAGCGATAAAAAGCGAAACTAAACACACACAAACAAAACAATGTCACAAAGAATTTTTAAAATGATTAAAACAAAGAAAGAAACGTTTCAAAAGTACATAAGTAAATCAATTTTGCCAAGACGCAACCAGAATGCCTTTGAAAGTGGAGAAGAATGAAGCGGGAAGCGACAACTTCTCTGTGGAACTACGTAATGAAAAAGTTGCCTTTTATTTTGTTGAGTACTAAATACAAATATGGAAAGTGCATACAGTTATAGATGCTAGCATCGAGCATAAATGATAAATCTATAGAGATTCGTTATGGTATACTATATAGTATAGTTAAATATAACATATATAAAATATATTTGAATTGTTAAGTCTAGCGTTTAAGCATTACACAGACACACACACACTCTAATTGCTAATTAGTTATGCCAGGATCGATCGATCTACATAGAATATGTATACCATATACCATATATATATATATAGTATATTTACAGAACTAAACTATTTGCGTGTGCCAATTCTTGCAAAGATTTCAAAAAGCGTTTCCAATAAATGTTCATTTACACAAATGTTTTGGCCGCCTTTAACTTTTCCGTAATCGCCCCCAAGTAGCATAATTATCCTGTATATTGTATGTATGTATATCATTTTGGTCAACCGGCTTCATGTAGCGTACTCTAACCCTCTCCAGTACAGACTGCGACTCCGTCTCCACTTGGTCGCTGTCAACTGTATTTTCTGTAGCTAATCCTGTACCATTTAACCGCCTTCAAAAATCACAACAAATATCACAAAAAAAAACTCTGTCTAACCCCAGGTAACTGCTGCTACTTTAGTTCCTTATACTCTCGTCAGCTTTAGCCTACAGTCATATTAATCTGAGCTCTGTTCTGTATCCTGCAGTGAAGCACATTAACAAGCAGTCCAAGCATCGCCAGTCGCTCTACTCCATCGAGTACAACAGCAGCGACACCATACGACATCGCGGCGATGTCATGCTGGGCTATGGTGATGGCGATGCCCACGATCAGGATGGCGGCGAGCTGAGTCCCAAACCGATGACGCCGCGACGTGTCAAGCGACGCTCGGTCATGGCGCGTGGCTCGCACGGACGACAGTCGAGCGGCGGCGGCAGCAGCAGTCGGCGTTCCCATCACGGCAGCAGAGACACCTTGCGTTCCAAGCATGGCGGGGGAGGAGCAGGAGGTGGCGGCGGCGGCGGTGCTGGCGACAGCAGCAGTGGCAGTTATGCGAGAAGCAGTCAACGCAGCTCGAGACGCAAATACCATCAGAACCCAGTGACCAAGCTGCTGGATCAGCAGCAACAACTGCAGCTGCAGCAGCAGCAGCAACAACAATATCAACAGCCGCAGCTGGGCTCGTTCCATCGCCAGGAGAAGCGTTCGCTGACCGCCTCCAATCTGCAGTGCTTCAACGATGACATTGTGAACAACAGCAACAACGTGGCCGCCAGCCAGCTGGGCAGTCTGGGCAAGAGCAACAGTCACTATTATCACAGCTATCGCAAGAACATTCCCCTCGATCCCATCTACTACAACACCAACGGTCAGGGCATGCTCATGCCCAGCATGGAGCAGCAGGCATCGCCACCGCTGCCGCCACCGCCGCCAGCTCCCATTGGCAGCGTTGGTGGTGGCCACTACAATCCCAGCTACCAGCACTCGACCACGCAGCTCAACGATGTGGGCCATGCCAGCGACGAGCTGTACAACAATCGACCGCCTTCGGTGCGCTCCAGCTACTCCAATTTCCATGGCTCGCGACCGCTCTCCACCGCCTACAACACCACCGAGAATGTGTTTGCCGGCCTGAGCGGAGCCAGCGCCAGTCCGCCTCAGGCGCCCTGCACGCCGCCGCTCTACCAGCAACATCCACTGCACCAGCAGCAACAACAACAGCAGCAGCAGCAGCAATATCTGCCTCTGCCTCCGCCTGTGCCGGAGCCAGCGCCCGCTTATGTGACCGCCCAGCCACATGGCCACATGTCATTCTCAAAGCGCACCGCTTCGCGGGAGAGCATACGCTCCATGGCCTTCCTCAACAACGGACCGCCCGCCTATAATCTCAACTATCACACGCCGCCAGACTCCGAGACGACCATGTGAATTGAACAATGCAACCAGTGTGTTTTGGCTTTTCAACCTAATCAATCAATCAGCATCAAACAACTCTCAATCATCCACATGCGCATCAAAGATCTCGACAATCTATTGAATCACATCACCACCTGGATACAACACATACTACAACTATATATTTATATTTATATCTGGGCTACAAGCTAGTTATTCATCCAGCCAATATCCAGACTTTCGCATCGTACCACAAATCATAAATGTTTAATCTATGTTTAACGTATATCTAAAAACAAACAAAACAAAACAACAAATAGTGTAAGCATAATTTTCTGTCGTTTTACCAAAGTGCCTTTGTATATATTACAACAAATAAACGATTCTTTTGTATTCGAATAATTAGTAATGCCCAAGGGGCTACAAAATATATATTTCCTAGATTTATACCAGTTATCTAAACTTCAGAAAGTTTCTACGAGTAAAATGGTTTCCGAAGGATCAGAGTTCCAAGACGGCAAAAACTTAAAAAGGTTTGGAACTCTCAAAAAAAGATTTCCAGAAGAGAATTAAAAGGATATTTTCTTATCCTAAATTTCTGCCTGTCTAAAAACAGATCTAGTTTAGATAATATAATGATTAAATCTTTATTATGTGTGAATAATAAAATGTGTATAAATTTGCTTTCATATTTTACACATCCTTGCGGCATACTGGATAAAAGAAAGACCAAGATTAGCGTTTCGAAATCATAGTGAAAAGACAGAGATAGACTTACGATCATCTGCATCCCAGCCCGGCTCGACTTCCAGCTGCATGTTGCGCTCCTTGAGCCAGGTGAAGAGCGGAGCAAAGTACTCGAGGATGCCGCGTCCACTCAACTTGCGTTCGCCCGTTGCAATCTCCATGATGTCGCGCCAATGACGCGTGGCGCCCAATTCCATCATTTCACTAGAAATACCAGAGATTAGTTTTAAGTTGAATTTTGTTAGGTCGACTTACCGAATAAGTTTGCCCGCCTCCTTGCTGTCGTAGAAGTCGCAGTTGTGCAGCGGATACTTGGGATCTCCTGGCTTGTACTGCCCGCTGGCCAAGCAAAACGAACGATAGAATTGAAAGCCCAAAATCTCCGCCATGAATTTCCTATTGCAGAAAAACAAATTATATCAAAATTCTTTGCTTAATGCTATTCAAACATACCTGGTATTGGATCGATCAGGATGCATGCCGCGATAGAATCGATAGTCCACATCAAAGTCCTTGGCCGAGCGCCAAATGGGCGGTTGAACGCCCGCAAATTTATCCTGCATGCGCCAATAGGCGCAGTTGTAATCCTGCACGCCAATGCGGCCGTCCATGACGTCCACCAGGAACTTGTCGTTGATGAAATACTGCGGCACAGCCAGCAACGTGTGCACGCCCATGCGGAAGAGCCGGTTGAGCGACTGCATCTCACTCAAGCTGTCGTTGAGCAGGATGTGCAAGCGATGCAGATGACGCGGCGTGCCCGAGGCCAGCACTGCAGTCTCGGCCAGCGCACTGCCAAAGCCCGGGCAGGGCTCGCTGTCCAGTCCCAGAGGCAGCTCACGCTTGTAGATGTTGTACTGCAGCTCGGACATGGTGCCGTGTATCTGGATCATCTTCTTGTAGTCCAGCTTGGGGCAGTAGCGCAGCGCCACCTCCGGCGGAAAGTAATAGACCTGCGACTTGCAGTCCGGACCGCCTTCGTCGTCGTTCATGCGACGCGAGTAGCGCTCATAGAAGCCGCTGTCGATTATATTATTATTCATATATTCAACAACATGGAATGGCTGCACTTACTCGGACATGTGATTGAGGCCCAGCGACTCGAAGAACTCGGCGGCCTTCTTGTTGATCTTGACGGGCGTCACCAGCACCTCCTCGAGGCGATGATGCACCGAGGGCAGCGGGTCCTTGGGATAGGGCGTCAGAAAGACTTGCTTGTGATACCAGGCCTGCGACAGCATTTGGTCCAGCACAGGCGCTGAAATGGCGCCGTCGTCCTTGAAGCTGAACTTGGGATACGCCTTGATGGCGCAGTAGCGCAAATAAGCGTGCAACTCCCTGTAGAGTGGCATTATCTCCCAAATAACTAAAAGCAGAAATTGCTTTAACAATTCAAGACATTTCGTGAGCAACCTTACCCGACTCCATCTCGGCCTGAAAGTTCTCCGTGTCGTAGTAGAGATACCAGGTGCGCGACGGCGTCACATGGCCGTTGTAGGTGGCCGACATTCGCAGCAGTCGCACATAGTCGATGAACGTGGACTTGGCCGTGTCCTTGTCGTTGATGGCATTGCGCCAGCTGAACCAGTTGAACTTCAAGTCCTCGTAGCGCTTCAGTCGCATATTCTGATTGTAGAGCTGCGGAAACATCGAGGTCGGCTTACGATTGGAGCAGTCATCGGTGCAGATGATGCTGCCACTGATGAAGTTCTGCATGGCACGCAGCAGATCCTTGGACTGCTCGTAGTCATTGGGACGCAGTCCCTGCAGCTGCAGCTTGGCCAAGCGCTGCACGCGACGTCGCAGCTTCGGATCACGCAGCTGCTCCACGGGCACCACGCTCAAATTGGCGGCCAGCTCATAGACCAGCTTGTAGGTTTCGATGTCGACCTCCTGCTTGCTGGGCGCCTGGCCGCCCAGCGGAGATTTGCCCTTCGAGGTGAGCTGCAGAAAGATGCGCTTGCGCATTTCCCAAATGCCACGCATACGCTGCGTGGCCACATCGAGTATACGCAGCGTGGACGCCTCATACTCCGCCGAGTGATTGGAGCTGGCCGAGGACTGCGGCAGACAATCGACTGTGGCCGCCAGCAGCAGCAGCAGCAGCCCTAGGCACAATGGTTGCCACAGCAGCATGTGGGTGAGGGGTGTAGTCCTATGTCAAGGCGGATTCCGTTGGATCACACTGCTTGGACCACTAAGTTTGATAGCTGTGAAGGGCTTATCGCCAAATCCCAAATGCGTTGTTGTTTTAACAGCTCGCCTTTCCGCTTGTTGTGCTCGCTTCTTGGCAGTTGCGTTCGTTCCAAGCTCTTGTCGCGCACTAAATGTGCCCAAAGCGAGTTAAGGCATTGAGGCATCGGCTCACTTAAACGTGGGTGGCTCAAGAAGTTCATCTCAAAAGGAGTTAAGACATTAAGTGTAACAAAATTACCAAAATAATAGACATTGTTGGAAGAGCCGAATAGTTTGCTATAAATAACGAAAGAGTTGTTTTTAGGCTGCAAGAACATAATCAGTAAATCAGTAATTTCTGACTGATTGAACTATCAACATAAAAGGTAAGCGCTTAATTTTGCTGAGTAAAATCATTAGCAGCAATAAAATTAATTAGTTAGAGTAAGCTGTTGTTCTTAATTACTCGCGCAATACTTTCTTGTCTAGAAATAAATGCTAAATTACGAACAATAAATAAATTTGTTTGATATCTCAACTCCTTTCCTATATATTTATATGTATTACCAAAGCACAGCCTAAATGCAATCCTCAAGGTATGCAATAAAAAACAGTTTGCTTTTTATTTTCATCAGCAAGTTGCCGAACGTTTCTTCAGCTTTAAGGTTAACGAATGTGAACTTTTATAGTTTTTGTAGTCAACTCTTCAAACTACCCGTTGTCAGAGTAGTGATTTAGTAACAGTTCTTATCAGTTTGGCAATGAGAGACGCTCTGAAGAATCTCGCGAGCAGAGCAAATCTCCAGCTCGCTCTGAGCAGAGCTTGTTGTTCAGTTTGTTTATACGTAAATAAAGAAGTGATAGAAGTGTGAAGTCTGATTGCTGGCATTGCTGATCTCCGCATAGCCAAGGCTTCGCTGGTGCTTCAAAGTCACGTTACGCATACGACAAGTCGCACATATTACGTATACGCCATGCGATAAACTTTGCATTGCGATTGAATGAAATTGAAACTGAGACAACGCAGCTTCCAATTCTTTTGTTAGTGAGTGGCCCATATTCGGGCCTAATAATTTTGACATTTTTAGACAGCGGCCTGCGGTGCAGCAGCAGCAGCAGCGGCGGCGGCAGCAGCAGCAGCAGCAGAAGTGGCAACAGTGGCAGCCGTTGTGGCACTGTCGAGAATAGCGGGAAATTGGCCATGCCCCACAGCGCATTTGTTTATGCCGGCAGGAGAAAAGTGTGCCAAATGTGACGACGATGTGGCAATCACGAGACGGAACCGAGTCCATCTCAGCGTGTGTGTGTGTGTGTGTGTGTTCGCCTGCGGTCGTTCCTTTTGACATTTTGGCCAAAACAGAACGCTGCGACACGCACATGGCGCACACGACGGGCACACGACACACAGCACATGGCAGCTGGCCGAACACTTCGGCTCCGCTCGGCTCGCCACGAAGGCGCAACCGAGTCAAGCGGAAGAGAGCGAGCGAGCGAGCGAGAGAGAGCTGTCCTGGCATGTGCGCAATATAACGGGAAATTCGAGGGGGCTGCACGTGCGTGTTCGTATGTGTGTTTGTTCTGGCTGCTCTGCAGATTACGTCAAACGGAAAGGAAAACCCGTTTGCTGCGAGTCAGTCACCAACGAACCTTATAATTGAGCAGTCGCCATGCAATGCACGCGTCCGTAGAGCGACACACACAAATACAAAAGAATAAAAAAAGAAAATAATCAAAGAAAAAAAAGAAAACACACACACACTGACAGCGCAACAACAAAACGAACAGATAGCACACCAACACACACACACACTCACCCAAGCACACATACCAACAGAGACTGAGGCTCACAAACACACTCACACACTCACACACACCCACACACACACAGCGAAAGAGTCTGAGAAACGCAGAGATTTACAAGTGCAGCGAAAAAGTCTTCTGCGCCCAAAAATAGAGTGAAACGTGCAATACACATTTGTTGTGTTTGTTGTTGTTGCTGGAAGGCAGGATAAAACGGAAACTAACCTACATTTTCGCGCTCTTTCGCACGCTTTCGCACAAGCCAAGCACACACACACACACATACCAATACACAAGACTCACACGTACAGCAACTGTGACGCCTGTGCTCGTGCTCTCTCGTTCCCGCGTTCGCGCTTCCCTCGCACACACAGAAGCAGCAGCAGCAGCAGCAGCAGCAAAAAAAAAAGAAATCAACAGTAAATTGTAATAACACTTCTCAGCTTAAGGTGTGTGCGTGTTCTTGTGGTTCCTCTACTCGCGCATTATTCGCGTGTGCATGTGTGTTAGTGAGCAAGCGAGCGAGCGTGTGTTAGTGTGCGTGCGTGCGTGTGCGTGCGTGTATGTGTGTCAAACAATGTGCGTGCCAGCGCTTTTCTTCGCTTTTCCCGTTGCCGTTTCCTTTGCCAACATTGTTGCATAGAGCCGCGCGAGACGACGCGATTGCGACTAAAATAAAAATGTAATTAATGTAAAATACATACACACACACACACAGTCTGATTGCTCGTACATATTATACTAAGTACACAAAAGCCACACAAAATAACTAAACTAAAACAAAAGCGAGCAAGAGCAATAATAATAACAAAAGTGTGCCCAGCTGGGGCCAATTGAAGTCGCCGCAGTGAAAGCGACCGAAAAGTGAAGTGCAAAAGGAAATTGCAAAAGCAAAAGGAAAAGCAGAAAGCGAATGCGAATGCGAATATAAATAGTAACTGGTGCATTGGGCAAATTGAAATGTAAATACGCCCCACATACACACACACACAGACACATGCATGCAGCTGCATATGCGTATGTGTGCGTATGTGTGTATATGTATATCCTGTGCGCGATTACATAAAGCAAACAGCAGCAGCAGCTGCAGCAACTGCAACAAAATGCAATTAGCAATATTTAAAGGTAAATCATCGAACATTTCAATTTTCCTTCACATACACATATATTGGGGAGTCTCTCTCTGTGTGTGTGTGTGTTTGCAACATTCATGTGGTTGTGCTTTAGGGTCACTTTAAGGGGGTAGCCGTGTATGTGTGTGTGTGCGAAGCTCTTGTGCGGGCTCGCTGCGGTTGCGGCTTGTGGCGAGCGTTTGGCCCATAAATTAGCGCTTGATGTGCACTTAACTAGCGCAGAGTACAACAACAACAATAACAACAATAGCAAAAAAAAGAAGTGTAGCCCAGCTTAAGGCGCTGGCCAGCTTCCGCTTCGTTTTATGTGTTGTTGCTGCGAGGCAAGTTTAAAGCTGCGGTCCGTTGGCTCGCTCGCTTCGTCTCCCTGTCTCCCTGAGGTCACGCCCAAACAGCAACTGACTGCGAACAAAGGCAGCAGCATAAAAATTCGTTAGGCCCAAACGAACGCACTGTTAATGCGTCCATCTGCTGCTCTCTCTCTTATTGTTGTAATAAAAATATTTTGACGATTTGTGTGCTTAGCAAAAAAAAAAAGCATTGCAGGTGCGACGTCGTCGTCGTCGTCGTCGTCGTCGTCGTCTGCTAACTGATTTCACTTGCTGCTTTCGGCCGTTTTCTTATCGGCCGCACACACACACATAAAGAAACAGACGCACACACACACAAATACACACACATAAATATCTCTCTAAGGCCGGCCGCCTTTATGACTGCATTGTTGCTTAGCTCAGCGCTTCACAGCCGCCCGCCTCCTGCTCCTCCTCCATCTGCCCCCTCGCTCAATGACAGCGTGACTTCCGACAGGAGGCAAAGAGGCAGCAAGAGGCTGCCGCACCTGTCTGCAACTATGCGAGAGGCAACGGCAAACTTGATATTGAATATTTTATGGCACTTCATCTAACGTTTTCCATTTCGCCAACGTCAGCGGTGTCAAGAAGTTTGTAAAACACAACAGGAAGCAGGCCTACCTACGGTAGAAGCGGCAGCAACAACACAAAAGCTCAGCGAAGTGAGCAGCATCTGAGCGTGGCCTCCTTCTGTGTTTGCCTTTTACTTTTACGCCATTTATCAATTCTTGTAACTTGCCAGCTTGTCTGTGTCTGTGTGTGTGTGTGTGTGTGATGCCATAATGTTAATTAACTTTATCTTTGTTAAGCTTTAAGTCTTAAAGCGTGCACATTTTCCGGTGCTCGTCGTGTTTATCTTTTCCGTTACTCGCATTACGTATACTTAATACGCAACGTATGTGTAACGTACAAACGTATACGTAATGCGCACACATTACGTGTGCACGCGTAAGCCAAGCCAGCGTTGTAGGTGTCTTAAGCTGCGCATTAGCGCCTGACAATTTCCGTTTAATGACTGCGTCAATTGAGTGGGCGGCACACGAGAGTTGCAACACACACATGGCGACATACAATAAGTAAAGACATAATAGTAAATGCGAAGCCAAAACTAATAAGCTGTCTCTTCTTCTTCTCTCTGCTTTCAGTTGTAATCAGCCACAGAGCACAAAATGTAAGGCAGCAATAATCAACGCAACGCATCGCATCGCATCGCAAACTGAACGAAAAGCTCACAAAAGCCACTATTATTTTTCTGTTTTTTTTTTCTTTTGCGCTTTTTATTTGAAGCGAGGCGATGCCATTATTGGAAACTGTCTCGTCAGATTTGCATAGCTTTAGCCACCAATACACTCACAGCGTCACACGTACACAGCCGAAACTAATCTACACACACACAACTACAACTACAACTACTATAACTACAATACAGAGAGATGCTCCACATCATGAATGAGTCGAACGTGCTGCTGATAAGCACAGGCCCAACAACAATAACAGCAACAATAACTACGAGGAAAGCAAAAGAGCACTGAGAAATGTTAACAAAGGCGACAATATTAACGCTAAACACGACGATCCCAATGTCGTGTACGTGTGTGTGAAGAGAACAGCAGCATCGCTTTAAGCTTTAAGCAGCACCCCAACAACACAACTGTGTGTCTGTCTGTCTCTGTGTGTGTGTGAGAAACTCAAAAAGATAGTGACAAAGAGAGCGAGAGAGGCAGCAAGACATGCAGCTGCGATAAGAGAGCAATAGCTAAAACCGCAAACCTCAACCGCAAAAGGCACAAGCAGATAAACAAGGACAATCAGTCAAAATGAGTGATGATCAAACGGTAGCCGCACAGAATGATGATAAAGGTGAGTGCAGAATGAAAAGTGAGCAAAAATTACTGGCCGCAGCGAGACGGGAGCACTAAATGAGCTATGCAATCTGCCAGCTACATAGTTTACCCTCCCTTCCCCCTCCCCCTTCCCGTCTGCTCTGCTCTGCTGCCAGCTTCACATCTTATTTACCCCCGCCCCGGCCCCTCAAACATAAATAAGTACTATATATCGGGCATGAAAGAGATTGCTGTACACAGCGAGAAAACATCAATCTCAAACTTTGTTGTGCTAAAAATAACTTTGCAAAGCACCAACTCTAGATTCAAGTGAAAAGTTCTGCACATCAAATAATTGAATTTACTTTGATTAATTTATAAAACTACAAATTCAATGTTGCTTTAGTAACTATGTATGATTTATATTACATTTATTTTATTTATTTGTTTCATTATTAATCATTTTATTTATTTATTTATAGTAATTACTGGTCCAATGGGGGCTTGAACTATTCGATATACTATTTACAAATATCGATCTTCAATAGCGTTTTATTAGAACCATTGCAATTGACAATATAAAATAATCTATAGTCCGACAGCCACTGCAGTTCTGGCAAAAATTACTAGAGCTAAGTTCCAAGATTTTAAAAATAATTGTTTTTTTCCAAGACAATTGGTCACCCACTTCATAACGTTATAATCCTATTGAGTGTACCAAAAGATTTATCCTTCATTCTACTATTTAATAAATAAATAAATAAAAATAATAAAAATAATTTCAAAATTGCTCGAATAAATAAAACATTACAATAATAACAGTCATTCCCATTCGAAATCTGAGACTGAAAATCTTGAGTATAGTCAAGCTATTATTAAAAATTGGATAGTAATGATTCTCAAATTAATTGTTTAACTAAATAAATCTGGAAATCTGGAGTATTGTTAAGCTACTGTTTGATATTGGATTATACGGACTCTCAAATTAAATAAATAACTAAAATAATAATTATAGGAAGAACAATCATTCCCATTGTTCTTAATTCACAAATTCTGTTTGAAATCTGTGCGTAGAAATCTAGAGCATTCGAAACACTAAAAGCGAATTGTTCTGCTGGGTTTAGTTTAGTGATTTTTGTGTCAGTGTAACAACAGTGGGGCGGGAGGTGCCATCAAATCTGCGCATGGCCTGGGCATGCATATGAAATCAGCGAGTGTGAGTTCTCCACGGCCACCGCCGCCGACACCGCCACCGCCACCGCCTCCGCTGCCTGGGCAGCAGGCAATGCCAATGCCTCTGACACCGGCACCCGACACCCGACACCTGGCCCAAAGGCAAACACAAGGCGCACGCAAACAGCAAACAGCCAAAAGCAGAAGCCGAAGCAGACGCAGAAGCAGGAGCAGGAGCAGAAGCAGAAGCAGGCCAGGCATTTTTGGGCAAGGGAATCTCCTGGATATGGCCGAGTATTTACGTTGCTTGTGCGTGTGTTCTCAAGATTGGGACTGGGATTGGAATTGGGCTCAAGCTGTTTGGCTCATCAGCATAATTAAATAGCATTGCTCATTGTGTGTGCAGCTCAATAAAATTTGACTCTTGACTCCAAGTCACACACACACAAACACACGTTTAGTTAGTTGAAAAGAATCAGATACAGATAGAGATACAGATTCAGATACAGATACGGATACAGATAGGGATAGGGATAGTGTGGGAGGCTCAAGTGTGCAGCTGAGTGGAAGATGCTCGAGGGCAATTTAAATAAATCATTAACTAAAAACGCAATCGCTCTGGGAGCCTCAGTCTCTGTTAATGACTGGCCATAAGTTACGCAACCGTTCGACTAAACGCATTTGGCGGAAGGAGGGGAATGGAGATGGCAGGGGATGGGGGCTTCACTGGGGCACACACAGGACAATTACCAGTTGGACCAATTGTTGGCCTTAACGCTCTCAGCTGCAGCTGTGGGTCGTAACAATGCACAAAGGCCAAAAGCGCGAGGCGAAGGGACGAAGGGGCGACAGTCGGATTACAAATATGGAAACGGAAACGGAAACTAATTAAATATGTAGAGCAAACTATTTTTTATTCGTTTTAACTGCAGTTTGTTGCAGTTGCAGCTTCTGTTTCACTTTACCTTGGACTGCATTCTACTTTTATTTTTGTATTTTATGTGCAGCTCCCTTCTCTCTCACTCTCTGTCTCTCGCTCTCTTTCGCTTTGTTGATTGTCCCTCGCAATTGAATTTGCCAGGAAGCGACGGCATTTGGGGCCAAAAGAAAGTGCAGCTCCACTCTGTCTGGCAATTATGCAGACAGTTCCCAGTTCCCAGTCACCATTGAACTTGTGCAAAGGTCTGCGCAGCTGCAACTGCAACAACTGCAACAACTGCAACAACTGCAACGTGCAATGGGCAACGTGCAACATCAGCAGCAAATGCAACTGCAGCTCCAACTCGTTTTCGTTTTGATGCTTGGCCTTTTCTTTTTTTTATTACTTGTTTCATTTCGGAAAAGCCAACATTTTTTGCCATAACTGTGTATATGTGTCTTTGTGTAATTTGCTTTTGTGATACCCGGCAACCAAAGGTACGAAAGGGTATTATAAACTACAGCTACTCCGAAATCATAAAATACTTTCATTAGCAGCAGTCCGAAGGAAAGCTGTTAATTTGTAAACGTTTGGTTAGAGCATTTATTAATCACATTCTGAATGATTTCTGAAAGTTTGCTAACAAACAGATAATTAACTTTAAAGCTATTAAATCCTGGAACGTCACCCTTTTTTTTGCCGTTTGGAATCGTTTAATAAAAAGTTTCGGGATCTAAATATATTTTATTATTTTCTCTATTTCATTTGTATTCAATTGGTAATGAAATGGATGCATTTTTTAAATTATTGAATTTTAAATATTTAGTTAACAAAAGACTCATCGTCATTTTGAGGAAAGATGACATTTCAAGGCTAAGAAACAAAGAAAAGCTTTCTACAAAAATGTTGAGCTGGTAATTCACAGTCGAGCAGACTCAAATATGCCTTTCTCACTTGTTGTCAGGGACGCTTTGAGAATCATTTTGCTTCCGCATTAAGATTGTGTCTCGCATCTGCCGAAGATGTTGCAAGCAGGTTTCCCCATTTTTTGTTTTTTTTTGTTTTTTCGGCTGTTGGCTGCCGTCGGGAGCATTATGCAATATGGGGAAGATGTGCGTCGCGTTGCATTTAATGTTAATGTGCGACCGCCAACCGGTTGCCCATCATTGCCAGCCAGCCCTCTCTGCTCATCTGCCTCGTTCCCTCTTTCTCTTTCTCACTCTCTCTTGGCCGCATTAACCTGATGATGCTGCTGCTTTGTTGCCATAGTCATAGTCATAGTTGAAGTCATAGTCATAGTTGTGGCCATAGTCATAGCTGTTGCCATTGCCCGTTAATCTTCATCAAAAGTTACACACGAACTTGATTTTCACTGATAGTTAATGACTTGTAAAAGCACGAAATATAGTTATATTGTATATAAATAGTATATGAAATGCATTTCGTATGCTTTACCTAATCATCGTCGCTATCCTCAACTGATTCCGGGTCCTCTGCCTCATGAACATCGATTGTAACGCAGCTGAAAAAACTTTGCTCATTTATGATTTAATGTGTTCATATTTAACTTCTTGCAAGTTTCGCTTTTATTCAGTTTTCCAAAGAATGCTTAGTTCTTATAACGTGAAACTGCAATTATAATGTAACTATTCTTGTTTTTTACTCCTTAGTATGACAGGGAGAGAATATTAAGTTCAATGCAGAAAGGAAAGATATAAAGACATAATTTAAAAACATTAAGTTGTTGGCATTATTTTTGCGTAAAAGTTTTTGTAGAAAAATAAAATGAGGTAAATAAAGTTTGCAACATATTAATAATTAAATAAATAAATATTATAAAAAAACATAAACTCTTTATTGAAGTTAAAAACAAAATGATTCCCTCGTATTTCATTTTGCAAGAAACGTATAATTTTATTGTATGGAATGAAGTAAATGAAGTATGTATAAATAAATACAAATATTGAATAAATAAATAATGAATTAAATGAACACTAGATTCAGTTTCAGACATGTACAGTATTTCTCATTGAGCGCAATTAAGCAGCATTGCAGGCAATTAAACCAAAATTTATTGATTTATAAATGCATTCTGTTAAAACTATATTTGTTTTTATTTTGACAGTTTTACCGAAAATGTTTCCGTTTTGTTTTCTATCGGCAGTTTAGTGAATTGAAAATGTTAATTGAAGCGAACAAAACAAAAACAATATGTTTAACAAAATCGTGCTAATAAATAACACAATGAAAGTTGAACTTTGAATGTATTGAATTGCATTTCACGCGTTGATTTATTGCTTCAATCTATTCATTAAGCTGCCATTGTTATCAGTTTTCCACTGGATTTCATTAGCCACACTCTTGTCTATGATATTGTTAGGGCATCTGGGCTGCGGTGCGATGAAGAAAGCGAGCACAGCTCTTGTTTTATTTGTACCACTTACTGCCCTCGTTGTTGCTGTTGTTTGTTGAAGTTGTTGTGTTGTGTTGTGTTGTGTTGCTTGTAGATTGTTGTTAACTGCTGTTGTTGCTGCTGCTGAAGTAGTGTTTATGTAAGCGGCGGTTGATGCTTACGCTTTGGATTTGAATTGTTTAAGTCGGAGGCATTTCATCGGCGCTTTGTTTACATTTTGTATCAAAAGCAAAATGTATATTAATTAATTTGGCAAGCGATGGGAATCTGATCGACCGCCTGTCTTTGGCTTGCACAACATTCCGACAAAATGCCAGCAAGAGAAATTGTAATCAACTAATTTGCATTGTTACATCCAAGCAAGACACAGATACAAATACAGTTTGTATGTTATATGGCCCGAAGAACAGTTAATGAAAATCGCTCCGCCCACTTGGCTAATGAAACCCGCATGGCCAATGCCAAATGGTTAATCAGCAGCGAAAGCAAGCGCAAATAATGGACAGGCCCAGTTACAGATGCAGCAGCAACAACAACAACAACTACAAGTAGCGACAGATACATTTACATTCACAGCTGCAAATACAGATACAGATACAGATACATTCGCCGCTGTTGCTGCTGCAGTTGGTTGACAGGCGAGCAGTGACCGAAGACAGATGCGGGCGCTGGCCATGACCTCCTCTCTCTCTGTCCCTTTCACTCTTCTCTCGCTCTCTCTTTCTCTCTCCTCTGGCTGTCTCATCATCTCACGCTGATGTAAGAACCAAGCAAAAATGAGTGGCAACGAAACTGAACCACAACAACAACAGCGAGTACGCGAATGTTGCAACCAGAGCATGACATGATATTTTTTGATGATGCCACTTGCTGCTGCAACCAGTTGTGGCAAGTCTTAACCCTAATCAACAAACCAAGCGATGCCCCGCTGCCAAAATTACAATACTCGAAGCAACAAAAATTGCAATTACCAAACAAACTTTTGTTTGAGTTTCTTATTTAATTTTCTCTCATTTTCATTGTTATTCAACCTGCTCGAAACGCTGCTGGGAATGCGCATTTAACGAAAAACTCATAAAAAACTAGAAATCTGTTTGGTCCAGCCGAGCTATAAGAATAAGTTGCAGCAACAAATTCTTTGGGCTTACGACCGTTTTGCAGTTTATTCTCAAACTTTAAATTCTGTTCTTGAAAGCATGCTGCAGAAGGTTATAGTAATAGTAGCTATGAAAACAGCAAAATATGTTTTGCAATTCTATTCGAAATGGGTAGAATGCAGTTTTTTGCACACATTTTTATTGTTGTTGATGGACTTTAGTTGATTTTGGCAGCAATAAAAGAAAACAGAGATTTTCTCTTTGTGATACTGTTTACTTTTAGTTTTGTTTAAAATGGGTTTTAAATTGTACGATTTGTAATCGTAAAGTAAAAGTGTTTTTTTTTGCAATATCATAGTAAATAACGACGAAATTTGCGATTGTCAATTTTGATCGAGATCGAGACCTACTAAGGCATTACTTTGAAAGGAAATGTCTGCTACTATTTTGAGCAGTGCTTAAATATCTAACTGAATGGCATTTAAATCGTAAAAAATGGAAAATTTATTGTAATAAGTTTACATAATTTATGACCTACAAAACTTTGCAAATCTGGCTGCATTAAGAGCTACTTAAAACTCGTAACGGTTATAAATATTTGAGGCCAAAAGTTTTTGGTTGGATGGCATAATAAACAAAAGAGATATTTAACATTTCTCAGCTGTCTTGGGCGCCGAACAAACCTCCGGTTATTCCTTCCGCATAGTCCGGCTACTATTAGTGATAATTAAACAAATAAATTCAATTTTTAATGGCCAGATAATACGAGTGACAAACATGTCAAGATACACATCGAGATAGCATGTGTGTGGCTGTTAAGCAGATTTGAGGTAAAAGTGCAATTAAATTTGCCGCAAATCCAATCAATTTGCACTTGCAACATGAAAAGGCATTAAAAATGCGGCATGTTGATAGATTAATTGCATAGAGGCACTTTGTGTAATGTCGTTAATGGGTTAACAACAATAACAACAACAACGACCAAATCACAAGGCAACATCGGAAAAGGGTTTTGGCCAATAAATCGAAACGAGGCAAAAAAGTTCGAGTGTGAGGCGGGGCACAAGGCAAAGCTGTTGTGGCATCCAGCGGGCGGTTATGCAAGTTGTCGACGCCGTTGTTGTTGACGATGTTTATTGTTGTATAAGGCTCACGGGCAGCAATAACAACAACAACGACTGCTTGAATGACCAAGTGGCAAAAGGAATTGCCAATAGGAAGTTCATATCAGCAGCCATATTACCATAAGCATAAACGTAAACACAATCAAAATAACGGTTAACGGTCTAACCAGTATTGGGCCAACAACAATGTCATAAAAATACCAACATAAACAAGCTGCCACCGGAGCAGCCAGGGAGACAGGGCCAGCTGTAGAAGGGAGAGGGGGCTGAAGAGGGAGTGAGAGGTGCGGCCGAGGGCGAACTGGTCAACTTGCATATTAATTTGATTTTCGATTGAAAAATTTGAAATTTAAACCAAAAAGTTGCCATCAACAAATTGCGGCACGAGGCGGGGCAAAGACGCCAGACTGCCCAGCAGCAACAACAAGTCAATTAAGCGTGCTCGACTTCCAAATACCCGCTACACATTTATATAGTGCACATAAATTTGATTTGCAGCAAATTATTACGAACGCGTTTAAATTGGCAGACACATTTAACAATATACCTATTATTAAATGCAGTAAAATTTTAAACTGTAGCTATAAAATTACACTTACAATTTTTATTGACGTTTGGCAAACATGTTTACAACAACACCTGTTTTACATAGATTGTTATTTTCGCAAATATTATCACAACATTTGTTAACTGTTTGAAAACTTAACGATCATTTGGATGCATAGACAGACAGACGTTGCAGTTATATTTACTATATTGTCTTCAATATTGTTGTCGAATAAGGCGACGAGGTTTTATTCTGTTTGATATGTTCATTGATTGATTTTACCCTGCTACATAACAAAATAAATATACATAGAAATACTTCATGATTCAGTTCCATCTAATTTCAACAAATTATTGCTCTATTCTAAAGACATCTAAATTAATTTTGCAGAAACACTCTATAATATGCCTATTAGTATGTGTACTAAAATTTTAAGCTCAAGCTTTTAAATTATGCTGGCAATTTAATTTTTGCTTACAAATATTTGTGTTTCTAAATATTTTTATGCAAGTATTATTGCGACATCTATTGACTCCCCGGGAACTTTATGATGGTTGGATGAACACACGAAGTAGTTCTCTGTTTTGCCCTATATATCTTGTATAAAGTGGCAGTTTAATAAGTTCATTGATTGGTTTTACCCTGCTACTCCATGGCTAACCGGTATATACAGCAATTTGGCCAGCGGCAGACGATGAAAGTGGAGCAGAGCGGAAGAGCTGCTGCTGCTGCCGCTGATGCTGCTGCTGCTGAAGATATTTCGATCGCTGAGTCGCTGTTGCTAACAAGTTTGTGGCCCGGTTTTGGCACAAAGGGCGCTCGCTCTCTGGCGCCGTCAGAGGTCAACAGTCTCTGACCGCCAGCAGCCGAAGCCGCAGCCGAAGCCGCAGCAGAAAAGGCGAAATGAAATCGAAAACGAAAAAAACCGAAACCAAAACCAAAACCGAAACCGAAGCCGAAACAATGTGGCCTTCAGAAAGCAACAACTAAATGGGAACTGCAAGACAGAAAAGCTGGAGCTGATAGCTTTAAGCTGGCCGCACTTGCCGAATCCAAGAGAGTTGCCGAAAGTCTCTCTGCAGTCTCCACTCCTCTCTCCGCATTTCTCTAGGCGCTTCGCTCTCCACTCTCTCTGCTGCTGATAATCTCTTGCACTTGGCGCTGCGTCGCATGCATTACATAACGTAGCCGCCGCGTTGGCCGCCGCCGACGCTGTATAAAACACGGCGCGACGCCGTCTGCCGAATCATTTACAGTTCGTCGTTGTCCCAGCAGACGAGGCAGACGACCCATTTGGCAAATCCTTTGCACAGTCCACAGCGAGTATCCAGCGTGATGGCGGCCTATTTGATAGTGAGTCTGACCCCCGACGACTTCCCCTTTCCCCCCCACCCCTTAACGCACTCGCTTCTGTTTCCTGCAGTTGAGCGCACTTTTGCTCGCCAGTCCGGCGACCTGGGGCAAGCCCACCTTTGGCCGCGAGCACGTCCACATACGCATCCATCTCCCAGAGAGCGGCGGCGGCGGCGGCGGCGGCGGTCACGATCATGGTCACGACCATGGACACGATCATGGCAGCAGCGGCGGCGGCGGCGACTTTGCCGCCTACGAGATTCATGAGCATGGCGGTCATGGTGGCGGCGGCGGCGGTGGCGGACATGGTGGCGGCTACGGCGGCGGCGGCGGCTACAGCAGCGGCGGCGGCGGCGCTGGCGGCCATGTCAGCACCTTCGCTGTGATCACCGAGAACCATCATGGCTCCTCGGGTGGCGGACACTATGGCGGCGGCGGCGGCGGCGGTGGCTATGGAGGCTACAGCGCCGGCGGTCATGGACACGGACACGATGATGCCAAGATTGCGGCCATTGCTGCAGCTGCTGGCTCCGGACACGGCGATGGCGGACATGGCGGACATTACGGCGGCGGCGGCGGCGGAGGTGGCGGACATGATCATGGCGTTGCCCACATCGCGGCCATTGCAGCCAGCTCAGACGCTTCGGCGCACAGCAGCGGCGGCGGCGGTTACGGCGGCTACAGCGGCGGCGGTGGAGGAGGACACGATCATGGTGTTGCGCACATCGCAGCCATTGCAGCTAGCTCCGATGCTGGACACGGCAGCGGCGGCGGCGGCTATGGCGGCTACAGCGGCGGCGGCGGCGGCGGTGGCTACAGCTCAGGCGGTGGTCATGACGATTCCCATCTGGCTGCAGTGGCAGCTGCTTCGGCCTCGTCCTCCGCCTCGTCGGGCTCACATGGCGGTGGCGATTACAGCAGCTATTCGGCGCCCTCGAGCAGCTACGGCGTGCCCTCCAGCAGCTATGGTGCTCCAGCTACCACTTATGGTGCTCCAGCCAGCAGCTATGCGGCGCCAGCTAGCGGCTGGACCGGCTCCGGCTCGGGCTCCAGCTACAGTTCCGGCTACAGCTCCAGCTCCAGCTACAGCAGCGGCGGCGGCGGCGGCGGCGGCTACAGCGGCGGTGGCGGTCATGGTGGACACGACGACACTGTGGCCGTGGCTGCCATCTCTGGCGGCGGCGGCGGCTCCAGCCATGGCGGTAGTGGAGGCGGTGGCTACAGCTACTCGGCACCAGCTGGCGGCTGGTCGAGCGCCGGCTCCAGCTGGAAGTAGGCGTTCAGCGCACTCTTGGCCATTGGTCGTCTAGTCTATGTTCATGTTCATGGCCCATTGGATACACATAAGTTATAATATTTCGTTCGCATTGAAATTAGCTCGACACATTCCCCATATCCACATCCAGCATCCAGCATCCAGCACCCAGCATCTGCATATGTACTCTTCGTATTTATATAACCGCCCATAAAAGAAAAGGGGAATCCCCAGCAAAAGGCGATTCCCCCACCGATGTTATGTCGATGTACAAAATAAACTATGTAGTGTAATAAGTTAAAATGAAGCCAAAAGTCGTCTCTATTCATGGCCAAAAAACAAGGTGGAAGTGTCAGTTATGTCAGCTCAGACGGCAGACATTCGATGGAGTGAAAGTGGTCAGCGGAGTGATGGCGAAGAAGATGCCAACGAGATGCCGTAAGCCAACACGCAGCTTATCGCGTCATCTGCTCATCTACTCATGTTCGCCATCTCGGCATCTCATCATCTCATCATGATGCTGCAATGACCATCGAGGGCGACAAAGTGCTCTCATCTTTGATAGACGATTCAAGTTGTCTGTTAGATAAGTTGGCCCATTCGTTGCAGCCAATAAACACTGTGCTTTCATCGCATAATCGATGGCGTCTAGATGTTAGATAATGCAACCCTTGTAGTTTTCCACAGACTACAGTGGGCATTGAGAAATCTGCCCCAACTAATTAATTTTACACAAATATTATTATAGAAAAGTTACAAATTTACTGATTTCACGGCGGCTGATTTACAAATCGCTAACAATGCATGCTGATGATAAATACAATTTCATTCAAGCCACCTCTCGAATCGGTTCAAGCCGTGAAATATTATCCATTATGCAATTTACTAATGAAATAATATTCACAAAGAGATTCGAAAAAATCCCCAATGAGGCAAAGAGGGCGTAACAAAAGCTTACAACAAGTTCAATTTCTGACATAGATATTTACACTATTATGATTTTAACACATGATTTAATAACTGTATACAAATTTTGTTAAAAAAACAAACAGTTAAAAAAAAAAACTTTTTTTCGATCGATTGTTGTCAGATTTCCAATAACTTTCTCTGACTCCTTCCACTCGTTGGATATCCTTGCGATAAATATTTTCAACACAATAGTCCAACATAATGTCACTGTGCTTATATCTATTCTATGAGAATTACGAATTATCCAATTCAAATAATATTTAAAATTATAAAACAAAAGTCAATACTTCTGGCTACCATTGGCCTTTCTTCGTCTGATTCTGTTGTTGTTCCCGTTCGAGGGTCTTTTCGTAACGCTTATAAGGTTGGGTGACATAGCGGTTGAAGGTGTCGTAGATGGTGAAGTAGAAGGCCGACATGATGCCGGACTTGTAGAGGGTGGGCACCATGCCCTTGTAGAAGCCAGTGGGACCCTCGTACTTCATTGTGTTCACAATGCATTCCCTCACACTGCGGCAGATTGGGTTCAGGCCATAGGACGTGCGATCGTCCGCGAAGTGATGCAGCATGGAACGCTTCTTGATCACGTCCGCCGGATAGACGAGCATCTTGGAGACGACGCCGCTGGCGGCGCCGCTTACAAATAGCAATGGACTCGGTATCGTCTTCTGCGGATTCGGCTTGTCCGTAATGAATTCCCCGACAGAGACAAGCATCCGATTGAAGAGTTTGTAAAACAGAAAATTGGCACCGACCAGCGGATAAATCTGCAGCAGAGTCAGCCACAAGCCGCTCGTAATGCCGCGGAATCCCTCCTTGTGAAACACACGAAAGACCCCGCTGACCGCACCCAATTTGCTGGTGCGACTGTCCGGATCGGCGGCAACAACCCGAGTGCGGACCACGTCAAAGGGCTGGGCGAAGATCGTGCCGATGCAGCCAGCGGTGCCGCCGCAAACAAAGTAGTTGAGGTGATAGTGGTCGTGAAAGAATTGCGTCTGATTCGCGGCATGACGCAGTTGCTCATAGGACCAGAACTGCACCAAGGCATAACTGATGCTCATCAGCTGGCCAGCTAGGTGACCCTTCCAGATGCCACGCAATCCCTCCTCCCTGTAAATGGTGGCAAACGCCTGCAACATGCCCACATACTTGGAGTCATTGGACTTCGACAGTGGTTCCACCTGCAGCTGGAAGCGTATCTTCAGCACGTCAAGAGGCTGGCTGATGAAACGGGTCGCAGCTCCAGAGACTCCACCTCCGACCGCTTGAAGGAGCTGCACACTGGGCGAGTTCGTGGTCTGTTTTTTCATCTACGAGGCAAGGTGGGAACAGTTCAATGGGAGAATGGACAACAAAGTACACAGTTAATATATTTATAATTATTTTACAAAATCATTATTGTTGAAATATTACCTCAAATTAAACAATTTATTTGGGTGTATTTTACTTTTTACTATTTATTAAACGTAAAGAAATGAGAACAGTCTTACAGAAAACCAACTCTAAGAGATTTATTTTCAAGAAAAGCCAAGCTAAGTTATTTAGAAAAGTGGATACTTTTGTTATGCATTTTGGCGAATTATTTATTTTTTTTCTTAAAATTTAAAAATTGTTACTACATTTCAGCCTGAACAATATTGTAATTGAGTAATTTAATACCTCTAATACAATAAAATAATAATACTATACAATAATATTTAATAACATTACTAAATATTGAAAGATAATATGTTTGCTGAACTTTTGAATGATTAAAGTGGAACAATTTTCATTTGATGACTTTTTAAAATAAAAACGATTTGGTCTAAACAAAATGCTAAAATTAAATTACAAATTTCTTTATAAGCAGTTATTTAATTAAAGGCTCAAAAGTGATAAAATTGAAATACGTTGCAAAGAATGTCTTTCTAATTAGCTGTCAGTAGCTGTAATTGCTGGTCTAATCCTCATTAAGGAATTTGGCTTTCATTTTAATTGCTTTACCATTGATTACCATTGACTAAAAACGTGAATAGATGCGAACAGTTGAACTGTCACTATAAACATCATTTTTCAATCGATTTAATTGCTGGAATATATCGTTGCATTAATCTGCTCTATATGCCCCAGATTGGCTTAATCAGTGACCTACGTATGTTAAAAGCTAAAAACAAATGTAAACGTGAATCGAACAGGAACAGTTGAACGGTGTATAGATCCAACTGTTCTTAGGAACAGATACAACGTTAACAGCAGTAACGTTGGGAACAGCTGCAGGTTTTTGAAGGACTCTTGAACAGTGTCTGAAAAGAAGTATTTGTAATCGACATAACTGCACTATAATATTTTTGATTTAATGCTAAATGTTATGCGGCAGGGAGTAGACTAAGCACTGACCCATGTTAATCTCAAACTCGCAGCTAATTCGCATCCATCTTCCGATATCGCATTTCAGTTGCCAAACAGCAAGTCGTTGCCTACACGCAAAAGTCGCAGGTCAAGCACGAGAATCGCCACATTCAGCTGGTGCGGGAGTACGGCTTCCATCCGCGGACCAAGGCCTCCGTGGAGGATGGCGACGTGCTGCCCCGCAAGTTCGAGCCCTTTCCGGAGCACATGTACGGCAAGCCGCTCGAGGAGATTGACACCTTCATATACGAAGAGGTAAGCTGCCCCCTTTAATTCATATGCATATTAGCGTGCCGAAAAACCAAAATCAAAAGAAACAAAACGACAAACACAAATGAAACACAAACAAAACAAAACAACTAAATAAAAATGCTGCATTTGGCCCATTGCCATTTCCCCTCTCCACTTCCATTTCCATTCCCTTTAATTAATAAGTCACACAGGGTGTTTTGTGTGCCAGTTTTGCTACTACAGCAACACTCACACACACACGCATACACACACACAGACACACTCTCCCATTACCCTTTCCAGCACTGTAGCCCATTGAAATAGTGTACAGCAAGTGGCACAGGCGGAAATGGAACGCGCTGTCGCTGTCGCTGCCGCGTCGTTGTTTGTTATTGTAGTTGTAGCTGTTGTTGTTGTTGCATTTTGAATTGTACAAAAGTGCAAATGCAACGACTTAATGAAAATGAATGCACTTTTGATGCCAAACTGAGGTTAATGGAAATGCAAACGGCTAGAACAGCCCTCGTGGGCCACTTGAAAGCCACAGCCAAAAGCGGCACGGCGGATATCAGCATAATGTCTAGCGCGCACACACACACATTGAAAGATACACACACACACACACATACAACACCATCGCCCTTCAGTACGAAGTAGCGCGACTAGCGCTTTTGGGTAAAGCCATAGGATACAGTATCAGTATTTAAGAATATATAGTTTCGATAATATAACGCTGAGAACTTTAAAAAGGCGACTGAACTTTTTCCCTAGCCTCCATTAAACACACTTCCAGCGTTGGCTGAACTGTAGCTTCACAGTACAAATTGTCCGTCTAAAATTGATTTAACTTAAAATGAAATACATATGTACATACATACATGCACATGCATGCGGAGGACATAACGGTGCATACCTTTATATTTTTGACAGCCCTGGAATTTTTGTCTTTTTGTTTTTATCCAGCCATGTTTAGGCTATTTACTTTAACATAGTGAAGTCGTAGGGTGGGGCCAATTGTCACCACTTCGTTTACAAACATAATTAGTTCCGACCAGCCACCCACCCTATAGTATGAAACTAGTCCACATCTGTATACGAAGTAAGTAGTTTGCGACTAGTACAATGGAGTTTCTATCGTCGCCATCCGTACTCAAGACATCTCATTCTAAAAGTGAGAGTAAATTTAGAAACAGCTACGGCAAGAGCGACACTAATATAAATACAAATATAAGTACATGCATAAACACACTCACACACACACACACTGGCATGCATGCTTGTACACACTGCGGAAAGGAAATGGGTCATGCACAGTTTGCCTTTAAAAAGGCCAAGCAATGTGACAACGGTATTTACGTGACGGTGGCTTAAACAAACTGCCCTGCCCTGGCTGCCCTCTGCTGCTGTAGCCCTGCCCCTCAGCTGCTGCTGCTACTGTAGCCCTGCCCCCCAACTTATGCTGCAGCCAGCGAGCGCGCAGTGGACAAATTACAGAGGAACATGCAAGTTTACTCAAGACTTGGCGGCGTTCCCTTGCCCAGTACATGGTACACATACACATACACATACACGTATACACGTGTCGTGGCCAAATATTTTTCAGCTAACGGTCAAAGGTTGACGGCGTAAATATGCATTCTATATGATTGCTTGGCTAAGGAACGCCGCCAGGGCTGGCGTAAAAATGTAGCGAAATGTTGCCAGACATTTGCACGCACGCTTGCACGGCATGGCAACGCTAACATAATCTACTCGTTTGTATGCATGCTTGTGTGTGTGTGTGTGTGTGTGGGAATGCGTGCAAATAAGGCGCAACGAAACTCCAGAAACGGAAAATCAAAGTGCTTAATAGCATTTAATGGGCCACTTAAAGCCGTCGCAGCGAAAGGAAGAGCAAACATCTGCTACTGCTGTACCAACAACGATAGCAGCAGCAGAAGACTGCGATAATTCAACCGCATGTTTGCCCAAAAAACCCGAATTTCCAATCTTAGTTACAACAGTCGACACAACTTTTCATTTTGCGCACACTTAAAATACACACGCTTATTCTTAAGCTCTCGTGTCGAACACACACACACACATGCACAGCAATAGCGCACCCATTGTTGCCATCCCTTTCCCCCACAAACACTTAACCAAGCGGTCGACAGAAGCACATGCAAATTTACAAAGCAAGCACACACACACACACATACTTGCAGAGAATGCGATGAGGGAGAGGGAGGGGAAATGTCCTAACTGCCGCCCAATCGTAATTTCTGCTTGTTACATTAAAATTTCTGCTTACTCGGCTGAACGGCATTTATGTGTGACAAACGACCTTCGAGCAGACGATGACGATGGCAGAGAAATCCTTTGTCAACCTTAACAAGGGTGTCTCATATTTAATTGAGGGAATCACAGTGCGCTAATGAACTGCTGCTACCCAGAAATCGATTTATCCGAATTCCCAAATGCCGACAAATTTTAACTAGTCTGATTGCGCTTCTGCTGCTTTGCTAACTTAATTGGTTCATTTACCGATGCTCTGGCCTGGCCAGTGAGTCCACATCTAGTTGGATTGTGTGCTGCTCAGGTAGGCCAACCAGTGTCTCCACATCTTGTCAAGAGTGTACGTATAGTTGCCAATTGTCTACAGTTGGGGGTACTCACTAGTGGTTGCTTCTCACTCGATCGAAACCGCTTCAGTATGCAAGCAAATATTGCAATGTCCAAGAGTTCAGCTGCCGGTGTTACTTCAATGTTGCACCACCCGCCTACTTATAAAAGTATTGCAGAGCGGGCCACACATGGGAAATGTGGTTAGGTTGAAAAAAAGCACGCTCGAATCGTTGCCGACTCGCCAATTCCACGTTTAAAGCAAATTTACACAAGTTTTTTGTGGAACTTTTGTATAACCAGTAATTTATTTAGTATCAACTTGAATTTTCAAACTGATGCTCTAAACACATTTTTTTTTTTTTGTTGAGAAATGCTAATTACTTCGGGCGTGTTATTGCCCAGTCGGTATGTTCAGTTTTTGTACGTCAGAAGTTCCTGAAAAGAAACCAATCGTTAGAACATTTTGCTGGCGCTCCGCTGGACAGTTTTTTATCGTTACTTACCACGCTCAATGGGCGAAGTCGATGTAGTCAGCGCTTACTTGGACCTTGCACGCATCTTCCTGCGCTTACGCTTCAACCTACGCATACGCTTCTTACGCCACTGTAAATGCACACAACAATACACAATAATCAATTAGTAAACAGCAGCAGCAGTGGATGGATGGTTTTCTTTTTAAATATTTTATCACTTTTTTTTTGCAAGCACTTGTGAGAGATTTTTTTATTTTTACCTTAGCTCTCATTTTCCTTGTAGTCTCGAAGACGGTCTGAGAACGAAAGAACGATTGGAAAACGGAAGTTTAGCTGGCTACTTCGCGTGGCCGGGTTTTGACACTTGGAAAGTATCGATAAATCATGTGACAGTTGCATGGCATCGAGTACTGTTAACAGTGCTGTTAGTGTGGAGCAATGCTGGCAACAACTAACAGGACTGTTAAGTCGATGCTGGCATCGATAGTTTTCAAATCAACTCTACTTTCGTTTTTTCCATACAAACGAAACTTTTATAATTTAAATTATTTATTTTAATTCACAAAAACTCTTCAAATAATAAGTTTTGTAATTTCTGATGGATTTAAAATTGAGTAAATATAATACTATATTACATTACGATAGTTAACCAAACTAATGTTAATGTTAAAGTTAAAGGAATTTCGAATTGACCATTCAATTGATAAATAATTATGGAATTATATATATATCGTGCTTTCTTTATTTTATTTGAGATAAATTACGTGAAGAGTTCTTCCAAAAATGAATATTTTGCTTTATTTTCATCAAAACCGTTCAATTTTATAATGTTATGTTAATTATGCTGCTATAACTTAGCAGAGGTTTTTTTAATGTTATTAAAGCGCAACACTAATAATGTTAACGGAAAAAGTTATTCAAATTAAATAATTATTTTGCTAATAATACAGCTGTCGATTTAATTATAGTTATCGAAAATAATTAAGCTATTTTTATAAGCAATTATTAATTTTGTGGCGAATTTGTTCTATTTGCAGACATTTTGCGTGGTCTCGAAAAGATTCCGCAAGAACTACATACATCGCTTTACGGGCACCAAAAGCCTTTTCCTCTTCCATCCATGGAGCCCATGGCGACGTGTATGTGTCTACATTGCAACGAATCAATTTTTCGACTATTGCGTTATGGCGACCATTCTATTCAACTGTATTTTCCTAGCCATGACTGAGACTGTGGAGGAAGCTGAGTAAGTATTTCTGGCCAGGATCAATGGGGGAACAATATAATTTTGTATGTGCTTTTTTTACACTATTAATTGCATTGTCTGTATAATTCCAAATATATTCAGTGGGCTTCCCGCTGCAGTCTATCTTTAAATAGAAATTAGCGCCACCTATGTTTGAAATTTGTGGCTGGTTCGTGTCCGTGTTGAAAATTGGTTGAAGTACATGCTACCCGAGTTGAATATTTATTTGAATTTGGTTTGTGACTTGACTTAGGAATTATTTTTAATTTTAATTTTTATTTAAAATAGTTAGAATACGAATTTTGTAAAATCCGTGTGTTCCATAAAATGTTGCTAATTGTTTTATGTATAAATTGCCATTTGGGCTGTGCTTTGATATAATAGAGTCAATGGAACTAAGAACTTTGTATATGTGAATGTTATTTAATTTTTTGTATTTATTGCAGATATATCTTCCTAGCCATTTACTCAATTGAAATGGTAATCAAAATCATTGCCAAAGGCTTTTTGCTCAACAAGTATACCTATTTGCGTAATCCATGGAATTGGCTGGACTTTGTGGTCATCACCAGTGGATACGCGACCATTGGCATGGAGGTTGGCAATCTGGCCGGATTGCGTACGTTTCGTGTGCTACGTGCCCTCAAAACCGTATCCATTATGCCCGGTCTGAAGACGATCATCAATGCACTGTTGCATTCATTTCGCCAACTGGCCGAGGTCATGACCCTGACCATTTTCTGTCTCATGGTCTTTGCGCTCTTTGCCCTGCAAGTCTACATGGGCGAGCTGCGAAACAAATGTGTGCGCACTGTGCCCGCGGATTGGACAAACATCTCGCACTTGGACTGGCAAATGTAAGTGATATTCTTTGTTTACAAATACAAGGCCTGCGTCCGCCTGTCTGTCTGTCCGTTTTTATGAACGCCTAGATCTCAGAGACTATGCGAGCTGAAGCTACCAAAATTGCTGCCAGCAATCCTTAGTGTTATACATCTCTCTAAATATAATTTTATAACTTTCTAATTTGTTTGAACTGCAGCTGGGTCAACGATACGGACAACTGGCTGTACGATGAGGACGAGATGCCGATGCTGTGTGGCAATCTGACTGGCGCTCGACACTGCCCCCTTGGCTTCATGTGCATCTGTGTGGGCGAGAATCCCAATCACGGCTACACGAACTTTGACAACTTCATGTGGTCCATGCTGACGACATTCCAATTGATTACACTCGACTACTGGGAGAACGTCTACAATATGGTAAGGCAATATAGGAAAAAGATGGAACTCTTTCTAATGCCATCCAATCTTTGCAGGTGCTAGCAACATGTGGTCCAATGAGTGTCTCATTTTTTACTGTGGTTGTGTTTTTTGGCTCATTCTACTTAATTAATTTGATGTTAGCTGTAGTCGCGTTGAGTTACGAGGAGGAGGCGGAAATCACAAATGAGGCAAGTTCAAAACTGTCAAAAGAAATTACCAGAAATGTATTTCAAGTTTTCTGTTTACTTCTTAGGAGCGAAAGAAAGATCTGTTGGATCATCGAGATGATTCGACGTTCAGCTTTGATCCATCGGTGCTGAGCGTCAAGAAGCTCAACAAGAACAACAAGAAGAAGATCGATTCAAGGAAGGGCGTGCTCCTCGCCTCCTACAGCAAGAAGAAGACACGCCGAAAAAAGACCAAAGGTGGCAAGGACACCGCCAGCACCAATGGCAGCAATGGCAATGATCACGAACGCAATAAATCCCATTCGGCGACGCCCAGTCCAGGACCAAGTCCTCGCCACAGCACCAGTGATCGTGCCGCAGCGTTGACGCTGCAGGCGCAAAAGCAATACCAACAAATGGAGCAACAGCAGCAGCAGCAGCAGCTACAACAACAGCAGCTGCAGCTGGAGGAGGAGCAGCAGCAGCTGGCCAAGGCCGAGCAGGTGGCGGCCACGTCGCAGCAAAAGACGCGCATCAGCTTCAGGGAGGGCAATGTGAAGAATCCCAACATGCTGTATCCCTCGGACTACAAGGGACAGCTGATAACGAGCAGTCGCCAGACCAGCTCCAATTCGAGTGGCGGCGTCAATCGCGAATCCTCGCAGGATGATTCAGGTGTGGTGGACGATCACGAGGAGCAGGACACGGCCAACGAGCTGGGACATGTGTCCACCGTGGAGTTGGCGCTGTCGCCGCGCGAAGTGCGTCTCATCAAATGCAATGGCAACATAGCGCGCATCAAGAACCACAATGTGTATGCGCTGCATCAGGAATTCTCCTCAGAGGTGGTCGTCATTGGTGAGCATCACTTTGATATTAAGATCATCCACAAATTTATATTGCTACTACTTTTTTTAGATGATCTCCCCGATCGCAATTGCGATCGCTGTGTGCACTGTTGCACCGACTACGAGAGCTGGCTGCAGTTCCAGAATTGCCTCTACAAGGTGGTCCGGGATCCGCTCTTCGAGCTCGCCATTACGCTGTGCATTGTGCTGAACACAGCCTTCCTGGCCATGGAGCATCACGGCATGAGCGAGAGCTTTCGCAACGCCCTCGATGTGGGCAACAAGGTGAGCAGAACTCTTCACATGAATCTCCAATAATCGAAGCTAACTATATCCGCTAGCTATAGGTAGAAGGGTATTATGAATTGGTAACAACAGGCAAACAAACGCTAAAAGGAGTATATATGAATTTGCGAAATTCTCGTAAGGCATTTACGATCATTTTGGAAATTACAATTTTTATGCAAAAATGTTTTAGAGTTACTCACCTAGCAAAATTATAATTATGATACAACATATTTTTCGGTAGCTTCATAATGTTGTTCATAGGAAATTTTTATCAATATTTCTATTCATAATGAAAACTCTTTAAAATTACTTTGCGGTAACAAACCATAACTTATCCATATCCGTCTGTCCGTTGGCTGTCTGTCCTAGATCACTGAGACTATAAAAACTTAAGCTTCTAACTTTTTATTAAAACACGAACATGAATTCGACACTCAAGGTAAATTAGCTAATTCGCTTCCTTTTTCGAGCACACTCAACTGTAGGTTTCTTACTTGTTTCCTGCTTATCCAATGAATCTTTGCTAATCTCTTGTTTATCCTCAGGTATTCACGTCCATTTTCACCTTCGAATGCATTGTGAAACTGATGGCACTGTCGAAGGAGTTCTTTCTGTGCGGCTGGAACATTTTCGATCTGTTAATTGTCACGGCCAGTCTGCTCGATATCATCTTCGAGCTGGTCGACGGCTTGAGCGTCTTGCGCGGTCTGCGCTTGGTAAGATTACTTGAATTGCTATATGTACTCCTTGAGAGATATATATTTATGTGATTCCTTTGCAGTTGCGGGTGTTGAAGCTGGCACAGTCTTGGACGACGATGAAGGTGCTGTTGAGCATCATTATATCGACGATTGGTGCGCTCGGCAACCTCACGTTGATCCTCGTCATAGTCATTTACATATTCGCTGTGATTGGCATGCAATTGTTCTCCAAAGACTACACGCCCGAGAAGTTTGATCCCGATCCAGTGCCAAGGCAAGCAGAAAACTCTTGACTCTTCTCAGACCCTCATTAAAATACTCGATTTACTTGCAGATGGAACTTTAATGACTTCTTTCACTCGTTCATGATGATTTTTCGCATTCTGTGCGGCGAATGGATCGAACCTCTGTGGGATTGCATGCGTGCCGAAGAGGAGGTAAAATTGTTTTCAGAATTCCAAATTGAAAAATACCTTAATCGGCTTGTATTTGCAGCAAGGTGCTTCGACCTGCTTTGCCATATTTCTGCCCACTCTGGTGATGGGAAACTTTATGGTGCTCAACTTGTTCTTGGCCTTGTTGCTCAACAGTTTCAACTCCGAGGAGCTCAAGTCGAAGAAAGAGGCAAGTCCGATGCGTTTTCCGCTTGGAAATGCACCCGTTTATCTGTATCTGTAACTGTATATTTGTATGTGTATGTGTATGTGTGTGCCAATCAATGTTCCAAAATTAAACAAAAGGAAAAACTTAATTCTCCACAAAAACCAATTAAGGACAAGTGCGAGCTTGTCATAAACTCCCAAAAAGCTAAACGAAATTTAGTTCAAATTTAACAATTTCTGTATTCTCTATAACTACAACTATATATCTATATCTATATCTATATCTATATGGTGTTTGCACTCGTTATGTGTGAATGTGTGTCTGTCCTCTAGCCAAGTAATTAATTATAATAACTAACAAATGCCATTCAACAATCACTCACAATCACATGCCGAATGAGAAATGAATCCAATTGAATTATACACATTACACTGTGAGCCATGTAAAGCACTTTTTTAAGAACAAAAAGTGTAACATACACACACCAAGAACACTTGTGTTAAATTATTAACAAAATTCCCCATACACATTGTGTTTGTTAATGTTCATTCATATAAATATTTGATCTACTATATGTATGTAATTGCCGGCGATTTCGGCCCGTGTCGAAATTGATATTTCAATAATTTTCTTAAATTAATTACTTGATTATTTAGTGTATGTCTTATGCATTTGCTAACCTGTCTCTAAGTCTCAGTGTCTAAGTCTTAATATAAACCATACTCATAATAATCTTTCCATTTGCACCATCAACTCTCAACTCGAACTCAAATTAACTAAAACTTCTGTTATTAACTTTGCACAATGCGTTTAAACTTTAACTACTTTTAACACAAACACACGAAATACACAACTATCCCCAAAATAAATCCAAAAACGAAAACAAAATATTTTAAATACACCAAAAAACGTTAAACAGATTTTCAAGAAAAAGGTAATTTTTCCAAACTTAAACTTTAACTACTTAAATCAATTGTTTGCTTCATTTTGCGTTAACAAAAAAAAAATGCTGTACAAAAAACGAAAACCAAATGAAATTTAAACCGTGTGTATATAAAAATCCCTAGCTGATGTGCATACCAATTGTTGTATAATTATTGTTAAATATGTTATTTGCTTTGTTTGGTTCGCCTCGTTTGTTTGTTCTTAGCTCGTAATTCTCGTTATTCTCTGTGTATTGGAACCAATCTAAATGTCAAAAAAAAAGAAACATTTCTCTAAATGTAACTCGTAGTGAACTCTTGAGTTTCTTGCCACATCCTCCAATGCAACCGATTGATTAACCGCGATGCTTTCTCTCAATGTGTAGGAGGTGGGCGAAGAGTCCAAGCTGGCACGCAGCATAGAGCGTGTCCGCGATCTCATTCGCAAGAAGCGGCAGGAGCGCAAGGATCGCAAGGAGCGCAAGTTTGCCGAGAAGTTTCAGCAGATTGTGCTCGAGGCGCAGCAGGCGCATGCCACCAGCCAACTGGCGGCCAGGGAGATCGACAAGCCCGGTCTGCTGGCGGAGACCAAGTTCCACAGACTAAGCTATCAAGTAAGCGCCTTGAATCCCATAATCCTTGAGCTGCTTCTAAATAAATTGTTTTTTATATTTTAGGAATCTATGAACCGTCCAGTTTCTGGCTCGGACTTTGGCTTTCAAATTCCGCTCAGCGACGGGCTGCACACGATTGTCGATGGCCTGGAGTACGATGAGGCCGAGCAGCCAGCGGCTGGTATCCAGCAGCCCATGGAGGAGCAGCCGGTGCTGGACAGCCTGCCGCCCACCTACGAGTCTGCCATGCTGTCCGCCTCGATCAATGGTCAGGCCAGTGGCTGTGATCAGAATTTGACGCCGATCGCTCTCGCCGAGCGCAGTCGGTTGCAGCATCAGATCTCGTCGGGCGTGGGCACCCAGCATAACGACTCGAGGGACGAGGCCACGTACACGGAGTCCATTGAGCTGCGCCTGCTGGGCCAATACAACTCGACGGACACCGATCCGTATGCGTATGCGCCCGACCAGCGCAGCGGCTCCTTTGCCCGCGGCGACTCGCTGCAGGATGCGGACGAGGCGTACCTCAAGTACCAGAAGTCGCTGCTGACGCGCTCGCCCAGCTACCGCAAGTCCCTGGACCGCCTGTCGCAGTCCAGCGGCCAGTCGCAGCGCTCGCTGCTGCCCTCGCGCAGCCTCAAGTCCGAGGAGAGCGCGATGCGACGGCACTCGAGCGGCCACTCGCTGAACTCCATATCGCTGGAGCAGGACGAGCTGCTGTCGCAGGCGAATCTGCGCGAGGAGCTGCTCAACTGTGACCAGAAGGAGCTGTTCCAGTTCCTGCAGGACGACGACGAGCTGCTGGGCAAGACACTGCGCGACAAGAAGCTGGCCACCAACAGCATCAAATCGAACCTCAGCTACATTTCCAACTCGATCCTGCAGACGCTGGACTCGCGGCACAGCGGCAGCCACTCCAGCCATGCCAACAACGGGCAGCCGGAGAGCGAGCCGCTGATGGAGCACTCGGAATTTGACAATATCATCCAGAGCTTCGAGAAGGAGCTGGAGGAGATTAAGCGCTCGACCAGCTCGCTGGAGCGCAAGATCTCCACGCTCTCCGAACCGTCGCCGGCTGCTGATGAGGCAACGAAGGCGATCATGGATCACATAGCGATCATCACAGGCGCCTCGGAGCGCACCGCGGCCGATGAGGTGGTGCATCCGCTGAATCCCTACGACAGCTACGATCTGTCCAGTGTGCCGCGTCGCTCGCAGTCCGTCAGCGCCGCCGCCCAGCGGCAGTCGGTGAAGCTGAAGCGACGCAGCCTGGAGAAGCAGCGCAAGATCGACGAGGACTTTAGCATATCGAACGAAATACGCAAAATCTGTGATCAAATCCATGCACCCTTCGCCGCCATGGAGGCCCTCGCTGTGGCTGCCACCAGCGGCAGCGGCGGCGGCGGCGGCGGCAGCAGCGGCAACAACTGCGCCAGCAACGTGAGCGGCGGCCAGTCGCCGTTCATGCGGAGGAAGAACGATCCGTTCAGCGTGCAGTTCGACCGGTTCAAGCGACTGTCGCTGATCGAGCGCGTGGAGGAGCTGCCGGAGGAGGACAAGCCCATATCGACGCTGCGCATCGAGTCGGAGAAGATGCCGCGCAAGTTCCTCAACAGCGACAAGCTGCGCATGGACAGCCTGTCGCTGAAGAGCACCAACTCGTACGAGAACCTGCTGATCCAGAAGCAGCTATGCCGCGAAGGCGTCGCCATGGGAGGGCATGCAATGGGCGGGGTGCCGGCAACGCCGCCCACCTCCCTCAAGTCGAGCATCGAGCCACCAACACTGGCGCAAATTTCATCGCTAAAGGCGAC
Source organism: Drosophila immigrans (assembly GCA_963583835.1). Lineage (NCBI taxonomy): Eukaryota > Metazoa > Arthropoda > Insecta > Diptera > Drosophilidae > Drosophila > Drosophila immigrans. The sequence continues at coordinate 28,015,411 of OY757141.1, forward strand.
TCCGCCGCTGGCTGCCCTCACGGAGCATCAGCAGCACTATCATGCCACCTCAATAGCCACCACAGCGATGGCAACCACGATACCAGCCACGATAACAGCTGTGGGCGCGACGGGCAACAGGCGTCGCGCCGAGCATCCACAATCGACACTAGACAAAGCCGCATCCTTTCAATCGGCGCGCACCGAATCGCACAGTTCGGGCGCGGCGGACAGCAGCTCGGGATTGGGCCTCGGCCTCGGTCTCGGTCTGGCACTGGCCACCAACAATCGGTCCATGTCCAATGGCCAGCAAGAGCAACGACGACGGGCCGGTGAGAAGACTGAAACGACTGAGCAGACCACCGCGACCACCACGAAGGCGTCGTCGGCGTTCTCACGACTGACCGAAAAACCATGGCATTGTTTGGTTTCCTACGTAGACGATCTCACTGTCGGTGGGAGACGTAACTCGCAGGGCGCTTACAATGATCCCATGACTTTTCCGAGCTTTGGCCAGGCGAAGCCGCCCAAGGTGCCAGACGATTGCTTCCCCCAAAAGTGCTACGAGCAGTGAGTAGATCACATCAGATCATCATCCCATTGACTTCCATCTCTCATATCAATCGTTGTTGTTTGCAGCTTCTACTTTCGCTGTCCGTGGTTCATGTCGTGCATGGACACGCCGAGTGCCAAGCACTGGACACGTGTAAGGACGGCAGTCTTGACGGTTGTCGATACTCCGGCCTTTGAGTGGTTTGTGCTAGTGCTGATCTTTGCGTCGAGTATTACGCTCTGCTTCGAAGACATCTATCTGGACAGCAATAAGACCCTGAAACGCGTGCTCTACTGGACCAACTTCTCCTTCTGCCTCATCTTCGTCGTTGAAATGGTGCTCAAATGGCTTGCGCTCGGCTTCTCCAAGTACTTTACCAGCTTCTGGACAATACTCGACTTTATCATAGTGTTTGTAAGTTCCAATAAAATACATTTTATTATTATTAATTTTAATTGATAACTATTTAAGAACATGTCCTCATAATATCAACTGAAAATTCCAAGAACTTTGCAAGATATTTAAAGATACATTTTCATTATTTTTAGGTATCGGTTTTCTCGCTGCTCATCGAGGAGAATGAGAATCTCAAGGTGCTGCGCTCTCTGCGCACCCTGCGAGCCCTGCGTCCGCTGAGAGCCATCTCTAGGTAAGTATCGCACCTTTGGAGCCGGGCTAAGCGATCAAATCTGAGATCTATATTAATTAATCAATTGCTAAACTCAACTAACTGTAAAATCCCCCATTAATGAAGTAATAAGCTCTCTACGTATGTAGGTTTCTTCTACTTTCTTATGACTAATTTCTTCCAAACGAATCGTTTGCCAGAGCTGTGCAGTGTTTAATACAATCTCGTCTTCTTTATGAATTTCGAATAGAAATACGTAGACCACATTGCATCGCCATGTCTCCTCCACTAACTAACTATATACTATATGTAAATAGCTACAGAATAGATCAACTATATAAATATGTATACTCTATCATATCATATAATCTTTGTAAATAAGCGATTATACTGTATATATATTAAACTTAAATGTAGTTTACATTTAAAGAATCTGAAATAAGTTAAACCACAAATTAAACGGCCCAATATGTAGATATTCAAAACGAAATAAATTGATCCGAACCGTATTTATGTAGTACCGTAACTCGTAACCGTATCTCGTATCGATCGTGCCCATCCCGTAACTATTAGAATTTCATAAAACATTTCTATTCCAGGTGGCAAGGAATGCGGATTGTAGTAAATGCTCTCATGTATGCAATACCATCAATTTTCAATGTACTTTTGGTTTGTTTAGTTTTTTGGTTGATTTTCTCCATAATGGGTGTGCAATTCTTTGGTGGTAAATTTTTCAAATGCGTCAATGAGTTGGGCGAGTTGCTGCCGATTACTGTGAGTATCCCAATGTGAATCTCCCTTTGAATAATTCCCCCCTCCGTATCTTCGAGTATCGCAAAGTCGAAACACTTGTTAATATCGCATCAATTGTGGTCTTGCAGGAGGTGAACGACAAATGGGATTGCATAGAGCAGAACTACACGTGGATCAACTCGAAGATCACATTCGATCATGTGGGCATGGGATACTTGGCCCTGCTGCAGGTGGCCACCTTTGAGGGCTGGATGGAGGTCATGGCCGATGCGGTGGATGCCCGTGGTGTGGATCTACAGCCACAGAGAGAAGCCAATTTATATGCGTATATTTATTTTGTTATATTTATTGTGTGCGGATCGTTCTTTACACTCAATCTATTCATTGGAGTTATCATTGATAATTTCAATATGCTCAAGAAGAAGGTAAGCGATGCGGCCTATGCCATATTCCCTGCATACTGCCCTGCATACTATATATGCTCGACATACACCCCTAAACTATATGTACATAGATCCCCAGATCCCACCACACACACACACTACAACTGAACTCACCACAAGCCCACGAAACTCACCTCTGTACAGTTGTGCATTATTTGAGACAATCCCCAATCCCCAAACAAAAGTGTTGCTATACTTTCGAATCAGTTAGTTGATGGTAATGGTATATGTAGAGTGTGTTGTCTCTTCATGTACATGCTAAATGTATGTGTGTGTTTCCTATATGTATATGTATGTCCATGTATTTGTATGTTGTGTACCTCTCTCTCTATTCTCGTATTTGTATTTGTTATTGTATATATAAATAAATGTTCATTCTATTCTCATCACTTTTATAGTATGAAGGAGGAGTGTTGGAAATGTTTCTCACCGAATCTCAAAAACATTATTACACCGCTATGAAAAAATTGGGACGAAAGAAACCACAGAAAGTTATTAAGCGACCTATAAATCATTTTTTAGCTATGTTTTATGATTTATCCAATTCGAGAAGGTAAACAAACGAAACGTTTCTGAACCCAGCAAATTAACTCTTAATTAAATATATAATTATCTATATAGTTTTAATTAATTACTTACTGTTAGTCTTATGTACTCGTAAACTCTGGCCTAGGCACACACATCCTCTCTCTTGCTCTCTCTAATATCTCTCTAAGATACAAAAACACACACACACCTAATGTGATACAAGTACTATCTATGATTAACTGAGAACTATCGATTAATATACCTTTTTTTTCGATTTGGTGATAAAATTCATTTGAACACTTCATATTCTCCGCATTTAATGAATCGAATCGGGCGTTTGCTGCTTCTTTATTACCCCAAAAGCAAACAAAGAAGTCGCACAAACGCTTTCAGAAATGCAACCACTCGAACTCTAATTCTCTAAATATCTACTAAGACGTTCTTAGATGTTCTAGAGCACAATTTGTACTAAGTATAATATATATATATATATAATAATCTGCATTATATCTTATTATAATATGACATATTCTGAGCACTTTGAATTGCATCTGAGTCAAGTGTGGGCATGCTCTCAATACTAACTATAATAGAAACTAGACATCGTAGATACCGTTGATGGGTTCTACCAATAAAAGGGGGGAATACAACTACTTTCCTACTACTATTTAAATGTAAATTAAGCATGTATATAAATAGCTTTAGATTTAATCTTATACTTTACTTAAATGCTCCTCAAATGTGTTGTATATAATTAGAGAGATTTTGAGGAGCATCCGCTCTTCGGCTAGCTCGAAGCTTGTATATTTCTCTATTACATAATGGTTATTTGTGACTTTTATTTCATATATGTTCCATTAACTTCAACTCTGTCTGTCATGTATGCAAAATCGTCATCAGATTCGAAATTGCGATCTTTGTACTGATTTTTCTCAATATGCTTACGATGGGCATCGAGCACTACGACCAGCCGCATGCCGTCTTCTTTATCCTGGAAGTAAGCAATGCATTTTTCACAACGGTCTTCGGTCTCGGTAAGTACGTCGTCTTCCCACATGGGATATACTATATATATCGAAAACTCTTCACAGAGGCCATCGTTAAGATTGTGGGACTGCGGTATCACTACTTCACTGTGCCGTGGAATGTGTTTGACTTTCTGCTGGTGCTGGCCTCCATCTTCGGCATACTCATGGAGGACATCATGATCGACCTGCCCATAAGTCCGACGCTGTTGCGTGTGGTCCGGGTATTTCGCATAGGGCGTATCCTGCGTCTCATTAAGGCTGCCAAGGGCATCAGGAAATTGTTGTTTGCCCTCGTTGTCTCGCTGCCGGCGTTGTTCAATATTGGCGCTCTGCTGGGACTGATAACGTTCATCTATGCGATACTGGGCATGTCCCTGTTCGGCCATGTCAAGCTGCAGGGCGCTCTGGACGATATGGTCAACTTTCAGACCTTTGGTCGGAGCATGCAGCTGTTGTTTCGCCTGATGACATCGGCGGGCTGGAACGATGTGTTGGAGTCGCTGATGATCCAGCCGCCGGACTGTGATCCGTTCTTCAATCGTCAGACGAACGGCGACTGCGGTCACCCCTTGCTGGCTATCACCTATTTTACGAGCTTCATTATAATCAGTTATATGATTGTGATTAACATGTACATTGCCATCATCCTGGAGAACTTCAATCAGGCGCATCAGGAGGAAGAGATTGGCATTGTCGAAGATGACTTGGAAATGTTTTACATACGTTGGTCCAAGTAGGTTTTGTTTGCTATTTGTGAAGGCGCAAAGGGAGAGCACTAAATAATATATATATAGAATATCTGATTAACACTGTACTTAATTGATTTCGTTTCAGATATGATCCACATGCCACCCAATTTATACACTTCTCGCAACTGTCCGATTTTATTGCCTCACTCGATCCACCATTGGGCATCTCGAAGCCCAATAATGTCGCTTTAGTGTCATTTAATCTGCCCATCTCTAAGGGTAATAAAATACACTGTCTCGATATTTTGCACGCGCTAGTTAAGCACGTGCTAGGTCATGTCGAGGAGACCGATAACTTCAAGCAGTTGCAGGAACAAATGGATGTCAAGTTCAAGAAACAGTTTCCAACGCGCAAAGAATTGGAAATTGTTTCGTCGACGCGGATCTGGAAGCGCCAGGAAAAGGCGGCTAAGACCATTCAAACCGCTTGGAAGGACTATTTGCGGTACTAAATGCAGCCCACTAGAAACTAACCCATAGCATAGCTCCAACACTTCGCTATAATGATATTGATTTCATTATTATTATTTTGTAGGCGTAAACAGGAAAAAGAACGCTCCAATTCGGGTGATAGCGCCACGCAAAACTCCAGTCCCGGCGGCTGGCAATCGAAGCTCTCCGCCCTGAATTTCTTCCATCTGCAGGTGAGTGAATAACAATTAGTAAATTTAATAATGATTATGATAATGATAATGTTCTGTAGGTAAGCCGTCGTGGCACCGCCTGCTCCAGTCGCGCCTCCTCCCGCAAATCCTCGCGTGCCTCGGATGGCTCTGATCTGAGCGAACTCGCAGGACCTTGGCTTAATCTGCCTCTGATGCTGGTTTCGGGGGCCGACGATGTGGTCAAGGATATTAAGCAGCAAAGCGATGAGCTGGGCAAACGGTAGTTAATCCTTAACCTTGTACTCACTCACATGCTACACACACAGAGACACTCAAACACACACACACACACACATACACATGGACACTCAGAATTCATATACGTGATTCGAAATGCAATTTTTAGACGAAAGGCTTTCACAATCATGAACAGCAAACAGCAACAGCAACAGCTAACAGCAAACAGCAACATTGATGAATCTTAAATTTAACGTATTTTGTGTTTCACAATATATATTTACAAATTGAGCCCTATTTTTAGCATATCCTCTTGTATCTCCCTAAACTATGAGTCCTTGCTCGCAGATATGGTCACAGCCGTATTAAGAAGTGGCTCCCAGCCTAGTGGCTTGAATTCTTTAGGTAAAGGCAATGCTCATACCAGCTAGTAAACATCAACAACAACAACAACAATTATCTTACTTACAACTACAAATAGCAATTCTTACAACTTTGTTTTTAGTTCTCTTCTCGCCGCCACCAGCTCACTCATACAAATAATATAATAGTATTAATATAAATATATATTTGAAATCGTCTTTTAAACTAATAGTTTCAACATCCCAATCGCTCCTCATTCAAAAGCAAAGCAAAACAAAAACCAAAATCTCAATTCAAACAGTCTATGCCAATAAATACTTAACTCTCATTTGCTGCAAAACCAACTACAACTAAAACTACAACTAAAAACTATCTGCAGTTCTTAAATTATAGTAACAAAAATACAATCAAACATTTGAGTACAATTTGTAAGTAGAGGCCTATCCAAAGTAACTCTCTGAAACAAGACATGATTAGACATTGAATGCGTAATTTTAGTTGATTATCTTCTAAGTTGCTAACTAGCCGCTGCTTGCCCTTAACAATCTAACAATCTATCACGGTTCTCATTGTACCTTCTTATAGTTTGCATTCCTCTAAATGTAGCAGCATTCCATATTCTATACTACAATATATACAACATCAATTTGATCTCATTGGACACAGCGATCTTTGAAGGTTGCTTTAAATATCGCTGACAAACTAAGCCAAATTCCCGATAAATTCTCAATCAACAATCCACATTAATACATTATATATATATACACACAAATATGTACGTATGTATAATCCAATGTACAGCTTATTACATTCTTACAGCTTTTTTGTACAGTTTTATATGTGAGACAATTTGAATCCGTATTTTCGTCAAAAAATTGCAGAGCCTAATATATGTATCTTATGTACCGTACAGAAAATAATTGATCCAAGTATTTGTCTATCTGTCGTACTTATATCTAAACATTCTACAATCTACAAAAATCTCTACTACCACTACTACTACTACTACTACTACTACTATTACTTAACGACTTGAACATCAATGAAAATTTATTGTGTTTTGTGATTTATCGTTATTATTTCTATAATCTATATCATTAGCGGTAGCATATTTGTGGAAGCGCCTAGAGCAAGTCGTCGCCGAAGCTTTTATAATTTCTTTTTGCGTCATCAGGATGCTGTCGATGACAGTTTAACCTCACCTTCAGTACATAGAAAAAGTAATTATTGACAAGTGCCTAATCCACAGCCAAATCCACATTACAACAAATTACCACTCTCTCGATATTGTATGTGTAAATACTATTGTACATAGTCCACAGCGTCACTGATCCACCATAGACTGCACCATTTGATCGAAATACTCATGCCATATCTATAAAGTATATTAATATACATATTTCATAATCATGCGGCTTTTAAGTCTTTCTCTCTCTCGCTCACTCTCTCTTTCTCTGTCTCACTCGCACTCTCGCTCACTCTCTGCCTCAATATAAACTTGAATTATCTGTCGTTCTTTCTGAAACTCGTTCGTCATCAATCTCAATCTCAATCTCAATCGAATCGTTGCTTTTGCCAAAACATTAAGAACCATTTTATTGTACAGACACTCGTTAATCATGACATACTCTTTCTCTATCTGTTTTATCGCAACTTACTCCTATTTACTCCTATTGAACTTTGACCTCTGTCACACAACCTCTTTTTGTACTATGTGTGTTAATCACGATCCTATGACACTAATGCGTGCATTTCACCCACAAACAGCTGCAATAAACACCAACAACACCACCTCAACCTCAACATCCTCCACATCCGCCTCCGCCTCTGCCTCTGCCACAGCCTCTGCTGGCGCCACAATCAACGTTGACCAACAGCAGGCGGCAGTAACTCCAACGCGTAAGCGCGCCTCTAGTTTTATTCGCAAGAAACCGCCCCTAGAAAGAGGTTTGTCAGCACAAAGCGCTTTAAGAGTTAACAAGAACGCTTTTGTCTGTATGTGTTATCGTAATCAAGCCCCATCCCCATGGAACCCCCACTAAAGTCGCCTCTTTTTTGCACCCCCCTTGCAGCGGATGGCCCGGCACCGGAGGTGATTGTGACGAGACCGTCGCCGGAGCAGCAGACGCATCCGATGTCGCACGGACATTCGCTCAGCCTGCGGCCGGACAATGCCACGCTGGTGCATGTGCTGGTGCATCGCGAGAGCGAGGAGTACAAGGAGGAGGACGACGAGTGCAGCCAGTCGTCGCACCTTAGTCACAGCACATCCAACAGCAATGGCAATGGTAGTGGCAATGGTCAGGAGAAGCCCAAGCCACCGCAGATACGCATCAGCACAGGCTCCTCAGAGAGCGCCATGGACAGCTGCCTGATGCCCACGGTGCAGATAATGGTCGACAGTCCGAAGGATCCGCCGCGTGGCGACTTCAGCCTGGACAGCGGCTTCGCGCCGACAACTGCGACCCCGACCCCGATCCCGATTGATGTCGATGCGCCCATCGATGTCAATGTGCAGGGCGATACATCACAAGTGTTCTACGACTACAATCCCGAGTCTAATCTCGTCGAGGATGCACAGCAGCAAGCAGCCGATGTCGATGGCGACGCAGAGCAAAGATGACCTTCAATCAATGCGGGAGTAGAGTCAGAGAAAGAGCAGCAATCCGACAGCAATACGAGCAGCATTACCAGCAGCAACAGTTGCAGCAGCAGCAGCAGCAGCACTTCATCAGCTAGCCAGTCAACAGGAGTCGGCGGGCAGCGCCCAAGTTGACAATCTCCAGTCTGAGAGAAGTTCCCATGGGCATTTGGGAGCGCACTTCTGAACGGGGCAGCACAGAACTTGCCCCTTTGTTATTATAGTCGATTAATGACGCATATAAATCAGACCTTCTTACTAGTCGCTTTATACAGCAATACTTAAATGGAACTATCCAGTGTTTATATATCCATTCAATGCTGGCTTGGTAACAGTGCGCTGTGCGTCCAGCCAAGTCTCGGTTAGTTTAGCTTAGTTTAGTTTAGTTACAGTTAGCTTAGTCTTAGCCTAGTTTAGTTTACGAAATCAATATAAACTCTGTGTTAACAAAACGTGCATTAAACCGTACAGTGCGTACACGTTGTAATACTCAAATCAAAACCAAACAAAAGCAAACGCAAATACACTAACATTAACATTAACAGTAACATTAATATTAACATTAACATTAACATTAACACTAACATTAATATAAATATAAATATGAAATTGAGGATACGATATAGTATAAATAGGATCTAACTAATTGGTTGGTATTTTTGTTTAGTCGTCAATCAATCAATCAGTCAAGTATATTTGTATATATACAACTACTCTTATATATATCGGCCGATTTCGAAGATATTTTGAAGGTTGTTTTTAATTATACAATAAAACGCAATACGATACATAATTACATAGAACTATACATAAATACATATTGTAACTAACAAATTCGCGGCGTAGTTTTAGGCTCGTATTCGTAATGATAGAGTTTCTTTTTCTTTAGCGCAATATATATACTAATCTCTATATATATATATTTTGTACATATGCCAAAGGAAGTATTTTAAAATAATGAAGAGCTAATAATATACATATTTATTCATAGCATTAATTGAAAGCAAGAAGAGTCTAGCATACCATATAACATATGTTATGTATAAATTAGTTAGCAACAATTGTATGAAATATTTACGAGAGGTTTTCTGTTGAGATATTCACTACTAAAAACCAACAATTACCATTACAATTACGACTACAGTCTAGATTATAATATCCGTACCGATTGTTCAAGTACAAAAAAATCGAAGTATTACCAAATAGTAGATTTCAATACTGTCCTTCCCCATTCTCATTCTACTCAACACAAACTTCAACTCAAACGCAAACTCAAACTCAAACTAAAGCCAAATCAAGAAGTCAAGTGATTAAACATTCCAAAAAGCAATTCAAGTGCAATTCGCACATTAAATCGTTTAATAGCTAAGAAGACCCAATCGGGTTATAGACTCGTAATTATTTGTACTACAAAGCATATATGTCACACTGAGAATGTTATCGTTATTTCTTCGTACTAAATGCAGCTACATCAACTACAACTGCAACTACAACTCTTTATTAGCCAGTTGAATGCAACACAGTCCTACCTAAGCAATGTGCATTGTGTACCAGTGAGAACTTTTATTATACTTAGCATACATATTGAATTATACATTTACTTATGATCTAAACACTATATCGAATACTCTTACCATAGGCATACATACCAAGTGTTTTTATTTAGTCTAACTAAACGCGAAATCAAAATTGCATTACCGATCGATCTTCTATACAAAGCTTCCACGAACATACTCGTACATACTCGTGCATACATTTATATACATTACTACATAATTCTAAACTAAATCTTTACATACATATACATACATACTATTATACCAACTATATTTGTATCTACATATATATAGTTTAGGCCTCGGCCGAGTTTCAAAGAAACTTATTTGAAATGTTGTTTTCTATTATTGTAGAATATGCAATATATTCTGTGAGAATTGATTGATTGTGTTTAGGTTATACATATATCGTACGTGTATGCAATCACATTAAGTTTCCACATCGAACCGGATACTGGACAAATGAAAACTGATAACATACGACACTCTGCAGCAATCAGTGCAGCGCACACTTTTACATTTCTACTCGAAAACTTTTTCTAACTTAACAACAGACAATCAGACAGCGATTGATATAAAATTGAAATTATGGTACCAATTAAATCGTTATCTCCAAATACAAATACAAAAAACAAATACAAATACAAAATAAAACGTACACACTTGTGATTTTAACTGCAATTTTTACACAAGACAACTTAAGATCATAACTTTTAATTAGAATTGTTAACAAATTGCTAAATGGATAATAAATAATGAATAACATGTATCAAATAACTAAGCATAACAATATAAATGAAAACCAAAATAAAACAGACAGAAACCAAACACTCGTCAATTAAGTGATATTTATAATTGGTACATAGGCGTAAAAACATTTGCAAGGATTATTATACATACATTAACGTACATACATACATACTCTTATATTACGTACTAAATACGTAGAATTTACAATAGATCTCTATAAAACGCTACAACCTGTACATAACATAAACAAAGTTTATAATAACATAGCAATATGAACAAATTCAAACGACAGAAGAACAAAAACCCAAAACAAGCTTTAATTTCCATTGTCTTCAATAATAATCGCTTACCAAAATGTTCTTATTTGATTAGGATGATCGAGGCGTTATAGAGACATCTCTAGATAAGACCAGAGATGCGACACAACATATTATTTAGTCATAGAGTATAACGACAATAAAACGAATGAGGCATATTGATTATAAACGCAACCTGTGCCAGGGGCCAGAGCTTGAACAAACAAACAAACAAACAAAAACAAATTCCCAACCAACCAGAAGAATCCCACAAAGCAGGCCATATAGAAATAAAATGCTTTTACCCAAAACCCCAGCAATTTTAGTAGTCCAATTTAAAATGTAAAATGAAACAACCAAACAACGTACCAAACTGCAACAACAACCACAGCAACAACAAACAGACAAAAGAAACAGAAACAGAAACAGTCCTGTGCATTTAACATAGCTCATAGCACCGCAGTGCAGCAGACCGAATCGGGTCGAAATACCAATACGATAATTACACCAAACCATACACAATAAAAACAAAGACAAACAAATATATACAGTATATATATATATATGTATAATGAATAAATTGATATGTACATACTGGTATCGTAAGTACAGTTATAGTACAGTACAGCTGGTTTGATTAGGCATGCCTTACAGAAGAATACACACGATTTTATTTGTTGTAAATTAACGCGTTGAGGTTCAAAAAAAAGTTAACGTTTCATATATCAAGCAAATAAAAAACGAAATTCAAAGAAAACAAAAATTAAATTATAATAGTATTTGATATTTAATAATAATACCAAATAGGCGAAGCATACAAATTGTTTAACATGCTCTGAAAACAATGTCAATTATTTTGATTTGCCGTTACAACAATATCAAATATGTATGATGAATAACAACAACAAAATGCTGCAAAGTGACAAGTTTTTGATATTAGACATGAGTTTTAGTCGTCCTAAGCATAATCAAATATTATATTTACTTAATAACTGCATAGCTTAAACAAATTATAAATTATAATAATTATATTATTCATAGCTGCGCTCAACTTGCAACGGATCAAACTCAAATCAATACTCAGCTTGTAGAAAAATTTCCATATCGATTTCCATATTCTTTTGTTATTTAATATTAGTTAGGCTTTACACTTCATTAATAACCGATTTATTAAATCGATCATTTGATTTAATTGGCCTCGTTAGCCGTTGTTAGACCATGAAATTGATTTGATTTGATCCACTCAGTTTTAAAAGAAAATAACATTAACGATAATAAGTATACTATATATAGTGACATAATGAACCGAATCATATCAAATCAAAACAAAACAAAACAACAAAAAATGGCGATAAAACAAAAATCACAAAAACTAACAAAACAAAAGCATAATAAAGTAAAACATAAAGCTAACATCTAACATTTGCAATTAAATATTTACTCGGGTAAAAATGGTACAGTAAAGATATTCGTTTATACAATATTTACTGTCTAAATATTATATAACCATTATACTTATACTACTTATACTTATACGTATACTTATCGAAAGTCAAAATTTATTAACGGATGTCAAAACGCAAACCAATTTTAAACTGAACATTGATATTCAAATTCAACATTTTTCGGATAACTGTGCCCACTGTGCGCACACATACACACGCAAACGCCCTCTGTGTGAGTGTGAAAATTATAGATGGAAGATATATGTATAATTATATAATTAAAGAACCCGAGAATTTGTTGAAAAAAGGCGAACAAAATATAATGACATTATTAATTACCGAAAACAGAGAAATAAGCAGATAACAAATTGTTTTTTTTTTTTAGTTTGGATTGTATATAAGTATATATAAAGTATATATATTGAAAAGATCATAACTACTATTATAATAGTGATTATTTCAGTTATTCAGTTTATAACTCATAAGGGTTTTGTTAAATTTAATTATATTTATATATTCGTATGTTAATAAAACAATTTCTGACTACAAGATAACAATTTTCTCGTTATTTATAGATTTCTGGTACATCCGCAAAGTTTTGATGTTCATTGAACTCATCGCACATAAAATCAAGCAAAAGTATTTTATTTTTTTAAATACTTTTAATCTTCCGCCAAAAATTATGCAACGAAATAGTTATCAACATTGTTTTTGCTTATACTGAAGTACAGTAGTGGACGGAATCTTATTGTAGTTTGATTTTAGTATGATTTATATATGTGAAATATGTCATACGCAGATAATGAGACAAATTCTGCATGGATAAATAAATGCAGCATCTTTTAGATATTGTGCTTATGCAAAATTGTGTTTTAAACTTTTTAATATGATCCCTCTCAATGGCAGCCTGATTATCAAATGTGTCGTTGATCGTGAAAGATAAAAGCAGCATAAGTTTTGTTTGCTGAACATGCAATTTTACTGGTTCAAGGCATAAAAAAATATGAACTTAAAAAATTCTAAATTGTAGTTTATATTATCGAGTATCGAACTAAATCAGCTTAGGTTATTTAATACTAGTCAAACTGCTAATTCTTTTACAACCTTATTTAACATTAGCATTACAATTATTAACAAATTTATTAAAATGCCGCATCAATGGTTGAATATTAAATTGTGTTGAACATCAATCATTTGATTTAATTGGTTTTGTTAGCCGTTAGCCAATTTGTTGGACCGTGAAATTGATTTGATTTGACGCAGTCGAGTTAAATCTACTTAGTTATGTATAAATAATGTGGAAATGTTAGTTTCAGGCGATCAAACGGGTTCCACAACACAAATTCAAATTTAAATAGACAACATCAAATGGGGCAAGACATTTTCTTACATTATTTCGCTGCCTTTCAGTTCTCGACGAGATAACTAAATAATATTATTTTGAAAACTTCTCGAGGTTATTTTCGTTCCTGGTGCAGCAACAGCAATTGCTCCAGTTTCTGTTCCATCAGCTGGAAGCGTCTTTCGGTCAGTTGGTCCTGCTGCCGCTTCCGTTCTGCATTCGATTTCTGATCGATTACAGCGAGGGCCAGCTTAACGGTTCTGCTATCGATCTTGGAGCACTTGTTGCTGGACACGGAACAGCAGCAGGGCAGCAGCTTTAGTGGCGGATCGATCAGTTTCTTCTGCTGCTCCGGCACAGCATTTGTGGCCAAGGGCTTGAAGCTGGCCAATGTCTTGCCATTGCTGTTGCTCAGCTCCTTCAGTTCGTACACATTGGTCATGGGAATGAGCACCTTGTTGCCATCATTGGGCAGGATGGAGATCTGGCGCACGTTGGGATAGATGTTCAGCAAACGCTGGCAGACGGTGCGGAAGGGTTCGTTGCTCATGATGAAGCCAGTGCATCCGTTGCGTCCAGTCAGCACCTGCTCATACCGCAGCAAGGTGTTGGTGCGACAGATGGCTCCATTGAGCTCCGCTTGGGCTTTGATGGCCTACAGAGAACAACCTTCAGCATATTGTAGAGTGCTAGGAATGATTGTGAACTCACCTGGGTGTCGGATACGGCCAAGCCATTCAAGAGATTGAACAGCACAATGGTCATGAAGAAGACGAAGAGCAGGAAGATCACATAAGAGGAGACGGTATCGAACTTAATGTCGCCGGCATCGAACTCGCCCGTCAGCATCACAATGGTCTTGATCAGCGCCTCGATGGGGTTGGAGAAGCTGTTGAAGTCGCTCTCCTCCTCGCCGGCTGCATCCGGGTTCTTGGGCTCCTGCTGCTGCGGCTTGCCGAAGAGTATGTAGAAGCACAAGCTGAAGGTGACCACGAAGATCGAGTAGAGGCCGAAGCTCTTGAGGAAAGTGCTCGAGACGGCGCGCAGCATGAGCATGTGCGTCGAGATCGACAGCACTGGCAGCGAACCCACCAGCAGGCAGAACTCCAAAGCCACCAGCAGGATCGTGCATACTGCCAGCACTCGTTGGGTCTCCTTGTCGTAGCTGGACTCGATGCAGGTGGAAATGGAGAGCACGATGAGCGCAATCTCCATGATGTTGGTCACCGAGCACAGATACTGCAGCGGCGCCATCACAAACTGCGTGGACTCGCGGACGATCAGGTAGATGATGCCGATCCAGGAGAAGAGTCCGAAGAGAGCAGTGAGTGCCTGATGATCGCTCTCGTGGAACTTGAGCAGCGTGTGCGTGATGATGGAGATGGTGAAGAGCGTGTAGAGCAGAAAGTTCAGGTAGAAGATGACGGAGAGGCGATGCCACTTGAGGAACAGGAAGCTAGAGATGAGTGGATGCTGCAGCAGATGGCGCAGCTCCTTCGACTCGGCAATGTGCGCAATGGGCGTCATCTCGTCCTGCATTTGGCTTCGCGACGTCTCGTTCGCCTTCTGCTGCCGCATCAGATTCGCAAAGTTGATGATGATCTCAAAGGTCTGCACGCCGGCCTTCTGCGCATTGGTCGTGATGCAGGAGTCAAAGTGCTGCTCCAGCAGCTCTGGCGGCATGTCCTGAATGGGCAGCTCCTTGAAGGTGCTCCTGGGGCCAATGTAGGCGCCATGGTGCAGCAGTGTCTGCACCGCCTTCCAGTTGCGATACTTGACGGCGTAGTGGAGCGGCACTTGGCCGCTGGGATCCGCCTCGTTGATGTTCACATGCTCGCTGGCCAGCAGCAGCTCGAAGCAGCGCTGATGGTCGCAGAAGTCGTCCAGCGGCTGCTCCTCCAGCCGGCTGATCACGGTGTTCAGCAGCGAGGTGCTCGGCGTCACCTTCAGCTCCGGATGCTGCAGCAGCGACTGCAGCGCCTGCCAATTGCCCCAGATGATGGACAGCTCAATGGGAGCTGTGGCCTCTCCAGTTGGCTTTCTGTTGATGTTGATGCCCGTCCTGAGGACCGCCTCCAGGGCGCGCTGCTTGCCCCGCTTGATGGCCTCCACCAGCAGTGGCTGATACTGCTCCTGGGTCGCGTTGCGCAGATTGTCGCGCTCGCTGATGTTCAGCTGATGCTCGGCCAGCAGCTGCTCGAACTGCGTCTCGTCGCCATCGCGCAGCTGCCGCAGCAGCCGCTCGCCATCGATCTCTCCGTCCGCAGCGGGATCGCGTTGTGCCGGCAGCTGAAACTCTGGAAACTGTTGCTGCAGCAGCTGACGCACCTGGCCATTGCGATAGCTATCGATGTCCAGGTTGGGTTGCGCCAGAAAGAGCAGAACAAACTCCTGCTTGGCGCCCTTGATCTTGTTGTTGCGCAGCACATGATGCAGCGCCGTCATCTCACTCTGATCCACCAAGTTGGGCGATGCCCCATACTGCAGCAGGATCTGCATGCAGGCACGCACCTCATCCGCATTGTCGGCTGTCAGATTCTTGGCCAGCGAGCTGAGCGGCGTCAAGTTTCCATACTTGCGGTCCACTTGGACGCCAGGTCGACTCAGCAGCACGGCCAGATTGCGGGAGTCTCTGGAGTCGGCGGCATAGCTGATTGCTGCCTTGTTGTGTTTCTGATTGATCTGCAGGGGAAGTTAATTGTTGATAAAATTTGTTAACATTATTATCTTTTAACTACTCACGTAATTGACGTTGCAGCCGTGTTGCAGGCAAGCCTCGATGAACTCCGCACATCCGGCTGTGGACAGCGCCTTCTCGTAGATGCTTGTGTTGCGCTCGTCCTGCAGATTTGGCTGTGCTCCCATCTCGAGTGCCGCATGGAACTCTCGGATGTCCCGCTTGGCCAGCGCCAGTCCAAGCTGCGCTTGCGGATCTGTGAAACCGCATCCGTTCAAATCCATCTTGCTGATCTATCGTTAAGTTAATAGACTGTAATGACAGATAAAGATATGTATGTTAAATACTCTTGATTGCAATCAATCTAGAATAATTTTTAACGCTATGCCAACACTGAGAGAAATGTTACACCAAATCTTATTGGTATGAAAAGAATTCAAATCCGTAAAAAATATAATTAAAACTATAATTTATTTATTTATATGTAAATTTTGGGATTATTTTTTGTTTTTTGACGAATGTTATTTCACAATTCCATTTGCGTTTCAATTATTAAATCAGATTTTAATATAAAAGTAAATCTGATCTAATAATTGGAACGTCATAAAAAAATAACAAAAATGTGCTACCAAAAAAAGATTTAATTTCGGATTAAACGTCTTGAAGTGAACTAAAATTAGATTAACGAAATCAAAACTTTTTGTTTATTTATTTATTTTTTATTAATGACTTTTACTACTTAATTTAACGTGGCATTTAAATGTTGAAATCAGTAATATTTATATCTTATATTGATGCCAATTGAAAACAGTGTTTCAAATTTGAGTAAACCATATTCTTTGAGTTATTTTCTCTCTGTGAACCCGCATTGTTTTGCAACTGCGACGTAATACGAAGCAGCTCGTTGAAGGTGTCCGGCATATTTTGCTTGATTTTGGGCAGATCGGAGAAAACCTTGAAGAACAGTTTTGAGAAACAAAGCTAAGTTTGAGCTAAATAAACTAACCCACACAGACAATTGACAAACGCTTCATGGTACGCTGATTTCAACAAGCTTCCCTTCGGTTAGCTGTCGCTGGTCTTTGAGCCAAAAGTTGATGCGTTGACCACTCGCTATTCTGCTGAAAGCCGACTTACAGGTTTCCCTCTCTACCAAATCTAATGCGTCTCTATACGAATAATGCTTCAAATCTGGGCTGTGGTAATTAAAGAAAGCGTCTTTAAGTGGTTTTTGTGGTACACGCCATAAGTATGTTATTAAATGGTAACAATTGAACCACAGACAGTCAAGTAGCGGGGCTTCTGTTGTTGTAATTGTGTGTGTGTGGGAGTGGCGTTCAAGTGGCGATCACTTAACCTTGTGACTCAACTCTGGGTCGAACTGGTGAGCTGATGACGCTGCCAGTTTCGAGTCTGATATTAGATTTAACGATCATAAAGAATAATCATAAAATAATCGACATATCAATATCAATTAGCAATCAATTTGTTTCGCTTTACGGTTTGAATTTTAGCGCTTAGATCAGACTCCAACTCCGTTGTGGCCCCAAGGGGCTTCATCGAGTGCTCAAATTGAAAGATTCATTGGCGGCATTCGTAAATTTCAAGGCGGCTTCTTTTGTGCGGATTCTCTCTCAGCTCTGTTTGTTTCCAGTGTCGATGGCGAAGATGTGGATGAAGTCAAAGTCAAAGCCAAAGCGACGTCTATTTTGATGCTTGAAATGTGTGAGAAATCGGCTAATCACACATGGGACCTGAGCTAATTTGAATATTCCTCAGCTGCTGTGTTTTAAAAATCGAATCTTATGCTTAAAATGCTGAAAACGTGTATGTCCACAGCTGGGAAACAAAAGATAACAACGCTAAAAACATCATGTATCTCTTTGCCAATCAGCCAACGATTCGACAACAAAAAGCAACTAATAAGTAGCCGCTGTCATTCGATAGTTCTTACAAATTATTTATTGTAAATGATGCCCCTTCGACCCGCCGCATTAATCGGAGATGCCGCGAAGCGTCTATGGAGGCAAGAGATAAGCATAATTTGCACAATCACCTTCGTTAATTGGATAAAGGTTGTGACTTCACTTCCCCCTGCTGTTTTTCCCCCTCACTGCTAAGCAGCTCAGATATTTTACCTTTACGAGTATTTACCTTAGCTCGTATTTACCAAGCCAATTAAGTACTTCTGGTGGTTGACAAACAATTTCATTGTTTGACACTCGCTGGTAAATAAACAAATACAAGTCGAAGCGAACCGCAGGATGGCGTAATCTCAGCACAACCACGAAAGGTTAAGATACATTCTTGAGGCCAGCTCTACATTCTTAAAGATGAAGTTGATAGATAGAAGCTAAAAGGTGACCTAGTTCAACACGCTTAAGATACATTTGCAGTACTTGTTTTAGATGAGAGCACATCGATAATTCATAAACATTGAGCATAAAACAAATGTATCTGATAGAGCTACGAACAAGCAGACATTAGACAGGTGTACTAAAGATACTTCTAGATTAGACAAAATGTGGCAATACGTATAACTATTTATACAAGTTCAGCATTTACTACAATTACCAGTAAAATCTTTGCAATAAACTGCAATATCCGCAGCGCAAGTGAATTGGGGATTGGAATTGCATATGGAATATGTTGCCAAACCCGTTCCTCGAGTTTTTCCTTGCAGATTTCTGCAACCAAAGCAGGAAAAAGACAGTAACAAACAAAAAAAAAGAAGTAATAATTACTACAACATTCGGAGGAAGTTTTGCGCAACTTCGTTGAGCTCCGTTCACGACAAGTTTATTGCTCGGATCGCATAAAACTTAATGTTTGTCAGCATTTTTTTGTTGTTGTCAGTTTTTACTTTCTGGCTTCGAATACGTGACGAGCTGTCTGAGAGGCGTGACAGAAATTTCGGGGCATCGTGGCTGTGTCTGAATTTTGTATCTGTGTCTGGTAGATTGAAAGATACAAGATACAGAAGCGATAGCGCAGGCGATCTAATTTTTGTTGTGTATAACAAGTTTATTGGCAACTGCGCTCTTTGTTTATTTAATTTATCGCCTGTTTTTATGCACTTTTGCATTTTTCCGGCTTGTTTACTTTGTGAACAATGGCGAGTGTAGCAGAAAAAGCTGCCGGAGTCCATAAACAAACATTAAAATTCCGTCGAATTTTTAAAGAGCGCACTAGCGAAAAATGGCAGACAAGAATAAATAATAAACAGATTTGCTGTCAAAAGTGCAAATACAGTATATTTAATCAAGGACAAAGAGGACTTAATTTCTAAAGATTGCTCATGTAGCTGAAAAGCTTAAAGCCACATTAAATTTAGATATTTATAAAAAATGATTAGCATGATTAAAGTAATTAAATGAAAATGCGCAAATATGCATGATTTGCTATAGCATACAACAAATTAAATAGAAAATTTAAGTTTCAGTCTTTTTTATGCACGAATGGTGTTTTTGAGAGCCCGAAAATCGTGCGTCTCTTGAGTCTTAATTTGATCCAGTACACAATTAGGTTGTAGTTTTTTTAAAAAACACATTGCCCAAGTAACACATTGCTTGTGTCTGCTTTTTTATCAACGCCGAAATTGTCATCATAAAAACGTCATAATTAAGATGGATGTGAATGGAGATGTGGCTCTAGAGATGGAGATGGAGATGGGGATGGCAAGCATGACTTCATGCTGAACTGAGTTTTGAGTGGCGTACGCAAAAAATTTCATTTGTAGTGAAGAGAAAAAGCACAAAATGTTTATACGAGGAAACATAATACAGATGCACAACGCACACACACGCACACACACATATGTTTGCTTAACTAAAGTGGATTTGAACGAGCTTATGTAGTTCGTTTCCACTCGTTTGTATATAATGTGCACTTCATAAACAATTGGTTGGCCTACATGTGTAGCAACAATAATCCCGGCGATCACAATAACAAAAGCGAATGTGGAGGATGAGACGGGGGAAGAGAGGAGTACAAACGAGTGAGTGCCCCGCACTTTCGATAATTTAGAATAATTAAATTATATACACACTCTCGGCTGGAAATGCACACAACACAGTTTGTCTGACGCTCTCTCTCGATTCTAGAGAATGCTGAAAATAATAGGAATTTTGCTCAGTCGAAGCACAATTAATCGTCTGGGGCGCTAGAAACTAATATAGCATACAAATTGCTTCGCTAACAGACGCAGCCAATCAGTGTAGGGCTCGATGACGTATACGTAATTTGATTCACAAATTAGGTACAAAAAGTGACCCCTTTCAGCAATTGTCATCGCCAGCGACGCCTTTGTTTGCTTGATTCATTAAAAAAACGTAAAGTAAAATTTATTGGGCGGAGCCAATGCAAATAGAGAGACAACACACAGAGAAGGAATAAGAAAATGAGAGAAGAGAGGCGAGGAACCCTCTATTAATATCAAATAATTGTAATGGCTTAAGAGCCACTAACTAATAGAGTGATAAACATATGCAAATATGGCAGCATATGAATGTACTTTAAATGTTTTTGTAATTGTTCGCTCAACTGGGAATCTAACGGAAACTTGACGATCCATAAGTCCATGGAAATGATAACGTCCACTGCGAGGAAATGATAAACCGCGTTAAACGATGACTGCAAGCCCAGTGCATGGGCAAGTGAGTTAATTTCATATACGAGAATACTCGAGTATTAATTTAAGCAAAGGCCCGAGGCAGTTGCCTTTTAAGGCAGCAAACAACTGTTGATGTGGATTCGTGTCTGCCCACAACAATCCAACAAGTTGAAGTGAATTTTTGGAAAACTTTTTCAGATGATGTCACTGGTTCAAGTTTAGTTTCTAATAATTTGTTAAATTTAATTTTTAATTACTTTCAAACGTCATTAAAACAAAGGAGTCGTTTATTTGTGCAATGTTTTTTGCCGATTTCTGCAGTTTTTTAACCTTGACGTTAAGGTGTTAAAACGTGTTTATGCTTTTTTTCCTGCTACTTTTGTTGTGTGGGTCGTAAGTGCTGATCTTTGCAACTGCGGTTTTGCTCATGCCGTTGCTTTCTGCATTACAGGCGTGATTCACTTAACGGCCATTAATTTAAATCTCTCCGCGACACAACACTCATCGATACTTAATATTGAATAAGATGAATTGCGTAGCATCACTTAATTTGCATAATTTATACTTTAGTGATTCATCGTGGTTTAAATATTTTCAAAATGATTTTTAACCACACAGTTTTTTTCAAAACACTAATTCTTCAAGTTGTAAGCAACAAAATGGCGGCTTAACACTCACTTAATGCTTCCGCGCAGACGACTGCAGTCTGATAAACCCGAAGACCAACTGATCAGCAACCGCCAACTTGTGTCTCTCTATAGCTGTTGTGGTCCCAAAAACAAGCTTCAAATTTCTCTGCCCGCCACTCTAATTAAACTGAGTGCTCTCAAAAGTATCCAACACTTGTTGATGGCCAATTGATTTCAAAATTGCGCCTGAAAGGCTGCAACATATTTTTTATTAGACGGTACAGCTGATTTACAGCTGATAACAGAAGCAAATAAATAATAAATGTCTTCTGAGCTGGTAAAAATGCAGCGGGCTTTATTAAATGCAAGCAACTGAACTTAAGATTACTGCTTTATAAATCAGACTTCTGGACCCCAAGAGATGACTTCAAAGGCAACTCCCTTCAGTCCGTTGGCATCGATTTCATGGCTGGCCAGCGTTTTGAGCACGTTGAGCACATTCTGCGTTTTCTGCAATGGTAAAATGTTATTAACATAATGAATTTGTTAATGCGAAATATTTACCATTGTGTTCTCGACGAGCTGCTTGAACGCGTCACTTTTGACTGCCGCATAGAACTTGGGGAACACCTTGCCGTTTTTGCGTTTCTCATTGATGAGGGCAACGAAGCGATCCCGTGGCAAGTGCGTCAGCAGCTCCTCGATGAAGCTCACGAAGCTGCCGAGGCCGGCAGGTAGCTCAATTGTTTGCTGGGACTCGGGCAGAAACACAACGACCACGCCCTCTTCTAAGCTTTTTTGCGATAAGCCGTTCGATACGAAGTAGCCATACTCTTTGACTGCAGCGCCTTGGACGATAAGCTGCCGGTGGAGGCGATTATCAGCGTGAAACCTACTCCTGATACTCGTATCGTTCAGATGCAAAAAATTGATGACCTCAATGACTTCGGGGAACTGTTGAACGCGCTGCAGCAACTGCTTGAACTCCGAACTGTCCAGAAATGTGACTGCCTTGCGGAATCCCGAGTCGGTAATTAAATGTTTTGCGGCAATTTCCTCGACAGTGGCCTTTGGTATAAGATTCACAAATTCGTTCAGATCTTGCACCAGCTCAGGCGAGTACGAAACTGGTGAACGGTCTCTGGCCGCTTTGTGCCACCAAATCTGCCTTCGGCCGGCCGCAAGTGCTGCACTGCAGCACAGCGCTAGGCAAACAATTAATAGAATCTTTGACATTTTCGCACATACAATTAACCGTACTCGCTCACGTCTGCTCGATCACTGCCGACTGACATTCAGATTATTTCTGTATGAGCAACATGATTCTCTCGCACACATGTTCAATTGTAATGGCACACACACACACACCACACACACACACTCACAGTCGTTGCCCTGTTGCTTATCAGCACAATTTAAGACGCCGGCGAGTCGTCTGTCTGGCTTTAAGATCTCAGTTTCAAGAGAGAAGTAAAGAAGAGAGAGAGAGAAATAAGAAACAATCACGTACAGTGGGTACTTTAACTATTTGCACATCCTTGCTGAGCTTGGAAAAATATTGCTGACCAGAGCAAACCAGAAATGCATTTATAAAGGTATTATCAAATCACCATTTAGAGTTCAAATATTTAGCAATTATCAAATATTATTATAATTGTATGAAAAATAAATTAATATGCTAAAAATCCTTTTTTTATTCACAGTGCTTGTGCAGGTTTGGTCCACTTTAATTTTCCATCCATGTGTCGTTAAAGGACAGTTTATGTTTGTACATATTCTATTCTATTCTATTCTTAATAAATAATATTAAAAAAAAAAGTGCTTGTGCTTTCATTTTATAAATTACGACTTTAATGCAAATTTTATTTGGAAAACACTATTCTCCATCATTATATTCAAATAGATTATTTTACTAGACTATAAAGGATTAGCTTCTTACCATCTTGCATCAAAATCTTAATTGCGAAAATTATACCATACGATATAAATGTATTTGTGCTAACCCAAGATTAAGGTGGTTGTATATTTTCAGTTACTAATGTGCATATATTGAGTAAGCATATCTGTAAATCTGTAAAAATACACAGAACACCTCAGTTGCAAAGTTTTGTTTAGATTTCAGCTTAATTTGCTATATGTGTGAATAGGAGGGTGAATTCGGAGAAAGAGAGCGAAATGTCTGTATATATTAAATGTTTATAACCGTGCTAAGGCGATTTATAATAGTGTTGGACTTATGTTGCTCTTATTACGGCAGTAAATATACATACATTTATATGATTGAATCGTTTCGCTATACAAAAAACACTTTTTGAATGTTTTCTAAATAAAAAAATGTACATTCTTTATTAAGAAATTGAAGTAAATATTAACTAATGGATAATTGCTTAGAGTAACTTACAATAAATATTGTTTATACTGAGACTAACATATTGATTGCACATTTCCGGCCCAAGACTTCTAATATTTATCACAATTCGCATCTGATAACTAAGAGATACGATGTAAGCTATAATCTAGCAAAAGGCGTTATGGAGTATTTATAATAATTAATTGAAGAGGAATCGAGGATAATGGAAGAGGAAGCGCACAGATGTTGCCACCCCTTGGGGCAGCTATTGCGATATCGAATGCGCCTCCCACAGGAATTCTTACAGCTAACCTAACAATAAATATATATTCTATCTCTGATCTTAACTAGACTTATGTGTAAATTCAATTGCACTTAGAACATATAGAATTGCACCTCGTGGTTTGGCAAGAATCGTCAATCTATTGCACTTGTTGGATCAAGTCTCTCTTATCGTAATCAGTATTCGATTTTGGATCATTTCATTCATATTGCACGTCCCTTAATACTAGGTTTTGCGTATCATCTTGTAGAGCACCGAGTGGGTCTCAATGCTCTCCGCACCCGACTCCCACATGTCCTCGGCATTGGTCTCCTCATCCGAGGAGCCACAGCAGGTGCTGTGGCCACGTCGCTGCTCGTCCTCGGAGGAATACGACGACATGGTCGTGGAGCTGCCGCGCACATGCAGCTCATTGGATTGGGAGCGTGTGAGCGTCTTATCCGACTCGGCGTCGCTCAGATCCTCGCCAGCATTCGCTGAGGTGCGGCTGCCCGGTGACACCATGTGCTCCAGGTCCTCAAAGCGTGAGGCATCCAGCTCCAGGCGATTGCCGTTGGCACTCTCCTCCTCGTTGTCCTCGATGGTGTCCACGCGAATGATCTGCCCCCGTCCCGACATCATCTTGAAGTTGTAGCGATCGTAGACGTTGCGTTTGTACAGCTCCGTGGAGTCGGTGCTCATGTAGCCGCTGTCCAGTTGCCCGAAGCGCTGCTCGTAGTAGTTCTGGCTGCCGGGCTGGACCGCAGAGCTGGGCGGCGCCGCATCCTCGATGATGGAGGCAATGCCATCGTCCCGTTCCAGGGCCTCCAAGAAACCCGCCGAGGTCTTGGTGCCGTAGGTGGGCGCAGGACTTTGGCTGGGACTGAACTTGTTGGCCGCCATCGTCACAAACTTGCGCCAGGCGTTTTTCAGATCCTTGGCCTTCTTGGCGCGATCCTTCAGCCCAATGGCGATCTGCATGCCGGCTGTCAGCTGCGCCGGCTCAATCTCACAGCGATAAACGGTCTGCACATTGACGCTGGCATTGACACTCGAATTGGAGTTGCCGTTGGAGCTGGCGATGCTGCTGGCGCTGTTGGCTGCCCGCTGGGGATAGGCGATGCCCACGGGAACGCCCGCGTTGCGATACATCTCCTTGGTGCGCTCCGAGAGATGGCCGCTGCTGCGATTCGAGCGGGAGCTGATGGACAGAGCGTCGAACTGATTGAGATCCAGGTCCTTTAGGTTCTTCGTGTTGTTGTTGTTGTTATTATTATTATTGTTGTTGGTCGACTCGAGCTCATCCTGAGCCACCTTGAGCTGCTCCGGCTCGTTGCCGTTCTCATTGTTGTCCCTGTCGCGCTTCTGCGACTTGCGGCGATTGAGATACTTGTTGAGACTGTAGTCGTTGCGCAGACTGTTCATCTTCTTGCCGCCGTAGACGCCATCGTCGTCCACTTGGTGCTTCTGCTCCAATGTCTTGCCCTTGCTCTGCTCCGTCATGGCCGAGATCACGCTGGACATCGTGTTGTTGCACGAGTTCTCAAACTCCGAGTTGGCCATGGTGTCGGACACGCCGGTCACCTCGGTGATCTCGCTGTGCATGCTGTAGCTGTCCTCGTCCAGGCGATCGTTGGGCGAGGGCGGCGGCGGCGGCAGCGGACGCTTGCTCTGCACCAGCGGCGCGCAGTAGTGTTGATTGGACTTGGGACGGGGCGGCGACGGCGGCTGGCGATGACCCCGAGCATAGGCAGTCGCATGGGAGTCCGACAGCTTCTCGGCGGGCTTGGGCGAGGATATGGTGATGGTTGTCTTGTTGGCACTCGCCCGGCTCACATCCACCACGGACAGTGTGGGCGAGGTGGCCATGCCGCGTTGTCGCCGCGAATGCTTCGCCTCTAGCGTTAGGATGCGACCCTCCTCCTCGGTTGGCTGTCGTGGCGCGACGTGAGTCTCCTTGTAGTTGTCCTGCACGGCCAGCGGCGACTCGTAGATCTCGCGCAGATTCCTGAACGAGTTCGAGGACCTCAGTATGAAGGAGGCGGTGCGTGGCTTGCCGTTGGCATTGCCATTGCTGTTGTCCGGCGACGTCAGCTGGCGACTCAGATCGGGCAGGGAATTGATCTGGTTGTAGTCGGTGTCGGAGTATTGCTCGTTGCTCGACTGGCGACCGTGATTGTCCCAGGCATTGATGTCGCAGAAACTCTGCTTCTTCGGCTTGCGATCCAGCGTGTCCGGCTCGAACTGATCGCTGTCCGTGCGCTCCAAGTCGGACGGAGGCTCGTGCTCCACCTCGATGGTCATGCTGCCGCGAAAGGGCGTGTCGTACTTGATCCTGGCGGCGACCTCCTTGTGTCGCTGTGAATGCGAATTGTGGTGCTGCTGATGATGCTTGCCCGCCAGACGCTTCTTCATCTCGCCCTCCTTGCGAAACCCATTTAGCCGATCGTAGACCGTGTGGCTGATCTCCAGCTCCTCCTCCAGAGGCAGCGCAGTGCTCAGGCTGGGACTCAGCTGTGAGCTGACATCCGACGAGGGCGAGCTGGAGGAGTGCGAGCTTTTGCGCTTGCTCGGTTCCAGACGCTCCAGGCTGTCCGTCTCGTAGTCCACGATCAGATACTGCGGCGACTTGCGTCGGTAGATGGGCGAGTCCGGCTGGAACTGCTTGAGGGACTTGCGACTCAGCGAACTGTAGTCGGGCGTTGGCACGGAGGGAATGCTGCTCTGTGTGCTGCTGTAGATCTCCTTGATCTTCTTCTCGATGGTGCTGTCGTAGTCCGGCGTGGGAATATGCGCCGCATACTCCCGCTTCAGCGAATCGTAGATGATCTCCGTGGGCTTCATGTTGCGCAGCATATTGTAGTGCTGGCGATCAAAGGAATTCAGCGACGTCGGCGTCGAATTGGCAGCTGCAAATTGATCCAGGACTTCGCTCCGCTTGCGCAGCGACTTCGATCTGCTGGAGGAGCTCCTCAGCGAACCCGTTGGCGTGTCGGCCAGCATGAACTTGGGATTGTTGTAGAGCTCGCCGCCAGTCTCCGCAAAGCCATAGACGTTGGCTGTGACGGCTGCGGTGTAGGCGGAGTAGCTTTCGTAGCTGTTGCCGGGCGGCGTCTTGGGCTTGACGGGCTCGGGACTGGACTTTGCTGCTCTCGGCTGCTCCTCATGCTCCTGCTTCGCCTGTTGCTCCGCCTGCGACTTTTGGAGTGGCGGCGGCGGCGGACGTTCCTTGGGCGCCGAAATCTCCTTGCGCAGCGAGGAGGTCTTGGTGGGCGAACCGTTGGAAGCAGTCTTCTTGGGAGACCCCGCCTTGGGCGTGGGTGTCACCTCCGAATTGGGCACGCTCTGCAGCCACTGCTCGATGCTGTTGCGCTTGTCGCCCAGGCTCTTGGCCTGCAGATTCTGCTGCAGCGGCACGTTGTACATGGTGGAGGAGGAGGCGGCGGCATTGGGGTCCAGTGGCAGCTCCTCGGGTATGATGTTGAGCGATGGCTGGTAACGCTTGGTGGCCATCTTGTACTTGGCAATGGCGATCACCTCGCGTATCTTCTGCAGGAATTCAATGGCAGCTTGTGGGGGTTCCTGAACAATAGAGGATTAACTTGGGTTCGATTGATTCACTGACTGTTGGACTTACCGCCAGCAGATGTGGCTCGAAGTAGGCCGGATTAAAGTAGAGCTTCTTGCGCACATTGCCGTTGACCATGGCGCGCAGGTTCTCCAGCTTCTCCTCGCTCATCAGATCCTCAATGACAGCCACGTTCTCCGTGGGCAGACACTCGTTCTCCTGCAGAAAGTCGTCCGTCTCGTGGGCGGGATTCTCGGCGACGCTGTTGCCCGGCTTGGGCGACATGTTCAACTGTGGATGCACCAGAACCGAAACGGATGTCTGCTGTAGAATCAAACCACATTGCAGCAAACCCCACAGCTAAAGCCTAAGCCGACTCACCTTGATCTTCTCCTCCATTTCGCACTCGGAATTCGAGTTGGAAATGTCGCTGGCGAAGCCCGAGTTATGCTCCCGTTCTCCGAGCTGTGGAAAATGCTGCAGCAGCGGATTGTTCTTGACGATGCCCATGTCATCCTTGAGGCTGGCCATGCTGGCCCGAGTGGCCGCATCGTTGCCACTGCCCAGGCCCATGCTGTTGGCCGAGTAGATGCTGCCCACGCGGCTGAAGGGCGCTCCAAAGGTGACCTGATCGTTCTTCGGGTAGTTGATCTCGTTGCCACTGTTGTCCAGCGAGTGACGGGAGTTGTGGCGGCCGCTTCGCTTGCGCTTCTTCATGAACAGATAGAGGAAGACGGAGGCCACGTAGATGAGGCCCAGCAGCAGGCTGCAGATGCCAATG
Source organism: Drosophila immigrans (assembly GCA_963583835.1). Taxonomy (NCBI): domain Eukaryota; kingdom Metazoa; phylum Arthropoda; class Insecta; order Diptera; family Drosophilidae; genus Drosophila; species Drosophila immigrans. The sequence continues at coordinate 28,044,186 of OY757141.1, forward strand.
ACGACATACTCGCGCATGGTCATGCCATCCGAGGTGGAGGCGAGTGTGGTTGAGTTGGCGGGCTGGAAGAAGACCTCCGGCACATCTGAAAATCAGAAGAGATTAGCTGAGCAGCTGGAGAACCAACTTGGACGACTTACTGTGCGAGTACTTCACCGGGCTGCCGTTGACGCGAAAGGCGACGCAGGGCGAGTGGACGTTCTTGGGCGGCATCAAGGTGTCTGCGGAAACAGCAACTTAGAGGAATATATTTATGGAGGAGGCAGTCAACTCACCCTTGTGGCTGACGTTGAGAGCGACGGTCATGTCGCGACACACCAAGTGCACCACAATGAGGCGACCCTGCATCTTCTGGCGCAGCTCCGTCTCGCCCAGCCACTGCAGAAAGCTGCGTCCCTCGTCACGGAACATGCGGAACGGATAATCGGTGTCGATGGGATTACGCAGATCCGACCAGCCATTGGAGCCCAGGTACTGGGCACCTGTGACCGCACACACTGGAGTGTGGATGTCTGCAAGAAGAATACGCTGGCTATATTATAGACAGCTAATTGACTGCATGATGGATGGATGGATGGATGCTTACTGGGAAAACTGATTTCTCTGCTGGGGTAAATGATTTGGCCTCGCAGTGGCAAAAACACAAATGGAATTTTCTCCGACGATGAGCCGCTGACAAATGGTGAGAGAGAGCATTCTGCAAAGACATCAACAACAACAAAATCAGAAACAACGTGTAACGTTGCCCTCAATGAGAAAGTCTCGCATTATGATGGTCAAATCACAAAAACACAACAAACAACAACAGTAAAATAAAATATACCCAATGGCCCAGTAATGTTTATAGATGCCAACTGTGATAACATCGTCATCGACACCGCGACTCGAGACTCGTCTCAGATTGCGACGCTTATCAATTTGCAGCGCAAGAAAACAAAACAATAACAAAAACAAAACAATTCCAAATACTTTACTCGCACTTAGTTTTGTTTTGTTTTTTCCGAAAACCCTCTTACTTTCAGTCCAATTGTTATTGTTTTGCCTTTAGCTGCTAGCGAAAGTTGCTTTTCAAATATTTTCCTTTCATAAAATAAAAAAAAAAAGTGCTGGCAAGTCGCAATGATTTGTTCAATAGTGGCAAATTGTTGTCATAATTCCGTAGGTTCAGCTACCGTTTGTTGTTATTTTTATATGTTTATAAATAATAAAAAACAACTACTAAAAGAAGGTGTCATAACTTTACGGCAAGCTTGGCAGGCGGAATAGATTTTGTCGCCTCCCTTTATAAGGAAATCCGCGATCAGCTTAAAAATTTGTAATTACCTTACGAAGTGAGCTATGTATATATTTTATATGTTTAAATAAAAAAATGTATGAATCAAGAAAGGTGTCGAAATTTCTTAATTTCACATGGAAAAGCTGATCCTCATTAAATTTTTTCATGTTAACAATAGTTATGCTATCTTTTTTAGAATTTGTTAATCAAATCCGCGATAATGTTTTTTTGTTAGCTATAAAATTAATAATTTTGTATGAAGTGATTTTTGTTGTACTTCTTTATATGTTTAAATAAAACAAACATATGATTGAGGAAAAGTGTCATAAGCCAAAGGGGAATTTTTCACAATGCACATAAAAAGAAGCTGATCCTCATTAATTTTTATTTATGTTAACTAATTTTCCTATTTTTTTAAATGTATATAACAAAAGAGAGATTTTTTTAATTACCCACAATGAAGATTTATCTTATTTGTATATGTTTATAAATATATTTATGAGTAGGAGGAGAATTTCTTTACTTATAAATTGAGTATGAGGTCTGTGGCAACATCAATTTTTAAATTGGAGTTAAAAAGAATTTTTCGTTGGAATATATGCAAGAAAGATTTAAGTAGTTAGCTTGCTTAATTTTGCAACTACAAATTTGGAGTCGGTAGAGCATATATGTTTCGGTTTTGCCAAATTTGGTGGCCCTTTATTTTTGTGGCGACTTTTGTCGCGTTGTTTGCGTCACGTTTCGTTTTCATTCTGCAATTTCATTGATGGGCGCGGGAAGCGAGCGGACGACAAAGCCCTGCACAATTTTGTTATTATTACAGCATTTCTTTTTCGCGATGGAAGAAATAGTTGAGCAACCATTGTGGAGCCAACTGGCAACTGGCAACTTTGCAAGCTTGCAACGGGCAACGGGAACAGGGAACGCTGCAAGAGACAATGGATGTTGCCACAAAAGCTGACATGTGGGAAAAGTTCCCAGAGCACATGCCACGAAATGGAGCAGCGAATGAGCCAACGAATTGCGGCGAATTGGTTGACTAATTATTCCGTGGTGACTTCCGCACTTCGTTCGCTCGCTCACTTACCATGTATGTCATCCACGCAGATGCCCAAATCCTCGCGATAGGCCCGCAAGTATGGCAAGCAACGGCAACTGCAGCCCTCCTCGACATCAACCGTCTGTCCTTGGGCCTGAGCATTGCCATTGGCCTTTTGCAGCTTCATGCGTCGCGTCAACAGCTCCAAGCGACCGCCAGCCAGCGAGGCTGAGGCTTGACCCAGTCCATCGGCGTCTGCATAAACACAAAACACAAAACCCACAAAACAAATTATAAACAAGTAAGTGGCAAACAAATCTCCATGTTAATCGAGCGCTTACCGTTGCCATCGCTGCCCAGACGCGCCACAGCCGCCGTGCCGCTGGAGAGGCCGATGCAGGTGTCCGCGTTGCAACTGCCGCTGAGACCCAGACGAAGACCTGCCGAAAGAGAAAACGATAAGTCATCAGAGGTGGGGGGGCAGCCCGAGAGAACTGAGGCAGATTGATTTAAGCCGTCACAACAGAACGCGCCAACAGAAAACTGGCTGGGCGCATGATGATGAGCTGCGCCTAATAAGCTAACCATACTGGAAATTAATGCTGCTGTCAACGGCTTAAACATGCCACACAGCTCCAAGGAGGCCAGGAGATGGCATTGGCTTAAGCTTTGGCATCAGCTTCAGCTTCAGCTTTGGATTAGACGCTGGCATTTGAGGAGTACTCACCGCTCGTATAGAAGATATCGCCATCGTAATGCCTTGTCAGATTGATTAGCTGTCCGTTAGTCTGCTGCAGATCCTCTAACAGTAAATTCGCTGGCATTAAATCCTCTAGTTGATTTCTCTTATTGTCTTTCCGTTCCGTTCTTCGCTTTCTGCTGTTGTTGTTGCTGTTGTTGTTGTTGCCATTGTGATTGCTGTCGCTGGCCGCGAAGAGAGCTGCTCTTGTGGCTGCCAAGGAGGTGGCGCCGAGGTCAGCGGCGCCACCAATTGTCGCCGCTACAGCTGCGGTGGGCGCTGGCGTGGGCGTGGCTCTGCAACACCTGAGCAGGAGCGACAGCAGGAGCAACAGCAGCAGCGGTTGGGGGGGCAGGGGAGAGCCGACTTTGGTGCGCCGCATCTTGGCAAGAGCAACATTGCTAATGCATGAGGAGCCAGTGCAGCGACCAGGTCGGGGTGCTGCTGATCCACTGCTTCACTCCGCCACTGATGAATCTCTGTGTGTCACAAACGTGTATGAACCAAAATAGAAACATTTAAGCCATAAATACCAAGAGAAAACGCGGCGACTAATTAAAAACAAATCCAAAACGCAACAACGCGAAAAAACGAATGCGAATTTCAAAAAGATTTCCCCACTGACTTTGCCTGTCCACACACTCGCACACACACACACACACACACACACACACACACACACACACACACACTCGCACACACTCGCACAACACTAAGTGAGATTCAGCTTTGGCGTTGACATTCTTTAAGCTAACGCTTAATGAGGCAAAAATTGTTGGTGTCCATTTTTGTAAATGGAGCAGCATCTACGCCAACTTGTTAACTTAGTTGCTGCAACTTCAATACCCTTCAAGCATGAGGGTAGCTCAGTATTCTAATAAGATGTGGAACACTTTAAAAGGTTTGTTTACGCTTTAGCTTCAACGCAAGACTTATACTTTTTGCTTACAGACTATTATTAATTAAAACATTTTATATTATTATAAATATAGAAATAACAAATATTGTGTACCACAATAATAAGTATTACAAAATGGAAATAAATTAAATAAATTAAAAATTTAGCTATTTGCACAACGTTTCATGCATTGCAATTGTTAAATCTAAATGAGTAATTTAATGTCACATGAATAAATAAGTATTTATATCTTGTATTAAAGAAAGACAACATTTATTTATTTATTAAAGAAATTTACTATGGCAAAAAGAAGAAATACTAATAATAAAAATCAGTTAGTGTATTGAATATATATAAATTAATATATTGAAAATATATAAACATGCACTACCACGCTCAATTAACACAACAAAAATATATTTGAAAATTTGACAATTTATTTTACACTTATTATACAATTCCACTTAAACCGCAAGAAATAAAAATTCAATTACACATTTTTTATTAAGCATAAAAAATTAATTACACTTTTGTCAACCACCTATTGAGCATTAAACTATTAATAGAATTGAGAGCTTATCCCAGTGCTTTGCAGAATTGGGGTGCCAATAAAATTCCCACTCAGTGCTGCGAAACCAAACCAGTTGCATGGCAATCGGAAACCCAAATCTTGAACAGCAATAATCGTTTATTCTCAAGAGAATTGCATTACAATCAATACAATCAAATTTCAATAAAATATGCTGAGCAGCAGGGTGTTTGATATTCGACATACATAAATTGATGCCATTGGTGGCTATCGGGCTGCTCGCTGTGGTTGCAGTTGTCGTTTGGCTAACGGACAACATTTAAACAAATGTTGCAATTAAAACTCGTTCTGCCAGCAAATGTATACTTATAAACGAAGACATATAGCAAAGTGCTCGTCTGCGCCCGGGGTAAGTTGTAGAATCGAGTGGAATTACTTATGCAGCCACCAACGGTGGCAAGTTGTTGCTATTGCTATTGCTGTTGCTGCTGGCAATGGGAGTTGACAGCTGGCGGAGTTGGCGGAGCAAGTGCGTCGTCGCCTGGGAACATGCTGCGTATGAGTGTGGAGTGTGGAGTGTGTGGCACAGTTGTGGCCGCGTTTAGTACCGTTACCAAAATGTTGCTGGTGCTGCTGCTGCAGTTATGCTTGCTTAATCTGAATGGAGCAGAGAGTGCGAGAGATAAGTATAGAGAGTCAGGTTGCTCAGTTCCGAGTGTGTTTATACCGCTAATCAGTTGCACTTTAGCTGCTTGACAGCGTTTTGGTTAATTTACATAAATATTTCACAGCCAACAACAGAAAGACGAGCAACAACGAAATTATTGGGGACTTCTAACTGTTAGTTATACTTAGGTTTTATAGTTGCTGCTGCTGCTGCTATTCAAAAGAAGAACAGCAATAGACAAAGGCAGCAACAACAGCAAAGTAGAAACAATCATTATGTCCGAGAATGAGAAGAAAGCGATAAAAGCAACAGTTTGCGGCCTAATTTGAAAGTAAAATTTCTTTCCAACCAAATATTTGTGAGTGCCGAAGAAGAAGTTCGTTGCCTAAGTCTTTTGATTTTGATTGAGCAGTCAACAGCATCAGTCATCGAACTGATCGAACTGATCGTATGTACAGTTAGCTGGCACTAAAGCCCAAACAATATGTTGTTTTATTATCATCATCGACATATTATTATTTGGATTTGATTTGTGAGTCGCGCAGCTCAGTCGCAGTCTGAGCTAAACTTGGACTCTGGGCCAATCTCTTGCATTTGGAAACAATTTAATGGCAGTAATGACCTGATTTCCAACTGATTTTGTTTCGTTCATTTTGTGGCTGCAACACAGCAGTGTTACAAATATAGATGGATAGAGGGAAAAAATCGCTTAGGTTGCAGATGAAGGTGATGGGATTTTGATGATTGTGCTCGCAACGATTGCTGGGAAACTGTCGGCCAGGTCTTGACTTTTTTTGCATTCGACTAAACTCAATTAACAGGTAATTGAACTTTGTGCGCCCCACCGACAGACACATACCCAGCTGCATCTAATTTATGACGGTGTGTGTGTGTGCGTGTGTGTGTGTGTGTGCAGGCTGGTGCATGCCACCAGCCATGCACGTTCATTAATTATTAGGCAACACGATATGGCGTTAGCTCTGCGCATTGCACATTGTTCTAAGTCTGCGCATAAATTTATGTATTGCCACAACGAAGCGAACTGCAACGCATTGTAACCTGGGCACGCAGATGCAACATCTCTGCTGTTGTTGTTGTTGATATTCTCTATTGTCTGCAGTCGCTACACTTCCGAGTGCAGTCGACGTCACACTCGGCGTACTTTTAACACTTAGAACGAGCACAGAACGAGCTGTGCTTCAACAACAACAACAGCTCCCTCCTATCTAATATCTGCTATGTCTCTCTCTCTCTCTCTCCATCTCTCCCCTTGCAGCATACATGTATAATAACAAATTTGAAATTTATTCAACGTCCATTGTTGTGGCCAGAGGAGCGCATCATTTGCGCTCGCCGCTGACGCCTTAATGTGCTTTAATGTGTACTTATGCTTATGTTTATGCTTTTCGGCCGGAGCGCAAAAGCATATCGCATATGGTATGGTATGGTATGGTATGGAGCCGGGTAAGACAAGGGCCTGCCTGGCCAACGGTGTTTTCAAAATAGTTGTTAAAACTAAATTACGACAGTGCACTGAACGCGGCTAAAGCCAAAGATATACCATGGACAAAGACAGACGCCAGCTCCAGTCGAGTGGTCAGCAGATTGGCCATTGCCATTGCCATTGGCCATGGCCATTGGTGTTAGATCTGGGCAGGCAGGCACATATGTACACTATGATATCTTGGCTGCTGTTTTTTGGGCAATTACTTTCACCTTGGTAGATCGGCTTGATCTCTTTTCGGAGTGCCTGCCCAGTGACCTAAACTCAATGGTCTGATAAGCTTAATTTCATTCAAATGCCCAGCAAGGGCAGCCCACATGGAATGGAAATGGAAATGGGAATGCGCGAAAAAAAAACAAAACCTTTTTCTTTATGCCGTTTTTGAGGGAAAGGAAATGCAAATCTGACCTGGCAAATGTTTGGTACTCACAGTCTGCTTTGAGGTTCCGGCCAATGAATAAATTAACACCTTCAAGAGTTTTGCACAAAACTGTTGCCAATTGTTGTTGCCGTTGTTATTGTTGTTGGCAACTTGTTAACGGTAGAATAAAGTGCTAGGTAGCACTTTAAATTGCTGCTGTTGTTGCTTTGTGTGTGTTTCTTTTTGGTAAAGCTTAAGACACGAATCGCACACTCGTTGGATGTTGTTTTGTTTTTAATAGACTGCACTCGCACTCGCACTCGTACTGCACTCGAAACATTCAGACGCCCGCACTCACAATTTACACATTTTGCACATTTTTTATAGCTGTTGCCACATTTGTGAAGACGAAAACAGAAAACACGACAACATTAATTAGAAATTATGTTTATTATATTTGCGTTGCAAAGAAAGCGAACTAGAGTAGCAACAACATTTGTTTTTTTTTTTTGTGTTTGTCTCGAATCAAGCGCCGACGCTTTTCTTTCTTGTGGCCAAAACTCAGTTTCAGCTAAAGTCTCAGTTGGAGCCGCTGGCACGTCTATCAAGGTCGCCGTCATCGAAGCGACTGCGGCTCCCGACTTCAAGTGAGGCGCTGCCGAGCTGGAGGAAGCGTCGGCGAAAACTTTTGTGCTGTCTGTCGCTCTTAAACGGGTTTTTCATTTTCTTCTACTCGCATTTCTTTACGCTCTTATAATTCGAAAGTATAAGTTTGTTGTTTTGACAAATCGTATAAGAAATGTTGTGTGTTGTGTTGTGTTGTGATGTGTGAATGTGAGCTCTTTAGGCACATTAATTAACATCGATGTCGCTTAAATCAAGCATACGCAGCGTCTGCGTGTCCATTCAACAGCAATAACAACGACAATGCCCCGTTCAACGTGACGTGACATCGCCATCTTCAACTCCGTCTCCAACTTGCATCGCGTGCAGTTTTCAAGTAACGGCGCTCTGGAAGAAGGAAGACGACGGCAACTAATGGGACAACCTGAATCCTCGTGCACGTGCCACTTGGCCTGGAGGCGGCAGCATAATAAATGCATTGCTGTCTGCCCCATTGTTTCAGCCGGACAACAAAGTCATTTTGCCGCATGCGCTCGCTCCAATTTGATAAGCGGCATCCAAGTGCGAGTCGAGTATCATTTGTCATTTGTTCAAGTTTAATTTATAACAATTTCCTCGCTTTAGTCACACCCGAGATGCGCTGAGATGCTGATGCTGATGCGGCAAGTGAAAACTTTTGTGGCACTCAAAAAGATGCGTGAAACTTGGCCAATCGAGTGGGCTGGAGTGGGTTGGAGTGGGCTGGGATTGGGTTTGATGGAGAGGAGTAGTCATATGAGTGAGACCCGTTGCTCAAATTACACGGCCAATCTGTTTGACATAACGACAAGTTATAGCATATAAGGCGGCAGCTCTTTCGAACAGGCCAAAAACAATTACAACAAACTGGTTTCAATTAAAAAACAGTTAAGTAGCAGCAACTAGACGGCAACTTCAGCTTGTCCGTTCCAACTTGCCACGCATCGAAATGCTCAACAACAACATCTCCTTTAGCTGCAGCAAAATACGAGTGCGAGTAAAGTCTTCAGGTCTCGTGTCTCAGTTGCCATTCCCATTCCGGGCTGAGATTGCGACTGCGACTGCGTCTGAGACTGGGCTACAATAATTATGCTTTAGTTGGCGACATACGCCGAGTATAAACATTAACTATTAACAGCTGCATTTACAGTTGCTTTTATTTTGTATTTATTCTTTTTTTCTATTTCGTGTGCATTTAGAAAGTTTGTTTTTTTTTTTTCGTTGTGCTGTTTGGCTTTTTATTGTAATCCGTGGCGATCGTCAGTCCGGCTGCATGTGGACCATATACAGTTCTAAAGGCCGTCATCGTCTTCGATTTTTATGACCTAGTGAGATCTTGGTATCGATTCGGAGTCGGGTTCTGGGTCTCTGCATTTACATCTCTTTGTTGCTTGCGTATTTGTAACGGGCGGCGATTCGGATCTAAATCGAAATGCAGTTGCCTCCCGGTCGACAATCGATTCGACAAGATTCGGCATAAATTTGTGTGTGGAGATCTGTGCATCTTGTTGCGTTACCTACACACAATTATCCGCGTATCGGCTGCCAACATGATCCATAAATCTTTAACTGTAAACTGCAGCGGCAGGCGAGGTAGCTCTGGTCCAGTTAAACAAGCCGCATGCAACTTGCAACTGGCAACTTGCAACTTGTAACTTATGCAAACTTTGGACACACGTCTCGCGGCCAGCCACAAAACCGCAGTCGGCGGGTTGCCAGTTGCCCGTCTGATCCGTGGATGTCGTCGTTGTCGCTGTCCCAGTCGCTGTCGGTCGTGTCGGGATGGGGCAAACCAGTCCATGTCTGCGGATGGGATGCCGTGTGCTCCTTGCTGCTGGCAGCCTTGTTATTGATTCACTTGTTGCTGTTGCTTTTATTGCGGATTACTCGTCCCATTGCCTGCTCGCTGTGCCTAAACAAACTTGCAACTTGCAACTTGCGACTCGCGTCTTGCAACTGCAATTGTATTCATAAATAACGCTTGAATAATGTTTGCATTGGCTCCGTATCTCTTTCTGCTGCATATTCTTCTGCGGTCGCGTTCTCGAAAATTATTATCAATTGCCCCGCCGCCGCCGCGGCAATAAACATGAAAAGGTGCACACATGAGCCAATGAGGCAATGAAGCCTTACCACGCCACAACATAACACTGCACACAGCAGACTACACTTTGCAGTTCCGTATGGGGTCCAGACGGGCACTCATAACGGTAATAGCCAAGCTCAACTTGACTGCGACTTGATCATGAAGTGAACGCATTAACAGGTTAAGCATTAGGAAAACTGATTGAATCAAATAACGCCACTATTGAGGTCAAGAAATCGGGCATCAAATAGAATCCAATTGCTTGGTTTGATTTTTTTTTCATTGTATATTTTGCGTTAATTCAAATTACATTTAAAATTCAACTGTGAGAAATAAAATACATTTTCAAAGATCTTGCTTAAACCTATTGTGGTAAATTAATATTTGATTTGAAAACAAATTTATATCTATTACGAAAATTGAATTTTGAGTTATATTTAAACTGTGATAAAAAGAAAAAAAATATTTTCGAAATTACTTCAACTTTACATATTACATTCAAAAAACAGCACAATTTATTTTATTCAAATTGGTTGACAGTTTAACAGTTGATAGGTTTTGGAAATTTGTAAAAAAAAATTTAAATATGTAAGCATTGAGTGAACTTGAAGGTCAAGCTATGATCGTAAAAGCTAAAACATTTTCACTTTCAAAAAAACTTATAAAATTAGTGAATATTTATTCTAATTTATTTATTACAAAACTACAAATATTTATTTTTTTTAATTTAAATGCTTCATCATCTAAAAATGCTCATCATAACCGAAATTATTCAAGCAATAGATGCTCGTTTAAAAAACATTGAATGAATAAACTAATACTATTAAAATTATGAAGAGAACACAGTACACAAAAAACGAAGTCGAATAAAACTAAAATAATTTTGGAATCGCATTAAATTTAAATACAATATAAATAATTAAAGAATAAATACAATAAAGATAAAAACTAATTCTAATAGCAATCAAATTAAATTCAAAAATTAATATTTTTAATCAACATAAGAATTCTGCAATAAGACGAGACGGCAATAAAATTGGCTACGGTCATGGCCAATGCATATTTATAAAGAGGATGAGATAATAATAAAGAATTAGAAAAAAGACTAAATTAAAATTAGTCGTAAACAATAAACTTATGCGACTTAGCGCGCTTTTCAGGCGTAATAATCTAATCAAACGATGTGGCAGGATTGGCAAATGTGGCAAATGTGGTAGCCACCGAATGTGGTAGCGTCTGGCTGTGCGAAGCACCCCATGGACTTTGGGGGCATAAAGATGGCTAATAAAAATCGCACAACGTCTGACCATAACGGTTAACACGCTGCCAGCCAAAGCCAAAGCCAAAGAGGAGTCAGCGAGAAGGTCGTGTGTGCTATGGAGCTATGAAGCCTAGACGGCGCAGCCATTACGAATCATCGATCATCGTGTGGGCATCCCACTGTCACGGTCAAACAGAGGATATGACTGCGTTTGCTGGTTTTGGTGGGCCTGCCACAGTGCAACACAGTGTGGCAGTTGCAAAGCCATTTGATTGACAGCAAACAAGCCAAATGCATTTCAATTAAACGCTAACCGCTTCACAAATATTTCCATTTGTGTGCAGTCTGTGTGTGCTGGTCAAGTGGAAGTTGCTGCCCGTTTTTCGATTCAGTCTTTGACTTGGAATGAGAGAAGAGAACCCGCCTTTGGAGAACAATTCGCAGCGGAGTTGAGGCGAGTTGAGTTGAGTTGAGCTGAGCGAGCGGTCAACTCATCAGTATGCTGTATAAATTAGAGCATCAAACGGCGCTTTGCCAACTCGGAACTGGTCTATACTGTTATTGGCCATCGAAACAGATGCATGGCCAGTATATCCACCTATAAGTCTGATGGTATTTCTATACGCTGTCTGTCTGTGTTTGTGTGTGCTTGAATCTCGCTTGCAGCTGAAGAGTTCAATGCGACGCAAGTTGCCAGGCTGCAAGTGGCTGCCGCAGTTGTTGCCACATGCCGCAAGAGACAATCAATGGCAACAATGTGCTCTGCACTTGTGCATATATTGTTGCTAAATTGATATCAATTTGCTTTAATGCCTCCGCCATTATGAGGACCATTATATTGTTAGGCTTGGTCAATGTTAAATAAAACACTTTATTATCCCCCCATCTGGCGCTGTTATGGTGAAGTCAACAGCCGTTGGCGCGTGTTACGTGAACTCGTTGTAATCTGCATTTATTTGAGTACCATGAAACTGAAATGGCAACACCTTGTACATCGCAGCATCCCAATGGCCACAATGCCACTCCCTCCTGCCCCCCTCTTCAGTGTCGTGTGTAGCAACATCGACATTGCCATCGACATCGCTATCGACACCGAGTTGGCTATCTAAACGCCGTTAGACGCTTCCAACTTGTTCAAGAACCTGTATTAAAATCAACACCACAAACTTGGCTGCCTCGCTCGAAAAAAGAAATTTAAATAATTCCCAAGCATGTTTTATACATTTTGTTATAAGTTTTGCAGGATTTATGGTAGTAGTGTGTGTGGCCCTCCTCCTCCCCTCTCATGCGCTCTAGATTAAGACATAACTCTGTTGATACATAAATAAACAAATTCGATATTTATGCGATCAATAGAAGCGAGCGATTGCAGCGGAAGTTAACGAGTTTTCAACTTGCGAATCTCTCGGTTTGTCTCCATCTGCCCCCTCGGGTAGGCAGGTTGATTGAACTCTTTTATGTGGCACATGCGACATGTTGCCTCTCTATTCATATCGACTCGCACTTGATGATGTTTTGCTATACGCTTCAAAAAATGTGAATAAATAGAAGTCAACATGAATTTTTGTTGATATTCCCATTTTATTGTCAGTTAATGATGCTGATGATCTAATAGTTTTCAGAGTCACGCTAAAATCCAACCATCCAACATTCGCAAATTGGGTTCATTGCACGCTCATATTAACTCATAGATGGGAGTACTTTGTTTTTGTAACCTCGCCGGCTTTGCTCGTGTTGCAGGGCATTTGGGATTTACCTGGCGAATAAGTAATTTTTTATTATTTATATATCTTTATAGAACAAACACTCTGCATGTTCAGGAAATCTGTAAAGTTACAGCTCTACAATCATTTATTTTAAAGAGTATACAAATATCCTCTAAGTTTGTTAGTAATTTACATAAGTCAAATCAAAGCTTTTTGTCATAAATGTTCTTCATTTTGTTCATCATATATAATTATATTATTAATATATAATATACGAAAATTTAGAAAACGTTCAATTGAAAACTATGGCTAGATACGCTCTGTTAATTAATATAAACTGGGTTTCCTTCAATATATAAAAAATCGAGTAAGCAATTGATATTTCTAAGCAAATAGTTTTTAATTGTATATGTATATTATTTTTAAAAAATTTATGAAATAGCTTATGACATAAAATATTGAAATTGTAGAATCATTTCTAGAAAAACTGTTCGAACATGTAAACAAATACAAATAACAAAAATTATTTATAATGCTGAGAATTCTTTCCATTCAGGTAGTGATATCGAAACTGCTATCAAAATTATTATAAAGTCCGAAGCATTTAACACTATCCTCCATTTATAAGGTCTTATGGGCTGACTTGACTTTGCCATATGATTAATGATAACTACCCACATCTCAGGTAGTCAATAAGTCATGCAGTTGTTCAACATTTGGGCTACTGAGCCCAATTAGTGAATAATCAGTCGCTGATTGCAAATCGCCGCACACATGGGCCGGCTTAAAGGCATGACAATTCTGGCCAATGCTAATCATAGCCCTGGCTAATTGGTGCTTTGATGCTAGCTTGGCTAAGCGCCTAAGCGTGGCAATAGAATCGTAAATATTGTAATTGGAATGCTGCATGGCCAATCAATTGGCTGATGGCGTTGCACAGGTTCAGCACTGCTTACGGTTTTGCACATTTCAATTCCAGATTTCGTTCTAGTTACGGCCACAGCCAAACGCAGTTAACCTAATGGCCAAGGGGGATCTTCAATCATATCCACGCTTTTAGAGTGCGCGCCGCTATAAATTGCAGCCCGTTGCAGCTACACACGAAAAGTAACTCGATCTTGGCCAAAACTAACTATCGCTATTCCTGAATTTCGCTACAGTTGTAGGCCAAGAGCGAATCTCGAGATTGCTGAGAATGTTGCTTACAAGTTGCCAGTTGTACCATGAGCAGAGTTGGCCACTTGCGCAATTTACGAGCGCCGCAATGTCATCGATGCTGTCTCGTTAATTGGGGTTAGTCAAATGGAAAACACACTAACCAGATCTATTTATATGATAAGTGTGACTCATGGATTAACATACGAACCAGATCTCTGCATGTTGGCCAAATAAATTTAAGGCCGAACCGAAAGTTGGCATCATGATGGAAATTAGAAAATTATTCGCAGACTATTTTTGGTTTATTTATTTAACTGCATTTCTAATGCTAAGAACTAATTCTAATAAAATATTGTAAGTTAAAATTATGTTCTATATAGTTATATTTGTATCACTACTAACTATAATACTTGATTTCTTTTACTTCCTGCTTGCTTTATTTGCCCACTGATCTGAGCTGTATCTCAAGTTCAGTTGTTACTTGAACAATTGTTGTTAAATGAAGTTGGGGCCACTGTTGCACCCACTTAATCTGCATGGCAACGAGCCACGCCTTCAGCTCATTTAAGTGCAGCCGCGCCCACACACACCACACACTCAGCACACACACACTTCGCACACACACCCTATGGCGACAGGTGCAACCCAATGACGAGCTGCAAAGAGCATAATATTTAAAATATTCTGCAATAGCTGATGACCGTTGATGGTTGATGGAGCCAGCCTCGAACTTATTCAGACGTGAAGCGCATTCACATTCACATTCACATTCAGATACAGATACAGATTTGGATTCACATTCAGTTTTCGGCTCGACAAAGCTGCTGCGCGGGAGCGGCAATCGTTTAGCTGTAGCTGTGGTAGAATGGATGCCCTTCACAAGCACTGGGAAAGAGAGTGCTCAGAGTCTGAGTGTGAGTGTGAGTGTCCATGAATTCGAGTCTGAATTCAAGTGAATGCTACGCCCACAGGTGTCATTATAGTTAGCGTTCAATGTTCCATGCACATTGGGCCAGAACGGGGGCCGAATCGAGGCAGAACCGTTCCGTCCCATCCCATTGCTGTCCCCTCTCGACCACACGCACTTGCCCCTGTGCCGCACACACATGCTTGCAACCCCCAATGCCTCAACCTCAACACACCCAATAAATGTGAATGTGAGTGTGCGTGTGTGTGGTGGGCTTTTGTCAACTTTGGTCTGCTGGAGTTTGGTGCTTTGGTGCTTTACTCGCTGAACTGATTAACATTTGAATTGAAATTCACGTATTTAGAACTTTATGTTCTCTCTTTTTTGTTGGCACTATTGTTGTTGTCTCCACATCTAATTAATTCCTCTTTCAGGCCATTGTTGCTGCTGGAGTTTGAGTTTGTTGCCAGTTGCCAGTTGCCATGGATTGGCACTGCTGCCCCCGCTAATGTTAATGCCACTCTTAATGGGGTAATGTACCGACCACCGATCAGCGACCAACAATTCAGCCATCCAATTGCAGCCCAAACAACACACTTTTGAAGTCTGTTGGACATCAACGCATTCAGTTTGTCGCAAATTATTCTAACGATCGGTCAGGTTTCGGTCCCGGAGTTATCCACCCGGCGACAATATTATTTCATTTACAAATAATTGAGTGTTTAGTGCTATCAGTGGCGAACAAATCGCTCATTAATATCCTCAATTAATTACAATAATTAAATACATTTCCACATCCTTGCAATATCAACAGTGAATAAAAAGGTGAAATAAATAAGTGTTATAAATTAAAATAAATTATCCAAAAGCAAAAGTGTTATCCTTAATATTAAATATGAGAAAATAAACTAGGAAAACTTCAAAGTATAATATAAAAAAACAATAATGATAAAAGTTATAAAAATTTTAAAAGCATTAATCGAGGATTCTTAAACTTCATGACAAATCACAGATTGCTATTAAACAAACTCGTATGAAAAAGTATATGAAGTGCAACATTATAAAATAACATGATTTCATCATGGTTATAAAAAGTGTTAAAAAATACAACAATAATTTTAATATTCTTCATATTTTAAACTAAAAAAGTCATTACGAAGGACTTGCCCTTTTTTGGTGATTCAATCAAAATAAAATTAAATTAAGACAGCTACAAAATACATTTTTAGTACTTGTAGTGCTTAAGGATAACAATTATGTCAATAGTATTTAAATTTTTAATTATTCAGATTCGAAATAATTGGAATAACTCAAAGTCATACCAAATTATTATAATAATCCATTATCCTTTTCCTTCTAAAATTCTTCGTCATACATAAATATGATACATTTTTAAATTCTCATTTCAATGCACCAAAAATTTGCTTATATTTTAAATGAAATTTCACAATTTGCGAAAGTCGTTAAAATAAAGTAATTAAAAATTCGAGTTTCCATGGTACAGCCGAACCCTTTGAGGTCAATGCGAGAGAGCTTAGCGAGTTTTTCTTTTTTATTTGGTGTATTTTTCTAGGCAGACTCGATTCGTACTATTGTGATTATTCTAAACATAAATAGCTTTCGTTGGACAATAAGCCGGAAGCAACATCCGGAGTTGTGGATCGATATGAGCAAAGCTACACGTAGCTCGCAGCTTTGTTGGCTTTTAGTTTAATGATCCAAATTCGCGTTACGCATTGTGCACATTATGATGCGAGTGCGAGTGCGAGTTTGAGTTTGGTTTTGAGTATGACTATGAGTACTCCAACTCTATGCTACTCATACTCACAAAAAGTTAACTATTCATGTGACTTTTCCATTTCATTTCGGGGAAAGGGGTGCGAACATTTTGTCACTATTGAGGTCGACATTGTCAGCTTATGAACTCATTTGATCATTTCGAATAGATAGATACGCGAACTCATGTCTGTGATCATATTTTTGTAGCCTGAACACGCGATTGGAAACTTTCAATGCGGTGCTAATAATGCCCACTGGAAAATAAGCGCATTCAGAAAGGGAGAACATGTTGGCCCAGCTGGGACTACGTGTAGTTCTGTTGGCCACGTTAGCCAGCCTCAGCTTCACCCAGAGCTTTGGTAAGTCCACAAACTCAACATGGCCCAAAACAGCTCTTTCACAGTTCGAACTCGCCACAGCTCAAACCACCTGCAAGAATGGACTAGGACGCGTGCTCTACGAGCGTCTGCCCAACCAGCAACTGCAGGGCTACGATGACGACGTGGTCAGGGATACAGCTCCTCCATTCCGGGTGCTCGAGAAGTGCCAGGATCTGTGTCTGCGCGATCGCACCGGCACCAACAATCTGGTGCGCACTTGCACCAGCTTCGACTTTCAGCCCGGCAGCCGCATCACCTCGTTCGGTGGCACCTCCGAGTACGAGGAGTCACTCTGCTATCTGACATCGGAGCAGGCTGGACCCGAGGGTATTGGCAGCTTGATGCTGGTGCCCAACAGCGTCCACTTCAACGAGATCTGTCTGACATGTGAGTTGGGTGTTGTGTTGTGTGTTGTGGGTGTTGACAGCTCCACAAATGGAATCGCTAAAATTTCTCTGTAATCTGCAGCCAGCCGCCCGGAGCGCGAGTGTCCCAGTCGACGATATGTGTTCGAGCGGCATCCGCGCAAGAAACTCAAGTTGCCCATCAGCGACATCAAGGAGGTGAGTGTAGTGCAAAACTGATTGGCTTTTTATACCCGTCACGCAATTGGTAGAATGGGTAGAATTCAGTTGAATGGCAGACAAAACAAAAGAACAATACATCTATCTGTCTGTCTGTATGAACAACTAATTCTTAGAAACTATAAAAGATAGAGACACTAAATTTGGTGACAGCAACATTATGTATCTAAATATTTTAACTCATAATTATTTAGTTATTTTTCAATATTCATGATATAGCAAAATTTTATTATTATAGTAATTAATTTGAATTATGTATTTATAAACTACTTTCGATATGATTATCTTTATTTCACTTTTATATCTATACATTCATATGTATTTGCTCATAATATTAACTATTAAACTCTATCAGTATTTCTTTTATATGACCATTAGTTATTTCGAAATATGTTTTATTTTCCTTAAGATATGATTCTTGTATAGTTTTCAAGGAATGTGGTATGTGTTATTTTACTTATTTTATATACCTAAAAGGTACTCCCACTAAAATAAATGTTTTGACCTATATATATTTTATTCTATATATATAGATTATTTCTAAATCTATAAATTAAGTGCCTGCCAGTCGCCTCTTGATTTCTTACTTGTGGCCTTTGTAATTGGGATGTTGTCTTTGTCATCCACACAGA
This sequence comes from Drosophila immigrans, assembly GCA_963583835.1. Lineage (NCBI taxonomy): Eukaryota > Metazoa > Arthropoda > Insecta > Diptera > Drosophilidae > Drosophila > Drosophila immigrans. The sequence goes on from OY757141.1 coordinate 28,062,334, forward strand.
TAACGGCCGCCAATCGCTCGGACTGCGAGGACAAGTGCCTGAATGAGTTCTCATTTGTGTGTCGATCCGCCAACTTTGACTCTACGATGCGCTCCTGTACGCTGAGCAGATTCACACGACGCACGCACCCGGAGCTGATGGAGGATGATCCCAATTCGGACTATCTGGAGAATACGTGCTTGAATGGCAAGTCTGAGCAGTGATATTATTTATGGAGTAGAGGAATGCAAACTAATTTAAACACTCGACTTTCAATCGTCTTCATCTTCATGTCTCTGTCTGCAGCTGAGCGACGTTGCGACGGCCTCGCGGTCTTCGTGAAGGAGGAGAACAAGCGCCTAGGCGGTCCCTTTGAGGTGGACATCTTTAATAACATGACACTGGAGGAGTGCCAGACCATGTGTCTGCGTGCCGAGAAGTAATGACGTTGCTGCTGTTGCGATCTGCTTCATTAGTCGTAATCGTTCCATTTGCATTGCAGATACTTTTGCCGTTCGGTGGAGTTTGACGATCAGAGCAAACAGTGCATACTGTCGGAGGAGGATTCCATTTCGCAGAAGGATGACATTAGCATCAGCTCCAGCCCCACACATCATTTTTATGATCTTGTGTGCCTCGATAATCGTAAGTGGCTACCGCAAGTTAGCGCCTACCTCAATTGCAGCCACAGCACCCCAGGACAGACGAGACGAGACGAGACCCAATGTAGACCATGGAAGAAGAACCAGAACGGAGGCAGACACAGCGTTAAGTGCACCATTAAACGCTGACCACTCAAACTGAGACTGAGTCGAAAACTCTGTGACTTCGACTGCGACTGCGACTGCGACTGGGGACTTTGTCGGACATAACGACAGCGAGATTACAGTGCACACAACGGTTGCTTCTGCCCATTTTGCCATTCTCACATTGATTCCCGTTGCAGAGCGCGCCAACGATTATCCAGATAACTCAGTTACCTCGCACCTCTTCTCGAGCGGCCGTCGGCCCGATACAGCATTCCAGCGTTACCGCAACTCGCGTCTGGGCGGCGAGTTTCACTCCGAGATCACGGGACGATCGTTGAGCGAGTGCCTCGACGAATGCCTTCGCCAGACGAGCTTCCAATGCAGGTGCGTTCAGCTCTTTCTTGTTTCTCAGTTCTTGTTTTTGTCTTTCCCACTTCGACTGCAAATCGAACAACCCACGGACCACTTTATGATCTACAACTGATCTGATCTCTTTCTATTTCTGTTTCTCTCTGGCGATCGTGCAACAAATTGCAGGTCTGCGGTGTACAGCGATCGTTTTCGTACTTGTCGCCTCAGTCGGTACAATCAAAAGGATGGCATGCGCATTATATACGATGCTGATTATGATTACTATGAGAATCTAATGTGTAAGTGGCCAGGCCAAACAACTATTACAGTTGCTGTTCTTACAGCTAATGGAGTCGTTTGTAATCTCTCTGTCTCTGTGTGCCATAGTGAACGTTGTGGGCGGCGGCGCCGATGGCGACGGCAGCCACAGTGGCAGCGATCCCAAGCGACCCGGCGATCAGTCAGGCAGCAACTGGAGACAGCCTAACAAGCACGACGATCGCTACGGTCCGGGGTCATCGAGTGGCAGCGTGGGCGGACCTGGCTCCAGTCTTGGCCAGCATGGCGGGCCGGGAGGAGGAGTGAACGGAGGAGGAGGCGGTGTAGGAGGTGGTGGCAACCGCCTACCACCTGGTGAAGGCATCGACTATGGCCGGCCTTATGATCGCTATCCCGACGTGGCAGCCAACGAATATGGTAAGAATCCGACAATTAATTATGTTAGTTGTTTACAAGCATGTTTAACGCTCTTTACATGGTCGGCAGATCATTATCCATATGGTTATGGGGATCGCGACCGAGATCGTGAACGCGATCGTGATCGTTATCCACCCGATCGCTATGGCGGTGGTGGTTCTCGATATCCAGCTCCAGGTGGCAGCGATTACGGCAGACCCTATGATCGTTATCCCGATGAATATGGTAAGCTTTACATGGCACTGTCTACTGATCTATTTAACCCCTTAATGTCACCCTTTGTCCTCGATCACTGCTCGATACTGACATCTAATTAACTAATTAACTGATTAACTAACCCGTCGCGCTGCTACGCAACTCACTAGATCGGTATCCCATGGGTGTCAATGGTGACAGGGATCGGGATCGGGATCGAGATCAGGAGCGTGATCGCTTCCCAGAACGTTATCCGCCAGATCGCTATGGAGATCGACGCTATCCGGACAGGGATCGGGAGCGGGATCGTGAACGTGATCGCGATCGCTTGCCGTTCCGTCCATTGCCTTATCCGGCCATCAACGACAACTCTTTGCCCAGTGATCTGCCCCACACGCGACCCTTCCCCATTGACGATGATGCCCCCTACAGACCTTATGGCTATGGCGGTGGTGGAGGAGGAGTTGGAGGAGGTGGCGGCGGCAGATACGGCGACAATCGCTACGACAGTCGCTATCCAGCGAGATATCCGCCCAGCCGAGATCCCGTGGGCGGCTATACGGGTCGCGATGCTCCCGACAGCATATTCCCCGACAGACGCTATCGCCCCTCTTCCATGGATGCCGGTCGCTATCCCTATGCGCCGGATTCACGTGCACCGCCTGGACGCTATGATGATATTGTGCACGGTGCCCGACGACCCGAACCCGAGTCCGCCAAGCGATATCCTCCCGCTCCCCTGGTGCCCACTGGCAGCGCCAGCAAGTACGCCTCCACTCCGAACCGCTTCCCTGTAGGTAACGAGCGGTATCCCATCGACATCTTCAAGTACGGTAATCGCCTCGGGGGCAGCGATCTTGGCCGACGACCTGGTAAGTAGCTCACACTAATCCGACTACCAGTCTAATACGACTAGCCAAAACTCTGATCACCGCTAACAGCAATCGATGCGCCACCAATAGCACCATGTGACCATGGAGATCACTGGTATTACCTCAACTGATCGCATGGGCGTTTGGATCTGATCTTTTACAGCATGCAAATTTCTTAGTCTTCTAGGAGAAACCTTTTCTTGCACATTAATTATTCTGATTTCCATTTTCATCATTAACCGATGGAATTTTAATTAAAAAAGGATTTCAGGAACCTTTTCTTACACTTTTATTACATAATAGAAGCAACAGTTTTCCGTCCTTTTATTTTTTTTTTAATAATAAAGAAGTGTTTTAAGTTATTTTATTTAATTTGTCATCAATTTGAATGCATTTTAATTAAAGTCTGCTCTGAAAGATTTTCATGCTTTCTATTTGAAGCAGAGCTTTTCATGGAAAACTCATTTAGAATTGTAGACCAAGCTTCGTGGCTGACATTAAGCTTTTCCAAGCGCAACGCTTTGACAGCTTGCAACTGTGCTAATCCATATACTATACTTAAATTTAATGCCATTCACTGCAGTCGGAGCTTTCGTTGAACCAATGTCACCACATCGTATTTATTTTGTTCTCCCGTCAGCATACTTTTAGTGCCCACTCTGCGATCAGTCAATAACTTTGCGATTAACATATTTTAATGCGAATAAATTTGTCTCAGGTTTGGATCGCCCACCGCCTTACTACGACTACGACTACGAGGAACGCTATGCCGATAGATTCGCGCCCGGCCCCTACGATCGGGAGTACGACGGCCCGCCTGGACGTCGACCCCCGCCAGGTGGCCCCTATGGGCGTTACGACACGCCTTTCAATCGCCCCTACGGCGGCGTTGGAGGCGGCGGCGGCGGCGGCGGCCTCGACGATCGTCCAATACCGCTACCTGGCATCGGTCTGGGTCTCGGGCATCCGCCCACACCGTACGGTGGCGGGTCCCATGTGGGCATCGGTGGAGGAGCTGGAGGTCCGCCGCGACCGCCCATCACTCGGTGCGAGGAGAGTGACAACTTCAAGCAGATTGCGGCCAGGCACAAAATGCGACGTCACTTTGTGAGACGGGCTCTGATCGTGCCCAGCCTGATACAGTGCGAACGGGAGTGCATCGAGACGAGGGACTTTGTGTGCCGCAGCTTTAACTACAGGTTCGAGTCGAAGATGCGCGATAACTACCAGCTGCAAGTGCAGACTAAGAATGCAATTGTGTATTCAATTTACAGAGACACTGCCTCCAGCTACGATGATCGCGATCGCGACCGCGATCGTGAACGCGAACGCGAACGGGAACGGGACCGAGAGTCGCCGAACTGTGAGCTGAGCGACAGAGACTCGCGGGAATTGGACATACACGATCCGGGCACTTTCGACGCCTCCAACTACGACTTCTATGAGCGCAGCATCGGACGCAGCGATGGCGAGTGCATGGATGGTAACTAATCTTGTGGCTAATAACCGACGGCGTGCATGCCAATTGACAATTGACTAATTGCGCTGCCATCTGTTATTTGCAGTTACCCAGACGTGCAATGAGGAAGGCATGGAGTTCACCATCCGCACGCCTGAGGGCTTTCTGGGCAGGATCTACACGTACGGCTTCTACGATCGCTGCTTCTTCCGCGGCAACGGCGGCACCAACAACGTGCTGCGCATCAGCGGACCACAGGGCTACCCCGACTGTGGCACACAGCGCGTAAGTCGATGACGCAGCTCCATTAATCACCGATCTTTATCTCGATCATTTACTTATCTCTCTCTCTCTATCTTGTTCTTGGACAGTACGGCGATACGCTGACTAATATTGTGGTCGTGCAATTTTCGGACAATGTTCAGACAAGTCGCGATAAGCGATACAATCTCACATGCATCTTTCGTGGACCCGGCGAGGCAGTTGTCAGCTCTGGCTACATCGGAGCGGGGTTCGTTTTTTTAATCGCAATTGATGCAGACACGTAGAACTCAACTTAACAAAAACATGATTCGCTTATCGACTTCTTTGCAGCTCGGGCAGCCCCATTCCCATCGAGTATCTGCCCGCCGAAAACACGCTCAGCTCCAAGGTGCGTCTGAGCATTCTCTACCAGGGCAGACCGACCACCACCATTGCTGTGGGCGACCCACTCACGTTCCGACTGGAGGCCCAGGATGGCTACAACCATGTCACCGATATCTTCGCCACAAACGTGGTCGCCAGGGATCCCTATTCGGGACGCAGCATCCAGCTCATAGATCGCTTCGGTTGCCCCGTCGATCCTTATGTCTTCCCCGAGCTGGACAAGCTGCGCGACGGCGACACGCTCGAGGCACGCTTCAATGCCTTCAAGATACCCGAGTCCAACTTCCTGGTCTTCGAGGCCACTGTGCGCTCCTGCCGCGAAGGCTGCCAGCCAGCCTATTGCCCTGGTCCAGCTGGACGGCAGGAGCCCTCGTTTGGACGCAAGCGCCGATCGTTGAACATCACAGAATTGCCTGAGCCACAAGCACTCGAAGGTGTTAACCAGCTGGACACAAGCCAACCCGAGGAGGAGGAGGTGATTGTGGTGAACAGCACCACGGTGAGTGCAACACCAGGAACAGGGGGGCAGTTCAATGCCACACAGGAAGGCGAGAAGTCCAAGGAGAACGAGGAGCCCGAGCAAGTGCGCGAAATGATCGAGGTGCGTGTGAAGCAATTAAATACTTGAGTTGAATAATACTTTAGGATTAAAATTACTACAAGTAGACGAAAATAATGACAGCATTCGATCTGCCCGTTGAACATATATAATAAACAGGTATAACTTTATTGAATCGAAGAATTATACGATCATAATTTTTGACACAAACAAATTAAGGTTGATATCTTGTTTCAATAACGTTTTAAAAGAATGTAAAATCGTTTCAAGAATGCAACAAAAAAAATATATACATTTACTTTTAGAATATTTCTATAACTGAAATCTTGTTTCAAGCATTTTTTAAGAACGAAATATTCTCAAATCTAAGTATTTCAAACTTATTTTTAAAACGTATCTTTCCTGTCTGTTTAAATTTAAAAACAATAATAAATATTTTAACTACTCCCGCAGGTGTTTGAGACGCGTGAGGAAATTGAAAAGGAATCGTATCCACGCAAGCTGGTGGCTCCAGTGGAGACCGTCTGCATGACGCCCTCGGAGTATCATGGCCTGATCACAGCCATCATACTGCTGATGATACTGTTGTTTAGCATAACGCTGGTTGCTGGCCTGGGCTACAGGTGAGTGGGCGTGGTCGACAGATTTTAAACTGCTAAGCTCTCTCTGTTTTTGTAGACGCTACTGGAAGTCCATGTCGAAGAATCGCTTGGTGGACCGCAACTCGCCGATCCATTCGCTGGGACACTCGCACTCCTCGATACGCACTCACGAGCGCTTCACCGAGATCGGACACATGCCGAATGCAGCTGGAGGAGTCGGAGGAGCAGCTGGCGGAGGCAGTGGACACAATCAGAGCACATCTAATCGCGGCTCGAACGCATTTCGTACCAACATGTCCATGTTTGGCGGCTCATTACATAAGACTTTTGCCACGGGGTAAGCTGCTCTACTTGCACTCCAGCGCTCCATGCGAACTGGTTTCCAACTAATCCCATCTTGTCTTGCAGCAACCTGGCGCGCATGTGTCAGCTGCCGGTTATAAATCCCATTCGCTCTGGCAGTAATAGCAATCATCAGTTCGAGGATCCCAGTGAGCCCATCTACACCGATCCGTCGCTGTTTGAGCGCTCCAGGTGAGTAATCTCTGCCAGCTGTTTAACACCCAATTACACACTCACTTTATACCCCATTCCATAATTATTCATGCTCCAGGAATCCCCCCGCGATTGCCACAGTTCGCAACTGTAAATATATATTTGCATATTTCCTTTATTGTTGTCACTTTGACCTAACATTGCTAGAGTGGTCTGCAGATGCAGAGCCTAACCTTGTTGCACATGCCACCACTGCCGCCTGCAATCTGGCACCGGGTGGTGCACCAATCACCTGGCTGCTCGCAGACGCCCGTGAATGTGGGCCACTCATTGCCACCAACTAAATCGAAGAATAGAGCTAATTTATTAATCCTCAGTTCATGATAATCTGCGACTTACATGCTTTGACTTGGCCTAACACGATTAACAAGCGCACAACAAATACGACAACTAAACTCAAGTATTTCATCTCGACTGTCAGTTCCAGGGAACATCAGTGCTCTGATTCCAGTTCAGCTGTGCGGGGTTTTCGATAGGCCTTATCAGCTAATTGAATAATACGTTCTTCTAACACGAAAACTGCATGTCTATTTTAATGTTTCCACTCATTCTCAGATTAGTAGAAATTGTTTCGCATTGCTGATTAACCCACCACATCTCAATCTTTGTCTCGTTCCCCACACAGATCGCTGCGAAGTCTGACCATGGTCGCCGAGTCGGAAGATAATCAAGAGGTCTAAAGTATGCACAAGAGAATTTTGCTCGTCTTCTTGTGATTAGTTTGTACATAATCTACATAAAGCTGTTCCGAAAGCCACCTAACAAGCTGCATACACTTTCCCAGATACAAAACTGATATTTGATATCGATACATTTTACTACTCGTAAGTATCTATCTGCATCTGTATCTGTGTATCTGTGTCTCTGCGTATCTTTGGGCCCTCTGGATATTTTCGCAATGGGTCTCAATCAATATCTATCGATATCCACTTAGACATAAGCTTAAAACAGAAGAATCTATTAATATTAACAAGCAACAACAAAACGTAGCAAAGCATTTAAAATGAAACCAAAAACATAAAAAATACACACACTAAACATATATGCAAACTGTCAACACACAATTATTTGTATACAACTAAGAAATAAAATGCAATAAAACTTAAACTTATCCATATATCTCTTGGTTCGCATTGCTTGGGAAATTGATTTTTTATTTCACATACTACATATAAATTAATTTATTTAATGCAACACAAAATAATAAAGGAGAAAAATTTTTATAAAAAATACCCATTGAGAAATGAATTTCTTTTTAGATTATAGAGGATTGCTCGGACCGGGTAAAAGTGGAAAGCAAATTAAATGTCTGGAAATATTCCTCCCCTTAGCAACTGTTCGAAAATTGCAAATACGAATAAACAGAATATTGTGTAATGTTCATTAAACGTATTTGAATTTTTTTGATTTATTTTTTCGTCTCATTTCCTGTCTGAAGTCTTATTAATGGTTCTCCAAATTGTTGTAGTCGGTATCACAATCCCTGCTCACAGTCCCATTTAAATTGAGGATATTTGCATAAGTCAGTCACGCTTTAATTGGAGGCGTTGATTAGGGCCTTATGTAAACACCCTTTGAGCGCACTTTATATGATATAATGTGGCTTGTTTATAATTGCATGTAAGTGGCGAATGTAAAAACAGTTTGTCTGGTGTCTGGGCCGAAAGTTCGTGCCGCATTGCCCGGCCCAAAAAAGTTGTGAACGTGTTAAAAGACGCCCTAGCTCTGGGCCCAAAATAAACAGCTCGAAATATTTCGATGCGTAATTCTCGCCTACGTGTAAATACCAAAAAACCAAAAGTAAAACCCAAATTAACAACACAACTCGATTCGCTGAATGATTGCCAATAATAACTTGTTTTACCCCAATGGTAAATGGAGTTCCACATGAAGTTCTTACTCCAAATGAATTGTTATGAATGCTGTCCCAGCATCGTTGCTGCAAATGCCATCAAAGGTATGTAATGAAGAGTGTTGATATCGGGCGAGTTTGGTTTTTATCTGGTGGCATGGAAGCATTTGGCTTAATCATTGCGCAATTCTTGTTCCGGCATCGCCATCCACATTGCCATCGATCACGTCCAGAACTAAAAACAAGCATTACTCATGCGATGCATCGAAGACATCGACAACAAAAAGTGCCGCAACGGAAGCTTCGCATCGCTTCGCTTTCTTTACCTGCCATCGGGCTATTGCCGTCTTGCTCTGGACCACAAAATCGCTCGCTTTTAGCCATGAATTTTTCGGGGCAGCAGTTGAGGCTTCTTCCGGTTCGCGACGCACGTGGAGACTAAACATGAATTGCCATAGACAAAATGAGACATTTTTGTTTTTTCGTTTATAGTTTTGTTTATATTCTCAGCACTTGCTGATTTTATTGGGTTCTCTGCGGCGTCGACTGAGACCGAGTCGTCGACTGCGACGTCGACGGCGACTGCAAGTTGCAATTGTTTCTTCTACTTAAAGCACGCATCGGTGCAATTGGCATTTAAATTATGCAACATTCTTGGACGCACCAGAGACAATTTAAGCGCGTCGCCAACGCTCCAAGTCACACTAACTAGTGAACCGCGTAGCCAAGCGCATCAAAGGACGCAAAGGACACTCGACATACAAAACCAAAGGAAAAGCGGGTCGTGCAACGCGCAGCGGGAAAAGTGAAAGTGAAAAGTGAAAAGTGTTTTGGACTCTGTTAAGTGACTAGAGATTACTATGATGCACTGCATCTGGCTGCTGGCCATTGTTGTGGCCGTGGCCTACGGTCGCTCGCTGCACGTGCCGAGTGCCTACAACCCTCATCCCCTGCTGCCCAACGCCTACTACCCCCAGCCCTACTCCTACCCGGCACCTGCTCCCTACGGCTATCACGGCTACCAGTCGCGTCCGCTGATCTACAGTCCACCCGGCAGCTACTTCGACAACTCTTACGGCCTCCGCAAGCCGCTGCCTGGAGGTGGCAACCCTGTCGCCGTCGACTACGTAAGTTTCAATATTGTTTCTGTAATTTATGTAACGATTTCCGACTACGTGCAGTCGAGTTGGTAATAACTATCGTTTTAGAAGAAAATAAATTTAAATATTAGCTGAAAAATATATTTAATATTGCCTTTGTTCAGCCATGAATTTAATATAATGTCAGTAGAAACATTTTACTTTATTTGTTCATTTAAATATTGAAATAACACGAGCTTGCATATTAGAAGCATATTTTACAATTCCCTTTTATTTACATCTAAAGTTAACAACTTTAATTTTGGTTATTTAAATATAACAAAAATTTTAGAAAAGGTAATAAATATTTTAATGTGATAAATGAAAAGTGAGTCATTTCCGAACAATCTGGCAACAAAATTTTAATTGGTTAAAACCATAAGTACCATACGATATTTTGGTAAAAACATTTTATGATTTTTACACAAATACAAATTAATACTCAGTTTTTTTATTATTCATCTTAATGCCGAACGAATCTTGTGTAAAACACTTCGGAAAAGCTGTTTATTTTTGATTTTTTAATGTTCATCTTAAAGACGAACTAATTTTATATAAAACACTTCCGAAAAAATTTTTGTATTCCCATTTATTAATTTTAATTATTTACTTTTTGTAATCATTGTAGAACAATCGCTGCTCTCGCAACTATCTGGGCATCAAGCCGCATCCGGATCAGCAGCAGTATTATTATGTCTGCCGCCCCAACTGTGTGATCTTCAGCAAGTGTCCGAATCTAGAGGTAATTCACAGTCAGCCCTTGACCAATTGAATCCCCATTTAACGCTTTACTTCCCACAGCGGTTCAACTCGAGCAGCGGCAAGTGCGTGCAACGAGTGCGTCCCGATTATCCTGTCCACTGTGTCAAGGAGGGACGCTTCCCTTATGCCTACGACTGCAAGGTCTACTACAAATGTGATGCGAATCTGAGGCTTGAATGGCACGGTTGTCCATCGGGCACCATTTTCACGCCCGTTAGCAGCAAATGTATTCCCGCTGATGCCTGTCCGTCCACGGAAATCTCCAACAATGGCAGCTACATTCCGGAGAATTGTGAGCTCAAGTTCCCCGAGTGCTCGGAGGAGGGCACCTTTGTGTCGCCCACAGACTGCGCCCTGTACTACACCTGCAAGCTGCAACCGAGTGGCAACTACTTGCAGACACGCTTCAAGTGAGTGGCAAACATCAAACCAACTCATTCCCAATATTAATCATTTTCATTTCCCGCCCTTAGATGTCCTGGCAACAACAGCTTCGATCCGGATCGCAAGATCTGCCAGCCCAGACGCAACACAAACTACCAGAGCTATGTGCCCATAGCAGACCTTGCCTACGCTCCCTTGGCTCCCTTGGCCTCCTTCTACCCTTACATGCCGCATCATAGCGGTCCCGAGTCAGTTTATGAGGAGGAGTATGATGCGGTGCCCGAAGAGAAGTTGGAAGTCGAACCAGAAGTCAAGGAGAGCCTAAGTCCTGAGGTGGAAAATGCTCAAGTCAAAATTGTGATACTGCCACCGACGACAACATCAACCACCGCAGCCCCCACCCAGAAGTATCCGTCGTATCCCTATGGCTATGGCTACAACTATGGCCAACCCGATGCCTACAGTCAAGTCAAGGAAAGCCCCGCAGCAGAGCCAGTTGTCAATATTGTTATTGTGCCAAAAACAACTGCCAAACCACAACAGGATACCACGCAATACGACTACAAGAGATACACTTACCCCACGCAACCCTCCTCGACAACAACCGCTCAGACCTCTGGGCCTGTTATGCAAAGGAAAATTGTTATCCTGCCCAAAACCACAACAACTGAAGAGCCCATCATCACCACTGTGGTGCTCAGCACAGAGACACCAAAGCCCACAACAACGACAACTACTCGCAAGCCAACAACGACGACGACAACAACCAAGAAACCCACCACAACGAAAGCTCCGACAACAACTACAACAACGCGCAAACCAACGACAACATCCACATCGACAACAACAACGGCAAAGCCAACAACGACAAAGCTGACAACAGCCGACAACACAATTCGCACCACGCGACAATTGTCCACGAAACTAACCACGTTGACACCCACAACTAAGACGACAATTCCACCATGTCATCACGAGCACCCCACAACAACCACGACCAAGGCACCGACAACATCAACTGCCAAGCCAACAACAACATCGAAAACCACAACTACAACAACTCGAAAACCAACAACAACATCGACAACCACAACTACAACAACTCGAAAACCAACAACAACATCGACAAAGAAAACAACCGCAACAACCAAGAAACCGACAACAAAGTCGACTACTAAAGTTGCGACAACAATAAAACCAACAACTCAGAAACTAACCACAAAACTGACAACGACAACAAAAATCACACCAACGACTACAAAGTCAACAACAACCACTTCGAAACCAACAACCACAACGAAATTACCGACAACAACCACAACAAAAGTAACGCCAAAGCCAACGACGTCGACCACTAAAACTACAACCACAACAACAACAGCGAAACCATCCACAACTAGGGCTACGACGACCACAACTCCAAAGCCCACCACCACAACGACAACAACCACAACTACAACAACTCCAACACCAACAACAACAACATCGACAACTACGAAACCGACAACCAAATCTACCACTAAAGTTGCGACAACGATAACAACTGCAAAGCCAACAACAACATCCACAACAAAGGCTACGACGACAACAACGCCGAAACCAACAACAACTTCGACAACAAAAACAACCACAACAACTCCTAAGCCAATAACAACCACCACAACTAAGGCTACAACGACAACGAAAACCACACCGACAACCACAAAGCCCACCACCACAACGACAACAACCACAACGACGACAACTTCCAAACCAACAACCACAACAACAGTCACGACTAAAGCACCGACAACAACCACAACAAAACTAACTCCAAACACATCTACCACTAAATTAGCAACAACTTCTACCACTAAATTAGCAACAACAGCATCCACAACCACTAAGAAGCCAACGACAACTTCCACATCGAAAGCAACGACAACTACAACTTCAAAGCCATCCACAACTATATCGACAACAACCACTGCAAAACCGACAAGTACTTCAACAACTACCACGACAACAACCACTAAAAAACCGACAACTACTACGACAACAACAGTAACAACTCCAAAACCAACAACAACTACGACTAAAGCTCCAACAACAACAAAAACCACAACAAGAGCACCAACAACAACAACTCCTAAACCCACAACAACAACATCCACTACGACAACAACCACTCCAAAACCAACAACAACAACAACGACTAAAGCTCCAACAACAACAAAATCCACAACTAAAGTAGCAACAACTACTACGACCACAACGACAACTGCCAAGCCCACAACAACAACAACGCCCAAGCCAACGACAACAACGACGACAAAGGCTCCAACAACGACGACAACAACTCCCAAGCCCACAACAACAACATCGACTACGACAGTAACAACTCCCAAGCCGACAACAGCATCCACAACGACAACAGTAACAACTCCCAGACCAACAACGACAAGAACAACTCCCACCGCTCGTCCAACAACAGCAGCAACATCGAAGACGACAACGAAGCTGACAACGGCTCAAAGCACAATTCGCACCACAAGACAGTCGACAAGTCAATTGACCACCTTGAAGACAACTCCGTCAACGACAACGACGACAACAACGACAACGACAACTGCTGGCCACAATACGACGTTGGTAACAACCACAGAGCTGCCGCCGTGTCACAACTCAGGTATGTCCCATTAAACCGAATTTGCGCGCACACATGCAAGTTGCAATGGCAATGAACACATGTCAAACTCGATTACACTCAACCACCCAATTTACAGATACCAAAACACAATTCGCATGCACACCACAACAACAGCAACCACAGCAACAACAGCTCAACAGCAACAACAACAACAACAACACTAAGAGTAACAGTAACAACACAGAACCAGAAACACAATTTGCCATATCGAAAACGAGTAGAAACCGTTTGCTGAGGGAAAGTGAGGCGCAGTCACCGCTGCTGGCCCACAATTTAATTTCCAGCGAGGTCAGTTTGGATTACGTCAACGACGAACCAGCCCCAGAAGCCGAATTCCAGCGGGAGCAGAAGCTCGAGGAGAGCCAACAGAGCACCACAGTCAAGGCAACAACGGAAAAGCCGCTGACGAAGCCCTCTACAATGTCCTCGGTGGCTGCTGCCCACATCCTGAAGAAACTGTTCAGGGTGATATCGACAACACCGGCCAGCAGGATGGCCAGTCCCAGGGTGACCATTGCCCAACTGGCGCGTCACAATCTGGCCACCTCGAAGCCCTTTATAGCGCAGTCCCTGCGGATGTCCATCAAACAGTTGGCAACGAATCAAGTAAACAAAGCCAAAGAGCCCGAGCCAACAAATCAAGTGAAGCAAACTGAAGGGGCGATAAAGAAATTGACAATGAATCAAACTTTGACTACGATAAAGCCATCAGACGATTCCGAGTACTACGACAGTAGCGAGTATGATGAGCAGGACAATATGGTGGCTGGCATTGAGCAAACCACCATCTCCATGGCCAACTCGACCACACCACAGCCAAGCACCTCAACAACTACTACAGCGAAGCCACAGACGACGCCAACCATTGCCCAGGAAAGCACCACAGGAGCTGCACTGATTGCAGCTGATACCACAATGAAGGATCTGCTGGAAACCAGCTCAAGTGTTCCAGTTCCGGCTATCGTGAATGCCACAATCTTGTCAGCAGCAGTAGTTAAGGAAAATGCTACTACTGAAGCTGATTACTCGGAGAACTATGTGGACGAAGACTATGCCAACGATGAGCCCGCAGACGAAACTGAAGCCCCCTCTACAACCGTAGATTTAAGTGCTCAGAAGAGCATGCTCATCAATCTGCTGCGCCAGAAGCTGGCCAGAAGGCACATAGTCAACAAGGTGACGCAGCTAATAGCCTCGACCACATTGGCACCCCTCCAGCAGGCCACACCGAAGCCCACGATGGGCACAACGACACCCAGCTCGAATGCCATCGATTACTATAACGACGACGACTACGACTATTCCAGCGATGCGGAAGGCACAGCCGATGCCACTGCCATTAATCAGGATACTCTCAGGCCGGCAGCAACTGTTGGTGGCAACAGCGGGGCAACAGCCAAGCGACACTCGGTGCATCCATCCATGGTCGTTGGTCCACAGAAGCCAGCGCACAAGGTGACGCGCAACGCAAGCGGCTTTGTGTCCAGTAGCGAAGGGTTAACGAGCGAGGCCAAAGTAGCTGATAGATTTCCATTCAAAGCAGTCGATCCTCCAGTGGCACCGCCGTTGCCCAAAGCAGAGTTTCTCAGGCAAAGCTTCAACGAGGTTAGCGAGAGGTCAAACAAACATAAATCAAGCAGAGCAGCAAATAGCTTGGCACACAATACACTTCAAGAAAAACTGCAGCCGACAAAGCCCATTAGGCTGACAACACCTCCTTTGCCGTTGGTAAGGCGGCAGAGCAGCACAACCACCAGCAGACCACCAACCACCACAACAGCAACCACAACAGAAACCACAACAATTACAAGCACAACAAAGGCGACAAGAAACACAACTCCAAAAGCAGCCACTCGCCAAGAGATCCTCACGGTGAACCACAAGCCGTGGCTGCTGCAATCACAGAACCAAACCGTGCATCTTGCTCCCATTAACCCAGTGACTCATTCCAATCATTCCAATTCATTATTAGTGGACACCACCATTGACTATGGCACGGAGAAGGTGCCGGAGCTGATACTCAAGGTGTATGAGCCCATCGACGTCAAGGTCATCTTCTGTCCCAGATCCTGCGACGAGGACCATGACCATCAATTTGGTAAGCACCAAAAACATAAATCATCTTTCATTCGCTTACAATAATGTCCGACTCTTTGCAGACCCAGCTGATAATCATAAGCCACATTCCAATTCGAGTTGTACGAATTGCGATGAGCCCCTGCGTCCACATCATCCCAGCATAGATGTTGGCTGGAAGCCAGCCAAGTCGGGCGACAACATGAGCTTCCACACGTTGTCATAGAACACTTCTGAGGCAGTTCTTAACATGGCTATACAACATTAACTAAGCATTAAAACTAACACCTTTAATTTAGTTCGAATTACAATCCAATGTATTTGTGTACAATTTAATAAACATAAAAAATAAATTACATACGTACTTCTGTTGTCCTAACACTAAACAGGCATACTAAGTATGCCCCAATGAACACCACTTAAATAGAATAATCTGTAATTAGAACTTCGATTTTCACTGAGAGTTGGCCAACATACGTAAATTGTTCATGACTAGCACAGATGGAAAGCGTTGAGTCGACAACTTTTCAAATGCCATGGTGGGATCGCGACCAAAACTGAATTCACTTGACAAATCAAATACCAAAACTGTTAACTTACCAACTAATTTCAATATTCATGCAATGCAAATAAATATGTGTGTGTATACAATATATACAAGTGACTGCTCCAATCTCCTCCTAATACTGCCCAAAAAACGGAATCATTTAATCGTCAAAGAAGAGTATCTCCAATATTCTCTTTTGCACGTTTTTCCGACGATCCTTGCTCATCTTCAGCAGCTCCGTTGTGACCAGTTCGCCCAGCAGATGCTCCGACGAGCGATGCACACTGGGCACTGGGTTCGGCGGCGACTGGAATTTGCCAAAGCTCGAGCCATGCGAAGTGCCCGCCTGCTGGGGCAACTGTTGATAGAGCTGGAACAGGAAGTCCGAATTCGCTGGAAACATATTCGGATGTTGTTGCTGCTGCTGCTGCTGCTGCAGTTGCTGTTGATTATTGCTATTATTGTTATTGTTATTACTATTATTGTTATTGTTATTGTTATTATTGCTGATGTTGTTGCCACTCATATTTCCATTGGTGGCATTGCGTTGCATGTTCACCGAGTTGTTGTAGTGATTATCGTGCTGCAACATCGCCTGAGGTGCCATCAGGTCAGTGCTATTGTCATCCGAGTCCTCGTCGCTGTCGTGGCCAAAGTGATTGCTGCCGCCATTGGCATTGACCATGCTGCCGCCGTTGCTGGCATGCTGACCATGGCCAGCACCATTTGAGTTGAGTTGCACGCGCGGCTTCTTCGTGTGGTAGTTGCTCGATGTGGAGGAATGCAAATCGTCGTTGCTCTTATGACTATATCCGTGCGCCTGCACCTGCATATTGCTGGCACTGGAAGAGGAATGTACTGGTGGCTGCTGACCCGATCCCGATCCTGATACTGTTGGGGCCGGGTGTTCTTCCTGCACTCCGGCCAAGCTAATGCCGGGCAGGGGTGATGACAGCGGCGATTTCATGGAGGAAGACGTGGATGTTAAGCCGCCCGTGCTGCCAGCGCTATTCTGAGCGGCATTTACCCCCACGGAGTGGTCGCGATACGGCTCCTGGTAACCCTGCGAGGAGTCTGCCATGACAGCGGCCACAGCGGCCGCCTGTTGCTGCTGCATCTGTGATTGAGAAATGTGCTGCAATTGCTGGGACGCCACAGCGGCGGCGAAATCTCTGAAAATCTCCGCTTCAATCTTCACCTGTCCATTCACGTTCTCCAGGGCGGAGGCCGCTGCCGAGCTGAGCGCATTCATTGTGTGATGTTGCGGATCCGATGATTGCTGGTGATGCTGCTGCTGCTGGTAGTGATGATTTTGCGTGGAACCCCCAAAATGCGACATATTCTTGAGCGAACTATTCGACTTGGAGTCCACATTGTACTCGCTGTAGTTGGAACTGTTTGCCGAGTGCGGCGAGGTCAGATAGTTGGGCACATTACGATACGATTTCCGGGGCTGAATGTGCTGGTCCAGAAACTTCATTTTCTCCAAATAAGGACGGGACAGATGTTCGTAGACGGGGGGATCGCCCTGCTTGCGCTGGGACACATAACGTTCGCGCAAGTACTTCCAGCGCTTCTTACACGTCTCCACTGTGAGAATAGAATGTGCATTGTTAGATGTTGATTTTGCAAGTCTGCTACAAGTGAAGCTCACCATCCGTGCGCAGCTTAAGGGCGATAAGCTGCCAAGCCTCGTCCTTGGTTTCGTACTTTCCACCGCTGGCGCTGCCGTTTAGATAATACTTTTGACGATTGAATATGACGCCGTGTTGAGCCACCTCATCAATTAGTTGCTCATCCATCATGATGGGCTTTTCAAAGTTTTCCACACGAATCACAACAAAAAAACACTAAAATGTTTCTTGCTCAAAAGTCGTTTCGGCGAATTAGGGATGAGCGAGACTCACATACTTGCTAGTGGTGGTAAGCCATTGTGCAGTGGCCGTGACTCTACACGAGTGCAATCGGTAGGAATTCGATACTTTATGCAGCCCTGGAGAACCCGTTTATTTACAACAAAGTTGCCGAAGACCATTGTAAAAATGGCTCAAATAATACAAAATAATGATATTTTAGCGAAAAATCATTTGAAGAATAGCGTATTTCAGTTTTCGCAACACTCCGTTCCAAAATTGGCTCCTAGTATTTCGGATATCACAGCAGTGAGACCGTAAACGACATAATGTACTTTGGTATATTTTGGAATTCAATTTGCGGTCACTTCACACGCTGTGTCAAATATTCCTCGACTTTCGACAAGCGAACATTTGTGTCAAGTGCGCAGTTTAACATTTTTGAAAAGAAATCATCAATGTAAACTGTAATTTATTAGGCCAAATTTTACGTGAATGGAAAGCGTAGCAGATTACGTTGAATAGACTAGACTTATAATACAAATCGCAGAGTTATTCTTAACGAAATTGTTTTCATCGTGCTGTAATTTTTGAACATCAAAATAAACAGTTATAACTGTTACAGAATGTTCAAGTTGGCGCAAAAGTTTTTACCGCAACAGCGGCTGATGAATGGTTCGAACGTAATCCGCCGGATGATCTCAACTAGCGATGAAGTAAAGTCCGTAGATACCATTGGAGGATTGCCAACAGATATTGTTAACGAGCAGAAATTGAAAAAGACAACCAGGTAAATCCAGTTCTGAGAATTCTTTCTATGCTGATTTGTTTACATTAGTATGCCATTAACTCGATTCTCTATTGTTTGCCCGAAGTACGGAGGGGCGGGGCGATGAGAGAGAAAGTATGCGGTCACGTAGGCCAAAACAGCTGTTACAGCAGCAGCAGCAGTTGCAAAAACAACAACAACTGCAACAGCTTCTTTTGTTTCTATTGTTACTATCCTTCGCTTTTCTTTGCAGAACATTATCAACGATTCAGAATCATTCGGTGCCCATAGCAGCAAGAGTCACGGTGTCAAAAGATGAGAGTCGCGATTTTATGGCCGTATTTCCTGGTGAGTCCAAAATTGTTGTCTTATAATTAGCATGATAATAATAAACTCCCGTCTAATGCTTTGTTGCTGCTGCCATTTAACAATAGACGTTGTACGCGACCTTACGACTGCGACAAAGGCGTACAATTGCAATGATGCTGCTAAGTGGTTTGCCAAGGCCTTGCAGTACAATGTGCCGCGGGGCAAGAAAAATCGCGGCATACTGACGGTGCTTACCTACAAAAACCTGGTCCAGCCAGAGCACTTGACCCCCGAGAACATTAAACTGGCCCACTATCTGGGCTGGTGTGTTGAATTGGTATATATAGAAAAGCGCATTTGTTAGACATGATCTCATAGTACTCACCCTTTTTATTATAGCTCCAAAGTTTCTTTATTGTGGCCGACGACGTAATGGATAACAGCTCGACTCGGAGAGGGCAGAAATGCTGGCATAAGGTGGAAAACGTTGGGTTGACCGCCATTAACGATGCCCTCATGATAGAAAACTCTCTCTACTTGCTACTAAAGCAACATTTTAGTCATTTGGACTGTTATGTACCGCTATTAGAGTTGTTTCATGAAGTATCGTTTATTACAACCTGTGGACAATCGCTAGATTTACTCAACTCGTACAAAAGTGTCTCGGACTTTACGATGGAAAACTATAAGGCAATCGTCGACAACAAATCTGCTTACTATACATTCTACCTGCCCTTTGCCATCGCTATGCATTTAGCCGGGTAAATATTTAAAAATATATTGCATTCATAATATATGGTGTATATAATTTACATTTTTTCATTTGTAGCTACACCGAACCCGAAGCATTTAGACAAACGAAGAGCATAGTTCTGGAGATGGGCCACTTTTTCCAAGTGCAAGATGATTTCCTCGACTGTTTTGGCAATCCGGAGGTCACTGGCAAAGTTGGCACCGACATTCAGGATAACAAGTGTTCCTGGCTCGCCGTTGTGGCTATGCAGCGTGCCAATGCCGAGCAGAAACAAATAATGATAGACTGCTACGGCAAAAGCGGTATGTTTAGACTAAATTCCATTAGTTACCATGGCCTTTAATAATCTTTGAATTTGATTGCAGATCCTGCTAAAGTAGACCGAGTTAAGGAGCTGTACAAGGAGCTTAGCTTGCCCTCTACTTATGCCATATTCGAGGAAGAAAGCTACAACATGATCAAGACACACATACAACAAACATCTCGTGGTGTGCCACATATAACTTTCCTACAGATTCTCAATAAAATATATCGACGGGACGCGTAAACAAAACTATGCACTTATACATGACATTTATAATTTTTATAAAACCTTATTAGTACTGTAGTTTAGTATTTAACCGGATTGTGTGCATGATTATTGGTCAGTTAATGAATTATAAATAAAGGACATTTTTTACTGAAGCATATGAAATTAGTTCTTTGAATCAATCCCAATTCCCTTTCGCATCGCTGTAAAACAAGTTCTCAGAGCAAAACGCGTCCAGGTATCGTGAAAGCTGTTTTGTCTGTCACGTTATTAATATGGTTCCGTTTCTAAAAGCAAATTCAAAGGCAACGTTCGAAAATTAAAGTTCGATTATTACACAAAAATAATTTAATTACTCTCTCCAATTGATTTTCCATGCGGAACTGTCTTTGTCACGTAACCGTGTGGACACCAGTTTTCCAATCATGTTCTCGTCATTTCGAGAATTGATAGCTATCTCATGACGACTTGAATTTTTGCAGTGCAGTTCACTGCTTGTTGTCCAAATCAACTGCTTGTTGTCGAATCAACAGTGCACTGCTTGAATTTTTACTTGTGAACTTTGGTTAGTGGTACTGCTTAGTGTAAATTGCACGCATGCGCACTGCTTACGGATAGATGCAATAACGCTTAAGACTGTTATTATTTTCGATTTTTAATATTCTCGAGTTATATTCATATAAAATAAATATTTATTAATACATTCAACTTTATATAATCAATAAATCTTTTTTTCGCTATTTATATATTGGTTTTCATCTTTAGGCTCCCTGTATTTTATTACTGTATGACTATAACGTCACAATCTAGTTTGGTTAACTTCGGCTTTAATACATATATTTAGACTTCTTAGAATTCCATTAGCGGGCACTTCGCACGCAGTCTCAAATATAATTCGACTTTTGTCAGGTAAACATTTCAGTCAAGTGCGAAGTTTATTAGAAATTGTTCAAACGAAATCAATGTTATCTGTAATTGTACATGAATGGATAGCGTAGCATATTAAGTTTAATAGAGTTCAAACGATTTCATTCTTTACAACTTTTTTTATACCGTGCTGAAATTCATTATTTCAAAATTATCTAAATAATTAGTTACAACTGTTGCAAAATGTTCAAGTTGGCGCAAAAGTTTCTACTGCAACAGCGGGTGATCAATGATTCGAACTTAATCCGACGGATGATCTCAACAACTGATGAAGTAAAATCCGTAACCATTGGGGAATTGGCAACAGATATTGTTAACGATCAGAAATTGAAAAATACACCCAGGTAAATCCAGTTCTAAAAATAATGTCTATGTTGATTTGTTTACATTAGTAATTCTTTATTGTTTACCGAAGTGTGAGAAGGGCCGGAGCGATGAGAAAGTAATCGGTCACGTTCTCGTAATTTAGCATGTGCCAATAAGCAAGTTGATGTTTAAATAAAGCAAGGCCAAGTTTTAATTTTGTTTAGTCGGTAATATCGACTAGGTATGTAAAAAAGGCTTCTTAATTAAGGTTCTTACTACAGTAAACATTATTAAAAATTCGCGAGCTCGGTCAGATAATTCTTACTACGCTCTAATACCTCGACTGGCCTCTCAAAGCCGAGCATTAACCTCGCTACTTTCAATAGGCTGGTAAATGATGATGCTCGAAACTTGAGAACAGCTGTGGACTTTGTGGTTGTTGTCGTCGTACGGGTCCCAATAATGCTGTTGGTAGTGAAATCCCATTTTTTTATTGTTTTTTTTATTTGATTTTTATTTTGCAGGACATTTTACAAAATTAAGAATCATTCGATGCCCATAGCAGCAAGAGTCACGCTCTCAAACGATCAGAGCCGCGATTTCATGGCCATATTTCCTGGTAGGCTCCAAATTATTGTTTTATAACTAGCATGATAACAATCTCGTCTAATACTTTGTTACTCCTGTCATTAACCAAAAGACGTTGTGCTCGAGCTTACAAATATAATAAGGACATACAAATGTAATGATGCTGCGACGTGGTTTGCTAAGGCCTTGCAGTACAATGTGCCGCAAGGCAGGAAGACTCGTGGCCTATTGACGGTGTTTGCGTATAAAAATCTGGTACGGCCAGAGGATTTGACCACCGAGAATATGAGATTGTCCTACTATCTGGGCTGGTGTGTGGAATTGGTACACATAAAGTAGCGCACTTGTTAAGCATGATTTTACAGTACTCCTCCAATTTATTATAGCTCCAAAGTTACCTCATAGTGGTCGACGATGTGATGGATCACAGCCCGACGCGGAGAGGTCTAAAATGCTGGCATCAGGTGGAAAACGTTGGGTTGACAGCCATAAATGATGCCCTCATGCTGGAAAATGCTCTCTACTTGCTTTTAAAGCAACATTTTAGTCATTTGGATTGTTATGTACCGATATTGGAGCTGTTTCATGAGATATCGTTTATTACAAACTGTGGACAGTCCCTAGATGCACTCAACTCCTACAAAAGGGTCTCGGACTTTACGATGGAGGACTATGTAACGATCGCAGAAAACAAAACCGCATACTATACATTCTATCTACCCTTTGCCATCGCTATGTATTTAGCCAGGTAAATATTCAAATATATAGCTCTTTTTTAATAATACAAAATGTTTGGTTTATAGCTACAACGATCCCGAAGCATTTAGACAAACGAAAAAAATAGTTCCGGAGATCGGACGCTTTTTCCAAGTACAGAATGATTTCCTCGATTGTTTTGGCGATCCGAAGGCCACTGGCAAGATTGGCACCGACATTCAGGACAACAAGTGTTCCTGGCTCGCCGTTGTGGCTATGCAGCGTGCCAATGCCGAACAGAAACAAATTATGATAGACTGCTATGGCAAAAGCGGTATGTTGAAACTAAATTCGATTAGTTACTATGGCCTTTAGTAATCTATGAATTCGTTTGCAGATCCAGCTAAAATAGCTCAAGTTAAGGAGCTGTACAATGATCTTAGTTTACCCTCTATTTATAGCGCATTTGAGAAAGAAAGTTACAACAAGATCAAATCACACATACAACAGACATCGCGTGGTTTGCCACTTATAACTTTACTACAGATTATCAACAAAATATATCAATTGGACGAGTAAATTTTACAACTTACTTGAATGACTCGTAGTCTGGTATTCAACCAGATTGTGTGCATGTTTATTGATCTGTTTACGAACAACAAATAAAAGATATTTTTTAATGCACTTGGATCTCTTTTGAATCAATCGTCATCTGTAAAGTCAAAAGGTGCAAAGCTCTTTCGAAATCCTTCAACAAAAACTGCTTCCTCTTCCTTATCGAGCAGACACTCTTTCCAATTCACTTTCTCATCGCAGTTAAGCAAGTTCTCAGAGCAGAAGACGTCCCTGAAACCCACAATTGTAAATTATATACGTTTAGCACACTTGTAGTACTCTAGTTACCTTGCAAAATGAAGTGGAAAGTGTTTCATCTGTCGCGTTATTAATGTGCTATCGTCGGGAAGTTCGGCAACAAAATAGGGTCCCATTTCTGGAAGCATTTGTGGTGAATTCAAAGCCGGCAACGTTTCAAATTCCAAATTAAACTCTTCCGCTTTGTCCTAGCAATAACAAATTTTACCCTTCAAATTTGATTATAAAAAAAAACAAAAATAAATTACTCACTTCAAAACTGTGTTTAATTTTCCATGCATAACCCTCTTCAAAGGCCAATACGTCTATAATCAGATGGGAAGTCTTGTAGTGTCGTTCCGTAAAACAGACAACTTGACCCAGACTCTTAAAAAGTTTCTTCAACGCACTCTTGAACTTGTGCAGCTCTTCCCAATCTTCAGTGCTGAGTTGCGCCGAACAAGGAATATGCTTCGTGGAAAGTATTAGAACATGATGGCTGTTAATTGGCCCCTTGGCCAGAGCAATATAAAATCGCTCACCTACTGTGATAATGAGGTGCTTTTCCACTTTGATCGATGATAAACAGAACCAACAATTATCTACAAAAGTTAAACATCTATTAGACAAGTTCGATTAACAGGAATGAAGATGAAGCTGACCTTGATCAATTTGCATTATTCGGGGACGCTTGTCACGTTGACCATGTTCGCCGCGCCTCTTGCGATTGCCACTGGAGTCCATGTCGAAAAAGTATTGCTGACTTTCCGACTGTAAAATTCTCAATTTATTATAATGGTCTACGAAATGTTTTCAAACTAACCGTTTCATTTTTCTTGACGACACCGGACATATCCAAGTCAATATAGGGACAAGGTATTTCATCTGTTGTCTTCTGCACCAGGTCCAGCAAGCGCGACTTATCCACGGGCTTCAGACTGAGCGCATAAATGTATTTGGCTTTCTCGGCATTGCCCACATCAGCCAGGGAGATGAAGCGAGTGCACAGCTCAAATTGAGTGGTCTCATCCTTTGGCACACGAAACGGCGGACACTCGTAAAAAGTGCCGTTGATGCCACAGAAGTGATAACGTGGCTTGATCTCACGGGACAAGAATGATATCAGCTTGGAAGCATTTGCCTGTAAAGATACACAAGATTATATTATAAGTTAGACTAGCTTTTAAAGACCACCTTACATTCTGCTTCTCCTGCAAGCCGTAAGGCCATTGAGACGTCAGCAGGACATCGACGCCTCTGTAGTCCGTAGCACAACTTTTCGAGACGTGGCAGGAATTACGCACAGCTTGTACATCGGCTTTGGAAAACTCATGGTCTCCGGCGGCGCTCCCAGTAGCTTCCACTCCACTTAAATATGCTATTTTGACTCCGCTGGTCAACGTATAAACACCACGTTTGCCCAGGTACGTTAAATTTGTGCAGATTTCTCCGTCCGCCAAATCCTCAAAGTGATGGGTGTCTTCCTCCTTATTGGAGCCAAGTATATAGGTGGGCACATTTACTATATAAAGAAAATCATGTTTGTCAGAGACACTGCATTTGCATATTGCCATGTATTCTAGTTACTGTGTTTGAATCCATTTTTGTATGCTATCAACTCCTCGTTTTGTT
Source organism: Drosophila immigrans (assembly GCA_963583835.1). NCBI lineage: Eukaryota > Metazoa > Arthropoda > Insecta > Diptera > Drosophilidae > Drosophila > Drosophila immigrans. The sequence goes on from OY757141.1 coordinate 28,087,663, forward strand.
TATCCGCGCCAAAAAAGTCGCCGACACAACACAAAATCTCAAAGGGGCCGGCTTTTTTGTTGACCTGTTCCACTCTGCTAAACAGCTGCTTGAAACGACCGCGCACATCGCCCACAACTAATCTACATTTAATTTCAATAAATAAATATAGTAATTAATTTAATTTTACTCTTTGTTTACACATTCTTACATTTTGGTGCTTGCGTCCATCACAAAACGTTTACAACAAGTCTTCCTCACAAGTATCGAGTAGCAATCAGCTGTTCGAACAAGTATATTATTTCAGTGTGACCAACGCCGACACAGCTTACTGGCCGTTAGAGCCATACGCTTTTTGAATTTCATTATCGAATTACATTAATTATGGGCATGTGTATTATTCGAAAACTATTAACGTTTTTGCACCTTGAAAAATTGATAGGGGTATTGGCCAGCGTAATTGTATTTCCTCGTATTCGGATCACCAATTACTGTTTAATTGAGCGAGTGACAAATTCCATTAGAAATCCAAACATTTGGAGGGTTTTTACGTAATCAAATGGACAGCGAAGCTTTAACCTTTTTCTAACGTCAACGAACGACAAAATGTGATATTAGTTATGACATTGGCCCAAATGCTATCGGATTGCAACAATGAACCCGGGCTAAGTTATTTGTTCTGCGTGGTTGACGCCATTAAGTACCTTAGTAGTCTTTAGATACATGTTCTATTGAATATGATCTCGCATTGGGTATATAAAAACGAGAGTTCGTTTAAGCTTCATTATCAGTTTACTTGAACCATCAACGAATAAGTGCGCTCAAAATTCAGCGATGTCGCCTAGTCATATATTTGGAACCCTTCTAGTGTTGACGCTTTCTTCATTTGTGTTCGGCCAGACTATTGACTGCCAAAGACCTCCGAAGCTAGTGGTAATTAAAACAGAAAGTTTGAATATCCTTCTACCCTATGGGTAGAGGGTTTCAACATATATTTGTTGTTCCTGTAGTGAATTATTGTCAAATTATAGGATCCCGCGACGTGTTGCCGGGATGGAGGTCGAGACCAAATTTCAGAAAACTGTGCGATCCAAATTATGGGAGCTAATAACGGACAGCAAAATAACGGACCACCCTCGATGGATGCAGCAACGGTATTTAGCTAATCCAATCTAAGTTATGTGGTCAGAAATTACTGAAAAACTCTCTTCTACAGTGTTTAGCCGAATGCATCTTAACTACTTCTAAGTATAAGCAGGCACCGAAACAGCTAAACTTGGTACATATACGAAATGATTTATCAATGAAATTCTCCAATGACTCTGCATTTGTTGAGGCCATGACAGCCGCATATGCCAAGTGCGAACCGCAATCACAGCGCAGACTGACCGCAATTCAGCAAATAAGTCCGCAGCAACCCAAGTGCAGTCCATTTGCTGCCATTGTTCTCGGATGCGCATACATGGAGTACTTCAAGAATTGTCCGGCTAATCGTTGGACGCAGAGTGCGGAGTGTGCACTGGCCAAAACCTTTGTCACCCAATGTGGATTGGGTGCCTAAGTTGTGTGTTTTATTGTTAACATAGATACAATTTTAAATCTCAACTACCGTTTTCGGTGTGTACATAATAAACTTTGTTAAAAATATTATCGATAAATTACGTGTTTTGGTATCAAAATACTGAAAAGTATCAAATGTGTATATCGATCGACGATTTTCGAAAAATGCTATTTTGTAACGGAATGCTGACCGAATGTTAAGAAAACAATGTTCTTTACTTTGTCTAGATTTTACGAAAAACACGGACTTAAACCATTTTTGTAACGTTTTTACGTTTCACAATGTTATTAAAATCTTAATGGCAGTGTAACCAGGTGACAATTATCGTCGTTTCTGTATTCTGGTATATCTCGTCGGCATTAAAACATATGCTTTAGAAATTTTGCTTTGGTCACATCCGGATGCATATTGTTGAAAAGCAGCGGCGTTTGTGCGCGATCGTGTTGTTTGAAAAGTTTATTTTTTTGCAAATGAAATATGGCGTATGAAGATCAGATAAATGCGTTTCGCGCATGGGCTATTAGTCTGGGCTGTCCGCCCAGTGCCCTGCCCAGCGATGATTCGCTTAAATCGTAAGTTTCATCAACAGCAACAGCACACTAGATTTTTGCATTAATTTCCTGCTATCGTTTGCAGCGTCTTTAAATCTCCCAATAAGCAACTATTTATGCAGCTCCAGGCTCGCATTCGCCCGAAGGGAGAAGTTCAAGAGGTGCGTGACAATATGCTTATTGCAAAAATGGTTGAACTCAAAGGAAAAGTGGTGCCAGCCTGCGAACGCAGTTTTTTGCCGCGGGAAATCCAAATCCACCTCAGAATGCAGGATCTGCTGAAGAAGAGAGACAAGGCTAAAGCCGTGATGGTGGATGATAAAAAGGAGTGTGATAATATTGCCGCCATTATCAAAACTAAAAGTAAGTAACGAACTTAACACAATTATTTGTATTTAAAAAAATCACTTACGTATATTTAAAAGACATTCAAAGAACCAGCCTAAAGCACAAGAGTGATGTCCTTCAAGCCCGTCAAGATATACTTGAACTAAAGCTGGAGGATCTTAATGAGAAGTACGAGAAAGAAGAAGAAAGAAAGACTCAAATTCTGGCCACCATGCCAGTAAAGCTCAGCAGCGCAAATGCTAGCGAAAGACTGGCCACCAATGCCGTGGAACGAGCCCTCAAGGAACTTGGCAATTTTTACAATATTTGCCATGCCGATGGCCATAATCTGCATCCGCTTGCGGAAGCCAAGTCGCAATTGTGGTCGCAAATGCGTGATATATTTGGCAACACACCAAATGTGCTGATTTTCAATGCCATTATGAAGATCAAGGACAATCAGCTGGAACGGATAATGGAAATGACCAAACAGAGCACTGCAAATCAGGCTGGACTCGGACATTTATCTAAGCCGAAGCTGGACAACTTTGACGTCACACTCCTGAAGACTAAAGCGGATTTATTTGGTCTGATGGCAAAGTATGTGAGAGCTAAGAATGAAGTGGCGCAACTCGAGGAGCGTTTTGCTTCTGTTTATCCAACGTTTGTCGATGAGCTGCAGAAGAAGGTAAACAACTTCAATGGGATCAACAGCGCTGAGGACGACGAAGGCAGTGAAGACATCATATCCGATTTTATACTTCAATACAATATGAGCTATTTCTATCAGGCGCAAAATGAATTCCTCACCGAGCAGAATGAGAAGCTGCGTCTGGAGCTGGTGACGGGCGCCAAGCAATTGGAGAACCATGAAATGATGATCGGCTCCATTAAGCAAATGTATCGCGAAAGTAATTCGTCCATTAATCGCATCCAACACGATATGGTTCAGATGTCGCAGATCAAAGACAAAATTCTCTATTCCAAGAATCTGCTTAAGAATATGCTGGATGACATGAGTCACAATACAAAGTCGCAGCTGCTCAGCACAAAATTAAAGAGCAACATGTCGCTAATGGGCATGGATAGCTTCTGTCTGGCCAATGACAGTGTCTTGTCCAGCACCAGGCTAGACATCGAGGCCAACACGAGTACCACGAATACAACGATGCGTCGAAGTTTCGACAATAACACTCTGATGCCTGGTGGATTCAACTCAACTGCTGTTATGGCATTCGGCTCCGGGTCATCGTTGCCCTGCCATCTCCTAGAGCTGAACACTTTTGCTGAGATCCCGCTGGAAAAGTTCAGTTGCATTCCGAGCGCATGGTGAGTTTGTAACTCGATAGAAGTGTTTTACAATATTTGAAATGATTTTTACCCTGCTAGCGCCTTTTTGATTTCGGCCAATCCGCTTATCGTGGAATCACAGGAGCTAGCCTCCACCGTGCAGCTGGCGCCGGGCCACCTTCTAACACCCTATGGCGCCCTGCAGGAAGTGAAGCAACGCATTTTGTGGGCGTCGGCAATTGCCGCACTGCCGTCTGACGTGAAATTGAATTTGAAGCCATTAATTGGTAAGCTCATACTCGCAACACTCTCGTTGGCCCTTCCGTTTCATTTCCGCCGTATGTTCTCCACAGTTGATCCGCACGATTTGAAGCTGAAGGCACGCAGACAGCGCGAGGAAATCGAACAGTTGCTGGACAGTTTTAAGGCGTTGGGTGCTAAGTCACGGGTGCAATTGCAGAAAATCAATCGTATATTTAAGTTCGCTTTGGAAAATCCTTTGCACAAGTATGTGCCGCCTAAGAGGACGTTCAACGGCGCCTGCTTCGCCGACTACGAAGCCGAATTTAATTTATATTATCGCATCGCCACTTCAGGTGGTTCTATCAAGAAATAGATACGAGTACTTGTAGCTAGATATTGTAAAAATGCCAGTGGCAGTAAAACATAAGTTAATGGATTTTCACATGTATTTTCTTTTTATTACAAAATCGAATCATTTATAATATGTACACCCACAAAAAAATGGGTTTTTAATTGTTATATTATTCAAAAGTAAATATCGAATATCGCTTAAGAGCTAACGATTTTGTTGTTTGGATTCGTCGTTCGTTCGTCGTATGTGTGAATCTTTGTCTCGAATGGTAATTGTTGTAATCAATTGACAGATTTATTTCATTTTAATTACATTGCAGCAAGAAAATACTTTATTATTTATTTAATAAAAATAAAATATTCTCAGTTAATTATCATGTAAAGCGGAATGATCTTAGATAGCGTTACTTGTGTTAAACTTGGCTTTGTTTTGCATTACATAATGTACTCGAGAATATAGTCATTGTCTTATAAAATTATTTAAAAATATACAGATTACAGAAAAAGAACATAGATTACGGACGGGATACCAATTGGAATGAACTGCATGCATGGGAGGGAGATTCGTTTAAAAGATTTGGTTCGATTTAGGTGCTATCAAATTAGTGTAAGAGGATACGTTTAAATATGTATAACTCCATTCATTGAACTTATCATACTTAACTTAACATATGTATATAAGGTTGGACGTTTTGTAGCTTTGACTTGGAAAACAATAAGTAGAACAAGAACTTAATATACGAGTTGCAGAATGAAGAATTTTTGTTCCAGATATATGTATGTATATTGCGACACGTTTCGTCTACAGTTTGAGTGATGTCTATTACTTGTAATGTGATTCTATATACGCTATAAATATGTATATGTTTGTGTGTGTGTTTGTATATTCAAGAGCTGATTGATGGGTTTTGGATTAGATATGGAGCATCGTAGTGGTGGCGGGTTGGCTACATTAATTGGCTTATCTGGCAAAGAGCAGGGCAAGCAAAATGCCGAGCAGAGCAAACGAGGAGGCCGAGGCGGCAATGTGCTCGGCGCCACCATAGTACGCCTGACCACAGGCCGGCGGGCAGACGGGCACAATCGTCTCGAAGAGATTGACACGCGCCTCGGCATCGCCGAAGCGATTGGTGGCCTTGCACACATAGTCGCCATACTGACGCTTCTCAATGGTGATCACGCGCAGCGTCGAATCGGTGTACTCATCGGCGGTGGCAAAGTGCGAGATGCTGTAGTGCTGATTGTTGGCCAACTGAATGTCATCCTTGGTCCACACAATTGCTGGCGGCGGATACGCCTCGATGTGGCACTCCAGATCCATGTCGTACTGCAACGCCTGCCCCAGACGCGGACGTGGCACCGTAATGACCGGGGCAAACTCGACCTCGACGTTGATGTTGCGACGATCGCCCTTGCTGACGCCGTTGTCCGCCACACAATAGTAGGTGCCGCGGTCCTCCTTCTTCAGCGACTTGATGCGCAGTATGTTGCCCACGTAGGTGGCGCTATCTGAAATCGGAAAACGACAAAAGTGCATTAATAATGGGCAAACGGTGTTCAAGTGCGTCAGTTTCGGTTTCGGGCTATCAATAGAGTGCGGGACGCCTTTTGTGTTTGCCCACTGAAATCACATTTTTAATGAGGCGGCTGCCGGCGCTGGTCGCATCCGCCGTCCGCTGTCGGTTGACCTTCTAATTGTCTCGTGGAGTGGCTGCAACAATGGGCACGTTAATGACCTCTAACAAGCAAACCATTTAGCCAGGCGGCGCTGAGCAGCGTTTTTGCAACTAATTTTAAAAGCCAGCTCCCAAGAGGATAGCCTAGGAGGGAACAGCGTTTGGGTATTGCATCAAGCAACTGAAGCGTGAACGTGAATGGGAATGCGAATGCGAACGCGAGTGCGAAAGTGGGAACGAATGGGAAACGAGTGCAAAAGGTGCTCGTCGTTGTGCAGTTGACTCGAGTTCATAACCGGAAGTTGCCGCAGTAAGTTGCAATGACTGCCAACGAGTGCAGTGCACCCCCGTTACCTGTGTCCCTATTGCACCCTCCTCCATGTCCCCTCTGTAATTTATATGTACATCTGCAACTGCCACTGACTGGCTCTTCAAACATTTGCCAAACAATTCAGGCTTAAACAATTGACAGAAACTACGAGCTCAGAGCATTGACCAGAAATATGCCTCATGTTTGTAAAGACTTTATGCAAAATGCATATGCAATATGCGGGCAAAGAGGGCGGAGAGGGGGAGGGCGCACACACACATGTTCATTCAGTTGAAACATTTCAAATTAATTGCGCCTGGGAATCGAAGTAACGCATTTGATTAAATTTTGAATTGACAGACGAGCGAATGGGTTAAGAGCACGACAGGCTGCAATGAAACTGCATTGCTCGACATTTTTGGGCTTCAATTGAAATACTTTAGATGATGACGACGAGGATGCGGGTAGCGCAACAAATTCATTCCGTGTACAAGTCAGAGCAAACATGCCATTAGAGACCGGAACACGAGAGCACTCAGAGCACATCTAATGCAGGCTTTGCTTAATTGGCCAGAAATGTGAATCGCTTTGGCCCGTAGCTGGATCGTGCCACCAGAAGCGGGTTAAGTGCAGCAGCGTGACAGGTAAGTGGAGTACAGGCAGAAACAAATATCCAAAAATATCAAGCCAACACAATTCTAGTTGAGATTTCGAAAAGCATTTTTGAAAGTAAGTATTAGGATTGAATCAGACTAAATACACTATGTAATATGAACTAAATAGTGACTAGGCCTATGAAAGTAATAAATTAATAAATCAATGTATTAACCGAATAAACAAAATATTGAAACTTGGAAATGATAATAAATAACAAAGACTTTTCTGTTCATATTTTGATTCAAAAAGAATCAAAACTAAGTTCAAAATGATCTCAAATCAATTTTTATATTTTCAATCTAGGTTTAGAATGTTTACCATCCAAAATAACTGATTCTTTCTCTCTGTGTAGCACAGATCAGAGTCTGAGTCAGCGGCAAGAGCGGAACGAGCGGCACGTTCATAACAATACATTACAGCAGAGCAGAGTGACAAATAGTACAGCTAAACCTGAGTGTTAGATTCTCTCTATAGATGACTAGATATGCATATATATGGAGGTCAGATCGGGCTAAGCTGCGGCCGTTAGTTGCGTTAATTGGGGCGTGGCAGAAGACTGGCGAAAACACAACAAAGACAAAAGAGAGACATTTAATTGCTTATTAAACATGCAGAGACAGTCTTCACTTGGCATACGACTTTGTTCTCCGTCTCGATTTTTATTGCCTCTGCCTCCACTCGACGCATTTCTTGGGCATGTTTATAATTAAAGTCAATGCATGAATTATGCCCCGAGAATTTTGTGCGTGTGACGCTCTTGCTGAATATTTATTACCCAACTGAAATTCGAAGAGGCAACCCTAAATAGGGAAAGTTGTTATTCAATAGTTGATGGATGAATGTTTTTTGTTTTGACTTCGAACTCATTAGCAAAAGTTGCAGTTGCAGTTGCAGTTCGAAGGGTTGCTGCTGTCGAGGATTCCCTAATGATCGTATATCAAGGCTCAAGCATCGGGGAAGTCAAGTCTTTAATTTGATAGGTATTTAAACAGGCTCTGCTTTGGCTTTGGGATAATAACACGCTTTTAATATGACAAATTGAGAACAAGAACTGACACCATCAAATTAATGAGAAAATGCTGAGTGCCCGCATCAGAAAGAGACAGTGTGCTAGAGAGAGAGGGAGACGGGACAGGGGAGCCGGAAATGCTGCACACCGAGTCTGTCTCTGTCTCTGTCAGTGGTGCATCTCGGTGTCTAAATGCTGTGCTGTAATTTCAGTTACTAATGAGAGAATTAAAAACACTTTGCTACGGCAGGATGACGTGCGGGAAAATCTGCTGCGTTGCCCACCGATGCCAACTAATGAAAGAAAAACACACGCAAAGGGAGGAGGAGGAGCAGACCTGGTGCTGGTGCTGGTAATGAAAAATCCAACAGTGCAGCATTTGTTTAAGCCGGGCCAAGGAAGCCAGCAACCAGTCTAGCAACAACAACAACAACAATGCTGTCCCTTTGGGCAAACACAGGCCAGAAAGAGAACAAGAGAAGCCGAGATAAATTGTCAGTTAAAGACAGAGGAAAATTGTGCAAGGTGCAAGGGCAAGGTGAGAAGATGAAGATGATGCAGCACAAGTAAAAGCAGAAATGCGAAGAAGAAACCTTTTGACGCTCTGCCTTATCGCACAGGTAGCTCCGTTTCCAGGTAGTTTAGGCAAAGGATGCGAAATGTAACAAGGCCTCTTTGTGCATCCCTCGCTGCTTGCTCAAAATGCCGACTCAGAGGAAACGCATTCAATGTGCAATGTGATGAGAGAGGGGGGGAGAGGGGAATGTGTGGCAGGTTCACTGGGTTCAGCTGCGAGTGCGGCATGCAGAGCGCTTCTCCAGACGACGCTTGAATGACTTTCAGCGACCCGTCAAAAACGTCCGAAAGCTGTTGAGTGTTTGAGCCATATTTTACGAGCCAGAAACTCGCTTCCACTTCTTCTCCACGCAGTTAAACATTTCATTTTTGTTTTGTTTATCGGCAACGTTTATTTTTGTTTAATTTTGGTGTGCGCGCTGGCATGGAAAATTTGTGACAAGTTGCTGGGAAGCTGAAGGGTTGCAACTGCCGTTTCTTCTATTTTTTGGTAAACTATTGCGAGCTGTTGATGCCGCCATTTTGGGCACCCGGCTCGTCAGTTACGGCCGTAAAACAACCACCGTTTAACGCGCCGCATGGAAATTAAATGCCATGCAAAAACATCACACAAATCCAGCTGCACCAATCACAGCTCTATCGAAAATACGGACGGACAGCCCTCCGCTGGATGTGGCAAAAACGGTTGCCAAAAAATTGTGCGGGCCAAAAGGAGAGCTAAGTAAATAAGCGCAGTATGTCTACATGCCCCATGCCTCGTGCCCCACCGGGAATTGGCATTGCTATCGCTTCCTTGCCGCCTGTGGCCATATTTGTTTTTTCCCTTTCAATTTCCTGCAAATTTCTTTTCTTTTGCCTGCCGGTGTCTGGTTTATTTTCTGTTTTTGTTTTTTGGCGTTTGCAACGGTGGCATGCAACGTGGCGTCGTCTCGTCAAATGTCAACGGTTTGTTTTGGCTTGCAACGGTTCTTTGAACTGACTTTAAGCGTTGTCATGTGGAAATTATGAATGTTAATGCATCACGACAACAGCCATGTGTGACTCATCATAATCAAAGCGTCGTCATTATCGTTATTGCCAACATCATCATCATCGTCATCGTCCATGTTGTCGTCGTAGGCTTTTAATGACGTTTCATATTATTTGCGCCCGCTGCACACTTGCAGACCCAGTAGCCAGAACCACAACGTAAACCCAAACCAGTCCCAAACCCAGACCGAGACCCAGTCCAAAGCCCAGCCCAGCACGGCGCCCATTCCCAATTCCAATCCCATTTCCATGCTGTTTCCCCGAGTTTCACTCAAGCTTCAGGCATATACTCGTAGTACGATTCTCTCCCCTCTATATATCCATTTGTTTCTCGCTTTTTCTTTGGCTGTGCGGCAGCTTGCGAAAATCCAATTAAAAAGTGCGCACATTTTGTTTGCCTCAAATGCAATTTTCACTTTTTTCCAGCACGTTTTTAGAACCATTTTTTCCATTGCTTTTGCTTCCAGATCATGATTTGTTTGGTTTTCAATATCAGCAAAAAGTAGAGCTTTCATTCGATAAGACTGACGGATTTCTAATTTCAGTTCCAGTTACTCGAGTTATGCAATACCGAAATATATATATACTTGTATTCCTATTATAAATTTGTTACATTTTAAGGACTATATCTCTATTGCACATTAGGAGGGAATGTTCTTCATCGAGACTTCAGCAAAATATTCGCTTTGTCACAGTTTTCATAAATGAGTTACTTAAGCCAGCAAATTCCTCGATTAACAAAAGAATTTGTGCAATCAAGTCTTAAGCAAAGTTTCAGCTTTGCAGCTGTTCTACAAGCCGAGTTAGCTGAGGTTCTGACTTGCCTTTGACACTGATATCTTCAGAGATGTCAGCAAGAAAAACACCTGGTATATGCCAACTCTGCGTTTCTGTCATTTGCTCCGTCTGCTTCATTACAGCCTCTTCCACTTGATTTTCATCATCACTTCATCATTCGCTCGCTGTTGTTGTTGTAAAAATTGCAAGGCTGTGCAAAATTGTCGCTTCTTCCTGTTTTGTCACCCAAAACTCATCAAGCAACATCAACATGATGAGGAGCACAGTTGTTGTTGTTGTTGGTTGGTTGGCGCACACATATCGAGCATATAACAAGCTCTTGAGACATGTGAATGCACCCACTTTGGTGGCTAACGCATCAACCTTCAACAGCGGCGGCAACCAGAGCGACAGCGACAACCGCAACCCACAACGAGACACCCTCCGAAGGCATGCAAGACATAGACTCTGCTCCCTGCCCTCCTCCCTCCTGCTCCACTTGCTCGACGAAGCGACAGACTTTGTTGTTGACTTTTGAAAAGTGATTTCTTCGAGTAGAGCACATTATAGCTACCCGTAAGTATGTGGGCTGCCCGGCATGCCATTTATTGGATTGAGCTCAACTACACTCAGATAGAACCGCCCCCAAAGAGGCAGGCACAAAAGGCCCAAGTCAATTGAGTTTTTGTGGAGTTTACAATTTTCGGAAAATGTCGTCGTTTTGCTCTCTGTCGTGTAATTGAATTCCGTTCCCAGACTGCACCACCACCACCATCATCATCATCATCCACAAATGTATAGCGAAAATCTCAAGAACCCACTATTAAAATGGCAATTATACAAAAAACACCCAACCAGAAAAGGGAAAACTGAGAATAGTCGCACAATAAATCCGACAAGTCTGTGCCTAAACAAACATTACGATTATCTCGAAAACAAACACCGCACAGAACCACAGCCCGTATTTCAACCTGGATAAGGCTTAAAAAGCCGTCACGTCGCAACGTGGAAAGTGCTAAGTAAATAATGAAATTGCTAGAAATACGTAAATTTAGTGTGATAAGCGAGTTGCACAATACCCAGAGCCCTACACAAATATCATATATGGGGATTGTAAGCCGGGGATTTATCTCAAATGAAGGGAAACTTTCCAAATGCGAAATAAATCCTGACAGCCAACTGCAAAATGGCGACAATCCAAATGAGAACTGGAGAAACGAGTGTGTGGTCATTTTGTGATATTAATGTGGATATTTGAGAATGGTTATTTATCATCATCGTATAGAAATTGGGGTTAGTTTACTCACAATTCACAATAAATATAAACAATCAAAATATTGTTAATATTTATGTATGTATGTATATTCTCCCTGGTCACTACTAATTTTTAGTAACATAAGTAAAACAAAGTCTTCAAAAGAAATTAAGAAAATATTTTGTAAAGCTTTATACAATTTGAATTATTCAATTCAATGTCATTATAACATTTGTTATGCTAAACCCACAGCTTGCTAAATTTAATTTAAAAATATTCCGCTTTTAATTTCATAATCACTAATTTATATATCTATCTATTTCTAGAATTTTATACAATTAGCATTAATCAGTTTAATGATATAACAACATTTGTTACGTTGAATCTTGAATTTACTTAAGCAATAAACACAATAAATTTCGTAAATAATAAGAATATTTGTCATGTGATAAATAAATTCTAAAATATTTGCTAGACTTCCAAACGATTCGCAGCAATCAGTTTTATTATGTCTGTCTATATCCAAAATTTGTTGAGTTGAACCTTGAACTGTTAATCACAAAAGAGAAGCGCTATTTATTTTACAAATATCTTTCGTAATTTTATCTACCAGTTGCTGAATATATAGTATTCTAAAATATTTCCTACACATTTTATTCTTAGGTAGTTGCACCTTTACCGCCTTTGTGCAGTTCTCGCAGGGCGACAGCTATCTTTCATGCCGATCGACAAGTTCAGCCGCTCAAGTTTGGAGTTGTACGCATATAGAATGAAGCAAGCTTGTACTTAAGCAACGGTTGCAACTTACTTTAAGTGCTGGTTACGGATATTTGTGGCGCAACCCGAATAGTATGCCCTGAGGAGGGCACAAATGGAGTCGGCGATGCAGATGGGGATGGGCCACAATAAAAGCCGTGCAATTAACTAACAAGTTAGTGCGAGTAGAAGTAACTTTCAGTCGATTGCAGGCAGAGTCAAAGAGAAGGAGAGCAGAAGAAGCGCGCGGTCAGTCGGAGTCCAAGTTCCAGTCCAAGCCCAAGCCCAAGTTTCAGTCCCATTTCGAGTCAGCAGGCAGTTGTTGGCCGCTTTGTCATGTGGTCGTTGCCCCAGCAACCAACATTTATAAACAAGTTTTTCAGTACGTCATCGTTGTTGTAGTTGTTGTAGTTGTTGCTGCTGTTGCGGTTGTTGTTTTATTGTTGTTTCTTTTGAGGCTGCAACTAGAACAAGCGCCATAATGCATAAAACACAAGAGAGAAAGACACTCAAACACACAACTTTGTTGTGCCCATATTCATTTCCTCTTTGAGGTCCAAGGCAAGGCACAGGGAGGGGAACAGGATTTCTGCTTGCATATGCAATAATAAAACATAAATCGTGCCTCGTGTGTGTGTGTGCAAAACATAATTACTTGCAAATATTTGGACAGCTCTGAAGTGGTCCAAGCAACAACAACAACAATTTCAATTCCAGCCCAAAAAAGAGGAAGCGACTCGAGGGCGGCAATAACTAATTTGGCCACGCCCCGCTGCGATTTCGAGTATCGCATCAATTGCGCATCGAAATGTTTTAGCGTAAATTTCATCATCAGAATTGCATATTATGCTTTTACGCCCTTGAGCTAGTTAAGCATACTTTCAAGAACTCCCAAATTGCATTTGATATTTCATTACAAAATTGGAGTACTCGAAAACTCGCACTTGAGTTTTATTTTGTTGTAATTTGCATAAACGTTTTTACGCTTAAGTAGCTCCGTTTCAAAAAGGGGGAAGATTGAATTCGAACAGGGGCTGCAGTTGACTTTAAGAGGAAGAGGAGAGCGAAGGCAGTTGTGATCATCATCTGCACACGCTCTGATCTGATCTTTAGACCCATCAATGGCCTGTGCGGATGCTCGACTGCATATAATAGTCCAATTAGTGTCAATTGGCGAAGCCAGCCAAATGTTTATTCAAGCGAATTGCCGCTGATCTTATCGCTCGATTAGGATCTAAGCTGCCGGATATCTTCGAGTCGAACACACATTTTTGTTATTTATCCAACTGTTTTTTGTTTCCTGCCTGAGACTGGGATCATAACAAAAGCATATTGCGAAATAGCCAAACTGATGCCAAATGGGGTGGATTAAAGAGCAGATGAGTCGAGTGCCGACAAAAGATAACTTTCAACAACTCGCCGGTCGAGTCTTTGAGCTGCCCTCGATATCGCTTACAAATCCAACGACGACAGCTGGGGCAGCATTTGAAATTTTCGGGCTCAACTCAATTCAATTGCAAAACGCCTTGCGCAGCATATTGCAAATTGGTTTATTTGTTTTTTAGCAAACACAGCCGCCTCTCTCCTCTCACACTCTCTGTTTTCCCCGGTCAGAACCCAAAATTATGAAAATAAACCCAAAAGCAAAAAACAGAGGCGGCCTCACGTGACGTGACTCGAGTTGGGCCAAGGTGAGTTTTATTATGGCAAACGCATTGTTATTGCCTCGCACAAACATGAATAAATCATTGGGCAATGCATTTGTGCTTGGCTAAGCATGCTTCGAGCCCATATCGAAGAAGCTATCGCCAGGTGCAAGTCGAATACACTTTCTGACTTTATGGAACTCGCTGCGCGTCACGAGTAACTAATTGATTTGCATGGCAACGCACAAATTGCATTATCAACTCGCGCTCTCTCTCTTTCTCTACCAAATTCCAATCTCTCTCTCTGTCTTTCTCTATGCAAAGTCAAAGATCGCGCGTAAAAAACTAATGTCCCACCCTTTTTGTTACTCGTTTGCTAAAAAATAACAACAAGCTTCAACGGAAGCGGCTGATTAGGGGTTCCTTCGGGTTCCAGCCTGCCTCTGTTCTCGTGTTCTGCCGCCGGCAAAGGCGTCGCCCAATCCTCTAGGACCTCTCCGGGTAGGGGTTGCAGGATGCGGCGGCCAACAGGCTTTCATTTCGCTCGCAGCTTGTTTGTTTGCGTTTTACAACAGCAAACAACGCGAGAGGGGAGGGAATTGCACCTTTTTGGGCTTGTAATTTATATATATTTTGTATTTTGTAGATTGTATTTTGTATTGTATTTGTCGGGCTATCAAAATATAAATTATGTTCCGCTTTGGCGACAGGGGCTCAACACATTCGACATGGCCGCACGCTGGCTTTATACTCCGCTTGTTCTTGTTATTGTTAACGTTGTTTACTCTGTTTTTTGTTGTTGTTGTTGCAGTGTACCCACCCAAGCCGTAACCGTGTCTGATACCGAGCAACGCCCCTTGCCGTTTTACACGGTTTGTTTGCATTCGCTGCGAACTCCCAACTCCGCGTCCGTGTCCTTCTCCCTGGTCCTGGTCCGGGAGACCATCAAACGTTCAAACGTGGAACGTTTTCAAGTTGCGGAAGCAATTGCGCGTGCTGAAGTTGTCGAATGCCTCGAATGCGGATTCCCAGCATAAAAGCATCTCTAGTGCATGACTCCCACTCCAGCTGCAGCTGCAGCTCCTTCTCCTTCTGCTCCACTCCTGCAACGCCTCGTTGGCGCATTTCAAAGCCTTGGCGCTGTATTTTGTTTGCCCAAGCGCTTTAAATTAGAGCGTGAAAAAAGTGTGAAACTCCGCGCAAGGGCTGCTCCGTAAGGTAAGCAAACATTGACATGGACATGGCAAAAGGCTTTGGCGATTTGCCTTTGATTTATTGTGTTGCGCGTGTTGCAAGCCAAGCCAGAAGTTAAGCCAGAAGTTCTGGCATTCAGGCAAATCCCTCAAGCGTGTCCAAAAATTCCCGCTCCCATCGAGCCCAACTGGCACAGGGCCTTAAGTAGCTTTCAGCCTCAAGTGCCCAGAGTGCCGGGCCCAGCAAGAGCAAGCAATCACACACAACCGCACCAACCAAAGTAATTGATAGACTCCCGAGCTGGGCACATTTAAGGGAAATCAAGGCCGAAGCAATTAAAGATTGCGCAAGTTGATCAAGCAAATGATGAAACGCTCGACAGCCAGCCAAAGAATCGGGGTGTGCCCCACGCAAACCTTTATTATGTCTTAGATGCCCTGCCTAATGCATTAAAGATAAAGCCTACGAATCAATGCATTAGTCACATCCAAGAAATCCTATTTCGACTCCTTTTACGTTTACTGCCACTTATCTTTTTATGTCAGCAGCAATCAAATTAAGAGTTGAAAGAACTAATGAGAGGCAGAGAGAGAGTGAATCATAGCAAAGAGGAGAACTTCATTAAGCTGACATTTTGAATTTCGAAATTATAATAATATAATGTGCTTAACTACCGAAATTCTTAGCTGCACATTAAATTTATTGTCCCAAATATAGTATTTTATTTAAGTTAATTCTAATAAAATATGACTTAAATCCCACATAACTAAGGTATTAAGAAGTTGGGTTGCTTATTTAAATATTCCATATGTGCCGTTGAAGTACTAACATTCAAATGTTTGTACACGTAGACAATAAATATTAATAAATGACTATGAACTATGTACTCAAAATGCGAGACAGTCAAGCACATCATAATTGTGCTTTAAGCTTTAAGTTTTCTTATCGCTGCCAGCTTTAATCTATTCTAAAACAGGCTTGTAAATGAATGCGACGAATTTATATGGAAAAGATTAGTTGTCGCTAATTAATAATAGATTTTTAACACGCAGTATTTACTTATAATTCTCTACTGAACTCTGAACTGATAACTGATGAGTTATTCTTATCGCTGTCAGCTCTAAATGTTCTCTGGCGATGCAATTTAAAATGCATTTTCAGCGTAAGTCATTTAACTATTCCAAGTATGCGCTTCTCGGATTTAGGGGATTAGTTCACACTAATTAATAGTGCGCGCTGTTGCAACTGACGTTGCAAGCTTGTTAAACTCGCAGCGATACTTGAGATTCAATTATGGCTGCTGCTAAGCCGCGTGTTTATGACTCTGCAGACGGATTCTGGTTGAGAACAGGTAAATTATAGGGAAAAGACGCTGCAACGCACCTGTAGGGGATTAGAGCTGACCTTCGAACCTTTTGTGTTTGTACCTGGGCTACAAATTGTCTTATTTTTATTAACTAAACAAAGGCAATAAACACAACAGGTTGGACGGTTATTTTTCTAAAGAAAGTAAAAACCGACAAAGTGCAGCGCTCGGAAAGAGAACAAGAAAGAGAGCAAGATCTTCGCCTCTCTCGAGAGAGTGCATATGTGTGTGTGTGTGTCGCAGTGTGGGTGAAAGACAGAGAAAGAGCAATGTATTCAAGCTTAATGGCAACAAAGCTTGCAAGAATTTTGTGTATTGAGCTTTCATTGTGAGAAACTCGAAGTAAATAACGAAAAGGGCAGTTAAGAACAGGTGGGAATAGTGAAAATATGCAAAACACGCAAAGTAAACGGGCAAGTAGCAAATAAACAAACGCCAACGGTGACGCCTCAGTGAGTCACGGCCACTCACACACACACACACACACACACGCACACACACACGGAAAGCGGGAGAGAGAAAGAGCGCCATTGAACGCGCCCAAAGATGGACTTGTCATGTGTGTGTGGAAAATAGAGCTGGGTCAATCGCCTGTCGTTGTAACTAATATGTGGGGTCAGCTTAGAAATGGAGGGGGAGACTCACCAGTTGGTAGAATGGCATTGTTTTCACGTCGCCATGTGACTGTGGGAGTTGGGTAACCGCTGGCATAGCACTCCATCTGCACCTCGGTGCCCTCGCTGGCCACAATCGATTGCGTGGAGTTATCGGCGATGACGGGCGGACGACGCACCGATAACTTTACATTGGCCGACACCTTGTGCACCGTCGAGATGACCACCTGACAGCTGTAGGTGCCAGCGTCGGTCTCCTGAATGTCCTTAATCTGCAGCTTGTAGGTGGACGAGTTGGGGTCGTAGCGCAGCGAGAAGCGCGAGTCTTTGATCACCAGCGTGGAGCCAATGGTCAAGAAGACGGGATCGGTATCGGTCTTCACGAACATCACATTGTAATCTCTGGCGTACTGCACGGAGCAATCGAATTCGACGGTGCCGCCAATGTCCTTGATCTGCTCCTGTGTGAGGTACGAGATCGTCGGTGTCCTCTGCGCCTGTGCTTGCGTGGCCAGCGCTATCAACAGCAGGAGCGCGATCCAGAGGTTATCAATCATTTTGGGACCGAATCGACTCATATTTGACGATTCAGTAATCTTTATTTATTCACGTTCGCGTTGAAATATATTTTGCACCACACCCTACAAGCTACTGGCAAAGAGAGAGACTGAGGCAGCGTCTCAGCTTTGATCGTATTCAACTTTTAACTATGAACGACGCTGCAGCTGAGCTATTTAACGTTGCGCTCTACGTCAAACTCTTGTGCCAAACAACACACCAGAAGCAGGTAGCTTTGGCTCTTTTTGTTACACGCGACAGCTGCGGATGCTGCTTGGAAGACACACTTGTCGGCTCGCTCTAAGCTGGTTTTCTCACCTACAGTGCATGCGCGCGCGCTCTCTCACTGTCTCGCTGTCTTTGTGTGTGTAAGCCCAGTTTACCAAATGTAAATACGTTGAACACTCGCGATGAACGAGACCGAAATCGAAGACGTCTACACGCTTTGAAAGTTGCAACAAGAATGACTTGAATGTTCGGCGCGGAACCCAACGATTGCGTTCGCAATAACCGCATTAATCGATAGGCGAAGAATATGACGCGACTTCCAACACTGTTTATTTTGCGTTAACGGCCAACCTTACATGACGCACTCCCGAGCTAACATAGCCATGTTAACGCAATGCCGTTATTTTAAAAACCTTAATGGTGTTTCTTTTACATCGCTGTGTTTCGAAAAATATTCAAATTATATAAAGATAAGATCTGTGAAAAGGAACACACGTATGGTGAGAAAAATTCGTCTAGATGCTGTTAACATTTTTTGAAAACAACGAACATAAAAATCTGTTTAAAATGACGCGCCATTTAACATGTATTTAAAAATATACTAAAATGTTAAGTGGAGAGTAGCTGGGTGATAACCACATCTGAAAACAGGTCTTATATGAAAATCGCAATAGCATTTTTGATAAAAGTGTACCAAACAAAAAATTAGAAATTTCATATTAAAAAAAAAAAACAATAACTGTTAAAATATATCATAAAAATGTATCATTAAAAAAAACGTGTCTTCGCTACAAATGTCCCAAAAGTGTGGTGACCTTTAGCTAATATAATCGATACTTCGATAAACACAGCTCTGATACCATTTGACACCCGTTAGAAAATATGTTAGTAAGACTATTTTAAAAATAAATTAAATATTGAATTAGAGTTGTTTAAAATTTATTTTTATTTACTTTTCTTTTTTGTAATATTCTCCATTATTCAGTGGTTAATTATGTATAATTTATATAAATGTCTGTTTTTCTTTTTCTTGATTTCTTTTATTTTTTTGTTCTTCATCTTTCTGTGCTTTATGCATTGCGATTATATTGTATAACATTTTGAATGAATGCATATTTTAAATCGATAATAATAATATAAATAGTATCGACATGACACTGTTCAAGTTGAGTTTTAACATTGGATTCCTTGTTGTCGTATAACGTCTAAAAACTTGATGTAAATACATACATACATACTAAAAATGAAACTCAGCGTTTGTACGCGTCAAAAATAAAATTCACGATCCCAAAAATATTGTGTAAACTTTGGAAAGTTTTTCTAGTTATTTTATATTAACTCCGCATAGTTCCTGGCTAAAGATTGCATACTCGTACTTTTTTGTTGTATTTTTCATTTTAGTTATTCTCAGTTGAATCTAAATTTATATCGTATATCAAAGTGTTGTTTATTATTTATTGTTCTGCTGCTGTTCTGGGAGGGAAAATGACAGGAATCAGCATTTAGAATTTGATTTTAGGTATTTCAACAAGTTGCTAGTTTTAAGTACATAAATGTTGTCTATATATAGTATTTTGTATTATGTGTTTGATTTTCTTTATGTTTGTTAAATATGTAATAAATAGTTGCACAACTTCCTCGTGCAATAAAGCGCATTTAAAAAAATCGAATAGCAAATTACGATTCATGGAGCTTAACTTAAAAATTGAATACGAGAGATTCTCGGAGATTTGCGACTTCAAATGCAAGTCTTTCCATTATACAGATTTTTTGTCTGTCATACAATATAATTAAGTGTACGTATATAATGTTTATAAGTAGGTTTGTTTTCATTTCTTCATCAACATCGTTACGTTTATGGATAATGCCCGCCAACATATACACCGCAAATTGAAATAAATTATGTTTAAGAGATAGTGTGTATATAGGACTAAAGTAGTCAATAAATAAATTGCTCTAGATCAACATAAGATTTAAGTGTAATAAAAAGCTAAGCGGGCTGCACCCTCCCGATAAACCCCAATAATCGTAGGTCCACACCAGGTTTTTTAGTTCTTTTGTGAATTAAGACTCCATTGTGCAAACTGCTCCTGCCACTGGCTATTCGCATTTGCCTGTAAAATAGAATCACATTCAAATTAATACACTTTCAAGGGAATGAATAGATATGTCTATATAGTGGGAATACCCAAAACTCTACACTGTGGCATGCAATATTCAAAAGTGAAAACAAAAGAGTATTTATTTGATTATAGTATTATATAGCGATACGTTGAAGTTCAACTCTTCCAAAAATAACTACACAAGCTATATAGATATTGTTTGAGTGCATGTGTAAAAAAAGAAGTCAAAAGAAAAATGTAAAAACACAACAAGAACAACAACAACGATAGTAATAGATAATAATGTCAATCAACATCAATCAAATAGGACTTCATGGGAAATCCGTTACCTTTTCATTCCATTCGGGATTATATGATTGAGATTCGTCGAAATCTGAAATTGTATCAAGGTGCACAAACATCAGTACTTAAACACACTCGAATCTTTATCAAATGCTAATCCTTTTGACTTTTAAAACGAGCAACCAACGTGATAAACAGTCTAAATACTCGCAGATACATTTACAGATATAGATACAAGATACCTTAATGTCTAGATAGATTTATTTGAATGACAATGTATCTCTGAGAATGCTTGGAGAGTGGACAGAGAAGAGAGAGCGAAAAAGAGAGATAATGGAGTCGATATTGGCCGATTGGAGAGATGTATTAGCTAATCATCGTAAACAGATTGTTCAGACATATCAAATTTTGGGAGAGCCAAGGAGATGAGATCGCAACGAGACTACGATTGAGATGATACGATCTAGAGGCAATAATAGTAATTGGTAAACTTGATATATTTTACCTGAACGATGTGAACCTACAAACTGGATTACTTTTATGCAGTATATTCAGATATTGAGACTATATTTCATAATGTAAGCGTGCATTATCAACTGCAGTTCATCGATTGTCTCACCGATCTCGTGCAGTGCCGGAAATCCGGCCTGATCGTCGTCAATGAAGAGCTCGGGATGATGGCGATAGCCGAGTATACGATTCACCTGAGACTGCTCATCGCTCTGGCCAAAATTGTAGTCGAATTGCACGGGCGACAACAGCTCATCATCATCGACATCATTAAAGGGATCAGTGGGAACGGCAAAGGCGCCTTGGCACTCGTAATCCTCCCCAGCGCAAAAGGTTTGCTCATACACCTGGCAATTGCAGTCAGAGGCAGAGCCAGGGGACGAGGTTGGGGACTCGCCGCCCTCGATGTGACGATACTCTTAGAGAGAGCATGGGGTGGTTAAGTGGTTGCGTTGGATGATCAGGTGGTGCATACAAACAAAGGATGAAAATTATAAGCAACGACAACACACAAACTGAACATCAACTCAACATTTGTAGCATTTTTTCTTATGCCGTCTATTTGGGAAATAATCTAAAATCAAAAAACAAAGTCGAGAAACGAAAAATCAAATAAAAGACAAAGAGAGCGCCACTTGGGTAGAAAAATCGGATTGGATTCGCAGTCGAGGTCGAGTTCGTAGTTGGAATCGGAATCGGAGTCGACGATGACTTACCCAATGGCAGTATGAAACGCGCCTGTGCCAAGGAGTTGGAGGTTCCTTGTCCTGCAAAACACTCAAGGCCAACAAGACACACGCAAAAAGAAAGCGCACACAGAACACATAGAGAGAGAGACATATGTTAAGCATATAGAGAACATTCCATTCATAAGGATGATCAGTGGTGATCAGCGGGGTCCGTTGGTGCGGTGGCAGCTCTAGAAGCGGTGTTTTGTTCAACTACTTGGGTGCCATAACATAACTAACAGCTCTAGAAGCCTTAGTGTGTGCAGTCAGCAAGTGCAATATTCCAATATTTATGCTATTATTATAGTATTATTTGTTGGTAATATAAAAAGCATCTGGTTCAGGAGGAGCAACAGCAGAGCAGAGGATTCAGCAGAGATTCGGAATGAAAAAAAGAGAGCGAGCGGGTGAGCAATAGTTTGATTTGATTGTTTGATTGAATGTGGCAGTTGGTGGTGCGATAATCCCGACGATTTACCTGCATTCAAATCGCTGACCATCGTCGATATCGCCGATGTTATGTTGTCGGCTGTTTCATTCAGCTCCGCATCGGCATTTGGATTAGCACTGCCCATAAGCGGCGGCGGGGCTGTGTGAAGCCATATACATATAAAGCGAGAGATTTGTTTACGGTGAACTGAGGCTGTTGTGAACTCCACAAGGAGGTGCGCTCGTGTCTCGTACCGAGTTAAACCAATTTCATTTAAAATTTTGAATTCAGCCAATCAATTTAACGTTCTCGAACTTACAGACTGTTTGTCAATTAACAGTTTACAGTATTCAAATGTAAAAGCGCTGTTAACTACTAGACAGACAGACTTTGTCTTCGGGGAGCCTTAACATAGCTGCTCAATGTTAACATTTTGGAAGCAGGGTTGCCAGATTGTCAATTTAAATTCGAATTGAAATTTAAACTTGTTGCTCTTGCTTTGCTAATCTTTCGCTCGTGACACGCGTACACCTCCCATGTGAAGTGTGTGATGGTGTATCAGTGGCATGGTGGCGTGTGTGAGCGTTGCGGTGGCGTTCAGTGAGAGCGGTGGTGTTCAAGTGTCATGGATACGTATTTGTTGTACGAGTAATTATCAAATAGAGTGGAGAATACGTTACATATTAGACAAGTTGATAGTTGGTTAAACCTAACAATCAAACCTAAACGAAACTCAACATGATCGCATAACCCACGCTTCCCAGTTAAGATCTGGATCTGGATCTCATCCTGCTCTCGGGATACTCACTTGCACTGCCATTGGCGGCAAAGGCGCTGCGCATATCGCTGCTGATCTGATTGAGCTGCTCCAGTTGACTCTGGCTGAATGGAGCATGGCCGGCCATGCCGGGCGAGGATTGCTGCGACTGCTGGGCCTGCAGCAGTTGTTGCTGTGTTGAGCGCAGCATCGGATGCTGTTGCATTTGCTGCAGCTGCTGTGCATGCAGCGCACTCATGGGCGACGTGCCCAGCACTCCAGCGGCAGCTGCATTTGCCGCTGCGGAGCCGCCGCCGCCAGGCATGGGCGGAGATTTGCCCGAGCGTGGACTGGAATTGGGCGTGGAGCGTGGCGAGGCAGTCTGTTGATTCTTGAGCATACGCATTAGGCCCTCCAGCTGCTCCATGAGCTGTCGCCGCGAATCCTGCAGCGCTCCCAGATGACCCTCGAGTTCGCCTTTGCGCTGACGCAGCGCACGCAGCTCGTTGATGAGCGCCGGATTCTCTGGCGCCATTTGCTCAGTCTCCTGCTGGCGACGCAGGCGCGCAATTTCACGCATAATCTCCTTGTTCTTCGACTCCAGCTGGGCGATGAGCTCGCGCTGCGCACGCGAATTGTCTGTACCAATGGGCGTGATGCTCTCCGCATTCGGCATGTTGGAGGGCTGCAGAAAAGAGATTTATTCAGTCTGAGATTTGGGAAGGATTTAGATGAACTCACTGCGCGATTCTCCTGCGCCAAGCGTGCTGCGTAGCGGGCAATTAGACGATGCTCCTCATCGTTGGCCGAGGCGGCGGCCACACGCGACATTGTTGTGTCCAGGCTGCGTCCAGTGGCGCGTGAGTCCAGCGTGCTGGAACGATCAAAGATGCCGCCATGTCCCGGCCCCGGGCCGGGTCCATGCAAATGCCCCAACGCCGGATCGGAGAAGCCGTTGTGCGATGGCAACGGCGATGGGGGCACAATGTGCGACAGATTGAGGGTCTTTTCGGGCTGGTCGGGGAATCGTGGCAACACTTGCGTCGTCTTTTCGGGCACGCATCGGAAGCTCTTGCGCAAGGAGTGACCAATCTGTTTGCTGGGCGACTTGTAGCTCGAGTACTCCTTGACCTCGTGATCGTTTTGGTGGTTCAGCGATGTCTTGCCATGCCAAAAGCACTCCTGGCACAACTGGTAGGCGTGACACCGCTGACAACGATAACGAAATCCAGTGAAGTTTTCCTTATGGCAAACAGAACAGATCGTCGGATGCACAATAGTCTCAACGGTGGCCAACCGATGCAGCAACGGCAGCCAGACGAGACACGATGGTCCCGGTTCAGACATAAGTGTTGCCATGAAATCGTTCACTGTGACCTTATTCTCTGCCGGAAAGATCTCCTCCTCCAGCCCCTCCTTGTAATGGAATGTGGGTGATTCATAGACGGCTGCCGGCAGCGCCAACACCTCCCGCAGAAACTCGCTCAGCTTCCAGGCCACCAACTGGCCAGCGCCATCGGAGATCTGTGAAAAGATATCTGAAAAGTTGCCAAGTTAATTGGAAGTCTTGTAAATCAAGCAAAAGCCACACTTACATCTGAGCTTATCCACCAGCTTGCCGGAGCACATGGTAGCCAGGGCTACTTTAATGGAAAACACACGGATTTTGCCAGAGTTGTCACTGCAATAGGTAGTAGAAAATATTATTATATCTAGCTCTTGTCGTTGACGTGATATTTGCACTCACCTTGTATACGCGGCCAGAAGCCAGTTGAGCAAGAGACCCGCCTTGGAGTCCACGGGCACCTGCTGTGCCGTTGGCAGACGCTTGTTGAGATTGTGGTACAACGAGGAGACAAGCGTCTCCAGCCGCGCCACGCTCACCTCGCTCTGTGGCTCCAGGGTATTGAGGCCATTCTCCCGGAATGCCTCGATCACATTCCAGATGTCCACCAGGTGCAAATTGGTCGACTTCTGTATGTAGCGCAACTTTGAGGCGGTGCGATAGGATGCAAAGCGTATCGAATCGAAAGTCTGTAGCCGCAAATCCTGCAGTATGGCCACGCGTGGCTCCAGCTCCATCATGATTCAGCAACTCTGCAATAAGCCAAACAAAGCAACAGACAAATCAGCAACAATTTATACGCCCCCAATTCACAAGCGACTGCTAATCAGTTGGATTGCATCTCAAAGATGCAACAGACTGTGTGACAGCGACCCTCTACTGACAGTCGTTGAATTTACCAACAATTATTCTAAGTATATCTTTTAAGTTGGCTTTATTATTAAGTTCGCATACAGTGTGCAAACATCAGGCTAAGCTTCTGAGATAACCTGAATTTTTCTGTATTATTTGCGTTAATTCTTGCGAAAGATTTTTGGGATAAGTTTTAGAGATATTTGGGTCGAAATAACTAGACTAGTTTTATATTGGTTTAACCCGTTTGCAAACATTTAAATGCCCAAGGAGTTTTGTTCAAAAAAGTAATATAGAAATACGCTGAACGACCTTCACATTTGTGGAGTATTATTTAAGTCAGGGTCAAGAATTGTTGTTCATCTGATCAGTAATTAAAGATTAGTTACTGCGACTCTGAGATACTCTTGAGTCCAGCACATGATTAGATATGTAATTTTGCTCAACATTTTCGTTAGGCTTAAAATGCGCATAAAAGTTGGCGTAAATATCATAATCCCATGCTTGAGAACTATCATAAATTGAAATATTTTATGAACTTTCGCCGGTTGTCTTCAATTTACGGGTGTGTCTCGTGTATTTTATGGGTCTCGAAGATGGCCCCCTTTATAGCATAATGTGAACTCTGTCTCTCTTTCTCTGTGTATCGTTCTCGCTCTCTCTTTCCCTATCTCTACTCATTCCGCTGGCTTGCGCGCTCTTGCTGTAAACATGTTGTGGGTGCTTATAAACATGTGTATACGGAATATTTAATTAACGCATAAATAATAACGCTTATGTTGGTTTTCTCTCCCACTCTTTACTCACTCACTTTGCGTCCGTCGGGCCTTGCCACGAACAGCCGCAATCCCAGAGCTAACTGGGTCATCAGGCGAGCTGGCAGTCGAGGCACACAACGAGGACATCGCCGACAACATCATCAGCTTTGTGCCATAAACATCAGCCACAACAACGCGACAGCGATTGGCAAAAGGAGCATCCCAAAGAGAGGAGAGAACGAGAGAGACTGGCAATGTAGCCTTCAAACCAATCCAACAGCTTCCTCCAACGGATTGTCAACACTTCTAGAGGGAATTCGCCACCTTCCTCCCCCCCTCCCCACCTCGCACTTCGACTCCCACGCGCACTTCCGCTTGTGTGTCGCCTTCCCCGCTTCCCCCTCCCGCCGTGCTCAACAATGCCGCATTTTTTATTACATATTCCATTGTCACGAGGCAGCATCGTCTGTCCTCCGCCGTCTGTCGACTAGCTGGCGACACGACCGCACACACGCCAGATCCCAGAACCCAAAGGGCGCCCAGACCGACACCGAGACCGAGGCAATCTCCCTGTCGCAGAGCCAAAAGAGCAATCTGCTGCTGCTGCTTCTGCTGCTGCCTTTGGCCATCCCTTTCATGCCTTCCGTTTGCCATTTTATTAACCCGCCAAAGTTTCAAAATCATTTAAATCATTTGTAATCCGCTTTGGAGAACCAATTAATCGAAGCGGATCCGTTAGGGAGCTCCTGCGGCTGATGCTGCAGCTTTGTCGACTCGGCTCGTTTCCAATTCCAAATCTCTGTTTGCTCTCTCCCATTGCAGTTGACGGCGACGGAGCTCCCAAAGGGGGCACAGGTCCATTGGCAGTGTCACCGAAAGTGTCGGCCATTTATTATGTTGTCTTTTTGCATTATTTGTGATTCACACATCAGCACGGGTTGTGGACGGGCGGTGGCAGACACACACAGGATATTATCCTGCTGAATGAGTGTGTGAACATAACTCATATTTACAGGCCGACGTTTTAACCGCCCGCACAGTGGTGCAAAATGAAAGCTAAGCTAGTTTTTAGCTTGGCCATCAACCAGAATTTCAACTGGATACGTTTAATTAAGTATACGCAGAGTGAAACCATTCAACTTGTTACGACTCCGAATACAACGTTTGTAATGCAAATGAATATATAAATATATATCGATTTTTGAAATACGTTTATTACTATTTTATTTTTAATTAAAAAAATTGAATTATTGTCTTCCTTTTCGATAAGTATGCGAAATTTAATATTTATTTCATCATTTTTACATTTAAATCAAAAATAAATTAAAAATAATTTGAAAAATTCTTTCTTTTCTCAAATTTGATTTTTAGATTCAATCCCTGCATTAAACATTAGCTTAGACCAGTGTGGCACACAACAATGAAGGAAACAAAGAAGCCGCTGTGGGAGGACCGCAACAGCTTAAGATGTAAGTCGACGTCGCTGCTAATTTAAATATTATCTTTGTAAACTTTTCTCTGCTTCCCACCGGAAATACATTGCTATTAATAAACATTTGTGTTATACATAATTAAACACAAATATTTTCCGTACTAATTAATATGAATCCAAAATATTCATTATGTAATCTTATCTGTTCTTAGTTGGCAATCTATTAATAAACCATTATGCGATACATAAATTAATAAACATGTAAATATACGGAATTCGATTGAAACATGACTCAGCGAGACTCTGTGATTTATTTACGAATCAATTTTGTACCGGTTTATCAAACATAGTGCCTACGACGAATGTTCCGCATTATATCCACTTTTCGTTTCGAATACTTCTTATAGCATCGTTGAGTGACTCACTTGCGAGGCGATTCATAGAATTCAGCTCACAATGAAAGTAAAACACATATAGTAGGCTTCTATTCAAGAACTACCCCCTTTAGCTGATATTCTGCATATACATATATATTCACAAGAACTTTTCAGGAATTTGCCCAACTTCCAAATTGGAAGGTCCAATGTAATATGAAGTAAGCAAGCTCAATTACAGCTGCTTACACAACACAA
The DNA here is from genome assembly GCA_963583835.1 of Drosophila immigrans. Lineage (NCBI taxonomy): Eukaryota > Metazoa > Arthropoda > Insecta > Diptera > Drosophilidae > Drosophila > Drosophila immigrans. The sequence goes on from OY757141.1 coordinate 28,115,465, forward strand.
CAATGGATTCTTTAGAATTTGCATGAGTATGGAGCCTGTTTTTGAAGAGCCTGGGCCCAGTGTCTGCTTTGGCATCAGTGTCAAATTTGCTGTAGATGAGGACGGAACGTGATGACGCATTTAAGGGGGAGCCCGGGGCACGGGACACGGGGCAGACAGCGCGGTACAGCAGAAGCGTAGTTGACAGAAGGCAACGGAAATAACGTACAGCCAGAGGACATAAAGGAGCAGAGACAGAGACGGCGACGGCGATGGAGAAGGCGCTGAGGATGAGGACATTTAAACAGGATTCTTCATTTAAATGCTGCTTTACTTCTCATATTTGCTGACGCAGAGAGACGCGAACACAAAACGAGTTGAGAACGAGGACGGGCCGCGCCCAGCAGCGTTATCAGAAGACAGGACTCGCAACAGGACAGCACAGGACTTAAACAGGACATCAGATCCGAACACAGTGTGCAGGACGACAGCCAATCAACGTTCAGTGCATGTCCAAAGTGGAATTCAATTTCGAAAACGGCGAAACCCCAAATGACATCGTCGAACTGAGCTGACGACGAGGCGGATGACGACTCGACGAGATGACTCACAAGCTACTGATGATGGACCCTGAACGAAATGGAGCATGGACATACGAACATATGTACACTAGATTCGTATAAATGTGCACAGACATATGGCCAGGGCAGATGTGGGCCAGCTAAACAACATATCACAACACACAGTGACACAATACACACATTCATGCAGTGTGCTGCCTGCATCTTGGAGCCGAAAAATGAATGAAGGACGAGAGCTGCGAACTGTGTAAACATTTGCGCACAAAAGTATGCAACGAAACCTGCCTGAATTATTTCGAGTTTGGCAACGACGACAACGTCGAGGATGAGTATGGGGCAGGCGACGTCAGCGAGTATGACCACGATGGCTGTTGATGCTGCTGCTGCTGCTGTGCAAGACGCATTGCGCAGTGCAGGCTGCAGGGAGCAGGGAGTAGCAAAGGGGGCGGCTTCAAGAGTCGCCCTGAGCGACGACATCCTGCTGCTCTCGTGACTCGTGTGTGTGTGTGTGTGTGAGTGCTGGCGTGCGTTTCAAGTGGCCACCTCAGACAGTGGCACATATTGATTTATGCATTTCGGAAAAACAAAAGGTTGCACAAATCATCATTTATATTGATGGAGATTGCATAAATGTTAAGAGTTGTAAAAACATTCAAAAGCTGTCCAAATATAAATGATGACAGTTGCAATTGTAAATTGTGTACACGCCTTTAATTTACTTTATTTATTTGGTAATTCAATTACAATTATTTTAACTACGCACAAATATTTGTATTTGAATTTGTTCAATGACTGCCAAAACAACGCACAATGATTATTTGTAATTGTTTAAATTTATAAATAACTTAGAATTAAAATACGAAAACAAATACGGCATTGGCGGTTTTAAATTTGTTTTTTTTTTTCTGCTTTAAATTGTTGAATTGCAGAATGTGTAATTTGAAAATGACTTTTATGTTGAGCGAAATAAATCCTCAATTTTTGCCTTACATTTTTTCCACGTCTGGTGTTTATAAAATCACTTAAAATTATTCATCAGTTCGAATAAAATCATAAAACTCAAATTAACATAAAAATGTTAGGTTATAATAATAATGTTCCGTTTTTTTTTTAATTCGCTAAAGTGGAAAGAGAAAATTTGGTAACTCTATGGCATTTGGTTAAACCAATTTACTAAATCATCTCAGCTATCATACCTTTCTACACCAGACATGCCGACTTTAACAACACAATTGGGAAATGTACTTTAATTAAAACTGCTACATATATTTATAAATTATTATATTAAGAAGCTTCATTCCCCTTGAATATCATGCAATTATGTATTATAAATGAGCATAAACAGCAGTAAAAACGTTTGCAAATGGCCAAAAAGAAATGCTCCACCAGAGAATAATCTAAGAAGTTTGGCCATTTAACTTTGCTGGCAGTTCTCAACCACTGTGCCCGGCCTGATTTGATAGTAGTTGCCTGGCGCTGGGTTTGGCCTCGCCACAAGGCTGACCGCTTGTTTGCTCTTCGCTCACTTTGGCATTTGTGTCAGTCCCGAGATTTGGAAAAACCGCAACAACAAAACCAACGTAAAAAAGAAAAGCTCAAAAACGCAGACGTTATTCGGGGCTACACATAAAATTAAATTCCGTTTGCGATTGAGCCAGGAATTGGAATAGGGATAAGTGTGCGCTTATCTCCAACAGCTGCAGCAGAAGCTGACGAGAGGATTGTAGAATTGCCATCGAATTGAGTTCCTGGTATTTATGTCGCTCAGGCAAATACCAAATATAAATAATAATACGAGTAATAAATATAAATAACGAAGTAAATATGTATGTAAATGGATTTAGTTGGCGCTACTAACATGGAATTCAGGTAGGCGGGCAAAGTTTTGCAATACGGACAAGTTTGCGAGTGTCGCTCCGACACTTTTCTCGCAACTTTGATCAAACAAAATGCGGAACTTTGCTCATCATAAAATGCCAAGTGCATGTTTAACCTCATTACGAGTCATCCCCCCAGAAATAAGGTCAGAGGTGACGAAAGGATATGCAAGGAACTTTTGCCCAAGACGATAATGAGGCAATGCGAAAATAGGTCGCTGATTAAATGAAAGTCATGTGTGAGTTGTGTGTGTGCGTAAGGAATTCAAATTGATACGCTGTGGGAATTGTTAAAGGTTGCCGCTGCGTCATTCCCAGGTGAACGGCACTTTAGCTACTTTAAGCCAAGTTCTTCGCACAATTTACGCTGCTGCTCCAAAAAGAAAAAAAAAAGTTGCAACCGCATGGGGGAAAAAATGAAAAATGGCTGGCAAAAGCGTCCTTAAGCGCAGCAACAACAAACAAGCGACCTGGGAAAACCAACAGCAAAAGCACAACTAGAACTCTGACTTGGGCACCTGCATCAAAAGATTTCCAAAGTTTTTGGCCTCAACACAAAAAAGTTGCAGCCGCGCTCATTGCAGCAGCAAGGCACGATTCCTGTGTGAATCCTAACCAATTCTCTCCACACCAAACTCCTTCTAACCCCAACTTTCGCACGGCAAATCAAAGGCACAAACACAACGATGATGATAACTGGCACATAATTCGGAATTCCTACCTGGCACTCGGTTGTGGAGAGAAAATGTTCCGTTTATTTCGTGTTAATTCACCTTTCTCCATTGGGAAATGAGAAATGCGACCACAGCAAACGCAATAAGAAAATGGGGAGAAAAATAGCCAGACAAAGACTGCTGCTCAACTGGGAGTATACCCAAGTTTATATATTTAAAGCCAATTTGCTTTAAGAGCCATTGCATGCAGCACTCAGGTTCGTGTAGAGGTTATTCGCTTATTCAAAACGAGGATAAGCATACCCTATTGTATTTATCTGTCAATTGAGGTACAATGGCAGCACAACATAAATATATGTTATGCAGATTTCTGTTTTGCATTTTGAAAACCAATTAATATTTATGTATATATAAACTACGTACTCAATAGTTTTTAAGCACTTTTTGTACAATATTGTACGTAGTTTGGGTTTTATTATCTTGTTGGTTACCTAAATGATATTGTGGTGTCTCTTAAAATGTTATTCGGCATTAAATAATGTGCATTTCTACATATTTGTCAGCCTCTCACTTGAGTTATTTAGAAATATAAATAAGTTTCACAAGTCTGCACATAAATGCATTAAGAAAGTTATGTATTTAAATTAAATTAACGATGAGCTAATGATACATTATATACCCAACCGAGCAGGCCTTAAGTACAGGTATTAGCAACAGCAGCAGCAACTTAAACAACAACCAAAACCACAACAACAATCATCAGCATTGCATGTCAAGCCAGAATGATAATCGAAAATTGCCAGGCCGTGCAATAACCTTTTGTTTCTCCCGGCCCGTTGGGTAAATTGTGGTGAGCAAAGAAAGTCAGAAAAGCTGCAGAGAAAATCGCTTTTCATCAGCAATCAGAAATGTGCAACTGCAATTGCCACATGCACACAGACACACACTCATCCAAAGCCGTGTGTGTGTGTGTGTGTGTGCAACGGGCTAATTGAAAAGTGAGGGAGAAAGATTGAGTTGGGCGCTGGAATTGAAATTCAGCTCCATTAGTTATGTTTAAGCGTGGCGTAATTGATTGGCAGCGAGAGAGCAGGGAACACCTCGAATACTTAATTATGGAAAACCACTATAAAATTAGTTCATGAGCAAAACAACAGCCAAACTTGCTACAACACACACACACACACACACACACAGTCAAAAGAAAAGCTAAACACAGAAACTAAACTGAAGAATGGGCTTAAGTGCAGAGAGGAGGGGAAGGAGAAGGCCAGGAAGTTCTGTGCCAGTTAGAGATGCCAAAGCACGTCATCGTCCTCCGTCAACACATAGCAAGTGCTTGCTTACCAAAGGGATAAACGGAGAGAGAGAGAAATACAGAGAGAGAGAGAGAGAGAGAAAGACAGAGAGAGAGTGGGACAGGGAGCAGTGTAATTATGCACAGAAATGGGAGCATCGTCAGACGGACAGTTGACTTGGCTTTGAGTCGAGGTTTCTGCTTGGGTTTAGTTCGTGCTACTCAAGCAAACTCTCCAGTGTGGATAATGGAAAATGCACATTCCGTCAGGCAGGACGAGCGACCACAAAGCACCGTTACCGTTGGGCGACAGCCCAAGGATTAACAGAGTGTTGGCTGCTTGCAGCGAAGTGCAGCGACCGCTTTAAAGGCGCAACATAAAAGTATTTCTAGGCGAAACGGCACTTGACAGTGTCAGGAATTCAGCCGCAGTACAGCGCATACATAAATCAGTTGCATTCCATTATACGCGCAGTTACACTAACAGAACTGTAACTAGAATAAGCTGGAAATCTTCGGAAATAACTAACAATTCCTAGGAATTTCTAAACACAAATATTAGTTATATCTTAAATTCTATAGAAACCAAACTATTCGTAAATAAAATGGAAATTAGCTGAAAACTTTACTATATTTTTGAATGTCTTACTACAATTATTTCTCGGACTTCAGAATTACCCAAATAGAAATAAATATAATATTACTATTCAATGAATTTTTCCCATTGAATTTGCAAAATTACCGTTCAAATTATATAGAGTATCCGTCCAACCTTAACTACTTATTGAATTATTAATGTAAGCTTTGGGAATTTGTATTTATTTGTTGTGGCATTTAAATGAAAATGAATCTGTTTATGACATGAGGGGAATACCGCTTTTGTTTTTTTGCTCTTTACTCAGATTTCAGTTATTCTATTTTGATGTTTGATTGATTCTCGTCAATTGGTGTCGCCTTCAATGAGTTATTTCAGTTTATGGCCAACACCTGCTGTAAAATGGCTCGTGGTACGCCCACATTCATATTTACATCTAGCATTCCATAGACTGCTTTAAGGTGAGTTCAGGTTACAAAATATATGCACACTATGCAAATACATTACAACTGAATGCACTCGAAAATGCCAAGCAAATGACGTAGTCCAGAGCAAATAATATCCGTACTTGGCATCGTACTTACTACATATATAGTATCAACACCCCAAAAGGCGTGACAACTTCTCAAATTATCGCACAACCAACTAATAAATTAACAAATACAAATACATCAAAGGCCTCTGGGGGCTTTTCTATTGATCAGCATTTAAAATTAGCCCAGTTGAATAATTATTTGGCTTTTGAACATTCGCAAAACAATATTATTATTGTTAGATTTGGACTCAGTCACGCCTATTTTTGTTATTAATACACAATGATGATGAGCTGTACGTGCGATTTAGAGAAAACAACAAAACTCAAAGCTCCAATGACTACAGTTTGCACTTAATGCTCTTCTCGTTCGCATCTTTAATACCTGATGCTATGTAAGGTTATGATAACGTCAACCATCTCGATAAGCAGCAACAATCTGATGAGTCAACGAATAGAAAGTAGACAAGAAGATATATCATAAGCCAAAGAGCATTTGCTTATACTTTCATAATTTATTTTCAAATTAAACGCCTCATAAAAATACCCAAAATTTTTTTGTGACAACTAAGAAATTATTTCTAAAATATTTAAAAAATATTTTCAATGGAAAGTGTACTAGAAACGAACTATGTCATAGCTGACCTCAGATGTTTACAGATCGGCTGCCATATCGCATATACGTGTCTGAAAATGGCTAAAAACAAAGTTCACCGATTTGTAAATCGAACAGCTAATTGTTTAAACAACTTGCAAACAGAAACGGATGGCAAACATGCAAAAGCATTTTACATCAATACTCTAAAAGGTTATTGGGATAGAAAAAATAAAGGGAAGTACATAAATATGTGTTTTTACACTTGGCACTCGTAGAGTAGAAAGGTATTATCATCGTGTGGCAAACCACAAGTCGTGTAAGTTTGACCCTGTTGAGCGAAAATAATATTTTAATATTAGACAAGAATAATTGAGTATCTCACAGTCGGGCACACTCGCTTATAGCTACGCAAGTTATTTCGTTTTGAGTTTTGTGGAGCAAATAACTTGCGGCAGATGCCGAGCACTATAAATACACACACACACACTACTTCTCACTCTCTCCTCCACATTTATATACTCGATGTATTTATTTGAAGTTGGAACCTGCATTCCCATTCCTATTCCCTCAATGCAGCAGCGCGCTGCCCACACACACACTCAATGTGGCAAGAACGATGACGACTGCCAAGTGGTCGATGGTGGCTGTTGGCGGTTTTTGGGCCCCAAGTGGCTTACGACATGGAAGACAAATATTTTTACATTTTAGCCCGCAGCGTGGGCAGCTTTTCTCATTTAACGAATCATTATCATTCGCCAGGCATTCGCTCTGCAAGAATCTCGTATTTGTTGTGGCCAAGTGGCGAGCCATAAAAGCGATTATCAGTTGGAACATGTTGATAACGATCTGCAGCCAACGATAAGATACTTAGACTCGGACCACAAATTGCATAATGCCTCCCGACATTAGATACACGAGTTGAAGCGATTTTCAGCATGTTCCAGCTACGACGACTTTGGCAATCAAAGGCGTGTCAATCAAATGCGCTATAACGAGGTAAACCGACAGGCCGGGGAGGCGGGTCCCAAGAAGAGGTTGCGACATGCAGCACACACACAGAGTGAGAGAGAATGAAAGACAGCCAGAGGCAATCAATGCGGGAAAATGTCAAGCAAAGTTGAAAATATAGACGATTGCCAAAGCAAAGTTCCAGCACATTTTATTACCAATGCTCGGTGTAAGGGCAACCAGCAACCTTGCAGAGAGTGCCATCACTTTGTCAACCGACATGCGACTCATTGAAATGAGAGAAGCGTATTGGAGATTAAGCTATAGATAAATCCCGAAGTTGGTATTCGGGAGTCTATGACGACCAAAAAAGTATTTCTTTTTATTTACTTTTCTGCAGCGTCTTCTCACAAACTCTTAATTTAAAAGAGCAGATCAAATATAGAATCAAATTTCCAACTATGTGGAAATTGCTTACAAATAATATTAAATTGATTTGGAAAAATATATTATTTTATTATGGTTAACAAATACTTTTTTCAAATAATTTGGCTTAATTCGCAGACTAACGGTTTTGGGTTCTTTTAATGTACTAAAGAGTTGGCAAGCCGCATTGTTTGTTTCTCTTTTATGTCATTTACATAAATTCATAATGAGATTTAGAATGTAAACTGTGACACACAATAAGTAGTTATATGTCTGTGACATTATTGACCATGTCAAGAGTATTTGCCGAGAATGCCAAAGCAATCAATACCAATTAAATGAGAAGGCTGCATAAATATATATGGAGAGTACACCTGTCTGTCTACCTGCCGGCAAACCATCGGGAGGAAACTGATTTTCGTGCAAATCGAAACCGGAAAATCATTAATTACTTGATGTGGTTTCAATGTTTACACTATTTTTTGCGATCTTTATGCATTGTTTATAAGACAATCGATTTATGGAAGATACAAATTTGTAATAACATCTGTGCAAACATTTGTATTTAATGTAATCAACTCATTAAATGGGTTACTTTAATGTTCTATAAACCAGATGTTCAGCAGTACTCGTAATTGCTGAATGAGTTGTTTTCATAAGATTTTACAGTTGAATAAAAGCGCTATTTAGGTTATTGTTTCAAGAACTTTTGCGGCTATTAAGTGAAAAAGTGTTCAGAGAATACGGTAAGTTTTTACATATATGATTCTTATTATTTTGATGTCTTAGTAAGTGACAGTCAAAGATTTTGAGGTTTGTTTTAAATAAATGTAAAGGAGATCCAAATATTCTGTTTTTGTTTTTAAATTGAACAATTTTCTGTCTATGCAAAGCGAATTTTGTAATCTAGTGTTGTTGTTCAATAGAGATGCTATCTTAGGCACAAGTCTACTGGATTCGGTTATAAAAAAAAAATTTTTCATTCTTTCATTACGAATACATTCTTCAATGATTGTTATCCCTACATAAATTTGAAATAATCCAATTTAAAGAATGGGCAATATCGATTTCTTGACTTGATTTAAGCTCTCATCTTCTGGGTTCAATTTAAATCTGCTTTCGGATTGACGTTTCCTTTTCTTTTCGCTGTGCAGAAAAGCATCTTAAATAAGAATGCTCTTCTTCGAATATGATAAATTGTTACGAATGTATCCAACGAGTTACCCCTTTTTAGTGCTTCATAGGTACTCCACATTTTTTTGGTAATTCATATTTTCCAACTGTGTTTCCACTCACTATCTGCGACTGCATCGGCTGCAGCAATTATGTTGTCTGTTTGCACCCAGCGAGCTGTCAGCATTTTGAGACTAATTGAAGTTGATACAAAATAGAACGAAATCTAGAATGCCGGTGACCGCAATAAAGTCTTTTGATCTAGTTTACAGATACAGCCACTGAAGAACTGAGAAAAATAAGTGAAGAGTAGGACGGAAGACGGACGGACGGACGGAAACGTAGTCATACTTTGGTACCTTCAACTAATTCTGTGCCAGCTGGAAAATTGTGCATTTTGAAATCTGGCAAAGAGGCGAGTAAAAGTAAAGAACATGCTCCACATATTTCATGCGACACGTCGAGGGCAGGAAGCGTTGTGGAAAGCTAAATGAGGCGTGACATAGAAAAACAAGAAGAAGCACAAGAACAGTGCAGAGCAGAGCGAGCACGCAGATACTTGCAGAAAGAGATGGACGAACCACTTGGTAATTGGGAGCGCCGACGACAACAGCGGCAATAACAACAAAAGCCACATAAACATTCTTACACAAATGAATTGTTACAGCGACAAAAAAACAAAAAAGGAAAAGCAACGAGAGACAAAGAATGTATTTGTGCGGTGAAAAATTGAAAATCTCATGAAAAGCGTCCCAAAGAAGCCGCCACAGCGCCGGCACATAGAAAGAGACGGGCAACAAGCGAGCGAGCGAGGAGAATGTGGGAGGGCGCTGGCAAAAAAGAGGGTGAAGGGTCGCACAATTAACCCTTTCGGGGCGCTGCCTCTGGAGGCGCGAGGGCAATTCAACAATTGCTTTGAAGTCGCTTTTGTGTTGATGGCTTGTTGGGCCCTTAACTTGGCTGTGACTGTGGCCAAGAGCGTGTGTAGAACGTGGACGTTCCCGCCGATAGGTGTCTCTGCGTCGGCCAGCGCTTTAACGAGCCACAATTGAAAATTGCTTTAATTAGTTTATACACAACAAGGCAAAATGCAATAAAATTAATCGTTTATGCCGTAATCGTATTTAACGTGTGCGCCTCCATCGCCTCCGCCATCTCCTTCAAATCTGCTTTTGATAAATTGCACGGTACGCTACAGTTCAAGCGGGGAGAGTGAGAGGGAGCGAGAGCGGTGTACGGTGAGTAAATGGCCCATTGCCGAGACTCAATCATGTATGGCGCACTGAAGACCGTTCCCGATACCATTACAGCCGGCTTAACGAGATTGCCAACTAGTGGAGCGTAAAGCTCACTCTCCTCATAACCCCCCATCCGTGCTTTATACGTATGTTTATTTTTAGCGCACTTTGCCTACAGATTAAAGCCAGATTCAAAGCCCTGCACAAATCTGATCTGCAGTCGAGTGAGCGATGCGAAATAATTATAATTTTAATAATATGCCCAGCATAATTTGCCAGGTGAGGCAGTTCAACATCCAACAGACGATCCAAAAGAAATGCTGCCGTATGGCGCACAACAGGCACTGAACATATGCTCCACAATACACAATAGCATCCACACTATCACAGTCCAAACAACATCCACAAAGTGTTTGTATCGCATTCAAATGTTACGAGTGTTACAAATTGAGCAACAAAAGGTGTCAAACGCCTTTGCCGCAGCGCATTAGAAAATGCAAATCATTTCTACACAGCATTGAAAGTGAAATTTCCCATTATCAACACTCACACATACTTATGTACATATATATGAACCCACGGGCTTCACGATCGACCTAGGTGCAAAATAAAAATAAAAACAACAAGCGCTCGTTTCGTGTCGTTGGAAGCTCGGCTTTTGCTCGGCTCGACTTGGTTTGACTTGGCTTAACGCTGGCTCTGATTCTGGGCACCTGCTGCTTGCCCAGACCGTCGTGTCTGTCTATTAGCGGGCGTATTCCCGATTCCCCCTATCGTTCCCACCGCCCCCGAGTTCTGTTGATATTGCCTCATCATCATCATCATCCCAGCGCTTGGTCTCAGCACTGAGCAGCAGCAGCAGCGGCAGCAGCAGCCGCCGTTTTTCAAATGCAAAAATTGGCGATTAGTCAAAATGATGTCACCGAGTTATTTTGATTGTTTTTTATATACACACACATACGTATTTATTTATTTATTTATTTTGCTTTGGTTTTGGTTTGCTTTGCTTTGCTTTTGGCATTTCAATGACTTCAACGGGCTCAGTTCAATATTGGGCTACACATAAATTGGCTTGTTATTGTTTTCCCAATTGGCCAAAGTTCGCCAGTGCAGCTTCCAGGCTGGAGCAAACGCCTGGAAGTGCGCTTAAATGCACGCGGGAAATTAAAGCATCTAATTATTTAAAATTTGCCGATGAAACCAAGATTCGCAGGCATTTGTAATTTAGTTGATATGTTTTTAATTAAATTTTTTTTATTTAGTAATTTATTTAAAGCAAAAAGTAAAACACGCTACTGCAGCTTTCAGGCTGGAACAAACGCATGGAAGTGTACTTAGTGCAGCCGGGAAATTAAAGCAGCTAATTTTTTTAGATTTGTAGATGAAACCAAGATTCACAGTCATTGTCATAAATCCGTTTATATTAGAATTTGGTAAATGGAAAATGTTTATTACTATATTTTGTATCATTTATTCAAAACTAAAAACGTAACCCTGGTTTTAGCTCCATTTTCGAAAATCTACCATGAAGGACTTTTTCCCCGCCCCTTTTGGCGTTCGGTGCTTTTTTGGGAGGGGGCAAAGCAATTGCCAGCTGCTAAGTCGCGACTTTTTATGAATGAATCAGGCAATCCTCAACGTTGGAATTTGTAGTAGAACGCAGAAAATATTTAAATTTTTGTTTACCTTTATGTGTTTATTTGTTGTAATCGGGTTGCGATGCGTCACTTTTTGGCCCTGCGACAGATTTTTTTTTGTAACTCGTCGTTTGCCCTTTGCTTAAAAGTTGGGGTTATTGCGACTGCTTCTTCTTCTGTTCTTCTGTTGAGTGTTTTTTATTTTGTGTGTATGTTTTTCACCTGCTGTTTGGATGTTTTATTTTTACTTTTTATATTTCGCGGCTTAAGGCGGTTTTTACTTGGCTCTCGGCCTTGTCAAATATGTTGACAGACAGTTACAACTTCTCTGCTTCTGTTTCTGTTCTTCTCGACTTAATTTCGCAGCCCGAGACCGCGACGCACACGCACTCACACACACACAGTTTTACACACACTCACACGCACACACACACGACGAGCAACGTCGTAAGCTGGGTTGCAAATGTAAGTAATAAATACGCACTGCTTTATTCACTGTTTAGTTCACGACGAGGCGCGCCTGAATTGTTTATTGGCTTGCAAAGAATAGCTTATCAACAAAAAATTTGTTTACGCAGCGGTAAAAAACGTCACCCGCTGCTGTTGCTGCACTTGACTACTTTCAACCACCGACTAAACAGTGTGACCAGCGCAGCGTAACGAGCAAAATGAACGCAAGATGAAGCTTTGGTATATTGGCAAAAACCAAAAAGGTATTAAAATACCAGCTAGCCGTCTGCTTTAAATGTTTGAAATTAATGAATAGGCTTCTTTATTATTACAAAAATAGCGACAACTTTATATTTGAGTGGCTATTACGACTAGTCCGATTTACCCGACTTATCTGGGCATGTGGGCGTGGCAGGCGTTTGAGCTGCACTGTTGCTGCTGCGTTGTTCCCGTCGCGCCCGTTCCTTCAGCTGCGCCGTCTTCAACGTGGCCATCATTTGTGTCGAGTTGTAGAGCCAAGTGCCCTGTGAGTGAATAAAGCATGTGAATAAAGAGACACGTATCCCGCTTTGTGGGTGCGCTACTCACAATCAACAGCATGCAGTTAAGTAATATCGGTATCGAGAAGACTGTGGAGATAAACAAACCGTTGTCATCGAAGTATTGTTGCTTCGAGAACGTTTTCCAGTTCTGAGCCGCGTATTCGTTGATGCTCTCCGAGAAATACACAATGGACACTGATAACGCCGAATTCAGATATGTAAATAACAACGGCAATTGTAAAGTATTACTTACATAGCACGAGGAAGAGGAACACTTGAAAGTTTGTGTTGTTGCGCGTCAACAGTGCTGTGCTTGTGGTCAACACATGCAGCAGAATTAATGCGATGAGCCAAGGATCCTTCCAGTCGATCTGGAAATTTAATGTGGAACTTATCTTTTGCTGAGAGTCCACTTTGAATACTTACGCTCAGTAGAAATGCCCAATAGCCGGTTATTTCGTTGACTTCGATTTGTCCTGGGTGCATTTTGAGATCTCTTTAATATTTGACATTTACAACATTCAATATATTTTTGATTGAGAGTGTTTATTCATGTTTGTTGTTTGTTTTTCAGTTTAGAGGTGGAACCACATCGATGGCAACTTTTAAAACTATCGATGTTTTTGCCGCCAACTAAAATAAACTTATCTGGGTACATTTGGTATTTAACATTTTGGTATGTGTATAAGTGCGCGTCATTTAAACCTCTTTGTTCTGTGTTTCCCTAAAAATATATAGACATGGTCATGATCTCTTTTATACTTACCTTTACACTTTCACTGATGAACTAAAACACGAGTAACAACATGTTAATGACACAAAGTTTTGGGACCTTTCGGTATTTTTATACCAAAACTATATTTATTTGAAAATTTGTGTGTGGCAAATAATACAAGCCAAATAATACAAGCAGCTTAACAATGCTGTTACGTTGTGATTAAATTTATGCATATATCGATTCTCTAGCACTATGTCACTTAACGGATGCGTTTTCCAATCAGATATTTGTGTGCGGCATCAAATGAAAGCCGGCTGTTTGTTAACATTCGACAGCGCGTTAAATTGACATTTATCGAACTGTCCCACCTATCGATGCTGTTGATGTGTGATGCAATTGGACGGCCGTTTTGTGTAGCCCTGCTCATGCAGCTTGAACGTCTCTCAACTTTGCTTTCACTGACTCAGTAGACACAAAAAAAAAAAAACAACATTCACAAAAAAGCTGAAAATTATCACAAAGAATTTGTTAAAATCAGTCAAAATTATAGTACACATCATCCCAAGCAGTCAATTGTTCTTGTTAACGTGCTAGCAAAAACACTCGAAGCGTGCGAGCGAGAGAACAAAACGACAGAAAACAATAAAGAAAAACAAAAACGGAATTAAAAGGTCGCGCAGTGACAACTGAAGGGATTTGGAGCTGAAAAACAAAGCGAGCGTCGCACGAATTTCGTGAGCGATATTCATTAAGTAACGTGTGCGACGTGTGCGAGCGGGCGGAGGTGGTGCAACATTGCCGCTGGGATTTTGGAGTAAGCATCAAGCACAACAACAACAACGACTCGCATCAGAAGGAGGCACGAGGACACGCGGCGTCAACGCTCCGAGTGTCGACGACCTCGCAACAGCAACAGCCGCAGTGCCCGCAACACACGAAAACCGAGACGCCCCCGGAGACACTACACTCGACGGCAGCGTCGTCTCCGCCACGTGCAGCAGCAGCAGAGGCTTCAAGCGGACCTAACTCGACTCCACAGCTACACAGAACATCGCATCATGGCCGTCAAGCAGAACCTCACTGAGTCCAATGATGTGGCAGGCACAGCGGCCGGCGGTGGCGGTCAAGCCACGGGCACAACATCAACAGCTGCGACAACAACAACAACATCGAGCGCAGTGGCAGCTACAGCTGGCAAGGCGGCAACAAACATCTGTGACGCAGGAGGCGGCAACAACTCAACGGGCGACGCCTCCAACGGCAGCGAGTCGCTTGTCGGGGCCTCTGATGGTGCTATGGTGGGCGAACGGCAGCGGAAGATCAGGAATCTGGTTGAGGCGATGCAGCACAACCACAACATGGATCAGAGAAGCCAGCTGTTATGGTCTGTGAATTTGTTAAAAGAGCTGACGCAGTTTCCCGTCGGCAATACGGCCGAGGAGCTGAAGATCTTCAAGGAGGAAATCACCAAAGTGGGCAAAATGCTGGCGCTGCCAAATAGCAAGGAATTTCTGATGTGCTATCTGCGGGTCGTCTATGAGCTGATCGCGGATGCCAAATCGCCGCCCAGCTGCGCCGCTGCCATTGTGTTTGAGTTGTTCAACGAGGATCAAATCATTGAGGCTGTGCAATTCCTGCTAGGTCGCAATCCCAACTATGACAAGATCCAGAGCACGGTGAATGTGCTGTGCAGATGGTTGGGCGAGTGCAGCTTCTGCCAGAATCTCAACGTGTGGATCCTCACGCTGTTGCAGGGCTTGGCCGAGCAGGAGAAATATCTGCTGCTCGATCAGATTGCCCTGGACAACATTCAGACGCTGTTCCTGCGCATGCTGATGCCGGCATTGAGGCCGCAAGTGGCGCCCGTCGTCTTTCACATGCTGTCGTCCATTCGTCAGGCGCCCGAGATATTCCATAAGGTGCGTGTCCAAGCATATAGTTTTGATCTGTTTGACAGCATTTGAATTTTGCAACTTGCAGATATTGCCCATAATACCTAAGGTGATCAATACGCTGAAGAAGCAGGTCAACGTTATGGGCAAAGCATCGTCGGACGCACGCACTTATATCCAAAAGATGGTGGATCTGTTCAGTGCTCTGATGATGCGCTTCCCCGTCAACGATGAGCTCTATGCGCCGCTCAAGGAAGTGTTGCGAATGTATGAACCATCGCAGGATTACTTTGTGCTCGCCCGTGACATGTTGGAGCAGGTGCTGCCGAGGAACCCCCGCGTCGGTCTGGTCAATTTGGGCAACACGTGCTACATGAACAGCGTCCTCCAAGCGCTGGCCATGACCAGCGAGTAAGTAGCCACATAGACCCTGCTTACTGGGGAACAACATCAATTTAAATATTGCCATAACTCATAAAAATAGTTAATTTATTTATTTATTGAAGAATGGCTTCCTAGCATTAAAAAACCATTTCCCTAGCTTCATAATCTTCACTTGCAATATTCAATAATATATCATCATTTTTTTGTACATCCACTTTTTTACTGCAGTTCCTCGACTTTATCTAATCTTTGTTAATCTGTTTGATTGCAGCTTTGTGCGCCAAATTCTGCTCATCGAGAGCAACTCGCTGCTGCTTGTGAAGATGCAACAGCAGCTGGCGCTGATGCATCATTCAATGCGTTACGAGCTGACTCCATCGCTGGTATTGAAGGCTACACGTCCGCCGGGCTTCACGCCCGGACTGCAGCAAGACAGCTCCGAGTTCCTAGGCTATTTGTTGGATCTGCTGCACGAGCATGAGATTAATGCGCACAGTGCTCACATCAACACGGAGGCGGCGCAGGCCAAGGCCTTGAAGGAGTCAACAACGGAGGCGCCGTCGTCGGATGATATTGTCGCTGCCGGTGTGATACCGTACAGTAGCAAGGACTACGAGCTGTGCAGTCGACCCGTGGCGCCGGCTATTAACTGTCACAATGCCATGCCCACCAATGTGCAGTCGAAGAAGCCGCCGTCGACCATCGATAAGACGTTCGCCGGCAAATTGTCAACGACCTACAAATGCTTGAACTGCGCCTGGGAGAGCCGCAACGAGGACAGCTTCCGTGAGCTGCAGTTGTCGTTTCCCGACGACAAGGACGACTGTGGCGCCAACAATTATTCGGTGCAGGATCTAATCGATTACTATTGCTCCGCGGAGAAGTTGGATGGCGACAATCAATACTTTTGTCCCAGCTGCAAGAAATTGTGCGATGCAGAGCGTCGCATTGGCTTCACACAACCACCGCGAAATCTTATTCTGACGCTCAAGCAATTCAAGTACGATCAGAAGTATCATTTTCGCACCAAGCTTATGCACAAGGTGTTCCACGACGAGAGCGTAAGTTTGCCCCCACTTATACCCAGCCAATTTCGCGAAATTAATGCAGCCTCTCTGTTTTAGGTGGTGGTCAAAGTGTGCGCCAATGATTCGCTGCAAGAGACTCAGTGCTCAGTGCACTATGATCTGTATGCTGGCGTCGTGCACGCTGGCTACAGCATGGACTCGGGTCACTATTTCACCTTTGCTGCTGATCAGTCGAAGAACTGGTTCAAATTCAACGACAGCCTGGTGACCGACTCACAGCCACAGGAGATGCACAATCTCACCTCACCCAACACGCCGTACATCCTCTTCTATCAGATGTGCGGCAGATCGAGCGAAGTGTCTGTGGATGGTCCATTGGATCCCATGGTGCCGGTGCCCATGGTCCCGCCTCTCCAGCTGGACGAGTTGCCGCGCACGTTGCGCGACTATGTGAAGAAGGATAATCGCGATTACAACGAGGAGCTGAAGCTGCTCCATTTTAAGCGCAATGTTAAGCGCAACAATGTGAGCGAGAATGGCACCATGACTCGCAATGGCTATGAGGGTGACGATGAGGATGACCAGTCGCCGCCGCCGACTGGAGGATGCGGCGGCAACGATCTGGGCATGAACATGAATCGATTCGTCTACTGATTGTAAGCTCCCCAGTTCAAGTCCAAGGCGTGTCGTGACCACCATGTGCAGCTGGAACGAGAGAGAGAACGTAAAGTCGAAGCAGGGCGAGGCAGTTAATCAGTTAATGACGGCTCCCAACATACACATATGCAGCGATATACGTATACAACATATATATATATAGAGAGATATAACCATATATCGATAACAATGTGTATCTGCATCAGTAACTGTATGCGTGTGTGTATATGTGTATATATAGTTCTGTATCTATTTTATATACACACCCACAATACGAATGTTATATATAAGTAACATTATATATACCTACATACTATATAGAAGTATATACGCAATCAGAGCATACACATACTTATGCAATCGCAGAGGCATCATCAAACACACTCACACACAGACACTCTCACACTCACACAGATGTATGTCAAGTGGGTGCGTGCGAAATGGCGGAAGTTCATCACTGGAAGGTGCACTTTCAAATGTCGCACTTCCACACACACATACACGCACATACACACAGCCACACACACACACACACTCACACAATATTGTTGTCATGTTCCTTAAACCAAACTCCAGCACAGAAACTACAATTGTATTTCCATTTTACGAAAAATTTGTTATAATTTTACGCATTGTTTTTTGTTAACACAAATTTAGTTATAGCCTTAACTTAAAAACTACGCATATACAAAAGCAAAAGCAAAACAATATATTAATTAGCCCAGAACGAATGTTATATCGATAGATACTCCGTAGTACTACTCCAATAACATGGATAATTCAATACCAAAATCAGGAATAAATCAAACATAAGAAAACCAGCCAACTTCCAATACTGGCCTCCAAATTTCTGTAATGCATCAACCGCCTACCTATGATATCTGTAGAATTTTAGTTGTTAACGCACAGCGCCACTTTTGTTCAATTTTTATTTTTAACAAAATTTTCGAAAATGAAAACGAAATGAATCGGCCAACGAAGCATGAATCAGCGTTGCAAGAAGAAGAATTTCACATGTAAATTATGAAAATTTTACGTTGTTTTTGTGAATTTTGAAAATTTACCATTTTGTGTATCACGGAATTTTAATGGAAAGCCTGGAAAATAAATGCATCGTCATCGTTGGATGCGAAGCATTCTATATATTTATTGCGTTAAGATTTTGAATATTATTGCAATTAAATTGGAATAATTTCAATTGTATTTGTATATGCTGTAACTTATGAATATTTATCTTTTATATCAATAAGGGTATCAATAAAACTGAAAACACATCCATCAATTTCTATCTATGTTTATTTTTAAACAAGTAGGAAAGCGACTGCGGGAGACCTGTTCATTTTTGGATTACTTAGTAAAATGTAATAATATTAGTATTTTTATTTTATTATGGTTTGTAACTATTTGGATATAAATTGGTTAGTCTCTTAACACTAAATCTCAACTCAAATTTTCTTTTGGTTCCCAAAATGCATTGATAATATTCTAATAATAATAAAAGTTTTACATTTCGCAATATTTATTAATTCGATTTATAGTAATAGCCTTCTCCGATAAACCATTTAATTTAAATGAAACTTCTGCAAACTGCAGATCGTATTAAATTTTTCCTTGTCCGGATATCGCCAGCTGCAAAGCCCTGAAAAGTATACCTCAAACAGCGCTCAAAAGGCGGGGGTTTTTGTCTGATTTGGATTGGGAAAAAGAATAAAGAATACAATTTGAGAATACGATCAAGTTTCAACCGCTCTGCAGTTAACTAGTATTTATTGTTAATCGTATGTATATGCTAGATGTGATTCAACTTAAATACGTAAGTACACAATACAAGATTTATCGCGCTATACACGAAACAGTGATTAACGATAGAAAAGCTTGCATATTAAAATTAATAAGTTAATTGGTTTTTTCATTTTTGATTATGACGGAAAATCGTATCCAATCTCATTGAAAATCACAACGACACATTGCCAAAACGGTGAGAAGTAACTTATTCGTCATTGTTATGAGTAAATATGGTTAGATCTAAAATAACTGTGGTGGAGGAGGGGAGACGGAGGTTCGTACAACTATTGGGCATAATCTGTTAATGGGAACTACTTAATAAGATGTGCGGTCGCCCTTGCGTGTCGCTAGCACGTCTCCTTGTTGCAATCAACGAAATTACTAAACTCTGTTGCATTTGGCGGCCCCTCGCTATACAGATACGTGACGGGCCAGAGGCGGGCGGCCGCAAAATCGCTGACACTCTGAAGGCCTCCAGGCCGTGGCGGATGCTGGGTGTATTCGCTACTCGCCGCTGTCGCCGGCTGCAGTGGCTTGTGCTTCTGCTTCTGCTTGGAGCTGGGCAGGCTCAGGTTCGAGAGCGATGGCTTGGTGCTGTTGCCCGGATAATAGCGATCGCTGCACTTGCGCCACTGATCCGGCTCGTCGCCCACAAAGCACCTGGAAGAGCAGAAACGGTATTCAACTGGTAATTTCTTCGAATTAAAAAAATTGCAATAGAATAAAATTAATTTTATCATTAGAAAATTTTACATTTAACTCGTATTATATACATATAAAACAAATAATATGTTTTTAAGAATAGCCATCCTCATAATATAAAATTTAAATCCAACGAGTAGAACAAATCTTTAATGACCTCCCGTGTCCTTCACTATTATTTAACTACACTATTATTAAACGTATCTAATGGAAATTAAATAATTTTCATAAAAAAAGAGAGGTTTCAGGGGAGTCTACAGAGAGGCAATGACAACAAATAAATAAATAATTTTATTTTTTCTTTATCCTAACTGTATACAAAATTTCAATGATTTAAGATTATGATGAACGATAGTTCTGAAGTTACTCACACAGAATTTCAGTTTTTTTTAACTTACGATAATTTTGCGAAGAGTACAAATGTGATTTCATTTAAAAATTTGGGAATTTAATTAATGATAGAGGAAATGATATACCTTAATTTTTAATTAAATGATTTGTTTTATTTTTTTCTATTTGATATTCGGACTTACCAGGGATAGTCAAAGCCACGACTGTAGCCACAGGGATGATCGGTCTTGCAGCAGTAATCCCAGGAGCCGACCTCGGCGCCATCCGTTTCGCAGGAATAGAAGCCCGTGATCAGGTTCTTTTCGCAAGGACTGCTGCGACGACAGGGCTTCCCGGAGACCGTATAATGGCGCCAGGCTGCGTCTCCTTCGACGCGTTGTGAGGCGAATGAAACGTTAGTAAAGTCGTTTTTCTTTTTTTGACAGAACAGTTGCTGGTTAGGCATGCGCAACAGTTGGGTTAGTATTAAAACAAGGGGGCCAGGGATTGGATTGGATTCGCCAATGAGGTTACTGTACAAATATTTACATTTTCCGCCGTTACAAACTAATTACGAATACACATAATACAACTTTAATACTAAGGTTAAGTTAAAGATATGAGTAGTTTGGACAGGGGCTGGGGCTGGAGCACTGGCAGCTGTTGCCCGCATGGGTTATTTACACAATAATGGACGTGCAACAGGTTAAGATTGTCAGTTTACCCGGTTCCCGGAATATGTCCATGCGACGATCATTGTTCACCCGCGAACCGCCGATTGTATTGACCTTATCGCGACATGTCCAATCGAATGGATTCCACGCAAACAGCCAGTAATCTTTCTGATCTTTTGTGTGCTCATAGTGCACATTCGGCTTCAGCTCCGTCTGATCCAGATCCGACATTTCGCAGCTGCCATGTGGACTGCAGGGAATGTAGATTAAGTGAGTAAGCTTTTGATAGCTAAGGTTCAGCCCCATATCTACCCATAGCTGAAGGCGTAGCATTTGAACTGCGTGGTTTCCCTGAAGCGTATGCACTCCTTCTTGCAGGCCATTTCCGAGGGCACCGAGATGGCCTTCTTGATTGCCGGCGGCAGCAGTCTGGCCGGTGAGCCGTAGCCCAGATAACAGACTGGCAGAAGGGATTAAAAACAAATAATAAAAAAAATTAAATAATAAATAAAATAAAAAAATGCATTTAAGGTAATCTATAATTTACTTTCTTTGAAATCAAAAACTTTAGTATTTTCAAAATTTTAAAGCACATCCATTTTGTTATATCCATCATTGTCCTATATGTAACGTCATCGAAATTATATTTTCTTTTAATTTTGATTCTGCGTAAGACTAGATTAAGTACCCACTATACTTACAAAAAAGGGCAGTTTTCTTGAATATCAAAATAATACATATTGATTAATGATATGAATTCTAAAAGAGTTATGATTCATTTTGGAATGAACTTAAATACGAGTATAAAAGCTTGTTGTGAATGTTGTCTTGAAAAGTTATATAAAAACTACATTATTATGGCTCAAATCAAAACGTCCAATCAAACTGACCTCAAATAAAAATGCTGCCCCTCAAAAGAGTAAGTTAATACAAAAATAAATTATTAAAAAATAAAATGTTGCCGCCGCACTTACGCTTCTTGTGCTTTTCATCCATAATGGGCTGGATCTCGCAGCCATGGCCGTAGCTGGCACGCTCAAAGATGTCGAAGGCAGCGTCCAGGATGAGATGTCGCTCCTTGTCCATGTCCCTCACAGGCCAATCGCTGAGTTGGCAATTGTCGATGACGCCCGCATGTCGCTGCTGTCCATACCTGAAGGCGAAGGCGCGGCACGTGAACTTCGTCGACCGGATGCACTCCATCTCACACTCGCCCACGGTGCGCACTGTGAGCGAGTCGCGCACAATGGACTTGAAGAAGCGCGTGGCATCGATGGCGCGGAAGAAGCACTCTACAGGAGAATACTTTTAGAATACTTTTCACCTAATCTCTAATAGGGACTTACGAGCATTGCGTGGATCGGAGAGCGCGGTGCTGGGACCGTCGCTGCGTCGTGGCGGCTGCCGACAGACGTCCATGTCGTCGGCCATGGAGTAGATGTCGTAATCGCGATCGGGCTCAATGTCCACGTAGTAGTCGAGCATGTTGACCGGCCGATCGCAGAGCATGCAATTGTCGCGTCCCGCCTGATTGTAGCGATAGCTGAACGTGTGGCAGATGAAGCTGGGACGCTGATCCGAGCACAAGCGTTCGCACTCCGTCAGTGTGGGCACATTGAAGGCATGCTTCACGGCCGTCTTGTGCAGCCGGAAGCCCTCGCTCGTTTTCGCCGAGCACTCTATCGAATAGAAGTTCAATCACACTCAATCACACTCGAAGCTAATCTTCGCTGGCTTACCATCTGGCCCGGGTCGGCGTGTCCACTGCTGCCTGTAGTCGTTGTGGTGCCTGGGATAGTCGTGGTCGTAGCTGGAGCCCGGATAGCGCAGCACTGCATTCGATTCACGTGGCGGCTCCCTGTGCCCGGGCGGGCCCAGCTCAAAGTAGTTGAAGTCGTGCTGATCCTTGCGGCGCTGCGACTCGCTGAGACCCCAGTGGGAGCTGTGCTTGCTGCTGCTGCTGCTGAAGCCGTAGCTGCCACCATAGCTGCCCCAGTTGTCCTCGCCGCCAATCAGGTAGGGCACAAACTTGCTGGGCTTCTTGTAGGCGCCACTTCCGGGCCTCGGCGCGGGACCGTCGCGATCGAGGTAGTTGTGCCCTGGACCCGTTGCAGGCGGTCCTGGAGGACCGGGCGGACGATACGGCGGATAGTCGCCGCCTGGCCTGTAGGAGGGTCGATACTTGTCGATGCGGTCGGTCTCTGGGCGCGGTGGACGGTAGGCGGAGCTGTCGTAGCCCGAGCCCGAGCCCGAGCTGCTGGGCAGCGTCTCCCAGCGATCGGGTCTGTAGGGACGCTGGAAGTCGTGGCGATCTATGTAGTCGGGACGCGAGGCCGAATGATCGCCAAAGCTGCTGGGCGGCGTGTGGCCAAAGTAGCCGGAACTGGAGCCGTGCGAGGAGAACTCGTACGAAGAGGACGACGAGTGGGAGCCGTGATACTCCGAGGAGTAGGGACGATGCTCGTAGGAAGCACCCGGCGGACCCGAAGGACCGCGATAGTGATCCACAGCTGTGCTGTGTGGCGACGGCGGTCCAGGACGATAATGATCACGATCGCGGTCCAAGTAGGGGCCACCGCTGCTGGGTCCCGGTCCCGGGCCGTAGCTGCCGCTGCCGCTGCTGCTGGGCTTGAAGTAGATGGGGTTGCTGGAGATGGGGCCCTTGGAGCAGTCCTGGCAGATGTTGCGACGACAGCTGCTCGGCGCATTGCGATCGCGTTCGTAGTAATCGTAGTCGGGATGCCGCAACAGATTCGTGTCCCGACGATTGGCGCTCGAATACAAGTCCATCTGGGAGAGCGGAATCTCGATGAGCTCACAGTCGCCCTGGCCGTGGCCCGAGGGATCCAGGCGATAGTTGAAGCCCTCGCACATGAAGCGCTTCTCATGGCCGCACTCTCGCATGCACTCCTCGACGCGCTCACACGAGATGGAGCGACGCACCCAATGGGGCGCTATGCGCTTGCCAGCCAACACTCGCCGGAAGCAGGCTGCAATAAGATGGAGATGCAGTGGCAAAGATGCAGAAATCTATTGGAATCTGAGTTGGCAACCCAAAAAGCAATGCTTGTCTACAGCTCCAACACTGACTCGAACTCTATCTCTAACTCTGACTCTGACGCGAACTGTAGCTGTAGCTGAAGTCAGTGAAGCGTTTGAAACGCCAGAACCCAAGATCGGGGGCCAACGTGTTGCTTCACGTTTGTTATGTTTTTCTTGTTTTGTACTCCATCGTCACATCCGCTGCTGCTGTAAATTATGTTCGAGTCATGTTTTAGCGCCGCCTCCCACACCCTGCCCCCAAAACTCAGCCTTCGCTTCAGATAATCTTTCTAAAATTGCTGGCACCAAGAGCTTCTTCTCTTGGCTTCGCCAAATTATGCAAATTACTTTAATACGCACGTCTTTTACTTTGTTTTTGGCCAGTGCATTGACCGAGTTATGAACTCTTCGCCTGCCTGCCCGCCCCTTACCTTTGGCATCCTCCACAATAATAATTGTGCTGCTGATGTCGCTGCTGCCACCGCCGCTGCTGCCGCTGACACTATGCCGCGTAGGACTCACGAATTTGGCGTGGCTGCCACAGAAGAGAGGCAGCCACAAGAGCAGACCGCACACCACTTGCAACCGCATTGGAACGCGCTCAGCGAAGCACTAACAGAACCCCACGAAATCAAATCCACACAAAAATATTATTTATATAAACGCGCGTGCTTTTTTTTTGTGATTTTATTTAAATTAGTTTTTAGTCGCTGTGATGCTCAGCGGTTACGTAAGCGCGTTGCGTTCTGTTGGATTGGAATTGAAATCGGAATTTGCGCTTGTGTTTTGTTTGTGTCACAATTACAAAATTTGAATGTCAAATGAATAGCTGAGCACAGCAGCCATTACACACACGCATTCATACTTGTACACTCGTATGCACAGGATACGCATTTGTTTCCGGCGGTTTTGCGACGCGCAGCGATGGCGATTCTAATGGCGAATGAGCAGCTGCTGTGGTCAAGCTTGCGGTTTTATACGCTAATAGAAAAATCGCGCGCGTTTTTCGCCGCCACCGTGAAAAACTCTAGCAGCGAAACAGAAATGAGAAAAGCTTTGTGCGAGCTTTTTTCGGTTTTGCACATTTTTGTTCTCGCTCCCTCTGCACGCTGGGCTCATTGTTTTAGGCTCTGCCCAACGGGGGGCGTTTGCGGAGCCTTGAGTCGTGTTTTTAATGAGTATTTTTGGTCAGCAGATTGCTTATCTTTGATTCAGATGAAAATACGGGGGCAAGAAGTACTTGCGGCTACGTTATGAGAATACTCGCATGTACCACACGAGCCAACAATGCGTAACCTGACGTCACTCAAGGATGCCGCAAGATCACAGCACAGTTTCATAGTCTGCCAAACAAAGCGAAATTTTCAGAATTCTCACACAGAATTTCGATATTCTTAAAACGACAACAAGAATTTTCTTTGTAGATAAGAATAATGAAAGCAAACATATTTGCAGCAGATTATCAAAAGATATCTAATACCATAATGCATTAATTTTAATTTAGTTGTGATTGAAGTTTGTTGCCTAAGTCTTTCGTTTTTTAATGTCCTTAAAATTAACTAAATTCATTTTTGAAATAAATATGCACAAAAAATATGTCAGACTAAAGTATATTTGTGATTTTTGGTATGTAAAGAACTTTAAAGGTCTTTTAATTTAATTGAGTTGAAGTTTGTTGCCTAAGTCTTTCGTTTTCTTAGCTCCTTAAAATTACCTAAAAATTTCAACAAAAATTTACTACATATTTTTTTAAATAAATATGTGTAGAAAATTTATAACATGTCTGGCTAACGTTAATTTGAGATTTTTGATAAGATTCCAAGAACATTTACATTTATTTTAATTTAAAAGTTCCGAAGTTTGTTACCTAAGTCTTTCGTTTTCTTAGCTCCTTAAAATTAACTAAAGTTTTCAACAAAAATTTTAATTGACTACAAATTAAGCAAGCAGTTAACACCGCTTCAGCAGGTTTATAAATGTCTGCAATTAATTATATTGAGAACTGTAAAACATTTTTAATGTCGTTACGCTGCAGTTCGTTGCCTAAGTCATTCGCTTTCTTAGCACTTCAAAGTGAACTAAGAATATTTTCATAAATATGTCCAGCTATAAATTCAGCAGCGCTTCTGTAAGTTGTGGGCAAATAATATGAATTCTAACAAGAACTTTTAAGCTTTTTCTTTGTTTGCAAGCTTTTCTTGGGTTTCCATAGCGTGCTTCTAACATGCATAATTCATATTTAATATCAAGCTCGTTGCCCAAGTATTGGCAATCGCATTGATCAAACGTCTTCTTCGCCTGTTTGAGACATGTTTAAGGCACAAAAAGCCAGACAAGTTGAGCGCATTTCCGTTTCTTAATCAATGTCACTGCTGTCATTTCAATGGCCAACTGCATGGCGGTAAGCTTTTTTGTGCATTGCTTCTGTTGCTAAATTTGCATACAATGCAGCTCTATTCTTGGGGGGGGGGGCAGGGAGGCAGTAGTGGGGGAGGTAGGGGGCGGAGCCTGTTCAAGTGCAGTTGCTCTTGCACAATTTTAGAGAAACAAACCACCCAAAATAGGAAAAAGAGAAGTAAGAAACACTTCCGTTTGCCAGCCACGTCACGTCGTATTATGCTTATCTTAGACCCAGAGATCTGTCCCACGCCTAATAAAGTCGACTAACTAACTCGCACGCAGACGTGGCAATTTAATTACGCTGCCGACAGTTGTCAGATCGTAACTAGCTACACTTGAACCGAACTTGGCTTATGTCACCGTCACCACATGCCACATGATATGAGTTGGCTGCCAAAAGTTCATGTGTTTCATGTACCACTTCGTCACAGTCGAGAACTCGCAAAGGAAGTGGCGGAGTTCAGATCGCAATTATAAATGACTCTTTGATGAGTTGGCAGCGTAATTTTAGAATTGTCATCAATCTTTCTGCACTTGACAACCCTATAAATTCTTCAACTCAATGCTGACATCATATCAAAGAAGTTGTACCCACTAACCAGCCAGACAGAAAAACATTATAATCAAACAAGGCGAACAAACATTATATATAATTATTTTTTGAACCTGATCGCATCGATAACCCACTTTGCCATACATTTTTGCCATTTTTCGCGTAAACTTTGCTCGACATTTGTCATTTGTTTTGTTGTCCACACCACGAGCTTTATTTTGACTTTATTCATTTTGGTTATTTGCTGTTGTTGTAGGTTTTTAGTTTAGTATGTAAATGTTTTTGGGGCACATGCAACCACCTAACCACCACTCCACCCACTCGACGAGAGATTGCGCTTTATGCTCGTCTAATGGGTTTTTAGTTTTGTTACGCGAAATAAAAGCCAAACAAAAATGTGGGTCAACTGACCCTCCCGCCCACAATATCACCCGATCCCGCCTCTCATCATCATGTCTCTCATCTTTGTCCCGCTCGTAATGAGTTTTAATTGTGCTCAATGTTAATTCTACGTTCAGTTAGTTTGTTACGATCTATTCCAATATACACATAGTATTTTATTGTATTGCATTGTAGTAAAACCCTTCACAGTCTGTTCTGTTAGCTGCTCGCGAATCCAAAATTAGTTGGGACTGATTGTGGTTATGGCTTATTAGCAAATAATTATACCACATATTGTAATTAAAAACATACTCACCATTCATTTCGTCCAGCGGATAACGATCGCGATCTCTATCGCCAGGCATGGGCATGGGACGATCTGTCGAATAAGTATTAAACCAATAAATGAGATCGAGGTTTTCATATTTTAAGAATAATTTTGAGTCTTCCAAGAACAGCTTTCTCATCTTTCACTTTTATAGATGCTTGTACCCTAAGCTTGTCGAAAGATTATTGCCCAGAATACGATATTCTATTTTCATGTGAATTGCACTTCATAGATAAAAAAAGAAGCAAATGAAGCAGTAAAGTCTCATTCTTGTCACTTTCATTGTATTCGCTAATACATACAAAGCTTGAAATTTATACATATCTCAGTATATAATATTTACTTCCTTGTTTTCTATTTTTTTAAGCATCTAAAAAAGATACAATTATTTTGTTTGTTTTTTTCGCCATCTACAATCAAAGGGTTTTAATCGAATCCTTCTCTCCATTACATACTCATAATAATACTCTTTCCTTTTGATATTGATCTATTAAAGAATCTTTCTTTTCCTTCTCCGTTGTGAACAGCTGCATAACAAATCTGTATTTTTCATTATAATTATTCACTCCCTAGACTCCCTACAGAGTAGTCCTGTTTCCTGCCCACTTACTTTTGTTGCCCTGCATGTAATCCTCAGGATTGAAGTAGGTGGCAATGGTCTTGTCATCGTCGTAGCCGCCATAGCCATCGGGTCGCATAACGCTGCCATTGCGACGCACATAGTCATCCCTTGGAGGCGGAGGACGTTCGTAGGCGGGCGGGCGTGCTGATGAGCCAGGGCTCGGACCTGGCCCTGGTCCATAACCGCCATCCATGGGGACATGAGCGGGCGGATCAGGTCGATTGGTGTAGTCTGGCCGTGGCTCACGATGACCATCGTAGCTGGACGTGGGACGTGGACCATAGGAGCTGTCTTGCGTTGGACGTGGACCGTAAGAACTGTCTGGTGTCGGACGCGGACCGTAGGAGCTGTCTGAAGTCGGTCGTGGACCGTAGCTGTCTGAAGTCGGTCGTGGACCGTAGGAGCTGTCTGGCGGTGTGGAGCTGTCGTAGGGACGCGCTGGCGAGGGACGCGGATAGTCGGGTCGATCGTTGCCGTAATCCGGTCGCGGTGCGTAGCCGGGACGCTCGGCGGAGGAGGGACGCAGCGTGGTGGGCGCATAGCGTTCAGGTGTGCCGTAGCTATAGCCGTTGCCATAGCCCAGGCCAAAGACTGGACGAGGCGGGCCGTGGGGCGTGGGATGCACGCCATCCTCATCCAGCGGGCCGTAGGCGGGTCTGTAGTGCTCGTCCACCTCGGGCACGTTGGCCGCATAGCCGCCGGGTATGTAGACATTGTCGTTGGGCGCCGGATAGTTGTGCTCGTAGAGCGTGGGATACTTGTAGAGCGGATAGATCTCCTGGGAGAAGTACAAGCGATCTCCGACGCCAGGGGGCGGCAAGGTGGCACCCGGAGGCGGTGGCTGATGTGGATATGGCGGGGGCGGGGGCGGAGGATGCGAGTCGGGGGGATTGGTGTGCGGTGTGGGATTCACAACGAGCACGGGCGTGTTGCCCACATCCAGCGGTCGATTGGGCAGATTCACGGGCGTTACGCCCGTGCTGATCGCGCTTGGTCCGCCGATCGAATTGTCGCTCAAATCAAAGCAGTTCGTTTTGCGCCCATACAAATCAAATTCGGGATCGAAAATGATGCCACTTGGGCGACCGCTGCCTCCGCCGCCGCCTCCATTGGCACCGTTGCCATACTGCTCCGTTGACAACTGACATGTGCCGTTTCCGCGTCGATGCACACTGCAAAATGGGCATGGAAAAAAAAAGATTTTGTATTTATTTTGTTGTGTTGGGTAATCGCAATTGCCAATTGCGATTGCAATTTCAGTCTCAGTTGCTGTTGCTCACCCGAATGCGATCGCCTGACACTTCTCGCCCGCCTCCAGGCACTTCGCCTTGCATACCTTCAGCGAGTTGGTGTCGTCGGTGCGGAAGGTCTTCTCAAATGGCAGCATTGCCTCCAGTGCGACGCGCTCGAAGCAATCTGCAAATAGTCGGCAAATAGAAAAGCAAACACTAATTACAAATTGGCAACTGCAATTGCCCAAAAGGTTCACAACACTCTTGGGCAACTTCGACATCGTCTCCGACTCCGACTCCGACTCCAACTCCAACTATTCCTATTGCGATGGCGTCATCGCTTGTGCTTCACTTGCACTTTCAAGGCCATTTGCACACACGGTCTCCTGTTTTTAGAGGGGCCCCACTGTACGGTAGGTTAGTTTTATTGGCTCTTTCAATTGTGGCGCAGTGTTTGTTAACCACATATTTTGTGCGCTTTTGTTCTTTATTTAAATTTCCATTTGTGAATTTGAATTCTTAGTTGGCTTGCGTGCCGCGTGGACGCAGTTGACTGCCATTAACCCATGTGTGGCCCACAGTTGGCCATAGTTGGCCATAGTTGGCCATAGAACTCCCCGTGCTTCCATGAATTATTCAATAAGGTCAACGAGAGACAAAAGTTCTGCTGAGGTTACGCTTGCGCTTATGGTGCATGATGGTTTTGGTCTCATTTCTATATCATTTGTACTCATTTAAATCCCAATTTAAGCTGATCCCGTGTTTTAATTGGCTTTGGAATGGTTTTCTGAATTTTATTAGTTTTGTAGAGATGTTGTGTGGAAATGAGGTTAAACTTAAATCAGAAGGTCAAAATCTATTTTTAGCTGTTACCAAAAGAATTTATCATATTAATTCATTTTATTATTATTGTAATTTATTCTGTTTATGATTGTCAATTTGTTAACATAATGTTCAGGTTTTTATTAATATCAAAAAAATTTGTTTCTTTAATTATTTATTTGATTTTCAATATTGTTACTTTTATTTTATTTGTTTATTATATATTGTCTAACATTTAAAGATTTATTTATTTATGGTATTTCCTATCGCTGCAATTATATATACCTATTAAGGTTAAATTTATTCTCATATCTCCTTAAAAGTTAATTTTCATTCAAATTAATTTCTAATAATCTTTGTTATTGTTTTCACTATCATTACCATAAGCATTTTTATTATCATGTGATTTATTGTTTTCTACCGTACCTAAAACTTCAATATCACTAAGATCAGTGAATTCATGAGATTCTTGAAATTTCAATGGCACCGCCCTAAAGAGTGTTTAGCATTCTAAGAAACTTTATAGTCGACATAACTCCGTACTGGTTTGCCATTTTCGTAATCTTAGGTCTTAAATCTGCTTCCTCGCATAATGGTGCTCATTATACCCGTTAATTACTCAAACTATTATTAGTACGATTAGTAATTAAACAATTCTTTAAATATATAATTAGTGGCGTGCTGTAATAGATTCGACTATGCCGTCATCATCATCGACTTTGGTGGCTTACCATTTCGTGCCGAGACCAGTTGATTATCCACTGTGAGTGATGCCGTGAGATTCCAGAGCAGCTGCAGCAGCCAGAGCAGCAGCAGACTGCGCTGCCTGAAGTTTGTTTTAAACATTTCTTTTGTTTTTTATTTACTATTTAGAGATATTTCTGATGAAGTTTCCCTTTTTTTTTTGCAGTTTGTTTGTTGTCACAAGTGCACTTCCTTTAGCATTATTGAGAGAGTTCGACTTCGAGTTCGAGTTCGCGATCCAGTTTGAGATAGAACTTGAGTCGGAGTTGGACTTCAAGTGGACTGTGTGAGGCGACGGGAGTTTGGGAACTGAAAGACACTGCAGAGCGCCAGAGACGTAGAAACCTTCTGTTTCGATTCAGTTTCAGTCTCTGCTTCCTCAGTTGTTTGGATCGACTCTTTCTTTCTCTTTCACCTCCTTTCTTTCTTTCTTTTTTCTTTTTTAAATTTGTTTTATTTTTTCGCTACATTCGCGTGCCAATGGGCTTCATTTCTTTCTGTTTCTATTTTTATTTCTATTTCGCTGTAAGTCTGTGCCTCAGTTTGTGGCTTTCGCGTTACGTTTCGCTACTTTTCACATTCTTTTCACCGTTAATTATGTTGCCAAAATATGCAAAGATCGTTAAAGATGAGTTGTGGGATCGCTCTTTATTCATGGGCTTCACTTTGCTGCTACATTTTGTTAATGTGTTCAGTTCGGAGTTAAGATCAGTAATACTATTGTATGCGATGTGTGTGTGTGTGTGTGTGTGAGAGAGCGTGTCAATAACCCGAGTTCTCTTGGGCATCTCCTCATAAGTTCTACTGCCTGACCGTAGTGGAGTGGAGCCTATGACCTTTTGAGCCAAGTTTTTGGCCACTTCAGTAATTAGCATTTGAATGACAAAGTGCTCAGCAATGCGTAAATACAATTGCCATCATTGCCGTCCGTCGCAGTTGGCCAAATGTAAATCCGAAAAACCAAATATAAAACAATAACAACACAGCTAAAAACCGCGCTCAACAATTTTTAATTATTGCGGGAGAGAGAAGGCGGCATTCAAAATGGCAATTAATTTATTATGACAGCTGAGAAAAAAGGCAAAGTCTAAGCAAAGCTATCACAAAATGTGCATGATTAATAGCCGAAGCTAAAAGCGAATTGCAAAACGCCGACAGCTTCTCTCTTTAGAATCATAATCATCTTAAATAACTCAAAGCACGCGTAATTCTCTCAGCATAAAGTGAAAATTTCACTTAAGCTTTTCCGTCGCCTTTCCGCTTCGTGACGACCGACCGAATTAAGCTGAGAAATGTAGCAAAAAATAAAGAACAAGCGAGAGCTAACGGTTAATTTGATTGCCAAGCTTCCGCTGCGCTTTGACACTTTGCGAATTCCGGTTAATGACAAGAAAGCCCTCACACCCAAAAGCACACACACGCACACACACACAGACACACACATGCACACACATGTGAATTTCTAAATGCAATGCAATTCTAGTTGACTTGCTTTGATTTATTTGCTTGTTGCCATTTATTTTAATTCTATTTGTTCTTTTTATAAGTACTTTTATTTATTTATTTATTTTATTTTCGTTTCTCGTTTGGGTTTCGTTTCGTTTGGCTGCTGACTCGAACTCAAACGCCGATCCGCACTCGCTAAACAATTGAAACTGAATAAAAATTCTGATTTAGTTGTATTCGAAACTCATCGGATGAGCAGAAAGCAGCTCTGCCGGCGGCGCAGTCGCCAGACAGCAGCCATCAGGCGCAGCAGCAGCAGCAGCGGCAGCAGCGGCAGAGGTAACACAACAAAAAAGCATAGCACTCTTTTGTTGATGCTTAGTTTCTGTTGTTGTTGTTGTAGTTGTTGTTGCTGGCGTTTACGGCATTTAGAGTTGAACTTAGCTGTGGCAGCGACGCCAGCAACTTCGCTCGAGGCACTGGAGTTTGGCGCTAGAGATCATCATTATCATCATTAGCATTACCCCCGTCCGCCTCTGCCCGTCCCTCCTTCCTCTTTGGGAGAGGCCTGGCGCTTGCCTTGATCGCATCGTCGTCGTCTTTTCTCTGTCTCTCTGCTTGCCGCGCATTTCCTCTAATAGACGCGGCAATGACTCACGAAAATTGTTACAAAATGAAAATGTAACAAGAAATATACATATATCGTGTTGCATGCCGCATTTCGAATACTCTATGGAGGTTTTGGTTTCCTCTACTTGGAAGTTTATCAAAATTCCTATTCTAATCATCTTAAATCATGAATTAAAATTAGTTTGAATAAATTAGGGTTACTTCTATTTGATAAAGAACTCACACTTAAAAAAGTCTTTAAAAGTCAAATAAAGTAGGCTAAATATAATTTGCGTACGTATTGGCTGGTTTTATCTAGAACTTTTAAATGTATAAAATTGGAAAAAAACCCGAGATGTGTTTTGACAATGTCTTACACATTTTTCATGTAAGCATTTTTCAAAGAGGCTGCAAGAATAATAGCTCTGTAATTTAATTTAAATTTATTTCTTTAAATATTAGTAGTTAAATAATTAGTCGATGGCAAAGTTAAAAACGGACTTCTTTTAAATTAAAATATTTCCAACTACGAGTAAAGCTGGCTACAACTTTTTTTCTCATTTTATTTATTTTCGAATTACTATTTGTTGATTTACTCAAAAATGTTTGTTGCCTTATCAGATATTTTATTATATTTTATTTAATTATTGTTAAGAAATTATCTCATTAATTCACAAAATACATATATCCCTTATTTTGTTTTTCAATATTTTTAATTTTTTTTAATTTCATATTCTCTCATAACTCCCACATTTTATTGAGGTCAAATTTATTTAATTTGTCTTTAAGAGATTTTGTGAATTAGTTATTGAAATGCGTTCTTGTTAATTAATGTAGCCAAAGTAGCCCAACTTTGTAGCGTATTCGTCAGAATGGTGTGCGCACAATTAGAAACAAGTGTTTGGACTGTAAGCAAGGCGGTAGTCGGCAGTCGGCAGTCGTAGAATTAGTAGAGCAATCGAAGTGGAAGCGAACTGAGTTAGTTAGAACAGAGGGCTGGATAGAATCTGCTTAGTTTACGCTTTGTTAGAGCTCATTTTAAAATTGAATGGGCTGCTCGCCCACTGCTCATTTCATTTCATTTCTTAGTTACCATGCCGCAGCCCAATGGCTAATGCAACTGAACTTCGGCATAAATTACCAGCGAAGCCAACGACTTTGGGAGTCTCTGAAGCGTTAATTGGTGCAAGTTTTCACTGCAGCTACCATAAAGAAAAATGATGTAAAGTGCGTGTGTGTGCTCGGTACGTGTACTCGAATATTTTTGGGGGGCCTCATAATTGGCGACACCTTTAAGTGCCGACCTTGTCATGCTTGCTGACGTCGTCTAATTCAGGCCGGGGCTGTTCTTCATCAGCGCCTCGGCAACGACTTCAGCGTCAACGCAGGCATCGACGTCGCCGTCGCCGTCGACGTTCGCTGCTGGCAGCGGCAAGCGAGCGTGTCCAGCGGCAGGAGGAGTGACTTCTCCAGCTGCCCAGACTCGAAATTCGCTGAAAATGATCTAAGACTGAGCTAATTCTAAACTAATTTGCATACGAAACAGGAATTACCCAGAATCCTCAAATGAGCTTGGGTGCAGCGCTTGAAGGTGAATCCCAACCCAAGTTGAGCTCCAACTCGCCGACAGATTAACAAATGGCAGCAACAGCAACAAAAAATTGGCAAAATAAAATTCAATATTATTTGAAATTGGCATTCGAAGATTGCACAAGGCGCCGTTGAGCTTAGACTGTTATTGTTATTGTTTTGGTTTTGGATTTTGTTTGGGGGGCGCGCTGTGCTCTACATTGGCTCCCATTTGCGTGTCAGTGTGGCCAAAGTGTCTTCGGGCTGTTGCTTGTCCCTTGAAGCGCAACTATCAAAAATCGCATCACAAATCGCTCAAAAATTCAACGTGCGATCGTCGTATAGCGCACGCGCAGCGACTGACAAGTGCGGAAAAGCAGTGGCAGCAACTAAATCATTATGGGAGTATTCGAACTGGAGATACCCTGTAGCTAGAATCGACAAGAAATCGAACTGTCAGGCTTTCTAATGACAAACAGAAGATAACCAGCTCAATCTGTAATAAATAAACTGCAAAGAAAACATCTTCTACCTATTACTCTATTGCTATACGCTCTTCACAGCTCTGGCAATGGGTATAATGCTTGGACTTGGGTCGCATTTGGCATCACGTTCCCATCGTGAAAAATTTCAATACGCAACGCGTGTCTAAAACAGATATTGGACGCAGATATCGCTCGTATCGAGCCCAAGGAACATGTAATAAAAAAAGAGAGACATCAGCATAAGCTGAAAACTGAATTGAAAGCGAATCCCAGCGATTGAGTAAACGCATAAATTGATCAAAGGTGATTGACAGTTGTGGGCGAGCAGGAAACGCCGCCCCACGACACCAACTCTGTATATTAATTGCATAAGCATTTAGCTATTTGTGAGCGCGGTTTCTTCAAAGTTATATGGAGGTCATATCACTGATCTGCTGGCTAGGAATTAGAAGGGCGCTAGACGACAAAATTATGTAGGTAGAAGAACAAAAGGTAACACAGCTGCTTACTTCAATTTTAGAAGTTAACATGAAAATTATATCCCAAAACAATGGAAAATAATTTTAGAAATATACTTATCTTAATAGAGGTTGAATTGATATTCTAAAAACCAAGATGAAATTCTTTGATTCGAAAATATATTCATCTTAAAAAATACAATGCAACAACTTTATTTATATTATATTTAAAGATAAAAAAACTTGTTACAATATTAATGTAATTAGAGAAGCTAAAAAGGTTTTAAAAACATTTCTTTGCAAATCTCCAGATCTTTGGTCAAAGTCCATTCTACGATAGTTAAAATGACTTGTTGAATAGCTGAATCAGTTTCCTTCAAATTCCTCATTTCAGCTAAAACTTAAAAGTGTTCAAACATTCTAACGACTACACTATGCGGCAAAAATTGGAGCTTGATTGATTTATTTGTGCGATAGCTCGATTATCGAATTTATTGAATTAACAATAGTTAATTACTGGAACGGATTCTTAATGGGCAAGAATTGGCCACACTTGATGTGTATGGGCTGATTGGAAAATCTGCATCGAAACTGGTTATTTTCCACTTGGTTCGGCTGAGTAGTCGGCTTCTTATCATAAACGTTTGGTGTTCGTTATTCAATTTATGTTCAATCACGATCAAGTCAATGGCCTGCATGTCATAGCGCTTTATCTTTATGAAACCAAATTGAGAGCGGCCACTTGATCAATTTGGTGTCACACTAACCATGGCTATAGAAACCACGGGACAATAAGTGTATTATGAATTGCCCAACAACAGCAATCTGACATTAACTCTTAGCGCACAGCCATTGACTCTGTGTGTGTGTGGAGTGTGGAGTGTGGCATGCCCCACTGTCAATTGTCTGTTCCACATTTTGGTCTGAATTAAAAACTCACCTAACAGGAAGTATTTGCATTCGCAATTTGGGATTCGCGCGCGCGCAGAAAATGAAAGTAATCATCCGCAGCAGCGCTGCAGCGGTAGCCACAACCCGCAGGCAAACTTATTATTGTCTGGCGGACGAGGCGGGGAAGGCATTGAGCATAGCTTTGCCAGTGTTCGCTCTGTGGGGCCACGCATGACTCCAGCGGTTCCAGCTGGCTCCGTTGATACATTTATCACATAAAACATAAGACCATTACGCAATTGGCCAATGCAAACGGGCAATTTGTGGCACTGCAACATGCACTTGCAACCGCCTGCTGCATGTTGCCTGCTGCATGTTGCCTGCTTGCAACTAGGGTGGAGCACGAGGAGTGGATCGCCCTCGCAGCGGTGGCCAAATGGCCAAATAGCATACTGGCCTACATACACACAGGCAATTCCGCATACAGCAGCCAACAGGCGCTTAACAGTTGCTTTAACAGTAACAGAATGAAAGTCTGTTTATGCCCAAATAATGCTATGGCCCAATTACAGCCTCCAACATTCGCTTAACAGTCGCTGTACAGTCGCTTTAACAATAACAGCGCCAGGAGCAACAGTAACAGAATGAAAGTCTGTTTATGCCCAAATAATGCTATGGCCCAATTACAGCCTCCAATATTCGCTTAACAGTCGCTTTAACAATAACAGCGCCAGAAGCAACAGTAACAGAATGAGAGTCTGTTAATGTCGAAATAATGCAATGGCCCAATTACAGCTTCCAACATTCGCTTAACAGTCGCTGTAACAATAACAGCGCCAGGAGCAGGCGAATTAACAGCGCTGATTATGTCAACGGGCGACCCATAAAAATCGATCATCAAATGCTTGTAAGACGGAATCGTGTGGTGCATTGCTTGATTAGGGTTTGGTTTTGTTTTCGGCTAAAGGTTCGAACTGTTAAGTAATTGCCCAAAATGCGTTTTATTGCAAATTTGTGTTATTTATGTTGAACGCGCTCGATCGTACGTGATCGTGATACGAGCACACTCGTTTTTGGTAGCCTCCTCCTCTCTGCATGTCAACCGCAATTGTGACCCATTTACAGCATTTAATTGACACGACACAACAACAATTGTTGCTGCCACAACACTGACGGCAACGGCAACGACAACGGCAACGGCAACAGCAACAGCTGCTGTTATGTCAAGGTCGTCGGCAAAAGATGTTTGGCCAGGGATAAATATTGACAATAATATTATTGGTGCGACGTTCACTTTTTAGTAAAAAGATTTTACGGCTGCAGAAGGCCGCTAAGCGAATTGTTCAATAGCAATCTACTTTATGTGCTAGTTGATCATTCATATGGAATAATTTCCGCCAAAGACATCATATGACAACAAACTGAGCAACATTACGATTATGACATTAAAATAATAATTTGTATTGTATTGCACACACACTCACACACAGTGACATTAATATCTTGCCCAGTCAAAGTTCGATTGCCTGTGTCAGTTGCTGAAGATGACAACAACGACAACGGCAACAAGTAACAAGGCAACTGGTAAGTATGATCGACCAAGTGATACCCGTTAGCAATAGTTGAGAAGAGAGTAGAAAAACATTAACGGTTATTGTTTATTTTTTAATTCAGTTGAACAACTATTGTTTGGTAAACACTATAATATAACGATAGTGTACAGTGTCTTTAGGTTGTAATTGAATCAATTAACTTTCAGAAACATCGAAATTCCTTATGTATTGTCACCGATATTGCGTTTTTGGACTTTAAAAAAATTGATAATTTTAATTAATCACAAAAAATAAAATTACTAAATATTAAAATACTAATATATTTCTAAATATTACTACTACTATTACTACTAAATATTACTACTATTAAATTACTAAATATTAAAATACTAATATATGTAATTTTGAATCTACATTCTCAAATCTTAAAACAACTTTCATTTACATCTAAATTACTTATGTATTGTCACCACTATTGGGTCTCTAAATAAATTTATCATTATAATTAAAAATAATTCACAAAATGAAATTATTATTTATTAAAATATTTATATATCTAATTTTGAATACACATTAAATATTGAAATTACTTATGTATAGTATTGTCACCAATATTATGTCTTACAGTCTGAGAAAGAAATACTGACCCACAAATAAGCAGATTGTCTCGACAGTGGATGCTGATCACGAATATATAAATCTATATGCTTTAATTCGGGGATGCCTGTTACAATGAGTTTCGGTTGGCTCTCTACTACAACTACCTTTTACCCTTTTGGGTAGCGGGTATCACGTTGACAACGACAACTGCTGGCTTAATTGTGAGTTCACTTTGCAGCAACTGATGCGTGCTTGCAGTAGCCGTAGTCGCTGTTGCTGCCCCACTGTCTGCCGTCTACCCCCTTCGGGTTAAAACTACAGACGGACAGACCTCTTGGTTAACCAACTCATAAAACAGTTAACAGTGCGCTGCTCCCGTTGTTGTTGTCGTAGTTGTTGCAGTTGCTGTTGATGTTGCTGTGCGTCACGTTTGTCTTTTACATTTGTCGTCGCAGCTGGCGCCTCTGCGACTGTCGACGACTGTTGCTGCTGTCGTCGCTGTTAGCTGCTGCTGGCGCCTGCAATTGACTATAAAACGGATGAGCCGCTGGCCAGTGGTTATCAGTCATTGGCAGACTCATTGGCAGTACAGCGGGCTTTATCAGCAACACAAAGTTTAAGCGCGTTCGCAACCCAAAAACACAACCAAACCAAACTAAACATGACCGCTCTTAAAGTTATCGTAAGTGAAAGGAACAAAATGCAATCAGCAATAAATATAAAAATGAAATAAAATAAAGGACTCGAGTGTAAAGAGTGTAACAAGTGACAAGCCAAAGTTATATAATCGACTTACAAAAACAATTCGGCCATTTGGATATTTTAGTGGAAAAATGTATAATGAGTTTTTAGCTCCCCAGTGATGTAAAAGAATTATTACACAATCGAAAACTTTAAAAACCCTACAACACAGTCGAATGTTTTTGCACTTTCGCCACAAAATTCCCCACCTCAAATAATTCGAATTGATTTTATTTCTATATCGATTCAATCTCATCAATGTAGTTGAATTTACAAACATAAAAATACGACTTCAAAATATATAATTCTAACACTATTAAATCAATATAGACGAACTGAAATTAGTTCAATATTTTTAAACAATTATACATTAGTTATTCTAGTTTTTTAATATAATTCTTAATACTTGTACTTTTACGCTGCTTTTCAGTTGTTTGGTTGAATATAAATTATTAATACAGATATTTGAAGGGTTTCAAACAAAACAGTTTTCCTTTACAAAATCGTAGATTGTTTTTTATTTACAGATTTTAATATTTATTTTTATTTTCTTCCGTAATTGCAGATCCTTGTAGCACTCTTCGCTGTGGCTTACTCCGCGCCCAGTCCCGGCTTCTTCGGCAAACAGTAAGTCGAGCAGAGATTAGACCATATATGGTCCGATTACTGGTGCAATCAGTGCTTAATGCTTCCCATGTTGTGCAAGCGAGTTGAGTTTACGACCGGGCTTATATTGATTTTTAAGTGCCGGGCATTTTGTCTCTATGAATTATTTATTGATTCGCGTCTGAAATGAAGCAATCAATATGAATAGAGCTTGTAACACTTAGCAGTGCTATGCTCTGATCTTGATTGGGATGGCGATTGGGGGATGGCAATGTGAATGGGGGACGATGCCGCCGATTGCAGTTCAATTGTCAGGCAGTGAACCTGTGGCAAAAGACAACGCTCAGGAATTTCACAGGCACTGGCATTTGTTGCATTATAATGCGCACATAATTGCGACGGTTAATTACAAATTCCGAGCATTGGTCCGCGTCTCGGTCTCGGCCTCCCGTGCCAAGTGGCAAACAGAAACATGCGACAACAGCGGACTGGAGTTCAAGCAACTGCCAACGGGCAGCGACAGAGACAGACTGAGAGACTGAGAGAATGGGCGGGAGAACGAGAGGGCAATAATGGAGCTGGACAAGTTGAGCTAGCTGCCAGCTATTAACTGATTAGCTAATAACATTGAATGCCAATTATTTTCCGACTGCACCCTCTCAGTCCCCAGTTAGCCTCCACTCCCCTCGCCTCATTAACATTTCACTTTCGATCGCTTTCCATTGCGCTAATTTTCGATTGTATTTCTTTTGCGATTCTCATCAGCGAACACCACACGATCCATGTGCCGTACAAGGTGCACACTGTGCATCACCACCATGTCCAGAAGGTGGCGGTGCCCGTGGTGAAGCACGTGCCCGTCTACAAGGAGGTGCATGTGCCCATCTACAAGGAGGTGCCCGTGCATCATGTGCATCACGAGGAGATTCTGCCCGTGCATGTGCATGAGGATCATCACGACTACCATCACGATTTCCACAAGGGTTGGTCCGGTCACTCCCATGGCTGGCTGTAAATGCAGTTCCTGCCGCCGCCTTTTTTTTGCTCTGTAAATACTGATACTGTACAATGTTTAAGTCAACAACAACAACAACAACAACAAAAACAACCAAACTTATAAAATGCTTGTAAATAAAGTGAGATTTTTCGATTGTAACTTTCGGGTTTGGGTTGAGTGCCAAATGATTATTATAATTTTAATTTGCAGTTGCACTTGACCTTGGCCACTCGAAGTGGCCGCCGTTTTGCAAGAACGACTTTCACAAAAGCGGCTCGGGGTCAACAACAACAGCAACAAAAACAGCAACAACAATTGTTGCCAACAGCAATCGGCCAGGTGATCACCTGTAAGTCGCACTCCTTGTCCCAGCGCGGAACTGGAACTGATACTGAAACTGAATCTGAAATTGTTCGTTGTAAGCAGGGCGCGCCGCATTCTGGCCACATGACAAGGTTTTGGTCAGTTTTTCGTATTACTTGCAGAATCCACGAGATTCGAGCCGTAGACCTAATGTTCACGCTGCTAAAAACAAGTCCAGCACAATCAAGACATAAATCAAGCTGCAGTCCGGTTAACTACTCACAAAATAATAGAGTTCATTACAACGAAACTCGAGTGGGCTGTCAAGTTTACTTAGACCGATAAAGGTACTCAATTTTAATATAAATAAATACATTTAATGACAGCATTTCTGGACACTGCAGTTCAGATTTTAATGAAAATAAATCAAGCATACGACCTCGTGCATGTAAAATATTTACAAGTAGATAAATGGCCGCTAAACCAAACAACATAAATAAAATAACTCTAAAAAGTCACTAAAAAATTATAGCTTAGAGTCCTTGTAACGTTCATATATGCACGAAATTATTATACCGATCAATTGCCAATGATTTAATGTTTAACAAATATTTAGTGATATTTATTTTTTTATTATCCAGGCAAACATTATTCAGAGCTATAAGAAAACTTCATTTTATAATACATAATTTATGTATAAATGTTAGCTATCAAGTTTATACCAAAGCATAATTGTATTTCATTTGTTATTTAAAAAAAAATAACTGCAATAAAATTGTTTGTTTATGAATTGTAATTTATAGAGAAACTTGACTGTCTAACGACTGAACCGCATATCAATTGGACTCAAATGGCCACATGTTTGATTAAGTCGATTAGAAGCGGTTCTAAGAGGTATTTATCCATTTGTTTATGGTGCAATTTAATAGCGATCAACGAACGTTTCAAATTGCTCAGATTGGCTACAATGAAATGGTTTTATTCAATATTGTACTGCATTTTCGGTATAATTAAATTAATTGTGTATCGTCAAAAATTCTACTGCTTTTGATTTAAATATATGTATTTATATATTTATTATATCTACAAGTACCCGATATATTGCTAATTTGCTGTGCTGCTGTAAAGAAATCGACATTCCTTGTTCTATTTTTATGACCAACATGCTTTTTTTATTAGACGCCAACAACAGAGTTTAAAAATTGAGAACTTGTAGCGTTTAGAGGAAGCTAAATAAGTGGAAAATGCGTGAAATGAGTGTAGACCGTAGGTAGATTGGACAGTGGACAGTGTGGACAGTGTGGACAGCGAAGGGATGCTGCAGCTCCAGCTGGAGCTTAGTTGCAGTAGGGGAAGTTGGGGCACTGGTGGGGCGAGACACCAGCGGGATAGAGACGCTCCGTCCAGCCGGGCAATGGTGGGGCAGCAACTGGGGCGCCGCCATGTCCAGCGTTCACATCGCAGTAGGGATAGTTGGGGCAGGTCTGGGGATTGACGCCGGCCGGATACTTGTCGCCGCCGGCAGCGGGTGCGGGCTGCGCATTCCAGGCTGGCTGTGGCTGCCACTGCTGCTGAGGTTGCTGCCACTGCTGCTGGGGCTGCTGCCAGTGCTGCTGGGGCTGTGGCTGCCACTGTGGCTGGGGCTGTTGCCACTGGGGCTGCGGCTGCTGCCACTGCGAATGCGGATTGTGGAGGCGTGCATTATCACAGATGGGGAAGTTGGGACAGTCCTGAGGATTCACACCAGCTGGATACTGAGCAGCTGGCTGATGCTGTGGCTTGGCCAGCACCAAGACCAGGCAGGAGGCGAACATCTGCAGGAGCGACACTTAAGTGACTGATGTGTCTGGTTGATGAGTGGCAGGCAGGCAACTTACCAGTTTGAAGAACATGTTGGTTGATTGAAATGTGGTGTGGTGTGGTGTGGTGTGGTGTGGTGTGGAGTATTTGTGGGTAATCCTTGTGGCCAATTGGACTATGAAGTCGTTTAGTGAACTTAAACTTCCAATTGGATTCCTGGTCAGCGCTGCACTGTGGGACAAACGAAGCCGTCACTTAGCTTATATAGCCGAACAGTCTCTCGTTGACCGGCTAGAACCGAGACTCGATCTCAGTCGGGTCGGTATCACTTTCATTGGCTGGCGCAGATTTGGTGCGGCAATGGTAACTGCATTTGTTGCTGTAATTCTCGTCGTCTACGTTGCCGTTGTTGTTGCTGTTGTTGTTGTTGTTGTTGACTGATCTCGCGCATATTTTGCTTGATTGGCCCAACAGATTATTATTAGAGTCTTTGTTGTGAGCGCGAACGCGAACAAATAAATCGAACGGCCACGGAACAGCCACACACATACACACACACACAGAGGCATATAAACAATCGTATTCGTATGCATATAGTACTTACTTATATCTAGTAAATAGACATACGTGTACATACTTATATCGAGTTACAGGCATGCCGTCATTAGCAATAGCAATGAACTAAGCCCCCAACTTGTGGATACTCGTCGGGTACTCGAACTCAAATTTGATCGCATTCTAGCCAAAATGGTTTGTCTTTGGCTCGAGCCATTTTCTGCTCTCTGCGTTGGCGTTTGCCTTTTTGCATTTTGCCATTTGGCCAACTCGATTGCAGCCACAGCAACAGCTTCAACTTCAGCTCAACCCTTGCCACATGGTGTCTGTGTGTGGCTGTCATGGGATCTGTTCGTGAATCACTTCATTTGTGCTGCAGGTTTCCCAGTCATGCCGCCACAACACCTCTCGCTCCAGCTTCATCCACATCCACATCCACATCGACAGCACCATCGCCATCACCATCACCGTCACCATCGCCCGGAAGGCGAGTCCCCCAAGCAAACTGGTTTCGCTGCAGCGACATTGCACTAGATTCAATGCACTGCTCTCGAGTGCCTAGTACCGATGCCGGGCAACACTTCTAGGCTAGGGATGGACGATCGGCGGTTAAATTGCCTTCATTAAATACTTAATATCATTCTTTATTTCTTCCAATTCCATTATTAATTCATAAATCGTAAGTGCAGCCGTAAAAACAAGTGTAAAACTTAAATATTACTTAAATTAATTGATCAATTAGATAAGTCAATTGACAATCTTTCAAGAATTTTTAAAAATAAATTACAATTTAAATATAGCATATTAAACATTATTTTTAATTTCCCCAAATTTATTAGTTTATTATGTTTTTAGCTCTTGAAGTTTTTATCAAATTTTGCTTGAATTAATTTGTTATGGATCAGTTACAAAAACCACTTAGATTATATTCTAGGCATTGTTGAATAGAAATTAAATGGAAATTAAACGGAATTTGAATTCAACATTGAGAAAGGTCCTACAAAATTCCATTGAAAATGTTGTACACCTATATTTCTAATATTATATATATACATATTAT
Source organism: Drosophila immigrans (assembly GCA_963583835.1). Lineage (NCBI taxonomy): Eukaryota > Metazoa > Arthropoda > Insecta > Diptera > Drosophilidae > Drosophila > Drosophila immigrans. Next base: position 28,159,979 of record OY757141.1, read on the forward strand.
TTTTCAAACTAACTTCGTAAATCAAAAAAGTAAAGTAAATACAAAAAAAGACGTATACTTGATGGTTCTAATTGATTTCAAAAACAATCTCTTGGTGCGCATAGTTGATAAGCATGCATAAAAAAGTTATATGAATTTCTAATCTTAAAAAAAAAAACAATAATAAATAGTACAGAAAGGTATTGATAAAAGAACCATATAATTTATATATTGATTTTAATAGCGAGGCTTATGTTCGCCATCCCTAGTTCTAGCAGGTTTCGATAAGCTTATGCAAATACTAATGCACACATTGTGGATTGTTGTTGCACATTGTCGCCTCAAGAAGGCGGTGTTGTTGATTGTTGAGCTGTGCCGCATACGCATTACCGACGCATGCGGCCGTCCAGTCCAATGTCGCACGCACCGACTTCCTGGCCAGCGAGCTCGACGTCAGACAGAGATCGGTAGACAAGGCGAATTGGGAAATTCAATTACCACAAGGCGAATAATGGGCTGTCACACAAATTATGAGCTAATCAGGCAGCAGGCAGCAGTCAGCGGGCCAGCGGCCTCGGGGACCACACAAACATATTTACTGTATGTATAGGTGTTCATATACCTACCACACGGACAATTGTTGGCAACGCTGTAACAGATTTAGTTTAATTCTTATAATTTGTGCTTGCAACCGCCGCCGCCAGCCATTGGCCAGGAATGTGCGCGGGCGCGGCTGCTCCACTTGTAGGTGGTGTTGTGTTGTCTTGTGCTAGTGTTGCTGCTAACGGATTACTATTGCTCTCTTTGCTGCTGCTGGCTAATGCGAATGCGTTACGTGGCTGTGGCTGTGGCGCGGGCGCGCTGCAAACCGATCTTGTTAGCCTTGATCAATGGCCCGGAAAAATAAAAGCCAGCGAAATTGAAATTGTTGACCGTTCGCATAATGCAGTCACAGTCAGAGTCAGTCACACATGCTGTTGCTGTTGCTGCTGCTGTGGCTCTCCTCACAGTTCCCCTTGGTCATTTTGTGTCTCTGGGTTTGTTCTCGCTCATGTAAGTTGATATTTTACTTTGGTTTGCTGCCGCGGTCGCTGCTGCTGCTGCTGGTATCTTAACTGTGTAACGGTGTGTTGCCTTTTTTGTCACATTGGCGCGTTTTAAGTTATTATGCCATTATCTGTCGCCTTCTTTTTCGTCTAGTTTTTAATTATCAATTTCCTTCTGTGCTGACGTCTGGCTGTTAACGGGGCGTGTGCTTTAGGTGTGCCGTGAAAAAGAAAGCCACTTTGCATAGCATTTGCAACACAAATTTGCATATTTTTTTGTTCAGCTGGTTTTCAATTTTCAAAATTTTGTATTTCAAGACAAACTCAACAATTATTCAGAAGTTCAGTTTAGATTAAGTTGTTTTCGTGTGTTGTTTGTAGATTTAAACTAGTGAGTGTGTGTGTGTGTTTGTGTGGGGCAGGGTTGAGTTTAGTGACTAAAATTGAACAAAGATTCTAGTTATACAAAAGTTGCTTACCAACAAAGTGTTAATTAATAATAATGTAAACTCTAAGCGAAATATGCATAAGTTGATTTATTTTAAAGCTACCGCTTTGCGGAGCCTAAAAAACCTGTTCATGGCGCACTTGGGAGAGCTGAAACTATTCGCAATCTATTCTTTCGCCTCAGTCACGTTGCTAGCAATTACTTTTGCAGTTTTAGTTTCAGTCTCCTTCTCTTTCGTTGCAGTCGTTGAAGCAGCAGCATCAGTGGCAGCCTCGGCATTAGTATTTAATTTCGCGTTGGCATCGGCAGCACCACCATCAGCTTCGGTATCAGTCGTTGGCAAATCATCGTGCAACGCACGACGCGATGACAGCTTGTTATCTGCAAAGTAAATTATTACACTCATACTAATAACTGGTTTAATTGTCAAATTAGTCACCGAAATCATCGTCTTCATCATCAGATGAGTCACTATCTGAGCTGTCATTGCGTAGCGTCAACTGTGGCGTCTGTGGTGCTTCCAGAGTCAGACGCGGCGCCACAGGACGCTCCTTGCGAGCGGGATTCAGCGTATTGCAGAATGCACAATGAAATGTCGTGTACTCGAAGTCGCTCATTGGCACCATGCCTGCAAATCACAATGAGGATTAGTATTTACAATTGAGACATAGCAAGGCAGCTTACCATTGTGCCTGTGGCACTGCTTGCAGATCATGGCATAGCGATTCTGGGGACTGTCGCCAACAAGGAAGTCCACAATGCGATCCAATGCACTGCGCTTGCTCTCATCCACAATGGGGAACGGTGTGCGCCGGCGCAGCTCCTGCCCTTGCCCTACTCGCCCTGGCGGCGTTGCTTGCTGCACTTGCAACTGAGGAGTGCTGTTCAAATTGTTATTCATGTTGCGATAAACACCTGTGTAGGGCGTTAGCACACGCTGCTGTGTCTGTTGAGAGACTGCTTGTTGTGGTGTTCGCTGAAGGGACGATGCTGTTGATCGGTTAAGCGATGTGGCACTGGCAGCTGAGCGAACTGTGCCCAGCATGCGGCTCTGTTGCTTATCGCCAAAGCGTTCAAGAAGATTCACTGCCACCTAAAATGAAATAAACAAATACAAAGAAAATACATGTTTAAGAAATTGATGCAAGAGACAAAAATCTAATTTTAGAGCTTTTTTATACTGGTTATCATACAGAATTGGAAAGGGCTAGACTAAAAATCAAGGCAACATTTACGAGTACTGAGAACATAGGGTTCTTACAGACAGATAGACAAACTGTTTGTATACCCGTTATCAATAGGGACGGATAACGGGTATACAAATAGTTTTTCTTCTACATTTTGCGATGAATGTTCTCTGCATACCTTGTACGTCTCTTTGTCCATGACCTGCTCCAACAACTTGCTCTTCTTCTCCTTCAGCTGCTTGAGCTTATCGCCATTTTTGTTGAGCTTGCGCTGAAAATACCACGTAAACATTTGACGCAAGAAGACAATGCTAAATGCGAAAGACAACAACAATAACAAACGTCAATTGGACAACATATAAAATGCATATTGCGGAATGAAATCATCAAACAAATGAACGATCGGAGATCGATTGAATCATCGCTACTCACAGCACGGGGAAGAGAAGTAACGGCACCAGGTACATGATGCGTTCTTGCATTGTTGGCGGGAAATAGAAGAAATACCATAGCGCAAAGCCAACAATGTAGACGCCAATAGTGAAGCCAACAAAGTTGGTAACAAATCGCCTCTTACGCTCCTGCGTATTGATCACATATTTCTCAAGTTCTTGTATCTGAACCTGCAGCCCCTCCAGCACGGCCGTCGTAGACTTTTCCTTCTAAAATTAGAAATGTACGTATGTAAATCTGTGTACATACTTATATAGGGGCGAGCGATTGTGTGCGAAATGTAGGCGCCCTCTCAGCGTCATCTCTGATTTCTGTAGCAAATGCAATGGAAAATGTCCGGACTTACCCGAAATTTCGATAGAACGAAGCCCATTTTGTTGATATACTGACTGTGAATAATGTAATTAACTGCGCCTACTTAAATTTAAAATGTAAATAAATTCAACTGATGTCGTGCCGTGACCGTCCCGCTTGTTGGAATTGTGTATAAACTATCGATACATTGGCTCGGAGCTTCCAATTGCATTCCGATTGGTTGCATTGCAATGTCTCGACTATCGATATAATATTATGCAAAATAAACAAATACATATCGAATTCAAATGACGAAAGCAACATAATTGCTGAGAACTAGAAATCATTCTTTGACAATTGTTTTTCGATCAATAACTGGGAAATTTGTTAGCGTTACTGGTTTGTCGATTGCTGTGCAGCGCTGGTTGCGATTGTTTGGCAGCCCTGGTCCTGAAACTTGCTACGCCAACAACAGCTGTTTTGTCCAAGTTGCGCATTTTACGAAAAAGTATTAAAATTATTAATTATATTGCACACAAGTGTTGAGATTATTTTTGCGATAACTGACTTTTTGTTTTCGTAACGCTCACAAGCAATTCTCACTGCCAATAACCAGCGAAGACCAATAACTTTTAACAAAGAAACTCTCTCTCTGTGTGGGAGTTGTTGCGGAACAACAACAATAAAACTCAACCAACCAAACGTTGCATTTGCAGCTGTTGTGCATTTATAGCTCCTAAATTGGATACAAGATGGCCAAGATGATTTCTCAAGATACTTTCGACGATGTTGTCAAGGAGAATGTCATAGACTTCTCCATGAGCCCCACGGAAGCCAAGGAAGAAACTATTAAACAGTTTGAAGCACAGGTGCGTAATTAGCATGACAGAAAGCTGGAGTCGAGAGTGCTAGACTACGAGATACCCACTACCCAAAATATATGCCAAAATATACTTACAATTATATTCAACAAATACCAAGAAAATTACCACTGTCCGTTCAGCAGCAACTAATTTTTTCCCTATAACATTATTAATTGAATAACATTAAAGTTGTTCATCCAATCGCAACCAAAATTTGAGTGTGTTTACCAACATTTAAGATTACGCAGCAAACTTGTTTCATTTGTTACGATGTTAGGTATAATATTGTTATTGCATGAGTCATCTAATCTTTTGTTTGTGCATCATGTGCTTAGGGCATTAACCTCGCCAACATCATACAAGACCTGTCCATCAACGCTGAGACGGGCAGACCCATTATCAATGAGACCGTGGACAAGATCAAGACACATATTAGCCAAAAGTCGGAGGACACCCAACAGATCCTGGAACTCATTACTGTGCTGGATCTGGAGTGTCAGAAGTCACTGGCTCATCGCGTGCTGGCGGGCAAGAATGGAGCCCATGATGCACTCATCACGCTCCTGGAGCAGACCCTTGCGGCAGGGACGACGCCCAATACGACGCTGCTGTGCAAATGTCTCCAGGCAGCAAACAGTTTGTCACACAAGCAACCGGACTTGTTTGATGCCGAGGCGTTGAGCATTGTACTGAAGCTGCTGGAGCTGAAGGATCAGCTGGATGTCTGTTGCCTGACGCTGCAGTGGCTGCAGAAGGCATGCGTGATGCATGAAATGAATCGTCAGAATATTATGAGCACCAGTCTCGTGAAGCTAACGAAGCCCTTGCTGCGCAAGGATAATGCGCGTGTTGTCCGCGAGCTGACGGCAGTGCTCAGATTCCTGGTGCTGGACGACGACATTCGAGTGGAGTTTGGCTGCGCCCATGAGCATGCGCGGCAGATTGCCAACGAGGTGCTGCTGCAGCTGGTGGAACTGTTGCCCGAGTACGAGGATGTGAATGTGCTGGCCGATTTGCTGCTCACCATTGGCACGCTGGCCGTGCGACAGGAGCTCTGCACGCTGATTGACGATGCGGGCGGCCTGAAGGTGATCCTCGACATCATGCGGGAGCATCTGGATGAGGAGCGTTTGAATCGCGAGGCCTTGAAATTGCTGCGTGCTCTGGCGGGACACGATGCAGTCAAAGCGCACATTGTGCAGCAGGGAGTGGCGCCCATCATCAAGGAGCTGCTCGAAACACACCAGGCCAACGAGAACATTGTGTCCGCCGCCTTGGCCTGCATAACGACGTTAACACTGCGCATTCAGGAGCACAGCGCTGCCTTCTTTGAGACGGGCATTGCCGAGGTGATTGTGGAGGCGTTGCGACGCCATCCCAAGCACAAGATTGTGCAGCGCAACGGCGCCTGGGCCATACGCAATATGGTGTCGCGGTCTCGCAATCAATGCGAGTCGTGGCTGTCGTTTGGTGTCGAGGATCTGCTGAACGCAGCGATGGCGGAGCATCCGTCGGTGGCGCAGGACATCAAGGCGGCACTGCGTGATCTGGGCTGCAATGTGCAGCTGCGCGAGGAGTGGACCGGCAAGGCGGAAAAGAAAATTGCAGCATAGAGAGACTTACTATATATGCACTTTATTATATTTTCTACTTTTATAATCATTGCTAACTTATTTCCATACAAAAAATACCTAATGCAACAGCACAATGATCAGGATCAGAGCTTACACAAAATCGACTAATATAAATTATTAATGCTAAAACAGCGCTTAACAAATTGAATTCGAAGAAACTGAGGCAGTCTTGGCTTATTCACTTCACACCTGGCTACGCTTATTAACCGTGCATTTGACTATTTGGTCAGCTTAATGTTGCGCAGCGTTCCCGCTTTGAGCCTCAGATTGACGGTATTTGTTAGCGGTTGACTTGCAGCTGCAGCTTTGGCTGCCGCTTCCTCTTCGGCACGTTGCGCAAATGGATCGATCTTACCCGAGCCGCCCATGCCATCGTAGGCAAAATTGGAGCCCATTCCAGCTGCGCCTCCCGAGCTCGAGGCGGTCAACAGCAGTCGCGGCTTCTTGAAGATCGAGTACTGCAAAGGAAGTTTTCCAGTTAGTTTCATGGGTAATTGCCACAAACGGAAGAAAGTATCAATCACCTTTTCACTTAGGTCACTTGTCGTCTTACGGATCACTCCACTGGTCATGCTGATGCCCGTTCCGGCTTTAATGGGCGATATTTTGGTCATGGCTGGGAGTGGCGCTTTCAAGAGACGAGCCATTCCCACGCTGCTGGACTTGATGTTTAAGTAAGGTGATGTCGACTCCTCAATTCGCTTGATGTTTTGTTTCTGCAAATAGGAGAGGTCAGTAGATTTTGGAAAGTTATCCGAGCAACTTCGTCTGATATTGATCAGGAAATTCTTGCAATAAGTCACGTACTGTTGTGGGCGAGATGGTGCTGCGTCGTTCCTCGAGCTTGAGCGCGACTAGATTGGTGTTCAGCCCCAATGAGCTGTTGGATGCATCCAATTCAATTGGCTTACTTTCCAGCGCCTTCAACTGAAGGATTTAATAGAACAACATTAACAAGTTTCTGCTGAGCCGCGGTAACTGAAACGTTACCTTCTCGTGTGCCCGATAGAGATCGCTCTCTAGATGTGACAGTTGATCCTCCAGTCGCCGCTTTGATTCCAGCTCCTTGCGCAGATCATTCTGCACCACTTTGAGCACATTGCGTAGTTCAGTCTTTTTGGTCTCACATTGGCGAAGCTCACGCTTTAGCGTAGACACCCAGTTAGCCAGCACATGGGGATTGGCTTCGTTCTTTAGCAAACGATCAGCATCTGCAGCTCCAGCTGTCAGAATGGCCGAAACGCCTTCCATTGTGTTGATCTGCTGTTTCAGCGACTTGTTCTCCTTGCGCAGCTGATCGACAGCCAGAGCATCGTTCTTCAGCACACTAATTTGCTCCACATAGCTGCTGACCACAAAGTCTTTCTTTTGCAAATTCTTCTCCAGGCCCGAAATGGTTTTGCTGTAGAGTATGACATGATTAAGGTTCGGGATCATCTAAGTGTTTCACTATGCAATATTTACAGGCACTTCTTCTGTGTATCTTTCAGTTCCTTCATCTGCCTCTCGACCTTATTGCATTCCTGCTCCTTCATTTTCATGGCCAGATTCGCATTATCCAGCTGCTCCTGCAAGGAACCAACATCAATGCGGCTCACATCTAAATTGGCCAGATTGAAGTACACTCGGAATATGTTTCGATTCGTGCATTTATTTCGACACTGGGGACATGTTTTGGAGCTGCCAAATACAATATTATTAAACAATTCATCTTCTTTGGTGGGACGCCGCTTTATTACCGTTCTAGCCACTGCATAAGGCAAGTGTGGTGAAACATGTGGCCGCAGGTCGTGACGTACACTTCATCGGATTGTGTGAACAGTTCGGCACATATTACACAATTTAAATTCAGCATTATTCATAAGAAACAATAATCACATAAATATAATCAAAGTGGCGTTTTTGGCAACATGCAGCAAACAGATTTTCGCGCGGCTTTATCAAAAAAGAACAGCTGTTCGCAGCAGAGGTGTCGAAACATCGATTGCAGTAACGATATATCGATTTTTTTGATTTTATATTGCAAACATCGTTGTTTTTGCAGCTTTGAATTTTTTGCATTTATTTGATATTAGAGTTGAATAATGGTTTGAAATTATTTCACGCCTTGTTTTCCTTAAGATATTTTATTTAATACGTGTGTTGGAGTAGATGCAACGAGCCCTGGCTAGAAATACTGTATTGGTATTTTTTTAAATCGCATGGAGAAAGGGGCATTATTTGAAACGACTCTCTATTTTCGTGTTTCCTCATACTTCTGTAACACAAAAGATTTTATTTTATTTTTAAAAACAGGTTATGGCATCTTGTCTTTACGATGTGCAACCACATCTACATTTTATGTTCGAAAATAACTGAAGAAGCCCTTTCAGACCTTTGAGGTAAGTCGTGCTCTTGTTTGTTGCCTACTTTTGGGCATTAGCTGAAAATGGTTTATGTCTTGGCTAAATTTACGCACCGTCCAATTGAAAGAAAAAACATTTTGCATGAAAGTTCAATTTTTATTTTAATTTGCAGCCAATGAAATGTAGAGTAATTTTTAGCATAGATTTTGTTGCAAACTTCTATGTTTTACTTGCAGTTAATAATTCGATATTTTTGTCTTGTATATCAAGTATTAATTATTTTTAAATGCGCGCCAATTTGTTTCAAATAGAAATAGTAATCAAAGTATAGAATTCAAATCAAATTTCTATCATTTATGAAATGATGAATAATAAGTGTTTGTGTGTTGAATTATTACTTGATATAGAACAAAAAAAGTCGATATTTTCCTGCAACTCTATTGATAGCTTCTGGTTGATATCTAGTTTAGACATAGATCTGTAAGTTTCTTATAATGCTAGTTTATGGTATCTGCTTTAAGAGTATTCAAAAATGTTCGATTTGTTCATTTTGAATATGTTGTTCCTTTTGGTTTTATTAAATAGGGTAGTAAAAGATTTGAATTCTCATTGTGATATTGTTTTCCACTTACTTAAATCGATCATTAACTAACATATGTATGTATAGTATGTATAATAGTATTTACTGTGTGTGATATTATTCGAATTTCTTTTGCTAATTACTTTTTACCCATTTATCCCGAAAGTAGTTTGCTTTTCAATAATACATGTGGTTTATGTTGCTGTTATTAGTTTTTACATTAATGTTATACAGTATGTTTGCACCCTTTAAGCAATTTATATCTAAGTATTTTATCATATTCAAAGAAATCCTTGACATATTTTACCAACTTGCTTAGCGATAATAATACAACAATTTTTAAATGTAATTTAACTAGAAATTGCATTAACAATACGTTTAAATTGTATTTAAACACGTTCATCTTTAAATATCTATATATGTATATATATATATCGAGTTTTGTCAATTTTACAATAAACATTATCCTAATAGCCATTAATAGTCAACAAATGTTTAGGTTGTGCCCCTTAATATCTACTTGGTTTTATACACACTTAAATGTCTCTATATTTATGTATATATATATATGTTAGTTATGTATACGGGGCTCTATATCATAGTATTCAGTGTGTGTAATCGGTTCAGTTATAACGATTCCAAATGCCATTGGTACCCATTTCCCTATATCCCCAGCCCCAGCCCCAATCCCCGCCTCATTCCCAATCCAATTCCTATCAAGCAGCTGGGGATTATTTTAGCTAGAGCAATAAATGAATAATTTACACATTTAAATTGAAAACACATGCATAGTTTGGAAGTTGAATTTACTATAAAGTAGTATTAAGTATTTGTGCTTAAGTTGCTAAATTTATGACTAATTCTTACACTTTGGAATTTTGATTATACGTATAGTACTTTGTTAGTTTTTCATTCTGCTTTGTATTTTTAGTCAAAAAACAGTTCCCACATTGGCAATTACAATTAATTATATTAAATCCTAAATACTGAATTTGCGTACAATACAGATTATCGTTTAATTAGAATTAATTTAACCACATTTAGCTGAACGTATTTACAAGGTGGCCAAGCCGAACCCTTCGGGCCACCACTTAGAAGTAAGCCTAAAAGTATGCTTCAATAATGATCATGTTTGCTGGCTGCTTAAACTAATCCTTGGTATACACGCTTCAAGTTGTTAATACATAATGTTTGTTGTCCACGTTGTTGCTGTTATTGTTGCTGTAGTTGTTGTTGTAGTTGTTGTTATTGTTGTTGTAGTGCCACCGAAGAGGCAAGATCGTGCGCAGTTTTAGCAGAAGCGCCTGCAAACAAATCTTATTAGTACATTATGAAATTGGGGCGAACAAAAAAAGTTTCATTCAAATGCAAAACATAAATTTGAAATGAATGTTGCTTAATTTAACTTTTGTGCTGAATGAATGACCGCAGATTTAACTGCTGCCACACGCAGATGGGAATCGTAGTTGCTGCTGCTCTTGCTGCTCCTGGATTCCGAGTCTTGGTCCAAGTGAAATGCAAATGGGCAACTATTCAAGGCTGCTTGAAAGTTGGGCGCTTGCTTTGTAGATAAGCCTGCAGGCGGCGAACGTTCGGTTTGCCATTGTGTGTCATAATTTCAATGCATGGAAGCTGGGTGGCAAGTTTGCTTTGGGGCCATTAGACGTTATCCGTTAGCTGCTAGTCGTTGCATTGACCAAGTGATTTTTAACGGTTTTCGCATGCAGATGACAGCAGCGATAAAAGGGCTGATAAAACTTTCATTTCGGCTACAGTTTGAGTTTGCTGGGAAGGGGGTGCGAATTGAAACTTTGCCTTTGCCTTTGCTTTGCTTCTTCGCCATGGCTTACAAATTGTTTCAAGGCACAGAAAAAGTGCCAACAAAGCGCTCGCAATTCAAATGTTTATGTGCTGTTAGTGAGTGTGTGTGTCAGCATGCGTGTGTGTGTGTGTGTCTCTTGGCTGCTTCCCATGGCCAACGTCTATCGTGTGTTTTCCGAAATTGGGCGCCCAAAGCGTCGACATCGACATCGACGACGACTACGACTACGTTGACAATGAAATTCAAAACACTTTGAACAGAAGGCACAGCAGCAGCAGCAGCAGCAGCATCGTCTGGAGCAATAGTAACAACAGCTCGAATGGTGGAAATAAATGCTTAAGCAATATCAATTTCGGAACCTGCATTGCAAATTGAAACTTGTGAGCGCGAAATTGCAAATAATAAATACAAATCAATGCAAAGAAATTGCGCTGAGCGAAATGCAATTGCGCTCTCCAGTGTGGATTTCCAAGGATAATAACAACAAATAATACTGGACTCGACTAATGTCAATAATATTTGATTTTTCTCTTATATTCGAATTACCTTCTTCGCCTCTTCGCATGCACTATCTAGAGCTTCCCGCTGCGATAATGCACGGGCCGGTGTCCGCCAAAGAGGATGCGCTTGAAGGCCTGTCGAAACTCTGGACTGAATATCGTATAGATGACCTATAAACAAAGCAAAATGCAAAACTCATTATTGTGTTCAGTCAAGGCAAGAATATAAGAAACAAGTTTTATAAGTATAAGAAAATTCAGTCAAATTTTATGGTCTGTGTTTCTTGAATTCCTTTTTAAATCAACTCCTTCTTCTTTGTCTACATAATTTTTATTTGGAATGTTCGTTTTTTCTAATTGTAAGAATATTATTTATTTATTATTTTTAATTATTGTAAAAATAGTTTTGCTCTTTTTTTTCTGTTCTTCATTTGGTATTATCAAGACGAAAGACTGAAGCAGTGTTGTCAATTGTAGCCAAAATAATAAATAAATATCATATTATATAATACATTTAACAGACACTAAATTAAAGCCTTTCATCGACTGTGAGAGCAGAACCTATTTAATATCAATCGATGCACAAGGAAAAAAAAGAATTTGTTCTTTAAAAATCGGAAATGGAATCGAATTCCTAAACTTTAGCACACAACAATGAAATTGTGTCAAGTGTGGTTGTAAATGGAAAATTATCACTAAATATAAAAACGATTTTTTAATTTATTTTAATTTATTTACAATTAACAAGAACACAAAATAATATGATGAACAATTATTAACAGTGAACTCTAGCAATAAGGCTGATGGCTTCAACAATAAAACTGACAAGCAGAAGATTCGTATTCTCGCAGACAACAAATTGAATTTTCAATCCAGCAACTTAATTCGTTGCTTGTCAGTCTGTCAATCATAAAATTAAACGCTTAGAAATTAAGAAATACCAAACTACTACAAACATCTCAGTAGAGAAGTAGCTGTCACAATGATATCATGGCCAGGCCAAACAATTGGCATCTGAACAGAGAACTGAATACAAAGCCGCCTGGGGCAGTTGCAATCATGCATTTCATTACCATTGCATTGCGCAATGTCTGAAGAGAATTGGAACTTTAAGCAATATGGACACTAGACGCATGCAAATGTGATTCAACTGCAACAAAAAAAGAGAACGAAGTGGAAGAGGAAGGTAAAGAGCTATTACCGGATTGAGTGTGGAATTGAAGTAGCCCAGCCAGAGGAAGAGCGAGGCGACACTGTCGCTGATTTGGCAGGCCTCGCACAGCGGCATCGTCAGCGCCATCACGAAGAAGGGCAGCCAGCACACCACAAAGGCGCCAGTGATGATGGCCAATGTTTTGGCTGCCTTGCGTTCCCGTTTCGCCTCCAGCGTCTCCTTGCGCTTGTTCACCTTTTGCATGGGATTCGCGATGCTCGACAACTGCTGCTGTTGCTGTGGTGGGTGCTGAGATGATGATGTTTGCTGCTGCTGCTGCTTGGTGCGAGGCTCTGGCGTTACCGAACCGGAGGCGTTGGTCGAGCTGCACAGCGGATGTGCTTGGTTGCAGCTTGTCAGTGTGCTGGTCTTTGCTGTCATCGGACCTGCGGCGGCGGCGGCGGCGGCAGCGGTAGCGATGGCGGGTGATGTTGGTGTTTGTGGCGAGAGCGCTGATATCGATGTAATTGTTGTGGCATTCGATGTGCTCGCACCACCGCCACCTCCTCCTCCTCCTCCACCGCTGCCGCCGCTTTTGGCAGTTTTCTGTAGCTGCTGCATCTGTTCGAGCTGCTGTTGCAGCTGCGGATCCTCGAGCACTTCCACAGCGGCTCCGCCATTGCTGCCATTGGCCTTGCTTGGCGTTGTTGCAGCAGCCGTTGTCGCCATCGCCGTCGCTGTTGCCGCCGCCTCCGCCGCTGCTGATGTTGTGGTTGTGGTTGCCATTGCCTCGTCCTGCTGCTCTTCCTGTAATCGCTCTTCCAGCTCGCTGCCATCGCCATTTGGCGTAGCTGCTGCCGTCGTTGCCGATTTATGTTGTTTGGTGCTGCTGGCGTGCTGTTGGTTAGCCAATGCCACCAGGTGGGAGACGGTGGCAATTTGGCTGCCCGAAGTGCTGGGCACCTGCAAAAAGAGAGTCAAATTTCATTTGTCAAATTAACAATTCAAATCTCAGCTCGCTTCCTCTCTCTGCCTCTCATACAGCACAGCACACAGCACAGGACAGAGACACACACACATAAATCAGAACTTCCAATTGCATTCATAAATTTATTTAGTCTCTTTGCCGTCCGCCCGGATGAAGCCCCTCAACGATGGGTCGTCAATTTTCATGGGCTTTTTATGCCACGCCAGTTGTGGTTATAAATTTTCCAAATAAATAAAATTGCTGGGCAAATATTTATTTTCGTTAAGCTCGTTGCGCATTTGTGCGCTGCTGGAACCGCCCAATTTTCTGCCTATTTTTGTTTTTTTTTTATTTGTTAGCAATGGCCACGCCCACGCTATTTACAAAACGCCGCCCACTATCAGACAACGTGCAGGCTGGCGCCGTGCCGGTCTAGAGTCGGGATGGCGGCGGCACTTGGTCAAAAAGGGCTACAATTTGTCGAGCTGAGCAGCCTGCTAACGGCATGTCCTAGGCACTAAAATTCATATAATCACCTGTAATTTGAGCCAGCAGTGTTCATGTCCTGGCCACATTATGTGCAGAAGCGTAAAGTGCTAAAATCAACTTTTATGTGTTATAAATTTTGTCTACGGCCGGAGACGCAGCCGGAGACGGAGACGGAACACAGTCCGCTCATGCAGCGCAGGTGGCGCGCGTTTCGGACTAGAGATGTGCGAATCAGTGTTGTCAACTTGGCCGTTTTTCACGCACGCAACCGCCACTTGCCTTGAGGGCTACTAAAACCGCCATAAAAGCTATTATATACCTATATTCTTTAATTTATTTGCATTTTGTATGAGCAACTGCTCCGGCGCGATAAGAGTGATGGATTATTTTCATACATTTCTTAGTTTACACAAGTTGTGGTCCTACAATTCTCAAACAACAAATAAATAATAAATATTCATTGCATTTTAACTTATGCACTGTGAATAACGAGCTTTTTTATTTATTGTTAAAGTTCGAGTAGTTTTTCAAAACTTAACAAACTTGTAAGTAGCACAGGTTGCAAACCCTTTGGAATGTGGGATTTATTAATACATTTAAAAGGACTTAAAATTTATTTTTATTTAAATTTTAAATTTAAATTTAATGAATAATGCAAAATTATTTAAAATTTAAAATGAATATCAAGTTTTTTAGACTTTAGTTTTCAATTTACACAATTTTGTTTTATTGGAAAATAAACTTAATTTATTTAAAGATTTGAAAGCGTTTATCTATTATTTTAAAGCAGTTAATTTTTCTTTGTAATTTACGATGTATAATTTCCTATCAATTTATTAAATTCAAGTTTATAAATCGACTACAATTTAATTTAAATTTACTTCATTTTAAAATCAGAAAATTCAAAGAAAATATTCTTTGCAATGTTATACAGAAATATTCGATCAATATTTGCAACTAAAAACTTTGCAGCTCTAGAGAATTCTACGAATGCGCTAAAGTAAAACTCTCGCTCGTCATTTCCAGTGAAAAATAATAAAGAAAGAAAAAACTGACCAAAGCAAACCATTGCTCGTCTCTAGTTTCGACTTTCAGTCTGGTTTTGGTATGAACAATTAATGGGCTCCACGGGCTGTGGGGAGGTTGAGACGGACACGACTTTGTTGGCCGTTGCCGAATGAATTTTATGACTTTGATTCCATAATATATTGCCGGCCGTTATAAGCTTGTAATTGATGCGAGCGGTTCGTTCTTTTGTGCCACAAAACCACACACACACAGACCGAACAGGAAGGAAGACATTCAAATTTGGTGTAATGTATGAAATGCATTTTCAATTTGTGAACAAAATGCTGTCAACAATAGCTTCGGGTACGAAAGACAGGCGGTCGGGCAGCAAGTCAGCAACAACTCAGGACATCGGACAAGGGGCAGCACATAAAAAATACGTATACGTATGTGTACTTATAAAATTCAATAGCCATTGGCAAATTGTGCATGGTCACAAAGCGAGTAGCATATGTAACCTAAGCTATTGTCATTTCCATTTCCATTTTCATTCTCATTTTCATTTTCATTGTCAAGTTGAAAGTGTGTGTGTGTCGTACAAACAAATGTTGTAGCAGGGTTCAATTTCGTTTGGTTTCATTTCGATTTCTTTTGGCTGCAGAGCATTTTTAATGTTGCCACAGAGCACGTAAAGCAAATCAGAGCAACAGCAACAGCAACACGAGCTGCAATTGCCCCATCAGCAAACGGCAGGCGACGTACTTTCATTGGGAGTCTCCTCTAACAATGCGAATAATGATTACGAGTTATTTTGGCTTCCGTAACAGTCAGCGCAGGGTTCAAATTGAAAGGGGCGACGACAAAAGTGCAAAGCAGATACTTCAAGATTACGCATACGCCGCATGGCCAGTCGCAAGTTGAGCGGCAACTTTTAATTTGAAATGTTTTCATGGGGCGGTCCAACGGTCAACACGAAACCAAAACCAAAACAGTAACAGCAACAGCAACAGAAACCAAACCTCAAACCAAACCAAAGCACAACACAACAACAAGCCAAGAATAACAACAACATCAGCAGAGCCAACAAACAACGAATAAAACGAACTCATACAGCTCATATATTATTTATGTGCATGTGCACGCACTTTCCCTGCCTCGATTTTCCCCTGTTTGCTCACTATTCGCCCCTATGACCTGCCTTCACACTCTACGGTAAGTGAGATGTATATTATTTGTTTCAATTTATTTCCTGCGCCCCTTGCGACTGCATTGACTTGTTTCTCTTTTTTTTCTGTTTCCAATTTGCACTCTTTCTGCTCGAGTTCTCCGTTACTCCATGCACTGAGCTTATCTGCATTACCATTAGACTTGGCTTAAACTCGTCTTTGTTTCGCTTAACACTGCATAACTGCATGAACTGTTGGAAAAGAACATTAAAATTGCCATGTCACATAAAAAAAAAATGCCAAAGTTTGATTCTCCATAAAATATAACTGTCTTATAAATATCTAATTTATATGTTGTCACCAGATATGATCATTAATTTTTTTTTATGTTTTCTAGCTGTTAAAAAATAATACTCATTAGCATAATAGTTTTTGTATTTTCTTAAACACTTTAATCCCATTAAAATTGCAATTAAAAAAAATGGTGGCCATTTAAACAATTATTTTTTTAGTTGTTAATTTTTCTTTTCCTTTTTTGAAAAAGGCTTCACAAGAGCTATATTTTTTAGTTAGCACTGGAATTTTGTAAAATATTTTGAACACACTTTGACAATGACCAATATTTTAAATTGAAAAACAGAAAAAATATCTGTTCTATAAATATTTAATTTTTCTTTAAACATAAGTCATAGTCATAGTCATATTTATAGTCATTATTTTGCTGCAACTTCAGTTTTGCTGTCTTTAAAAAGCTGTCAACAAAATTAAACTCTTTGGCATTTTGGCTTTTATAATATAAATATTTTATTTCCTTGATAATCTTTAAGTAGGAATGAAAATGCAAAACTCATAGTCATTATTCTGCTGCTGCTAAATTTCACTATTTTGAAAATGTTGTCAAAAAATTGTACCTTGTGGGAAATAAATACTTTAGACACACAACGTGCGAACAAATTATTAAGCTACTGTCATTTGTAGTTGATTTAGTAATTTATCATTAAAGTTTGCGCTCTGAATAATATGGAATAGAGCACATAAAATATATTTTATTGTTAGTTGGCGTGCAGAGAAGAATGCTGTTTGGATTGCTTAATATATTCGTTGGTATTTTTGTTGTTATTGTAGTTCCAACTTTGTTTGAGCTTTTCCAATCGTCCCTTTTGCTCTGATATTAAACAAAACTACGATGATAAATTTATATATTTGCTTTTGGCTATGTGTGCTCGACGCACAGGGAGAGATGAAGGTAGTATGCGTGTGTGTGTGTGTGTGTTTATTTATTTGGCTGTCCACTTATTTGGCTCACACACAAACCTGGCCCAAGTAAATATTTAATCTAAGTGTGCGTGTATGTGTGTGTGTGGCTAGCAGAGGCAAATACGATACGCAGTTGGTGCTTTTAGTTATTATGGCCAAGCGAATGGAAACGAAAGCTGTTAGCCATAAGCCATCAACATATTTTCTTCAATTACTCAAGCGTATTGAGTGCCTTGTTAGGCCACGTTTTCAGCTTTCAGCTCCTGTTGCTGTTGCTGTTACACTTGCTACTATCCGTTGTTGTTGTTGTTGTTTCTGTTATTGTTGAGCTTTGTTTTCATTTGGCTGGATCTGAAGGCGCTTTGCATGGCGGCGAGACGATTGTAAACGGGGGATGCCTGGGATGGCGATGGCGATGGCGATTGCAGAGACGATGGCGATGGCGATGGCGATGGCGTATCCTTGTCACAGAGCTTATATTTGACTTTGCTATTACTTAACCTGCACGAATCGGAGCGACCTTTGGCCACTCGACTTTTGGCCACCTCGTGGCAATGCCAACAAAACGTTCAAGCAATTTATTTTGCCTGCCTCTTTTATGGTTTCGCTTTTCTCCGATTTTCGTGCCTTTGCCTTTAATGTGTTATTATTGAATGTCTACGTGTGCATGTGTGCGTGTGTGTGCAAGAGGAATGTGTGCGACTGCTGCTTATTTTTTAGCCATAAAAAGCTGAAATTGAAGTACATAAAATGCGGCTAAATACAAATTTGGTCGCCAATAAACAAAAAGCTTTGCCTGCAGTTTATCGCTGACATTTTTGTCGAGTGGGTAATTTGCTGGATTTGCGACTTGAGTGACCCAAAAGTCCACCTAGACGTCGGCTTACATACTTTCATTTAAGCTTACGCTTATGCTTATGTTTTTAGAATACACTCGCTGGCGTGTATAATCACATACTTGTGTATGCATTTAAGCTTTGTGCCTCTCTCTGCCAATAAAATCAAATGATGCTCTAGGCCTTTTAATTTTCAGCTGATGACAAATGTTTGAATGCGACGTGGCGACGCAACGCAACGCGGCGTATACGTAATCCGAGCATGTATAGTAGTATAAAAATCGATTTATGCCGTGCATAAATCAAATGTCAGGACTACTTGATGTTTAGCTAACGACATGTGCAAGTTTCTATTAGGATTTATCAGGGATTACGCGACCATGTCGTAGTGTGTGGTGGACACTGGTCACTGGCCAGTGCTGGGGTAGGAAATCAGCAGGACATCAGACAGACTGTGGGGCTGGGGCTGGACATGGACTTTATTTTTGGCAGGCTGCGTGCTTGCGTGCATTCAGGAAGCAAACTCAGATCGTTGGGCACATGTCAGGCGTTATGAAATTTACTTTGAATGTGCACAGAGCCAATTCTCAGTCCCAAGCCCAATACCAATTTCAGACGTAAGTCCCACAAATACATGCTGTTGTTGTTGCTGTTGCTGTTGGCACTTACCTCAATGCCGGCACGACTCTTGCTGTCCACGTTCGAGCTGCTGAATTCGGTGTCCTCCACGGTGTTCACAGTGTTCGTTGAGTTGCCCTCAACCAGACCCAATGCTGTGGTCCCACCACCGCCGCCGCTGCCGCCCGCTGCCCCGCCACTTTTGGTCTTGGCCTTTGAGAATCTGCCAAGACGTAGCCGCAGACGATTGAGCTTTGTATCGGCGGATGCGCTGCCATCGGGCTGAAAGATACAAAGTAAAAGATACTTGTAGTTCAAGCTGCTTTTAGTTGAGCTGCATCGATTTTGAATACCCCAAAATTAAATTCATAGTTTTTGGCACGGCATTAAAATGAATAACAAAAGGCGAAAATTTGCATTTTGTTTCGTTATCGTTAGAGTTGTTGCTGTTGCTGTTCGCTACTGTTGTTGTTGCTGCTTCGCTTTACGCTTCAATAAACCGCAATTTGTACGCATATCAGAGGTTGAGCTGAGCCCAAGCTGATCCCGTGTGTTGCCTTCACCATATGCATATGTAAGTGGATTCGTTCGTAAATAAATTGTATGTATTTGTTACAGTCACGCCACAGTTCCACTTTCCCAAAAAAAAACAAAAAAAAAAACCCCCTCCTGCCCCCTTCCTGCAATATTGCCTGCTCAAAATAAATTTCACGCTTGACTGCTTCAAGCGCTTGACCTCTTTGATTTTTTTTTGCGCTCTCGCTGTTTCTTTTCCCCAGTTTCCCTTTTTTTTTTCTCTGTGTAGTTCTTGTCATCGCCTTCAATCCCACCAAATTAAAGTAATTGAGTAGTCAAACCTTTTGCCTCATCGTCAGCGTCATGTTGACCCTTTGGCAAGTCGATATTGCTTTAAATAAATAAAATTATGCTGATTTTGCGTTCGTGTGCGGAAATTTGCCGAAAAAAGTGTTCTGGAAAGAAAGGAAAAGGCCGAAGAGGCAGGTTTCAAGTGTGCCTGGTCATGGCCCCGCAAAGCATTTGACCATTCCCAAATGGCGTGAATATTTGCGCAAATAGTATTAAATGGATTTGCAGCTACGCATGTGACCTTCATTTTGTGGGCAACTCAAGAAGTGAAATTACTTTGCCGCATGCACAGCCAACCCTCTCGACTCTCTCGATTTCAAAAACGGGTCAGTCTGGGGTTAAGGGCAACAACGGCAGAAGTCAGCTGACCTATTAAATATTGAACAGTCTGCTGGCTTAATTAGATACTGTCTCAGGTGTAGCTGAGTGCAAAGCTCAAATTTATTAATGAGATCCTTTACTTACTATTAACCCTTGGCTTTTGTTATTGTGTGTTGGCTTCAAAATTACTTTTCAGCTCAACAGTATTTATTGAACAATTGTATTTATTGCGCGGAATCGTGAGTGTGTGAGTTGCGCTAATTAAATTCACGTCCTATGGCTGACTCACATATTTCACATTGCGTATACGTCGCGTTGCGTGCTGCTGCCATGCGGGTAATCAATGCGTAATTGAATCTCTGATAACTTCAAAGGCACATACAAACGTGTGTATTGCCAGCACATTGTTTGCCAGTTTGCCAGTTTGCCAGTTGGCGTGCCATGAAATTGCCTGCGCAAAACAATTGGCAAAAACTTTGCTCCCATGTGTGTGTGTGAGTGTGTGTGTGTGTGAGTGTGCTTAACCATAAATTCCATGGATTCCCTTTTGGCATTTGCTTAGATCGAAAACTAAACTACATGGCGCATTAACGTTATTTAAATACTACAGCCAACATGGTATATACGCATACAACCGATAGATAAGACGGCGATAAGCGTTCTTCCCTCCCTCGCACAGAAAGTGTAGCATACTTTTCAGCAGCGTCGACGATAAGCAAACCCAGCTCAATGTGTATTTTATGTAGATGTGTCTGCTGTCAGCTGTCGCTACACACACACACACGCAAGACACACACACACGTTGTGTCAGTGTGTGTGTGTGTACACATTTATTTAAGCGTTTGCATAAACGATACTTGGTCGAAGCCATTTCGCCACTTTGGCTAATTTATGTAAATTGTTTTCTTATTTAATTGTTTTTCTTGCGAGACATGTGTTGAGCTTCATATCATTGTAAGTATGTGTCTATAGCGCTGCCTGCCTACATAATCGTGTATCTCGTATTCGTCGCTGTGTCGCTGTGTGAATGTGTATCCAATAATTTCCTTTCAGGCGAATTATGCTGCTCTGCTCTGCTCTGCCTGTGGCCCAAATGTTTCACACTGACTTACACTGGGCTGCAGGTTTTTTATTTACTTCAATATATGCATTTTGTTTAATTTATTTAAGAGACAAACGAAAGCATTTAATCAAACCAGACTCGCGCATCTTTCTTTAACAGTATTCTTTAGCTTTTAAATAGCATTTACATAACGTTTTCAGCATCAGTTCAGTGTGACCAACTTAGTATCAGAAAAAACGGCAGCAAGGAGACGGATAGTATTTTTATTGTATATCTATTCTGCTGCTATTCTGCAAGTCATATTTTATTTTATTAAATGTTGGGATTGCAGCTTATAAAAATATATACATAATATAAAATATTGATGAGTAATATATTAATCATAAATAAATTCAGTATTACAATGCAAAATAAAATTAGTAAATTAAAGATTAAAAGTAGCTGCTTTGTTGTCAAATGATTTTGTATAGCAAACAGTTCAAGTGATCAACTTTATTTTGCTGCACAGTGTTAATGTTGTTGCTCTCGATAAAAAATAAAAGAAACGAACACAGCTTGACGACGTGTGTCGCATATGGACGACTTGGTTTTGCCGTCCCAGCCTCAGCTAATGCTGCTGGGCTGCTTGGCTCCTTGGCTGCTTGGCAGCTTTGCTGTTTGTCATATGGCCATGGTCATAATGTCAATATCTAGAGCAATCAATTTGAGCTGCTGTCGCTGCTGTCACTTTTGCTTCTGCTGCCTCTGTTGCTGTTATTCTTGTTGTTGTTTGCAAATGTAATTGTGATTATGTTCGAGTGGTCAAGGCGGGCACAAACAACACTCTCTCACACACACACACTTGCTCAGAGAGTCTTAGAGCTCTTGGGCTGTAAGCGAAAGCATCTGGGCGTTGTTGTCAACACACTTGTCCAAGAGACACTCCAAAGAGCGATTGCTTTTTGTGTTTAATGTTACATTATTATTAATGTTTGCTGCTAGTTGTAGTTGTTGTTGTTAGTTGTGTTTTTGTTGCTGCTGCTGCTGGGACATGGCTGGGTATCTCATTAGGTCCATGGCTAAATTACAGATAATACCTGTGCGCTCAATTTGCTTAATTGCCTTTTACTACCGAGTGTTATGTTAATTGCAAAATCAATGCCCACGATGTGTCCAAATTGCGTATACGCAAATATGTAATGAATGTGTGCGTGCCTGTCTGCGTGCGTGTGTGCGTGTGTGCTCTTGTGTGTGTGCTATTCAAACTGCATTTCAATTTAAATTACGCATTAATGTTAAATTATGTGCTAAGCCAGTGGCTGTAGGTCGACGAGCTGCAACTATTCGAATTTGATTATGCAATTTAAATCATTTGCTGGCAAATTTATTTAGAAATTTCGCAGTTGGCTACGGCCATAAACATGCTAAATGCAAAATGCAATTAACTTAAATTTATGTGCTGCCAAAGCGCACACAAATAACCAAAATATTTGTATGCGTATCTCTTGCTTGCTTGCTCTCCTGCCTTTCTTTGTCCAAAAAACTTTGCTACAACAAATCTTTATTAAATACAAAAAGCGAACACGAAAAAAGAAAAAGAGAATTATTGTAACGAAACGCGCAGCAGGCGAACTGCGGAATGTGTTGTGTTATGTTGTGTTGTTACTGCTGTTGTTGCTCGCTGCTCGCTGCTCGTGTTGTGTTTGTTGCTGGTGTGTGTAGGTTAGTATAAACCCTCGTCAAGTTGCAGGAAAGCAATTTTCAATTTGAAAGCATTTAGTTAAAAAAAAGGGAATAACAAGAGCGTAATTCGATAGCAATAGCAAACCAATGCCTTAATACTCTGACGCTGACGCTGACGCTGACGCTGAATCGTGACTAATGTAAAATTATTGTCGAAAGTTCAGTTGAAAGTTCAGATAACACATTAATTTGCCAAGAAGCTTATGGATCAAAATGCGATACTTTTATTGTTCATGAAACTGTTTTAGTCTAGAGTTTTATTTCAATTATGTAGTTAATAATAATTTTAGGACACCAATAAAAATTATAGTCTTTACAATTTGATGAATATTCCAAAGTTGAAAGCACAACATTTAACAAGCTGACTTAGGAACAAAAAATAGTTAAATAAAAGTCAACAGCTGAAACTTTTTTGACTCTCCAGAAAACATATTGATTAAGATGTCTTAAGTGCAATGTCGAATTTTCGACAATGCGCAACAATAACAAGTTGCTTTACTCAGCCAATAAACTCAGGGTAAGGGCATCGAAATGCCTGCGCTGAGTGGGGTAAATATATTTTAAAATCAACAAACAGGCCAGGCCAGTGAGTGGCACTAAATGGATGCGTATAGCTTGTGCTGTATTTGTGTTTGTGTGCCTCTGTGTGTGTGCGCTAGTATTGGTATTGGCATTGCGTTTGCTGACATGTAACTAACACACACACACACACACTCACACACACACACACACACAAGAAGCAACATGGGCCGGACATGGCTGGGACATGTGTACGTTGGCAAATAGTGGACAACTTGTCTTGTTTGCGCATTGAATTTGTGATTCCAATGACTTTTTGCCAGCTTCGAGCTGGCCAACGTACGAGCATGAGTGCGTATTCTCCTGTGTGTGTGCCTTGGTACAGTTGTAGTGGTGAGTGGTGAGTGTAGGTGTAAGTGTAAGTGTAAGTGTATGGGTAGGTAAGTGGTTGCAAACATTTTTACGTCAAATGGTCATTTTCAATTTAGTCGAAGCACTAAGCTTAAGCTAAGTAGCTGCTTCTAAGCATGTGCCAGCACTGAACACCAAAAAGAAAAATAATCGGAAGGCAGAAAAAATGAGGTTTAGAAGGGCTGATCGAAGTTCAAATGCCCTGTGTAATTAAAAGCAGCAGGCAATAAAATACAATTATAATTTGAGCAATTAAATACAATATAGGTACATATACTTATGTTGCGAAAAATAAAAAAATTAATAGAACGTATATTGTAAATTCGAAAACTAAAATAATAAGTACTTAAAATAAATACTTAAAAATAAATACTATTATTAGGAAGTTATAATATCTAATAAATCTAAATAAAAAAATTGTATGAAACGTAAATTTTAATTACAAAAATGCAATAATAAATAATTTTATTATTAATATTAAAGTTTTTAAATGACGCTCTATATAAATTTAATTTTATAATTAAATGAATAATTCGTTAATGAACGAATATATATTAAAGCAAATAAGAGAATGAATGAAAGGCAATTAATACTAAAATTTATAGTATTAAAATTATGCATTCTTTTTTAGTACATATTAATTAAAATCATGAAGGGGAAAACTGGTGGTTTTTTAAAATTATTAAAAAGATAAATAATAAATTAACTATTTAAATAAAAAATAAATAATAATGAAATTACTATCCAGCGTTACATCAACCGACAGAGCTAATAATTGCACTTAAGCACACGCTGTTAGGGTATTTCATAAAGGTAAGATATTGCAGACACGAAAACGCAATTCAGCAAACCCTTTAAAATTTATCAGTGTGCATGCACACTCGCACACACACACGCACACACAACGTGCCAACAACTACAACAACTCAACACTGACCGAGGGCCCTGTTGGCTAGTTGGTTTTGGGTAAAGCACTTTTCGTTTAACTTCTTGCCGGACTTCCAAATGAGTTGCCTTTTAAAAGCAGCGCTGCAGGGAGGCCAAGAAAATTTGGTAAAATGCATTTTTAAACACACTTGAATGAGGCTGAAGCTGCCTAATTACATTTGGCCCAAAGCCCAAGACGTACATCGTGCTAGCAAGGCTTCTAGTCCTGCCCACCCTGCCCGGCATATGTTATGAGTATATTTAGCTAAAGGCTTTTGGGCTTGGCTTGGCTTGGCTCTTTGGTCTTGAGTTTGGTTGCTCGCCAACAACTCTCAGCTGGCTTGTGTGCGGGCTGACCTTTATCTCGGGTCGATGTTATGGCTGTCTTCGCGGTTAACTTCATTAAAGTGCATAATTACAAGGTTTGGTTGCATTGCAAATTGTGCTGCGGTCTTGATACAGGCTGCTTCGCCAAGCACTTTGTTATGGCCAGCCGAGAGTCGAGTGTGTGAGACCCTGTATCAAAGAGCTGACGCCACAAATGTCTATTGCATGGGGACGGTCTGTGCACCATTTAATGTGGTAGATAGGTGCCTTACCTGATTATTATTGGCCGCCACATCGACGGGCCGCGGCCGACGACGGTGAATGCGTTTCCTTGCGGTCTGATAGATTTTCCAGTACAGCGCCAGGATGACCAGCAGCGGCACATAGAATGTGCAACAGGTGGCAAATACCTATGTGGATAATATGGCGCAATGATGATGTGTTCGCAATGGCAGTCTGCTCAATTAACGCTCACCTGATAGGCCACATCCTGCGAGACCATGCATTTCTGCTGCTCGATGCGCTGCAGATAATCTGGGTCCTTCCAGCCAAATTGCGGCGCCAGTGACACAATCACCGAGGCGGTCCACACGCAGAATATCATCATGAAGACACGATTGCTGGTCCGTGAGTGGATGTAATCGATGTTGGTAACCGCCCAATAGCTATGAGCATACAGCGAACAAATAAACAATAAATTTTATTAACTATTGTTGCACTTGGCGCGTGTGTTATTTACTTCATTTCGAGCGCTCACAATATGCAAATCAAATGTTGCATAAATCTAGGCGCGCACTTAAACGCACACAGCGTGAGCGAGAGAGAGCGGGCGAGGGAAAGAGACGGGGACAGACACACATACACATACATATACATACAAATGGCGGAAAAGTAAAGAAGCGTGTTTGATATTTGAATTCCGTTCAACAGTTTTTCATAGCATTTTCATTTTTATTTTCTCTTCTTTTTTCCCGTTTTTTATTTCTCGTTTTAGGTTTTGTGTGCCGAAACATGCTTTATATATGTGTATATGCATGTAAAACGCTCTGCATGTGTGTGCGTGCGTGTGTAAACGTGTGTGTGGCAGTCAAGCGTGGCATTTTTCAAATTTCCATTTTTATAGCCAGGTTTAAGGGCAACTCGACTGCCACAGACTGTTTGTCGAGCGAAACAGTTTAGTCTGCATACGAAACACTTTTTAATTTCGGCAAATATTCAAACAACTAAATTCGAACTAAAATTATACATATTTTTTTCATAAATGGTTTTAAGAATTCTTTGTAGGGTATCGAGAAGTTGCTATTCCGGTGCGAAAACTATCCTTTTCAGTTGGCCGCTTGGTTTGAGCAGGAGCAACATGTCTAAACGAGTTTTTAAACGTTACGTGTACGATAACTGGAGCACACAGATAGATACAAGCAGGCTTGCACATTGAAATGCAGAGCTTGTAGAGACCTGGCTTTAATTGTATTGGTAGCTCTCGAAGCTTGTTGCTGCCGGCCAGGCTTTAAGAATGCCAACTATTCAACTGTGTGGCATAGATAATCGCGCCCAGAGGCGGTAACTAGACCATGTTGCTGCCTGCCATTAGGCAGCTTTTAGTTTTGGAGTTGTCAGTGTGTTGCAAGTGTAGCTGTCAGTTCAAAGGTTACTAACCACAACAACCTGCGGCTTTGTCTGTTGTCTGTGGCTGTGGCTGACTGCCAAATTAATGCCGGCAACCGCACATTTCAAAATTTAACGGCAAGCAGCAAACACTCTTCACACACACACAAGCACACACATGCGTGTCGACCGCAGCGCTTAAAGTGGCAGCAACAACGAGAACAACATCATCATCGGCAACGTCAATTGTTTGTGTATTAATTAAACACAATTTGCATAAACAAATATTTTGGCCGGCAGGGCCGCAACAAGCAGCGCAAGCAAACAAATGTGTGCTCAAAATATAAATCAACAATTAATTGAGTTGACAAAGCACTCGGAGACTGGATCTATTTCTGTATATCTGTATATCTGTATATGTTGCTGCCTGCCCGCCAGTGTAAACCTTGTTAAGTGCGTTCTCTCGCCCTGGGCATAACTTAATTTGTGTGTCATTTGAGCCAGTTGCACGCTAATGACAGCTCTATAAATACAAATAGTGCGCATAGTATAATTTCATTAATTTGTTGAAAACCCCAATTAAGCCACACTTAATTAAAACACGACTAACAATCAAATGCATAATCACGAGCACGACGAACAGTTACCCTACAAAACACCAGCATTTATTGCAGTTAGTTGACCGAGGGACAGTTGAAATCAGGACTCGAGTCAAATGCTTAGCACGTGTCTGGCTGTGTCAGCTTTTAGATGAGAAATGATTGCACATGATGTATACGCCACATGTGCTGTTGTCGATAATAAATAATAATGAATAATGTTGATAGTTGATGACTTTTGTCTGGACAGCTGCCACCTGCTGTGGAGTCTGCTGTGCCACTTGGAGGCAGCCTGACACACGGTCCTCAAGACGGGACGCGTTTTAATAGAGACGACGCCAGGAGCGGTCCTTCAATTCATTAGCATAATATAATCGACTCCGAGTTGGCAATTTTGATTGACTGCTTAAAATTAATGGAATTTTGTGATTTCGCTGTCTGTCAATTTTTTCTCGCCCATTTCTTTTTTTTTTTTTGACTAACCTTCCCTTTTTTGGAGTGTTTGAGTTTGAGAAATATGTGGGCCGCATACGCAATGAAAAAAGGCATGCAAATTAACTGGGAAAATCTAATAAAGTGCCTGTCATGCAATGTGCTTGCAAATGATATAACTCATACGACGCGTAGTCGTCGTCAGCATCAGCGTCAGCGTCAATGTCGCCGTCGCCATCGTCGCTGTGAAAGTATCATAATTTGTTATGGCATGTATTCCATATACAATTCCGTTCATAGGCCAGCAATTCAATTCATTTCAATTGAAGTCAATCAATTTATCAAGTGCACGAAAGCCAAATTCCGAACTGGAGTCTACTCGGCTCGAGTGATGAATTATAACAATTTATTGTGCGCCAAACAATTTAAATGCGATTTTTCCATTATACATGTCCCGCCTTCTCCACTCTCTCGCCCTTCCCGCATCCTGCCGGGCTAAGGACTCGGGTTGGGGCTGCTCTATGCAATATGTGTGTGATAAATGTGCGCCACTCGAGTGTAACACTTTTTAATGCATTTAAAAATTGCGCGCCTAGCACACAAAAAAGCCATTACTCTTGATCTCACTTGATTACGTACGTTCGTAACATTTCCACCCCCTTCCCTACTTTTACTCTCCCCAATTTCGTTAACATTTCCTAAAAAGATACTCGCATTGTATTTCTACTATATATGTACGTACATATATATTTTTTACATTTCACTTTTTTCCATCTTTGTTATTTTTAGCAAGCAACAGAAAGTCAGAAAGTCTAACATCATGATGACTTGGCGAAATTGCCTGGGAATTGATTTTCAAAATATCAGCAATTAGTTGACAAAAGAACCAAAAAAAAGTGTAATTAATTTAGAAAGGGACACATGTAATTTGACCTTTTAAGCTGCTCATAATTAATTGATGTTTTGTGTTGTCGAGTCGCAAGTCAATATTTACACAACTTTTTATACCCGCTACCCATAGGGTAGAAGGGTATTATGACTTAGTGCCAACAGAAAATGTATGTAACAGGCAGAAGGAGGCATCTCCGACCACATAAACTATATATATTCTTGATCAGTGTCAACAGCCGAGACGATATAGCCATGTCCGTCTGTCCGTCTGTCCGTCTGTCCGTCTGTCCGTCTGTATGAACACCTAGATCTCAAAGACTATAAGAGCTAGAGCTACTAAATTTAGGGACAGTACTCCTATAGGTCCTACGCAGATCAAGTTTATTTCAAAAGTTGGATGCCACGCCCCTTTCCGCCCCTAAAAGTCTGTAAAAGCCGTAATAATAGACCTAGAGCATTGAATTTTGGTATGCATAATAACAATTATATTTTCAATGATTCCTGTGAATTTGGTTGAGATCGATTGAAAAACAAGGAAGTTATTAAAGAATCAATTTTATATGCAAAATTCACTTGCAGCTGCTCACGCATTTTTTTGGTTAGTTGACAGTGTGACCATAACGGTGTTGTGGATTTTTACCCGCTATTTTCAAATATATACAAAAAAACAAGTTTTAGTATATTTGGTATATTTTTTGTTGAAATATCATTTAAGTTTTTTGTTTTCTCTCGAAATGGGTTGCGGGTATCATACGGTCGAGCACTCTCGACTGTAGCTTTCTTACTTGTTTTATTATTAGATTTTACACTTTTGCTCTGTTGACATCTGAAGCATGCATATTTAATGCTCTTCGTATTCATTACTCTAATTGAGGGCGCCTCAACTTTGTTAAGCGACATTGCCAGTCGAGGAATAATTTCAAATTAAATGTTTTTCGTTATCCCATTTAAAGCATCTAGACTTTTTAATATTTAACGACTTGTAGTTTATTTTTGTGCAGTAGTTGTTGGGCTAATCGATTGTATTACTTGTTCATTGAATGCAGTTCATCGAGTTACACGTATTGTTTTCATTTTCAATTTAAGGCCATAAATAAAGGTAGGAAAAAATCGGCATCGCCTGTTACCTGCGGCTGCTGACTGCCGTTTTTCAGTTTACAATTATATTTCATTTTATACAACAAAACAAAAAAACAAAAACCGAGTAGAACAAGACAACAAAAAACTAAAAACGAGGCAGTTGAACAAAAGATAAAAATGGAAAACAAAACGAGGCTTACAAAAATGCATTCCACACTAGTAAAATAACAATAGGCGGAGGCCACAACAACTGCGACAGCAACAACAGCAACATCAGCGACAACTGGCGCCTGCTGCACACATGTAGCGGAGTGGGCGTGGCATATGCCTCAGTGTGTATGGGATTTTTTGTACTTTTTTGTTTTCTTGTGCGCCCTGCGGCAGCTGTGGCATGATTAAATTTTTGCAAATTACTTGCGTTCCACTCTCAGGCTCTCTGCACGCAGCATGTGCTGCTGCCGCTGTCATCGCAGCAACAACAACAATGGCAGTAATAACCTCTAAATGTTGCATTGTAACAATGGCAACAATAAAACTGTATTTGTTCATAGTTGAAGAAGCGCTAGGCCACAAAACAATATAAGTCTAACAATTGGCCTCTGCCCAAATCGTCGCCAAAGCAAGAACAAATAAATCAAAAATAGCCTTTTGTTGCTCGCACTTTAAGTAATATGAATTTAGCTTTAAAAAAAAGTGTAATGTCAGGGTATTCCACATTCGTCTAGACGCAGTCATTTGTCACAAGGTTTTAATTTAATCGCTCTTAATAGCCATTGATTTTATTTGCGTGCATAGTCTGGCATATATTCATAGTCATTTTAATTATAATAATGTCAATGGTTCAACACGTCGTATGATTGATACTTAATTTAATTTTATGCGGGCCACCCATAGGCCTTATTATTACCATTATTATTACTATTATTACTATGTATTATGATTGCATTTTATTTATGGCAATTTCCATTATAATAAATGTGCAAAATGTCGCCTCAAAGCCAGCGAGTCAATTAGCATATTAAATGCGTTAAATAGTTTCCATCGCCAACAAGATTTCTCCGGCTGCTGCCGTCCTATTATCGTCCTTGGTGTAGTGTAGTGGTGTCTACATAGATGCCAAAGCCTGTCGCTTGTAGGGGGCAACATTTTAATGCTGCCACACATTTTATTTGTTATGTGCTTGTCCACTTGCAGCCGCAGTGCGTCAGTTATGCTGACATGCACGGCTCTTGCCGTACAGCGAAATTCAATTTAAAACGTGCTTACGTGGCTGCGACAGGCTCCCAGCTCCCAGCTCTCAGCTCTCAGCTTCCAGCGCTCCCATGGCTACCCTTGTCGTCTACTCGTGGCCTCTCCTTGGCTTCCTTGGCCCATCCAACTGTCCGATGGAACTTTGCGCTGGCCTGAGGCTGGGCATTAACAGAGACACCCAAAGACAACTCTTCGCATTCAACTTTGTTTGACAACAATTTAAGTTTTAAAGTCCATGATTTCTGCTCAAATTTAGCTAAATATTAAATTCCGCAATATTGTTTTCATCTCTTTTCAATTTATGGTATAGTGTTCTACAATGTAATCAAGTTCCCCCTCTTTGGGCTACTTCGCTTCCTGCTCTTTTCGTTTTGTTCGGTTTTTGTGCGTTTTTTTTACTCTCAGCGACCTACAAATTTATATGAGCAGAAATTGCGTTACATATTCCACGCATGACTTCTGAGCTGTAGGCCGGGGAATATTAGCTGACCTGCCTCATAAGTAACATTAATTTATTTTAAAGCTCATTTTGAATATTCCCTTTAAATTTGTACTATCTAACAGCTGGTTCGTTATCAGAGACCTTTGGATTTGAAATTTAAACAACTCAATAAACGATATACAAAAAATATACAAGTAGTTAAATACAGATTATTAATAAAATTAATTAATTAAATTAATAATTCGTTATCAAAAATCATTTGATTTGTAAATTCAATAATACATTACAGAAATTATATGAGGATTTCGAATCAATTTCATTTAATTTCTGATTATACAAAATTAGTACAAAATATGAAATATTTCAATTGCATCAAAAATCCCTTGAATTTCAACAATACAATAAAGGATATAGAGAAACTTTGTGATTACTTATTCCATATGTTTTTAAGTTCAGATTATCATTTATTAATTGATTTCTGTTTTAAAAATATAATTGTCTGATTGATTAGCTTGAACTGAACTACAGGGTAGCTTGTAGCAGATCAGCGGGTGTTGGAAAGTTTAGCTTGTTGTTGCTTGTCGCTTGTGTTGCAGAGTTTTCTACTTGGCGCACAGCTGGCACAGGATGCGTCTTCTGTTGATTACAGGCCCATCGCATATGTGTCCTGTGCCGTTTGGTGCGTGTGCCTTGTGTCCTGTCTGCACTGCGCTGTGTGCTGTGTGTTGTGTGCTGTGTTGAGCCCCATGTCCTGTGGGTGTGGGTTTTATATGCTATATGCTATATGCTGAATGCCCTTATGCGTGCCTGCCTCGGCAGCCACTATGCGAGGCCAGCAATTGTAATTTATGGCACAAAAACAAGAAACTTATGTAAATTGCAAGGCAGCAGGAGGAGGAGCAGCAGGAGCAAGGAATAAGAGGTTCCACAGTGGGGTATAAAAACAAAAGCCAAGTAAATGTTGGGGACCACGCCCAGACGCAGTCTCATTGAATGCAGTCGAGTGCGTTGATTGCTGTCTGGCTGGCCGGGTGCTGCATTTTGGTCCTGGGGCATCCTGCGCCTTGTTGTGGCCGTCGCCTTTATGAATCTTTTAGTGCACATGCAGTTTTCCTTAAAAACAATTTGCATAATTGCACGGTGGTGTTCTCTGTGGCCATTAGGGGACTCGCAACTTAATTATATTTAATAAGCTTGAATGTTTGCCGGCCTTCGTAATTGTCCGGCCAATTGGCGGCTTGTTGCCTGCCACTCTTCTCAATCTTCACTGTACTCGGCATAATTGCAATTTCATATTGTGAGTGGCAAGTGGCGAGTGGCAAGTGGCAGCAACAGCATCATTAGCTCGTGTCCACTGCCAATGAGCCTTGAAAGAGTCGCAAGCTCAATGGAAAATTGCAAAAATGTGAAAATATATTTAGCAACAATGGATTTTGGGTCAGGGAGTTTGGCTTGTTGGTTTGTTGGCTGGTTTGGCTTGTTGCCTTGTTTGCCTGCCAGGCTGCCTGCCTGCCTGTTTTTGGCTATTTGCTATTTGTGCATGTTTTGCCTTTTGGCGTTCTCACGCTCGCACACTTGCAGCTGTCTCTGTCTGCCACGTTGCGGTTTGCTGGCCAAGTTTCCTTTCCGGTGGCAAAAGTTTTGGTCCAAACCGAAAACCGACCATTAATCACACGGCGTGCGCAAACTCTGCTAAACGCAAAACTAAATACGAGCAAACCTCAAGCGCACACATCCAACCCAAAAGAAATATACATATACAAATATTTTTATATATAATTCATTTGTATACATGTGAATAGTTTACTTCTTCTGGCTTAATACAACCGCAAAGTTTTCAATGCTTGTGGCAAATTTTGAAATGGATAAATTGCATATGTATTTGGCTTCATTTGTGCTTGAACTGCACTTTTTTGGTCAGAATTTTCAATTTGACTATAAAATTGTTCATTTGTCTTGGCCTGAGACACGCCCCCTTTTGAGGGCCTCCCTCCCCCTCCACTCGCAGTCTTTCATTTGATTTATTTGAAATTCAATTTACTTCTCGCACTGATTAATCATTCAGCAGCCAGGCAGCTGGAAGGAGGGGGGGAAGGGAGATGGGAGCAGCAGCCCTTGCGCCATTATTTTGATTTATGCGACTTTTACAAATTCGAAATTTAAATTACGCACACTCTCAAGCAGAAAGAGACAGCAAGAGAGAGAGAGAGAGAGAGAGAGAGAGAGAGAGAGAGAGTCTGAGACATAGACTTTTGGGTTAGCCGCTGTGTGACAGTTATAGAATTGTAATTCATCTTGGCTGCGGTTTGAATGCTTTGCCATTCAAATGAAATGTTTGAAATGTTTCCCACTGTGGCTTTCAAATTTCGGTCTTATAATTGCTTTTCCAGCAGCCGGTTGACATTTTATTTAAAAACTTCTCGGTTAACCCCAAAATGTAGGCAACACTTTTCAAGTGCAGCTCGTACTTTGACTAGCAACTGGTAATTGAGTTGTGTGTGCCAACACACTTTTGATTGTCTCTATATCAAATATATGGTTCAGCCGGCACATAATTAAGTTTATTGCTCAACGCACACACACACACACACACACACAGCACAAATCTGTCCTGCCGCTCAGTGTGTGTAGCAAATATTGATTGAGGCATTTTGTAATGTTGTCTGGCAAATACATAAATCATTAGAATTATGTCAAGCCGTGCTAATCGAGATTGAATATGCCCCAAGTGCGCACACACACTCACGCTCTCGCTTTCTCCCTCACTCCGTCTCACTCTCTCTCGCTCTCGCCCTGGCTGACAGAGATTAAAAGCACTTGAAACCATTTTAGTTGCACACACTAAATATTTACCATTTGTTTTATGAACTTGAGTTAAGTTCATTGGGTTTACGCTCGACGAGATAGCTTCGGCCTTTAAATGTAACAAACACCTCATTGCAACAACTATTACTGCGTGTGTGTGTGTTTGAGTGTGTGTGTGTGTGTGTGTGTGCGAGGGCATTAGCAGATAACATAAATGTCTTAGTAACATATCCGGTTTTATTGCTTGGCTTCTCTGTTTGCTTTGCCTACGCCACTGATGCCTGTTTGCCCGACTCTCTTGCTATTTTGTCTCATTAACCGTTTGAAAGGCGCTCATATATATGTATGTGTGTGTTTGCGTGTATGTTTGTGTGTGTGTGTGCTGCTTTGTGTGACTGCCGAACATGCGTCTTGGCATTTCGGTTTGTGAAATCAAATGTGCAAAGCAAATGAAGCGTTATTCGAATGCTGACTGTCTCCCAAACTGACTGACTGACTGTATATGTGTGTGTGTGTGTGTCTATGTATGTGTGTGTATCTATTGTGTGTGTGTGTTTGTCTGTATGTGTAAGGCATGAAAACTAATTATACTGTTTAATGCGTTTGTTTAACTAGCAATTTAATTAAGGCTGTGCTTTTGTTTAGGCCACGCTCACTGCGTACCTTACACACACTCACACACACACACGAACATAACACACATACTTACACACATACATGGCACACACATGCGTTGCCATAATCTCTTTCTTCCCCTCCCCCCCTCCAGCTGAAAAAAGACCTCACAAAACTTTGCAAACGGCCTGCAGCTAAATTGCACATGAACGCTGCGGTGAATGGCAAAGCCACAGCTGAGGGCAGACCACAGCGGGGAAGGGGGCGTGGCATGGCGGGGAAGTCAGCTTAATAGGAATGCGAAGCAGGGGAGTGGGGGGGGGGGGGGGGTGAAGAGAAGCTGTTCTAAGCGCGCAGTATGCTAAAATGACCAGCGACAGCGTGAAAATTATGTAAAATACGAGGACAATGTTCATTTGCACTTACAATGCTGGCCAACAGTGGCTGGCAGCAGTTAGCGCACACGCCTAAAACAACACTGCTGCTCACAAATTCAATTGGCCATAATTTTGTACCAGCCAAAACATAAACTGAACAAGTTATTAAAAATCGTTTATTAGTCTGCGAAATGTTGTGCAACATTTTAATGGAATTTTGTTTGCCATTTTGTATAAATTGAAAAGTTTAATTAAATTAAAAATGATTCAAGTATTTTATTTAATTCTGTGGTTAGCAAAACATAAAATTAAAAATTAACTTTCAATTAATTAAATTATGGGTATTTTACTTAGTATATAGTTTATATATAAATATATAGGATATATACATAATTAAGCAAACGGAAAATCAAATATACATTTTCAAAGTGCAGAATTAAAAAGTTAAGTTTAATGTTCCAAAAATGTTTTTTTGTTAGTTATGAAATTTAATTTAAAAATGAGTCTGAATGTTTATGTTTTAGCTATTTAGACAATTTCATGATTTTAATAAAATCTAGTCAACAATATTGTGTAAATTGAAAAGATAAATAAATCCACGGAATTAGAAATAGCTAAAATATAAACATTCACAAAATTTTTTTTTTAATTTTCAAATAAATTTTCATAACAAACAAAAAACATATAAAGGTCATGCATTATTGCGAATATGAAAGTCAAATATTCATTTTTAAACCATCTGTAAATTAAGTCGATTTAAAAAGTTAATTGAATTACAATTCTAAAATTATTGATTGCTGTTGGGAATCGCAATATCAAATCTAAATAGATTTATGAGTTATTCTTTTTATGTATACATTTGTTTTAGCTGGTAATTGTACAATTGCATGCGTGTTTGCATTATTTTGGCTCGCAGTGTACCTGCACTAAGTGCAAAAACTCTTGTGTGACAACAGCAATTACAATTACACATGGCACCGTGTGGCATATGGGGACAGTATGTGGTTGCAGTGGCTGTGGCAACTGCTGCAATTGCTGTTGTTGTTTCTGATATTGGCGTCGTGCGGTTGTAGTTGTTATTAAGCTAGCAGAAAAGCCAAAACAACGATGACAGCGCCAACGCCAACGACAATGGTAACGACATCGACAACGACAACGACAACAGCACTGACGACGAATATTAACATGTAATTACGTTTTAAGTGCTAAATGGTAAAAAAATTATGGCAACAGCAAAAAAGAATCACAGTTAACTTAATTGAAATTTAATTGAATATGTCAGATGCAACAACAACTGCTGTTGCTGTTGCAACAGAAACTGTTGCCAAACAGTTGGGAGCACGACATCCCAACAGAGCCTGAAAGGATTCCCGTTTATTGGGGTTAAACATAGAGCCAAAAGTCATGCCAGGGGAGGGGTGGAGGAAGGGGAGGGATGAGCTTCCGCGTACGGCCTAAAAAAAACAAAAAACTTTGCATTTAAATGATTGTTTGACCGGGCAGAAGGTCGCTTCGTGTGGCATTTGTCATTTGGCTGGCACTAATAATGACGTCAGCAACATGCTAGAGAGCGTGAAATTTATGCACAGTTCGGCCATTGCTGCGGGTGTGCTCCATAAGTGTTGTGTATGTGCATATATTTTGGCATTGACAACGCCATCGACAGCAGCAGCAACAACTGCGACAACAACAGCAACAACGGCAACTACAGCAGGAGCAACAGCAATGGCCAACGCCAACGGCATAAAGATTAATGACCATGCGCCATTTTTTGCCTGCTGCTGTTGCTGCGGCTGTTTTAGTTGTTGTAGTAGTCATTGTTGTTGCCGTGTTGTTGTTGTTGTTGTGGTTGCCATTGCTGCCGGTATCGTATCATAGGCTTTTATTGTGCTCGGCTTTTTTGGGGTTGCCTGCTCTGGACATGGTTTTGTTGTTCTCCATTTCAGCCGTTCGTCTGCTTCTGCTGCTGCTGCTGCTGCTGCTGTTTCTTGTCTCGCAATTTCGTAAATATTGTTGGCACTTTGTCTTAATTGCTTAAAAATTACTGACATGGAAAATGAACTTGGCAACGTTGTGGCACTAGAAGAAGCATTAGGCGACGGGTTGAGGAGGCTTGCAACGGCAACGGCAACGGCAACGGAAAAGTGCTGTCGTCGCCTGTTGGCTGCTCGCTTGTCAACGACTTGGCTTTGGCTCGTAACGACAAATACTTGCAAATATTATTATTGTAGTCGAATTTCAGCCAAAACTATTTATCATGCGGGTGGCAGGCAAACAGAACGCAGGCAAAAAGCCAGTCAGCCAGTCGCAAGGAGCAAGGACCGTTTGACAAACTTAATTTATTAATGTACAGCCTCTCAGCCTCTCTCTCTCTCGTGAACTGCGGCAGCAACAATGCGAACAGGGCTGCAAATGGGCCTCTTGCTTAAAAGCACATTAATTTTCATTCCGTTTGGTGATAAGTAGAAGCAGGCTTTGAATTCTATTTTAAATATCAAGTGACAACTAGCAAATACTCGTAAAGTGTGTGTATTTGTGTTCTGCTGTTGCTGCCCCCTGAGGCTGCGTAATTGTTTCAACAAAATTGGACACAGGCTTTAAGAGACGTAACCCAGCACGGCCATAGAGCGGATACACAATGAGGTGCCACTCAGGCGAATCACGGCTGTCATGCTGCTCATTTGCATACTTTTGAGTGGGTCGCTTTGGTCCCATCATAATATGCCACTCATTTGGACGTCCAGCTGACAGGCAAATACCCAATACCAATTCCAAAATCAATAGCAAAAGCAATCGCAATAGCAGAAGCAACGACAACACTGAGTTGGTCATTTCAACTGAATGCTGATTGATATGCAATACAAAATCTAAGCATCACTTGGCTTTGTTTATTGACAGGCAATTTGTGCCCAGCCAGCATTTCAATTTGCCCATTGACAGCCAAATCAGCGTTCGCTATCCGCCATGATAAAAGTCCATGAAGATGCTCATCTTCCACCTGCACGACACAGCCTCATTTATTGACTCGCTTTAAAGCTTAAAGCCTTCACGTTCCGTGTTATGCAATGCGATATTCCCTCGAGCGAACGCCCGCAGCAAATACACAAATTTTACGGGCAGATGCATCAAATTAGTGCCAAACTAATAATAAATGCACATGGTTTCGTTTTAATGAGCTGCAGCCAGTAGACTCTAAATCCAAACACGCATACGCCACGTTGCCCGCGCCGTATCATAATTATAATTTGGATGTTTTGCACGTTTATTTGGCAGTGTGTGTGTGTGTGTGTGTGTAAAACACAGTTAAATAAAAATAGAAATAGAATAAATAGAATTGTATTTGCATTATTTGTTGTTGGGACTGTTCTCGGTTCGCTCTAATTGAAACTGGCCGTATAATTGGCCCCACATTGACCTGCAGATTAGCCAATTAATGTGGGCCTATTGCTGTCGATATTGCTGTTGGCGTTGCTGTGGCTATGGCGGCGTCGTTCAATAAAATGAAATTAGCCAGTCAAGTGCAGCGCAGGAGCGTGCTGTACGCTTTGGCAATTTCAAATTACATTGCGCATACGACACGTTGTCCTGGGATTAGCACAGGCTCACAGTCTCACAGGCCTTGCCCTGCCTGGCAATTTCGGGGGTGCGCTAAGTGTTCATTAAACACACAAAATGCTTCGCCCTGGAGGCTCATTTCGTTCAGTCGTATACGCGATGCGAAACCATTCAAAATTGCCCCAATATTGTGCAACGTGCAACGTGCAACTAAGTGCACAACAACAAAATGCCATCACGAACCGAGTGCTCAAGTGCAGGGCGAAATCAAGCGACTTTCGAGCATCGCCTTGGAATACTTTTCCTAATGAATATGCTTGAAACAAACTGGCATTAAATTTGCTTCTTCATGACCTGCAAATGAAATTCATTTCGTGACTGTTGTTGTTGTTGTTATTGTGATCCACATTGGATTGATTGATTG
This sequence comes from Drosophila immigrans, assembly GCA_963583835.1. NCBI lineage: Eukaryota > Metazoa > Arthropoda > Insecta > Diptera > Drosophilidae > Drosophila > Drosophila immigrans. The sequence goes on from OY757141.1 coordinate 28,198,857, forward strand.
AAATGTTTGCTGCAAATTGATTGATGATATGCAGCGAGGCATGCTACATACGCCATACGCTTCAATAACTGAGGATTTCATTTTAAATTGATATAGCCATAATATGAGCCATGGGGGCGAGTCGAGCAAACATTGCCCAAGGATTTGTCAACCCTAAATGGCCAGGCACATTAAGGGGCCACAACGTTCGATATATACTCGTAAACTGGTCGACAGTTGGCCGCGAAGTGATAATATTCGAATGGGTTGCAGGGCGGCAGATAAACGCGTCTCCGGTTAATGCGGCATATCAGTTTGACAGAAGGATTTGCCGCTGAATTGGCTATCAGAATTTGACATTTTGCTCATGATACTATTATTTCGTTTTGCTCATTTCGATGTGTTCAATTTACCCTTTTCTACTTTGACTTTGCTCAAATTTCTCTAGGGTATCTCGGATTCCCGTTCGCATTCCTCAAGTGTTTTCTCAGCATTCTATTTTGCTGTGTCTTAATGTGCGTTGCGTTTTGTTGCCAAGTGGATTTGTAAAGAGATTTGACATGCTAAAAACTTGATTGATTGATTGGTTTAACTGACACGCTCACACACATGCAATGTAGTATATAGTATATATATGTTATTGGCAGTCTCCTCCCAACTTTCTAAGCTGGCTTGTTTTACACGCCACTTACAAGTGGATTTTGTAGCTCGTTTATCAAATGTGTTGATTTTAGCTGTCTCTTCCCTTTTCTAATTTTTTCGTTTTGTTTTCACGCCACTCCCATGAAAAGTAATTACTTACCGATCGACAGCGATGGCAACCAGATGCAATATGGATGCAGTGCAGCAGAGCACATCACAAGAAGTCCAAATGTCGCACAGCTCCGGTCCAAGAATCCAGCCCTGGCTGATCTGTGTGCATTAAGTAGATAAGAATGAGAGCATTAAGTTACGTTCGCAGTCCCAGAGTGACAGTGAAATAAACGATAAAAGTTGATGGCATATTAAAATTGATGCCAAGCAGGGGAAACATTCAGGTCTGTAATGGCATCTAATAACTGTGCAAACAAGAGCTGCGCCGACACCGATTGAAAAACGACTCGACTTGCACTCGTCAGGAGAACAGTTTGTCAACTGCAATCATGAGGTGTGCTTGCCTTTTTCTGCATCTTTGGATTGTTGGCCAAGTTGCCAGTCAACGACAAGCCGGAGGGCAGTTTGATGGCGAGACCGGGAATATTTTACACATTTTAACTACAGCCAAGAAACTCGTATCGTTTAACAGTGCATTCAATTTATTCGGACTTCAGCAAATCCACAGCTCTCGACATGAGCGATTAATTAGCACTAAAGTTGAAACCGTAAATAATATATTTAAAAATAAACTAATACTAGTTTTGGTTGTATTTGCAAAACCATTCGAATATTTAAAAATTTTCGAATTTTCTGAATCCAGTAAACCAAAAACCGTCATATTCACATACAGTGTATCGTATTAATCTAAGAGCAAATCAATGCCTATTATAGCTTTAATTAGAAACTAAAAATTATTAAATAGAGAAAACAATTTTGAACAATGGAATTCCTATGAATTTTAAAATCGATGGATAGTTATCGTATATGACAGCTTCCTTTCAGTAAACATATGAGTAATTATTATGACTTGCTTACTTTGTAAACGCATTTAATGCGGATATTCACACAGTATACAGTATATTTCGACTTATGAGAAAGACCTTACTAATGGATATGTGTGCTTAGAAAATATGGATATTTTATTATTGGCGAATCGCAGTTATCCGCTGGACCGATTGCAATTGGAGGTCTACGAAGAGCTCTATAGGAAGAGCTCACGAAGCTGGCTTGTTTTGCATATGCATGAGAATGACATTTTTGCATACACAGAAGACAAGAACCTTATAAACAGTTTGAAGTTACCGTTACTGCTAAGTTGTAGCTCTAGTGCTCGAATGAATATTGACAAATTAAAACAGGCGGAGAATGGCAAAAAAACATCATTAGAGTTTCGCTTAATTGCACTTACACTTTTTCATTACCTTTATAATATTTATCTATAATTTCGAGACATTTAAAAACACAAAATAATAAATAGATTCTTTACTTGTTAAGAACCGCTAAAAATCTAGTATATAATTTATTTGGGATAGTTGGCATCGAATTTTATTAATTGATAATTTTAATACAAATTCTATGTTTAGTCTGTTATTATTGTTGGTAGAATTCCAAAGACTTGAAATATTAAAGTGTTGATGAAAACGATTAAATTTAACAATCTAAAATATTTGATATAAAACAACTCAGAAAATGCTGCAATAAAGGGACGGTTTCCTTTTCATACTCACAGATACATAAACAGTAAAATTCTATTGCTCTAATTGCATATAATAGCTGTGCAAACAAGGATTCCAGCGACTCTGATTGTAAAATAACTCGGCTCGCTTTTTTTAGGAGAACAGTTTGTGAATTGCAATCATGAGGTGTGCTAGAGTTTTTCTACATCTTTGGATTGTTGTCCAAGTTGCCAGTAAACTGGAACCATTATTAGAGAGTGACGACGAAAGCGAGTATATTTTTGGGGTTGTGAAATATATGCGAAAAATTGTGAACTTCAGGAATGTTGTCAATTTTCTTGGAGACCAGAAAATGAATGGATTATTGAATGTAGACTCTCTGCAAAAACGTATTATGAATACCGCGGAATGTCCTGTAATTGTCTTTGATCCTTTGACTGGTTCCTTGAAAAATGCTCTGAATGGACATACCTTGCTACTGATACCTCTGGTTGGTCTAAAGGATCCCATTCGTTCTTCGTTCTTTGGTAGTCTGCATCCATCAAATCATATTGCCATTGTATTTATTTACTATGCAAATGAGCAAAGAGGATATCATCCGATAACGGTGTCGCAAACTCACGAGTTGTTTTCATGGTGTTACGAAAGAAATTTCTTGAAAACTGTGCTGATTCAGAAGAGAAACCATTTCTATGAAGCCTGGACATATCGATATTTATTAAAATTAATTGTTTATCAAATAGTGGACTTAAATAATTCAACGCTTGCATATAAGAATGTACATCATCGATGGCTGGTAACAGCATATAATAACATGCCTAACGTGTATTTGGTAAGATATTCAAATTAAATTATTTGGTTGAGTGACATATTTCCATTGCTTTATTCCCCTTGCAGTATAACTCTTCGGATCAAAAAGATTTAACCAGTGGCAATGTGCGCTTGGGAGGAGTGAATGGATATTTGTTGGCCAATTTTCTGCGAAGCGTAAATGGAAAGATGGATATTTTGGCATTCGATAATCGCAGTGATCTAGCTATAAATGCTAAAAGTCGAGCAGGAAGTCGTGCAGTTGATATTGGAGCAAATCTTGTTTGGAATCAAAGTATCGCCGTGTATAGTCCCACCGTGAGGTTCTCGAGAGCCTGCATTGTAGTGCCCACAGCAGAGCGATTATCTTTGAAGTACTATTTTCGGCATTCCATCAAAGGATCAATGCATTTATTCCTGTTGTTTATTTACCTCGCAAATGTTGCGATAAAACGCATGGCTTATCCACGAATGTCCATTATGACGATTGTCTATGCCAGCATCAAAATCACTCTGATGCAAGGAATAAGTCCTAGAGAATTTCGTGGGCTACGATTATCGGACAAGTTTATGCATCTCTTCACAAATATCTATAATCTTTTGATAGCGAGCATTGTCTGCAGCGCCTTTATTACCGCATTTACTGTTGGCTATTATCAACCAGAGATTAAGGATGAGCAAACATTACTCGAGAGCGGTCTGAGAATTATGGTAAATGAACATGAGGTCAGAAAAGTCTTTGAATTTGACCAATTACCAAGAGTTCTTTTAGACCGACTTCTTTTTGTTGATCGGAAAACCAAAGAAAATCACTTCTTTGGCCTGAATAAAAGCTATGCATATATTGTTTCTACAAACAAACTTGAGCACCTTGTCCATATCCAACAGAGATTAATGCGACGCAAACTTCGAATAGCGTCCCCAAAGCTGTGTACAGTTGATTTTGAGCTAAGACTGTCGATTCGTCCGGAACTGCCGTCGTCGTCACTCTTGGCCAGTTTTATTCGAATGGCTCAGGAAGCGGGCTTATTTGAAAGGTGGCTGCAAACGACTTTTCGACAGGCCCGAAAGGAGGGTGTTGTTGTTCAGGTTCCTTATGAAGCTACTGAAAAGTTTCCCTTACCTATGCATTATTTCAAAGATATTTTTATCGCATTTGCAATGGCCTTGTTGATGAGTGTAAATGTCTTGGTAATCGAATGTCTGTATGCAACTTGGGAAAAGCGATGAATTCCTCAAGAGCCTGAAGGGAGTCATGATAGTAAAGCTTAGCTCTATTTTTAATTTGTTTGAAATAATTGAAATCAGTTTCAAAATATACTTAAAACGCTAAACTATATTTTAAATCACTAATATATTTCTTATACTCGTTTTAATATGATTTTTTTTTAAATGACCCTTAAATAAATGAAAAAATGTTTTCAAACGCAACTGTTTTGAAAACTAAATGATTTAAGCCGTTTTGGAAATTACGATCTATTTGGATAAATTTCACGAAATTCCTTTTCTAACTATCCTTAATCACCGTTGGTTAAAGCTAATAAAAATTACATACACAAATTAAAGATTTTGTTTATTTTTAATTTTTGAAAATAAAATCACCAAAAGTTAAAATACAATTGAATACTTGGTTACGTCTCGTAGTTGATCTCTCTCGACTAGAAAAGTCTTGTTTTATTTAAAGTTTATATTTAGTGATAAAACTACAACTTTCTTCATATGAGAAACTTAAAAATATCAACCAAATTCTGAGTGTTTTCTGATTAATTTTAAAAGTGTAGAAGAGATTCTTCAGTAATTTAAAAGATTTAATTTATGAAACGTTTTTGGAGAAAATGATCCACTGTGGGGCGTGTTCATTTAGTACTTATTGCTTGCGGGCGAGTGATGAGTGCATTCAGCTATAATAAACAGGTCTGCTTTTCGTAAACAACAACATTTTATTGCATCTAATAGCTGAGCAAACAAGGATTCCAGCGACTCTGATAGTAAAAAAACTCGGTTCGCTTTTTTCAGGAGAACAGTTTGTGAATTGCAATCATGAGGTGTGCTAGAGTTTTTCTGTATCTTTGGTTAATTGGCCAAGTTGGCAGTAAACTGAAACCATTAGTAGAGAGTGACGAAGAAAGCGAGTATATTTTTGGGGTTGTGAAATATATGCGAAAAATTGTGAACTTCAGGAATGTTGTCAATTTTCTTGGAGACCAGAAAATGAATGGATTATTGAATGTCAATTCTCTGCAAAAACGTATTATGGACACAGCGAAATGTCCTGTAATTATCGCTGATCCTTGGACTGGTACCTTGAAGAATGTTCTGAATGTTCATACTCTACTCCTAATACCTCTGGTTGGTCTAAAGGATCCCATTCGTTCTTCGTTCTTTGGTAGTCTGCATCCATCAAATCATATTGCCATTGTATTTATTTACTATGCAAATGAGCAAAGAGGATATCATCCGATAACGGAGTCGCAAACTCACGAGTTGTTTTCATGGTGTTACGAAAGAAATTTCTTGAAAACTGTGCTGATTCAGAAGAGAAACAATTTCCATGAAGCCTGGACATATCGTTTTGTATCGAAATTAATTGTTTATCAAATAGTGGACTTAAATAATACAACGATTACGTATAAAAATGTATGTCATCGATGGCTGGTAACGGCATTTAATAACATGCCTAACGTGTATTTGATAAGATTACAATTAAATAATTTAGTCGATTAAGATAAAAATCCATTTTTTAATCACTTTATAGTATAACTCATCGGATCACAGAGATATAACCAGTAGCAATGTAAGCTTGGGAGGAGTGATGGGATATTTGTTGGCCAATTTTCTGCGACGTGTGAATGGAAAGATGGATCTTTTGGCATTCGATAATCGCAATGATCTAGCTATGAATGTTAGTCGTCGAGCTGGCAATCGTTCAGTTGATATTGGAGCAAATCTTAATTGGAATCATAGTATTGCCTCATACAGCACTACCGTGAAGTTCGCGAAAGTCTGCATTATAGTGCCCACAGCAGAGCGATTGTCTTTGAAGTACTATTTCCGGCATTCCATCAAAGGATCAATGCATTTATTCTTGTTGTTCATTTACCTTGCAAATGTTGCGATAAAACGCCTGGCTTATCCACGAATGTCCATTATGACGATTGTCTATGCCAGCATCAAGATCACTCTGATGCAAGGAATAAGTCCTAGAGAATTTCGTGGGCTACGATTATCGGACAAGTTTATGCATCTCTTCACAAATATCTATAATCTTTTGATATCTAGCATTATCTGCAGCGCTTTTATTACCGCATTTACTGTGGGGTATTATCAACCAGAGATTAAGGATGAGCAAACATTACTCGAGAGCGGTCTGAGAATTATGGTACATGAGAGTGCAATAAGTGGAGTCTTTGAAGACAACGAATTGCCAAAAGGTCTTTCGGACCGACTTCTTTTTGTTGATCAGAAAACCCAAGAAAGGCATTTCTTTGGCCTGAATAAAAGCTATGCATATATTGCTTCTACAAACAAATTTGAGCATCTCGTGCATATCCAACAGAGATTGATGCGACCTAAGCTTCGTGTTGCATCGCCAAAGTTGTGCACACATGCTTTTGAGTTATGACTGTCGATTCGTCCGGAACTGCCATCGTCGTCACTCTTGGCCAGCTTTATTCGAATGGCTCAGGAAGCGGGCTTATTTGAAAGGTGGCTGCAAACGACTTTTCGACAGGCCCGCAAGGAGGGCGTTGTTGTGCAGGTTCCTTATGAAGCTCCTGAAAAGTTTCCCTTACCAATGCATTATTTTAAAGATATTTTTATTGCATTTGCAATGGCCCTATTTATTTGTTTTAATGTCTTTCTAATCGAATGTCTATATGCAAGTTGGAAAAAACGAAGACTTGCTCAACAGCGTAATGGATGTCATGACAGCAACCCTTAGATTTATTTTTAATTATATTAAAATAATTTTAATCAGTTTCAATATATACTCAAATCGCTTAACTATATTTGAAATAACTTAAATAATCATATTAATATCTTGCACTGATTTAATCATAATCTTAATAAATCTTAGCAAAAGAAAATAAAATTAAAGTGGAAGTAGTTTTAAAACTACTGTAATTTAAAAAACCGCTGGATGCGTAGCCTTTGGCTTTATTTTATTTAATATAATTCCCCGTCTGATATTGTTATACATTGTTTTTCTTAAACTTACCTCATAGACTGCTCCCAGAGGCATTACCAAACAGGCAACAAATAGATCAGCCACTGCCAGGGAGGCAACCAGATAGTTGGCCACATTCTGCAGATTTCGCTCCAGGATAATAGCCGCTATCACAAAGACGTTGCCTGCAATTGCAGAAAGAGCAGAAAGAAAGCAAGAGGTTGAAGAAGTGCTGTGAAGAAGAAGGAATGGCAATGACAGCTTAGCTGAGGCGAAGTGTTGCCACTGCAGCTGGGCCTAATTGCGAAAATTGACTTGAGCGAAAAGTTTGCGATTCAATTAAGTACGTTAGCAAGTCGAATGCGAATACGAATGCGAATGCGAGCGCATCTGTCGAGCGAAAGCAATGCGGGAACGAATGAAACGAAAACGAAAATGAAAATGAAAATGAGAACGAGACGCAACCGCAGCGGGCAGATAAAGTTTGTAAATTGCCAAAGTTGGATATGTGTGTGAGTGGGGTTAAATAAAATGGGAATCTTATTAAACTTGCCGCCAGTTGCCGTTGCCGTTGTTGCATTGTAACATTTTACAGCCTCCTAGTGAAACCGAATATCAGTGCCATGTGGCCTTCCTCACTCTCTTGCCACATTGTGTTGCACTTGAATGGTCCCAGACAAAGTTCACAAAAGCTAAAATAAACGACATCAGCTAATCGGGTTGTCGTAAACTGCGCTAAGCCCTGTCGACGACGACGACGACGACGACGAAGTCGCTGTCTGCCTTGAGGGTGGCTCCACGCCCACGTTGCTGTTGGGAGGGCGGGGTCAGGGATGAGGCGCCAAATTGACAGCGGGCTGTGCAGCTGCACTCAGTGGCGCCACCTTTGATGTCTGCTAGTTGCCTGGCAGTGTCTGCCAGTGTCACAACTACTTGTGGCACACTTGAAGGTGCAAAAAAGCAATGGTAGCTACTAAAAGTTGGGCCCAAGTGCAAGACATGCAATTTGCGGCATTGAATTTGCTGTCTGCAGCGACGACAACACACCGAGGGACACTGCCCTGCAGCCCTGCACACACACAGAGACACACACACAAACTGTGCTCCAGCTGAATGTCAGAAGCGCCGACAAAGGAATACACATGCAATTAGACACTTCAGTGTCAAAGTGAAGGCAAACTGACAAGCTGCCTGTCCGTCCCTCAACTGTTTGCGTTGCAGCTCAGCTCAGCTCGGCTCAACGCATCTCTTTGCTGCACACAGTTTTTGCCGCCGCTCCCCAAATGAAGATGTCGCACAAAGTTGTCATGGAAATCCCGGGAAATGCAAATACAAAAGGTGATTATATAAGACAGAAAATAACAGAGGCAAAAAACTCACACACAGCTGCATATAAATTGCATTTACGGAATAATTGAATCGTTAAATACTGATTGAATAATAAATGAACATATAATAACAATAAGTGGCTTAATGCAATCTAAAAAGGGCCATTGTGCGCTGATCACATAAATTATAAACTACAATACGCATTTGCATATTAATTGAATATTATTCTGATTACAAATTGAGCAAATAAATGTAACACAGATTTCGCTCATTGCTAATGTGTTCCAGCGAATTTGTTAAACATTCTGACGAGCATGTATTCCACGCAACAAATTGTGTCCTATTCAAGTGCTGGACAGAGGACAGTGTCTAGTTCACTATCCGCTGCGTGGCTCTTTTAAACTTGGCATTAAAACTCATTAGCATTTCCTTTTATATGCTAAATGTTTTCACTCGAGAACAGAGCAGAGCATTCAACGCAAATGCAACCACTGCGAAGCTCAAAAGTGAAGAAAAACGAAATGAAAATGGCAACAGCAACACAGCAAATGAAAAACGTGAAACGAGGGCGCCAAACAAAACTAAACTGGTAAACAAAATGCGAAAAGCAGAGAGCAGAGAGCAGAGAGCGGAAAGCAGAAAGCGAAATAAAATAAAAAAAATAAACACAAATTAGATGAAAATCAAAATGAATACTAAATGAATGCAGAAAACAAGGCACGCATGTGAATGGTAACTGGCAGCGAGTAAAATGCCCAACCAAATAGCAAATGGGAAATGGCAAACGGCAGCTGCCATTAAACTGGGCCCTTGACGGCCCAAAAATGTAGCATACTTTTTCGGGCATTCCTTTTGGCCTCAGCTCGGTTTTTATTTTCTGTTTAGCTCTTGACTTTCGCGCTGCGCTGTGTTTAAATGTAACGAAACGAAATGAAATGAAATCTACTTAAATTAATGAAATCAATTTCAGTTTCAGTCGCTGCGCTCTTTTACTTTCGTGCTTCTGTTTTATGCCAAATAAATGTTGCGCCGCAGTTTTACAATGCGGCCCGTAAACTTCTCATGGTAATTTTTTGAGCACAAAATTTGTTGTATTCGCGTGGCTGGAAACTGTGATTGATTGATTGATTGTCTGTCAATTTTAATGCGCCGTGGCGTGTCTTTACTGTTCTGTTCTGTTCTGCTCTGTTTTTTTTTTGTTGGTTGGGCCTAGATGAACGTCTTCTGTTTGCCATGCGGATTTATGGCTAAATGCGTGTAATGAATGTAGCCAACAACAATGGCAATGACAAGGGGAATGGCATTGAGCTGCCTTATTAATAACAAGCCGTCGAGTGGCAGTGCCGCCGTCAATGCTGAGCTAAGTATAATAACAACAATAATAAATAATATAAAATGGCCCCAGCATCATAAATATCAGTTACGCGTATTTTATTATCTGCAACTCAACCGAAATGCTGAGTGGGCGCAAAATCGCCACCCAAACAAATCCACAGACCAGACCAGATCCACAGATCCGCCTCCTCATCATCTGCCCGTCTGGGATGCCTGGCTGTGGCTGTGGCTGCTGCTGTCATTCGGTTTGCCTTATTGAATTGTTTGCCATATTCCCCAGCGAAATGGCGCGTCGGATTTGCTGGCACGCGCGTGCCTGAGACTGGCTTCCATGGAATTTATTGGCGGGGTAAAGGAGCGCGCAAATAATTATGTCTATGTTTAGGCTTTGGCTTTGGCTTTAGCTTTTGCTCTGTCTATCGAGCGTACATCAGTCTCGTCAGTCGAGTCGCGTCGCGTCGCGTCGCCCTAATGAGCTTTCCATGTTCCGCATCCGTTTCGGCCGGAGACTTACCAATTATGGTGACGAGTATCATCAGGCCAAGCAGCACCGATGTGACCGCCATGCGCAGCAGCTGCGTGAAGTCATCCTCGTCCACTTTGCTGGCCGTCACATTGATTGCCGCACTGCTGTTCATCAGTGGCCCTGTCCCGTTCGCCAAGTCACCGAAAATGCTCAATGCCGTTTCGTTCGCCTCCAGCAGCAGCGTGTCGTTCAACAGCATGGCGCCAAGGCCGACTGCCACATTGGTGTAGTTATTGTCCGAAGTGGCAGCAACTGAGACGCCATCGATCAGCTCGATTGCCCGGCCACTGCCGCCTGCAGCACCTGTGGCAAGTGCTCGATGTGCGGCCTTTGCTGTAATTCGTGCGGCTGCGGCAGCAACGGAGGCGGTTGCCGCTGCCGCTGCCAGCGCCGCTGTGGCAAGCGGTGAGTTTGGTGTGGTTGCCGCAACGCTGGTCGTGGGGCCCAGAAACCCTGTGTCTCCGCCATCATTATAGTAATGATTGTTGTTGTCGTCCTCTTCGTCCTCGTGGTCCTGCTCATCGTCATCGTTGTTGTTGTCACCATCGTCCGGCCGCTGCGGCTCGGCTATCAGATAGGCATTGTCGTTCATACTATTGGCTATGTAGATGTAATCCAGCGCATCTGCGAACATACAAATAATAAAATAATTAAACTAGCTGTTGCCTTTGACATTTTCCCAATTATAAACCGAATACAATTAATTCATTTCGTAATTAAACAAAAATGTAAATGTAATTTTAATGCGAAGTTTGCAAAGATTAATTCAAACTTTCTTACTTTCAAGTAAGTTGATTTTGGACTAAACTTTCGCAGCACTTACCATTAAAGTTGGTCTTTCTGGCCATTTTATTTGTCTTGTGTGTTTGTTGGTTGGTGTTTTTCGTTGGTGCACGGCGGGAAGTGCGCGGGGCAAGGTAGCACGCTTAATTGCAGCCGCAGCGGAAATGAGGCGAGTGAGCGTAGACGGAAACGGAAGCGCGACTATGCGACTATGCAATGGCAATGGCAATGGCAATGCCCTGGCTGAGGCAAGATGGAGCTACTCAGGCGGCGTCGCTGGCGTCGGTACATGGTGACACACACACACACACACACGCGCACACCTACAGTGGCTGCCAGGCCAGGATGTATTCTCTTAACGAGCTTTTGAGTGTTTACACGGAGCGTCGTTTACAGTTTCGGCTTTCGACTTTCACTTTCTTCAGCGACTTTGGGCTTAGCTCTGTTGTTGTGTGCCATGTGATGTGTTGTTGCTATTATTGCTCTCTTTTTGGCTGGCAGTGTTCTGTCTTCTGTTCTCTGTTGATTGTTGTTGCTGCCAACTGCCTTCTCGTCTGCTGCTTCTTGTTCGTGTCGTCGCTGTCGTTATTGTTGTAGTTGTTGCTGTTATTTTGTACTCCTTTTAAGCTCTTCCGTTTGTTCTCATGTGTTATGGCTCGTTTATGCGCTATTTTCATATCCTCAAAGTGAATTTCACATCCGCTGGCGGCGTACTCGTCCTGTTCGTGGCTGTTTCTCGTGGCAGCTCCTGCTGTTGATTTAGTACCCTCATATTGCTGTTGCTATTGCTGTTGCTGCTGCTGGCCGGGTCGGGAGGCCAATTGGCCGGCATTAAGCCGCATTCATTTGCGCAGCTGCAATGAAAATTCAATTAGAATGCATAAATTTATTAACAAGCTCGCCAAATACAAATTTACACATTCAAATGCATGTTTTCTATGTTTTACAATTTCAATTTGCTGCCGAGTTTATGGCGAAATAATTTCCTGAACTGGAGCATCGTCAACAAATTTATTGCATATATCAATTTCCTGCACATTGTGCGTAAAGTGTAAAGTGAATTTGAATTTGCCACACTCCACACACTCTTTCTCCTCTCCCATAGCTTTCTCGCTTGTTAAATAATTTAACGCAATTTTTGCAATTACACACAATCACTTTGCACGATAAATAAAAATGAAGACTGGCGCACGCAAGTTGTTTTCTTTTCTTTGTTAAGGCAGCCTTGCCTCCTGCCTCCTGCCACACCACACCACATTCTGAGTGTGTGGCACACATGTATCTATATATGTATGTATGTGTGTGCAAGTGTGTGTGTGGCCGGAAGCTTGCGTGCGTGCGACAGGCGCCATCGCTAGCGGCAGCTCTGTGCACCAGCAAAATAAATTTACAGCGCATAAAAAAACCCAACATAAATGTGCAGTTGAGTTTGCAGCACTACAAGTTACCCTGTATCGAGAATCGAGCATACTTTAAAGTAGAACAGAGCTGATGTGTGTGTTTACAGGGTATTCCAAGTAGAAGCCAATGCTGGAGTAAAATGTCATCGCATGCCTTATGTGCGCTGTAGCTGTAACTGTAACTATCGCATATTGCCATATAGTACACATTGCGGCGCCATAAACGCGCTGCGAGAATGTTGCATGCGTAATGCTGGCATAAAATCCGGCAAAGAGTTCGCAAGAAATAAGTTTTTCACACACATAACACACAAACACTGTAAAGGTAGCACTCGTAAAAAGAGTGCGACAACGAGCTGTATAGATTTATACGATCCGCATTAATGCGCGCTGCTGCTTAATCTCAACTAAGTAAATAATTGCGTGCAATAATTGAATTTTCTACACACTGTTTAAACTGAAATGGTTAGAGGAGAACGATCGATGTTCAATTCTTAGCAGGATCTGTGCATTTGTGCAGAGTGACCAGTTTTGTATTAGTCGAAATTCAGGCAATGAGTGCTTTAGTCTCGTATCAGTAAAATACTAAAACGTATTATTAATGCTGCTGCTTAATCTCAACTAAGTAAATAATTGTGTATATTTCACTGTTTAAAGTGAAATGGTAAGAGGAGAACTATGGATCTTAACAGGATCTGTAGCTCTTACATAGCATTTACATAGCGTTAACAGCATAAGTGCAGAGTGACCAGCTTTGTATTAGTGCAAACGCACGCAACGAGTTCGTTAGTATATGTTTGGTATACAGTATATTACTAATACGTATGAGATGAGCAGGCGCTTTATTGCTTGCTTTTGGCCAAAATGTATGCACTGCTAATTACACAGCTTAAATGCAAAGCAAAGTGCGGTACAATAAGCAGTAGTTTGCATTGAGCTCATTAACAACGACAACTCTGCACCCTTCGTTCTTTGCTGCATTCATACGCAAGTAAGCTGACTTGATTGGCAATCGCATACGTTGCTGAGTAGCTTGTGTATTATGCAGCACACTTTTCTGGGCTTTGGATTGCGGATTCACGTTGAACACGTGCAAAGGTCCCAAAGCAGCTGCACAGATTTCAATGATGTGCCTTGGCACGTTTCAGCTGGCAACTGCAAACTGCCAGCTGCTTAAATATGTTGCAATAATTTTGCATCTTTAAATATTTACAGTCATTGCAAAAGGTCGATTCAAGCTGTCTGCTTTAACCTTCAAACAAACAACAGCAACAACAACAACATTAGCTAGTAGAGTATATTGCTTATGCTTGAGTAAAGGTTACATGTGTATGTGTGTAGGCGACCATGTAACTAACATTTTCAAGTTCAAAGTCGATTTAATGCGGAAGTTTATGTCAGCCATGAGTGTTCAAGGCAGAGCACTGTGGCTACACTTGCTACCCGTCGAGAGGGCCAGCTGAGGGGTGGCCTTAGGGCGGGGGGTGTCGGACAGTTGCAATGTGCACAGCGCGCATTTGAAGTGCATTTGAGTGTGAAGACGACACATGTCGTTTAAATGCACACCTGTCTACGTGTCAGTCTACGTAAATGTGTGTGTGAGTGTGTGTGTGCGAGTGTGTATGGTTATGCGGTAGTTTGTCAGCAATGCTGCCGAGTGCACTTGTTGCGGTTGGCTAGCAGAGAGAGCCACACTCACTGCAAATGCATATATAATGCATGAGTCTAGGCACAAACGAGCCTCTGTCTCTGTATGTGTGCGTGCGTGTGTGGCAGGTAGAGCGTGCATCTTTTTATAGTCGGCTTATCGCATATTTATGTGGTTTGGCCTTTAAGCGTGCGAATGAATCAACTTTGAATCTGCATTGCCTGCAATTATGACATTGAGCTATTTATGCCCATTGCGTTCGCTTTGATGTCATTAACAGTGAATTATTATTGTTGTAATTTATTACGCACAATTGCTAATTGTCGGCAGCTAAGCTGAGATCAAATGGCTTAGCTGCATCCTGCAGAACTGCAATGCAATTTAAATTATTAGGTTACAGATATTTACAGAGAATGATACGTACAATTACTTTATTAATTTGATAATTGTATGAATTACCTTGATTATGTAGTCCGTTTATTTACTTTGTAAATAATTCCCTAATTGCCACTGATTAAACTTCGATGTAATGTCGATGCAAGTCTTTGAATTGCCTTTTAAAGTGCACTTTTTAAATGCCAAACGTTTTGTTTGCCAGCTCAATGCCAGTTGTTTGCTCAATGCGCTGATTCTGCGGTTTTATGAGTGTGAATGCGTGCGAATGTGAATGTGAATGTGAGTGCGCCAGTGAGTGTTAGGGTGTTGGTCGAAGTGGGCCAAAGAAGTAAAGCAAACTAAACTGAAATAAAATAAAATAAATTGCATGCATTTTTCATTCGACGCTCGATTTCATTCACAGGCGCTTAGGCAGGCACAAACACACACACATACTATTAGAGGAGGACGAATACAGGGAAATGGGCAAAGGCAAAGGCAAACATGACCAGACATTTATCAGTTGTTCACATGCATTCAAAGATACTAATGTACATATTAGTTCAGCCCTGTAAGTGGCTGCCACACTCCCCTCCCCCAATCCATCCTGCCTCCTGCTTCCTCTGCAGCGCAACCGCATCTCTCACTCCCTCCACTTCCTATTCAGCCAATGTTTGTGCATCGAGGATATGTGTGTGTGTGAGTGTCTGTGCGTGTGTGATAGCTGGGTTCCTTTTTGTGCCATTTCCGCTTCATTTCATGCGCCATTTTTCTCTATCTTTGCACTCGAGTGTTTGCGCCTTGTTGCCATGTCCTGGCAAGGCCTTTCATTGGCCTGACTGACTGTCGTTGTTCGTGTTCTTGCTGTTCTTGTTGTTGTTGTCATTCTGGTTTTGTTGCTGCCTCTCTTGCTGTGGTTGCAGCTGCTATGTGTATTCTTACAGCATCAGTTGGCATTGTGTTTTTTGTATTTTTTGTTTTGCCAGCTTGCAATTGCTTTGCCAATCAGTCTACTGCAAATAATTTATAACTTTTGCGCCTGTGCCGGCAAGCAGCCAACGTTTCTCTAGCTGTGTGCTGCTGCTGCTTCTGCTTCTAAGCTCATAAATATTACGCATACGCAACGTGGCACATGAGGAAAAATGGCCTGCACTGCATTTGTAATTAGTTGAGCTTAGTTTAGTTTTAGTGGCGTTTTAGGTTTTATTGCACAATAGATTGCATCTGATATTATTAAGGGCTCTGTCTAATTGCTCATTAATATTCTATTGCCTGCGGCGGCTCTTCAATTATTCAATAATAGTCGAGCAATCGAAAATGCGTGAGACCACAACAACAAATTATACATATTGTAAATAAAAGCCGGAATCGCACTCTATTTAACCGTCTCTTGTCCATTTATCCTCCAAACCAGTCTCCCTCGTTCTGTCTACAGCAATTGATTGCAATGTAAAACAACGCAAATAAGAAAAGTGCTGCAAATATTTAAATGCCAGCTTATTTTGCAATTGAAGCGCGCGCTGACAAGTAACAAATAAAAATTCAATGCATTCTCTCGACATTTTTTCACATGGCAAATACTGTGTAAATGTTATTTTGGTTGTCCGAGTTGTTTGTTGTTGTTGTGTGTGGCATGAGCAAAAATGCAATAGTCCAAGGGGTTTGCGATGCAAATAAAACAAATGCCAGCCATGCCAAGTATTAGCTGGAATTGTAATTCGATTAAAGTCCGACAATGGGAAAGAGTAATAAAAAATAAAAACAATTGTATTTTCATTTACAAAACAATTCAAGTTTTTTTGCGGTCGAAGTCATTCAAGTAACGTTTAAATAAAACGAAATCGACTCGATTTTTTTGTTTTGTGAGTGTTGTCAAAAAATAACAAAATCTATAATAAATTGTTTTGCTGGCATTCCAGTGAAAAAAAAATGCTTAAATTTATACGTTGAAAATTCAATTCAATTTCTTTACAATTCTTTACAATATACGAGAGTGTGTGCGTGCATGGGAAATTGTTGCCTTTTAATTACATTTCAGGTTCAGGAATCCAGCTCACACAACCCATAGAAATACAGTGGAGATCAGAGAGTGGGCTTGCGACTTCAATACACTTACACACACATACACATGTATGTATACTTCTTGAATGCCATGCCGCATGATAATAAATTTCCGCATGCAATATCCTGCATTTAAATAACACTTCCTGTGCCGTCTAGGCCAAGGCATCCGTCGTCCATACGTCAGCGAGACACTGAAATGAATT
Organism: Drosophila immigrans; assembly: GCA_963583835.1. Lineage (NCBI taxonomy): Eukaryota > Metazoa > Arthropoda > Insecta > Diptera > Drosophilidae > Drosophila > Drosophila immigrans. The sequence continues at coordinate 28,215,786 of OY757141.1, forward strand.
TATTTTCCAGCAACGTTCGCTCTACGTCTCCACACTCCAGCTCCGCTCGTCTCGGAGCGTGAAGATGGCTCTGGCCTGGACGTTACTGTTCTGCCGAGCTGTTCGCTGGGTTCTGGGTTCGGTCAGTTCATTTCGCGAACGCACTTTGCTTCATTACTTTGGCACGAGTATTGTGGCATGTTTGGGTTTGCCTGCTCTTCAATCATTTGACACTTCATCGCAGAGTGCGCCCAAAAGGCTGCTACGCTTATTTTTTGTTGCTGTTGCTGTTTTTGCTTGGCTTGCCTCCTTTCGTGGCGACCACACGCATAAGCAAGACAGAGGGGCGTAGTGGGCGACCATCTTTACCACACAATAAAAATTTATGAGCCGTGTGCGTGTGTAGCCCTTTTTGCCTGAAAGTCGCACAACATTTGCGAGAGAGGCGCGCATAAATTTTATATGCCGCAACTTGACATGCTTTCTGCAGAGAGCCGCGTTCTCCGCTCACCGCTCACCTACTTCCACTTTGGAGTCTGCTTTGTTGTCGACCGCCGACGTGTTCCACTCACCGAATGTCTCTCGCTCTCGCTCCTAGATGGCTGCAGGTAATGCAGCGCCGTAAATTTTTAGTAGTTGTTGTCGTTGTCGTTGTCACTGTCGTTGGTGTCTCGTCATGCATAATGCATGAACTTGAAAGGATATTCGACTCGACTCGACTCGAAGCAGTTGCAGCACTTGTCGGGCGTAGCCACTTTTGCAGTGCTCAATCAATTAGTCACAGGTCAAATGCGCGTGTGGAAAAACCTATCCTCCATCGCAATTTCGCGCAATTAAAGCGCTCTTAAGGGCTTACCCCTGCCAAGAGCAGCGACAGTCTCGCGTATACCCAAAAAACACATATAAAATAAAAATATGATTTCATGCTCTTGCGCACAATTTAGTTACACAGGCTCAAAGATTGCGGTGGCTGTGTGTCTGTGTGTGTGTGTGTGCGGTCCATGTGTGCGCCGTGATTTCTTTCTCATGCAAATAAATGTGAGTTACAAACACGTGGAGACATGTGGAGTTCACAGTTCAAGGGAAAGCAGGGCAGTCGAGGGGTAAAGCCAAAAGCTACCGCCAGACAGTCGATCGATGTGAATGAATTTGAGGCTGGTTTTAAAATTGCCTGGCAACCTGCATTTGGCGTTTAGCTGCCGTTGAGTGTGGCGAGACGTGAACATTTTTCGGCTAAATCTGTTGTAATGACGTGACTGAAATTCATTCCAGGACTTCTCATCAGAATTAAGTGGGTGTGATTCAAATTATATTAATTTTAATAAGCTAACAAATTGCAACTTATCAGCCACACTCGAGTTGTTTCTTTGAGCGTGACACATGTTTAAGCGGCAAGTGGAGGGTCGATTTTAACCCCTGGATTTTAAATTCACTTCATTTATATATTTAATTTGAATAACATTTAAAGACGAATCTCGAGTAATGAATAAAAGTAACGTGCAACATTTGTATTTATTTATTTAATTTAAATATTGTCGAATAATGAGTAGATAAAAAAAACGTACAACATTAACATTTTTGTATATCATTTAAATAATGAACTAAGGCAAAAAAAGAAAAAAGTAAGTTACAACATTTGAATTAGTTTATTTTACATAAATAATTTACAATTACTAAATAAAATTGTGTATCTTTTTACAACATTTTACTTGAAGTAACTCTTTTGTGCTTTAACGATAAGGCAACAAGTTAGTTGCCTGCATGATACATTTTAAAGCAGGCCAAGTAATGAGTTATTCAAGCCACATCTCGAGTTATCACTTTGGGGTCAACTCTTGATGAACTTTTTGCAGTCATGATGGACCTTCAAATCTAGCCAGAGGCTGACGCTTTGATTAAAAATTTATTAATATTTAACTTTCTGCACGCATTGACAGCAACAGCAACAGCAACAGCAGCAAAAACAACAACGACAACGACAATGAAGGCAATAATAACAACACGAACAACACGAACGTACGAACGACAACAAAAATGTCCAACTAGCAGCTACTTTGCATAATTGCAAAAATAATCGGGACGAAAAGCGTCGCCGGGACTTAAATGAAGTTGTTAATATTAATGAGGAAATTTTTCAGCATGGCACAGCCGTTGCAATGTTTGGTTTTAATATTGTTATTAATCAGCTTTTAATGTATTTAATTAAGTTTTGCTCTCTCTCTGTCTCCCTCGCTGTGCTGCGCTGCAAATATGTTGAAAATTTAATCAACATGCTTTTGCCAAGTTGAAGTGCCCTCAGGTCCCACAACTCGATAGGGCCAGGCTAATAATCATTATTGCAAATACTCTCAGCAATCCACAAGATTTAGCAATGACTACAGAGTGGGAGAGGGGTAAGCATGGGGTGGCAACAGACCCATAGGGCTTGTTACTGGGTCGCCGAGTGAATATTATTACCATGGCATCCAACTTTTATCGACATTTAAAGCAGAGGCAACAAAAAAACTTTGGCAGCAACCAGAAAGTTGTGTCCGAAAAGCAAAACGAGAGTACAAAACTTTTTGAACAGTCTTTTTTATATTTTTGTTTTGCAGAATCTTTGGCATTTTTTTCAATTCGTTTATGTGCAAAGTGCTGTACATGCCTGACACTAACATATTAGGGTGTTGTTCCAGCAGCTGCAGCAACCGAGTGGCAAGTGGCAAGTGGCAAGTGGCAACTAGCTAAGCAGCTGTCCAATGTTCGATCATGTCCACCACTTGTCATACTGAGTGTCCGCTCATTTGTCTGCGCCTCTGCAAATTTGCACTTTATTTACGCACGCATCTCTCTCTCTCTGTCTCCTGTTACGCATTCAATTTTTCATCTTTATGCGACGCTGACGCTTGCGAATGGCCGCCGGGCAGCGGCGTAAACGGCTGTGCTTCAGAGAGACAGAGACAGAGAGAGAGGGGGAGCCTCCCATATCCGGCTGGCGTTTATCTTTTGATTTGTGTTTGGCTTCACTTGCTCCAGCTGCTGTTGGTCTTCGCTTTTTGCTCAAGTGTTTACAAGTGATTTGCTGTGTTGCTTGTTATGCTTTTGAGCAGTTTTTTCTTTCGCTTCTTTTGGGGCAAAAAGTTTCGGCAACAGGAAAACCCAAATGACTCGAGTGAGCTGTGCTTCCGGCTGTTTTGTAGCTTGTTAGCTTTGAACATGCCAATTGAAATGCTGCCTGCCTGGGTCCGAGCGAGGTGACAATTCGCCACGAGGCGAAATTCAGCTACTCATTTGCATTCGATTTAAATTGAAAATTTGCGACCGGAAACTGTTAAATGCGCGTATCAATTGCCAAAACGACAACGTTAAAGAGCTTAAAGAACACAACAATCTCCAAGCATGGCAAGCAGCCAAATCGTCAAGCTGCCAGGCTGCCAAACTGAGCTCAATTCTTGTCTAAAAATCGATGAGATGACGACGCTGATGGTGACAAAAATTAAAGGCAATCACCAGGCAGCGAGCAAGTGAACGAGAGAGAGCAGCGGCTCAATCTGTGCCCCTTTCACAATATACACGACGAGCACACGAACCGTGTCGCCGTCTGCTTTTCTATTTTATTTTCGCTTTATTTACTTAATGTGCGCACTCGAGTTGACGACACTGGCAGCCATCGCTGGCAGCCATCTCTGGCGCCTGATGCTCGTAAAATGAAACTTGCAGCCAGCGAAATTAGTTGTTGCAGCTACCTCGCCATCAAGCCCCAACTCTCACTATTCGCTGTCTCAGCTCGCAGCTCGCTACTCGCAGCGCGTTGGCGTCGCATCCTGGGCCAATTTTTGGCCTAGTCACCCAGCCAGGCTGTCAGATAGTCTGACAGTCTGACAGTCAGAGAGTCAGAGAGTCAGAGAGTCAGAGTGCGCTGTTGACAACGACGAGCATCGCTTTGTGGTCGCCCGCTATTAAATGAAATTGACTTGCGCTCTGGCCTTGCAATTGAAGATTTACCTAAAGCGAGCCGGGGCATATTAAATTTTAAACAAATTTACCGACATCTAAGCGAGCAACAATATGATCCCTTTATGAATTCAATTTGCATGAAAAGGACACCTAAAAATGCCACTAAAATGCTATGATGCACAACTGAAGTGTAGCAGCAAATTGTCAAAAGCAGTTAAATATGTACAATATTAATAGTTGGTTTTAAATTCATGCATAAATATTTTTGCAATTTATGAAATTTTCTTTTGGATAAAAATATGCTCTCTTTATGAACTCCATTTGTTTGAAAAAAAAATCTAAAAATTAATTTTAGTTTAAGGCAACCAAAATGCTGTGATACAGCATGTGAATACATTTTGTTGTATAAATTGATAGCATTGCAATTGTTTAAACGATATCTGTGCGAGCAATAATATGATCTCATTATGAATTCAATTTAAAAATGAATCCAAAATTATTTGATAAATTAGGTGAATAAAATTTTGTATCGTTGAAACTTTTTAAACAAATTTGCAGATATCTACGCGAATAATAATATGATTTCTTCATGCATTGAATTTGTCTGAAAAACGAATCTGGAATAAAATTTTGTTGCATTGCTGTTAAGAACAGCTATGAGAATCATATAATTGAATAAAATGTAACCATATTATATAATTTAAATATATTATATGTAAAATATATATACTTGCCTATATGTATATTATTTATAAATTGCAAAAATATCGCTTTAATTTTATTGCCTACCACACATATTTTTCTTAAGTCCAGCAATGGTTTAAATTGTATAAATTAAATGTACAAATTTTCTACACATATTGTATTTAAGTAACTCAAGCAAGGGTGTTTGCTTAGTCGATTTGATGCTGATTTTCGTTCTATTTCATTTCTATTTGTTGTAACTTGCAGCTCTTACTGCTGCTTTTAGCTGTAGTAAAAGTTTATGAACAACAACGCTGCAATTGTCGTTTTACAGCCATTGCCAGGGCAGCAGCAGCGGCAGCGGCAGCGGCAGAGCCTTGAAGTTTTAAGAGTGGCCATTGTGTGTGAGTGGAATGCGAAATGTGGAATTGTGCAAATGTGAAAGTGTTCAGCAGTCCGTGTGTTATGTATGCAAATCAATCGACGCTGCCTAGGCAACTGCATCAGTCTGTGTCGGCGCTCAAGTTCAAGGAAATCGCACATACATTCTGCGCAAAATAATCATAGACGTAAGTGGCTGTGTGTGCTTTTAAATATTCACTGCCACACACCAAATGGAAAATACGAAACGAACGCGGGTTGATTGAATAAAAATTCAAATCAATATGACGAGTATTAAATGCAATTCACTGTGTGCGAGAGAGCAGCCCTCGTCGTGTCCCGACTCGAGGTGTATATAATATGAATCGCATATACAAACAGCCAGTGAAGCCATAACAAATGAAAAGCAAACTTGTGGCTTGACATTGATGAATGCACGATGAGATTTATGCTACGCTTCCTCTCTGCCTGTTTGTCTGCGTATACGTAATACACACAGTAAGTATACGACGTGTACGTACGCATAGTATATATAGCATAGTATATAGCTCGACGATGTCTATGAGCTGTCACTCATTCGCTCACTCGTCGGCTCGCCCCCCAAAGGGCTCACAGTCTGGCTGAAATAAATGTTAAGTATACGCATAATAGGCGCCACACTACGCTCTAGCTGTTGCCTGTTGTGTCTGCCTCTCGTTAGCTCTGCTCTATGCCCTGTGCTCTGCCCTGTGTGTGTATTTTGCTCATTTACGCACTTTAAGTCGCTGGCTTAACACACGTGTCTGCCGTAGTGTGCGCAGCAGTGTTTACCTGCCCGTCAGCGATATAGCGAAAAGCAAAGCAAAACAAAAGTGGAGCAGACACAACACAACACTCATACGCCACGTTCGCCAGCCCCAGCAGGGTCGTCATTTTTATATCTCTCTTTCGACACTGGCATAAAGACGGGCATCATTGGCTAGTTAGCTTGATTGTTGCCAATAACTAGCCCTATTGACTACGACTACGACTACGACTACGACTCTGTGAATTGATCTGTTAATTAAATTTTAGCAACAGTTTTGCGCAATTGCCATTTGTTGGCAAACATATTTGAATGTTGCCCGGCATTTCTCTACTAAATAAATAATAAATACAGCCAGTTTATTTGCTCCAGACAAATGTACAAAAAGCGAAGATAGTTTCATTTGTTTTCTGTGCTTGGGGATGAGGGCATTTCGGCTGTCGACTAGTTGCACTGCAGCAAACTTGGCTCTGCTTTTTATTGTTTTGTCTGCTGTGCACACGGGTGAAAGTCGCTTTCTCTTTTAATTGTTTGTTTATTTGCTCGTTGGGGCCAAGGGCCAACAGCTCTGGGCTCTGGGCGCTGGGCGACTGGGCGACTGGTCGTCTTCTTGGCTTTTTGCGTGCTTTTTGCCATTTGGCAAACATTTGCATAGCTTACAATTAGTGACCCGCTGGACTCGACTGTTTATTGTTTCAACAGTCTAACTGTTGCTCGAGCACTCGACTGTTTTAATCATATTATTTTTCGGCTGCACTCGACTGCTGAATGCCAAATGCCAAATGTTTGACCCTGATCTTGTCATGGGACCATTTCAAATGCAAATATCAAGTCAGTTGTTGGCATTTTAAGAAGGATCTCCCTCCAAGTGAAGGTTGCTGATGAGCATGTTTAATGTGCATTACAAATTTTCTTTAGTTAGCCACCTGACGCTGCAATTAACGTCGTTGAAGTAATTATATGCATTACCCAAGCACATGTAGAGCATGAAGGGGGAGTCGACGAGATGCAAAAGAAAAAATTAATTAAAATGCAATTAAAGTGGCTGCTGGCAGTGCACAAATTACTCAGCACCAGCTCAGACCACATGCACTTTAACTTATTTCTTTTAATGGTTTATTTTATGAAATGGCAGCCTTAAGTGCTAGTCGAGCAAAATTACGCGGCAAAGCACCACTTGGCGTTGCGTATACGCAGAGTGTGCTCCCGCCTTAGCTCTGCTGCATGCATGTTAACGATGTTGCATCGTTTATTTGCATTAAGTTGCTATCCTTCTTACGCTCCCCTCGCGCTGAGCACTTTGCCTAATTGATTGTGCTTGGCAAGCTGGGGCAGTGACTGGTCAGCGGATTTCAGTTTGTGCAACTTTTTTAATTGCAGCTGCCAAATCCAATATATAAACGCCACAAAGTACCCGATAACTTACCGCATTCCCTTCATCGCACACACACGAACATACCTGAAATACGCAGACAGAGTGTAGCAGTGAAAAAAGGGTTGTTGCTCATCGAAGTCGCCCAGCAACGTGCGTTGATTTTGTCAGAGACTCTCACACAAATATCCAGTTACCGATGAGAAAACACTCTCGACTTTGGACCCCCAAAAAAAAAAAGGCATTTCGTTTGTGTCTCTCACTCACACACACACTCTCTCTCGCTCTGGCACTCTGTATGTTGTGTACGTCATCAGCCTTTGGCATTGTGTTGCCTTTGTGCTATTATTAAAATGCTGCTGCTTTATTTGCTTGTGTTTCTTTTATTTTTATATGCAAACATGCCTTATGTCTTCATTGCGCGTACACTTACTTTCAGACAGACACTGTACGCGTTTTTTGCGAATTTGTCTTTTTTTAGCCTTCACTCTGGGGAAATTTTCGGGGGTGCTGTGTTTGATTATGAGCCATTGTTGTTGGTGTTGTGGATTATGCGACCATTGGGAGCAACTTATTTGCCATGTCGCTGTTGTTGCTGTGCATTTCATTTGATTATGCAATAATGGCGCCCAACTTTAAAGCACACACACACTCTCAACCAGTCATGCGACAACAAACCCGAATTAAATGTAATTAAAAACATTTTTGGCATTTGCCGGAATGCGGCAAATATTTAAGCACTTGAAACTTGACAACGGCAACGACAACGACGCGGGCGACATTTCAGCATTTCGACATTTTGGAATTTGTTTTGCACCTCCCGACATGCAGGTGTGTGCGTGCCCCACACACACACACACACACACATTTGTGTGTGTGCCCCCATGGGCCATAAAACGCAATAATAAGGCACATGAAGCATATTTTACACATGTCTTTGTCGCATTTATCACAATCAGCAAACGGGCTGCTGACTGCTGGCATGCCACGCCCCTCTCACCCGCCCCTCTCACCTGCCATTTCGCATCATCTTTTGCCCACCTACGAAATACTTAAGCAAACACGTCGCATTCAGGGCAACTTTTATTGCATTTTTTTGTGAGTTACTCGCAAAGAGGAGAGCATTTTTTTGCCAATTGTTTGCAAAAGTGCTTGCCACGCAGCCATCGCCGTGCTCATTGCCAGCCTGCTGCTCCCTAATGTGGCAAAGTTTTTAATAACTTGGCCTTTTTCATGCACAGGTGAATAATAAACATGTTGACAGTCATAATGTGCTTAGAGGCGTGGCAGCAGCAACAACTGCTTGGGCAACATATGTTGACACGTGGAATGTCTTGAGGCGAGAACACACGGCAAGAATGTTGGTGGGTCATGTCAATAATCAAGTGGCAGCTGGCTTACAACTTACAACATGCAGGTAATTACATTATTGACTTTACGAGCTGAATGCTAATGCCAAACATGTGACAGCAATACGAATGGAAATCATGTGTGATTATCGAGTGCTTATTCACATTCATTGCAGGCACTTATTGCGGTCCGAGCTGCTCGCATTTCATATTCAAACTCTATGCGAGATGCGTAATTACTGCAACTCAAACACACTGTAAAATTATTGGCAACAGTTTCGTCAAGCTCAATTCACTAAGCAGCTTTCCAATCTCCTTTTTCTCTCCCTCTCTCTGTCGCTTTGAGTTGAATGAATTCTATGGACATTGCTCATACGCAGCGTCTGACAGAATCGCAATTGCAATTGCAATTGCAATTTGCCGTGAGTTGACTAAAACGGAAATTCAACCTGAAAACGGCAAAATCTCTGCGCATGTGTGTGTGTGTGTCTTTGTGACGCCTCGACGCCAGCAGATTGATTAGTTGTGTTGCCATCAATGTGACGTCTATAGGTGTGTGTGTGCGTGGGCGAATGCGAATTGTCTGCGAACACAAAAAGCGGGAAAAAAAAGGGAACATATAAAGCGTATAGCGAAAAGCACTTTGAACGCGTAAAGCAATTAACACGCAATTACCATTTCCACTTTTGCCATGTCACTGTGTGTTGACATTTCTCACTGGGTGTGCGTGTGTGCGTGTGTGTGTGTGCGTGTGTGTGTAGGTGTAATTGGCAATGTGGCTGCGTGTGAAAACGATGTGGCCTGAAGAAACGCCTCCTCGGCTGGACAGCGCAGCGAGTGTAGCGATATGTCAAACCGAACAGATAACAAATGACAGCACAGACAGAGAGTGATAGAGAGAGATAGTCTCAAAATTTGCCAGGTCTTTCTAGAGCAGTTGACCAAAAACTGTTGCTCAAATCTGACGGCTGGAGGGAGGGGGGTCATCAAGTGAGGCTTTGATTGTTTTTCTAGTCGCTTCGCTGTTTGTTTGTTGTTGTCATTAGTTGAGCGTGTGACATGGCCCAAGCGAAATCACTCAAATTGTCACTTGCTTAATAATTAACATTAATGCGTGCTCGCAGCAGCAGCAGCAACAGCAGCAACAACAACAATAACAAAGTGCCAGCAACACAAACATAAAACAAAAGGCGAGGCGCGCTTGACACTTGGCAGCCAGGACGCAGGACAGAAACAGGACAGCTGCTTCCGCTTAATTTATGTGTGTGCCTGTAGAGTGTGTGTGTGTGAGTGTATGTGTGTGTGTTGCTAGGATCATTATCAACATGTTTGCTCTTTAATTAATTTGTTTACTTGCCAGCCAAATCGACGCATAATTAACTCAAATGTCTTCTCCCAGCGCAATTAAATGAACTTTGCCAACTTTCGCCTCTGGCCAAACAACAACTGCTGCTGCGCTGCAACTGTCTGCGTCGCAGTCATCACGACTGTGGCAGCAACGTTTACTCAGCCAGGCCAGCTTGCCACTGACATTGAAATTAAAAGTTTTACCTGCCATCCAGCAGAACGCAGTCCAGCCAGCCACTTGTTTAGTGCAATAAATTCTGATTTTATTTTGTTCTGTATTTTTTGTATTTTGCTGCTTTGTTATGTTCTTCCGTTTGGCTACGTTTATCAGTCGTACGTCTGGCAGGCCATAAAAACCATAAAGTTTCATCCATAAAATATGCTAAAGTTCTGCGACGACAGCACGTAACACAAAAATTCCAAAAAAGTTAAAATGTCCTGACCAAGATGTTGCCATATCCTCGTAAATTACCTTTAGTTTAGTTTAGAAGTTATGCTCGCTGCTCGTGTCTTCTGCATTCATAAATTGTGAATAACTTACTTCGCAATGCTAATGATAGTTTCATAAATTATTTGAATATTTGTTAAATGATCTGATGAACCGTTCACGATTTTCTTCCTATTCAAAATGGTCCGCAATTATTTTAAATTGCGTTCATTTAAAAATGCTGCTCAGATTGCACTTTAAGAGGCAAATATAATTCGTATATTTTTTTTGTTGTTTTGTATATAGTACTATAATATATGTTGGTTTGTTAAATATTTCTAGTTGTATGAAATATTGTATTTTTCTAAAGTTTAGCCTAATAACCTAACAAAATTGGACAAAATGTGTTTGCCGTATAATAACTAATATTATTGAAATAATATATAAATGTAATGTTATTGCAAATGTTGTTTATGTTTGATTTATGATCAATTTTGTTATTACTTTTTGTATACACAACAAGATTGAATTGCCACAACGTTGACAAAAAATAAATAAAAAAGGAATTTAAATATTTTAATCTAAAGTGGGAAATATTTGAATAGAGTGAAGGTATCATGGAATCTGAGTTCACAAAGGCTGCACTTGATTTTTTTCATGGCTTAGTTGTTCTCTTGCTGCGACTGCTTCAACAGCTTCTACTACTAATGAAATGTCATAAAAACGCTCTTTGGTAATTTGCGACAGTTTTGTCAATGTATGCGTATGCTTGGTGCTGTTATACATATGTATGTTGTTACATATGCTACAGATAGAAGATATATGAGTCTGTATGTGGATGCGGGCGTCATGTCGAAGGGCAAGCTGCAATTTACGACCGCTGCTTTGGTAAAACAAACACGTTTTCATTAAAAAGTCTGCGTTTGATGGCACAGCAACCGATGTAGGCGGAAGGCAGACGGCAGTCAACAGTCGACGGTAGGCGGTGAGCGGTAAGAGGTGAGCGGTCAGGGGCGTGGCTGAAGGTCATGTGCGCGCTTTGCCTGACTTTTGCCAAATTAACCAAAACGAGAAAAAAACACTCACATGAAAAAAAAGGAAACAAGCAAACACACTTTTTGCATTTTTGATACGTCGACAACGTGTGCACTTTGCGTACCTCACTTTCCACTCCCCTCCGCCCCCGCTAATGTAGCGCTTTATATTTTTTAAGTATGGCAAAAATACGTATTTTGCGAGAACTACTTTTTTTGTCAAAGCTTTGGGGTTTTCGAAATACATTATTAAACTAGCTTTTTGTTGATATTGCGTGAGCTTCATCTGGTATAACACAAAGAGACTTTGCCTATATGCAAAAAGCATTAATTACACACTCTATCGATCCCTTTTTATGAAATCATCATCATGTTATCAAAATTTCAATTTATAGGAGTGCGTTTTACTTGTCTATTAATTTTGTGTCTTGCATTGAAAAATGGAAAACAATATTCAGCCATTGAAAAATGTATATTATTTTACTATACGTTAAGTGATCAACTTGAAAATAATCTTGCATCAAAATCTTAATTGCAAAAGCAATTTTTTTTTTAAATTTAATTGTGTATATATAATACAGTTTCTATATTTTCCAATAGCTTACTGTTACAGAGAAGCTAAATCTCATTCTTACATCTTTAATACATTTTATATATGATTTTCTTTGGAAATAATCTTTGGTTTAAATATCTAAATATTATGTGCATATTTTGTTGTTTGTATTATTATTTTTTTTATTGCAGTAATCATTATTATATAGAAAATAATGTAGTTAATTGCTAGACTTGTTAATGTCTTTGTGATCAGCTCAATTTCAGTGTTAAGCTTTAAACCAAATTGATGAAATGATGAAAAATAGCAGGAGAAAATGAAGGGCACGAAACGAAGGCGACGCCATGACCTGCATGTTTGTAGTTCAGGACACGTTTCATAGTCAGCCCTCGTTGTCATTCGATCAATGGCATTCGAGACAAGCAACGACAAGTTTCACTAGTTACCGTTTTCGTGCTTACATGTGTGTGTGTGTGCGTGTGTGTGTGTGTGTGTGTGCGCAATTGATACAAGCAATTACCCACGGCTACAATTAGAGGATTTGTAATGCAGGAGCATGTTTTTGGCTGTTCTAATTGTGCAATTAAGTAAATCAATTACACTCTCACATACGTTCACATGCACACACTCATTCACACACACACACACACATGCACACGCACACACACATACATATTTAATGGGAGCGAAAATTTCGAGCGATGTCGAGCTTTAAATCATTCACGTGCGCCCAAAAGTAGGCAACACTTTAAATTATTCATGAGACTTTGAAATGGAAATGGAAATTGCGGGAGGACACAAGCCCAAGCTTGCAAGCTGCCCAAGTTCTGAGTTCTAAATCGCAACAGATCCTTTCGGATTCGTGTTCGTGGAGCTTCACTTGGCTTTGCTTTGCCACCGATAGTCCTTTGCGGAGAGTTCTCGGGCTATGTGACAGCGTCTGCAGCATCGCAGGCAACATAAACATGATTCATAAATATTTAAGGTATATGCTAATGATGCTAATTATTATGAAATTATTATGCAGTTTTGACGTTGCTAATTATGCTAATGAATACTAGATTGTTGTGGAGTTTGGTTGATGGTTGAGTTGATGCTTCGATAAGTGCATTTAAAATTCGATTTGGCATTTGGTTTGTATTTTATTCATTTTTGTAACGAACGAATTTATTTTGTCATTTGCTGTGGCTCCGGCTGCTGCTGTTGTCGTTTTTTGGGCATAATGTTATTAAGTTTGCCACAAAGTTGGAGCAGCCATGTCTGCAAAGGTATCGGAGTGCCATTTGAGAGTCCACTGCCAACTTTGGTCTTTATCGCAACGCAAATGCATAAATAATTGCACAATTTCAACTTTCACATCGAAATTTAGTGCGACAAAAGTTGTACTCCAAGAGGAAATTGATTTGCTAACGCATTTTAAAGTGCGAGTATATAGAGAAGATTGCTGAACAAACAAACTTCACTTAGTCTGAGTCTGAGTCTGAGCCCAGTCTTCATTTCACTCTCTCCAGCTTTATGTTTAACAAAGTTATTTGTGTGTGTTTGTTGACCGTCCGTCTGTCTGTGTGGTCTCACTGTAATTTTATACAGAATTAGAAAATTGAATATGCCAGTGTGTCCTGTTTTGGTCCTTACCCTGCCTCCCTTTTAGTCGAGTCAAGGTAAAGCCGAATGCGACATTAAGAATGGGCGTTGCGAATTGGAAAATTTAATTTGCAATGGCCGAGAACTTTTCAAACCGCAGAAAGACAAAAAACCACAAAGACGAATACTTCAATTGCGGCTGATCGACCAACAAATGCCCTGCTTGCCGACGCCCTTTGCCATGCCGAGAAGGTAATGCCCAGTTTGCATGTTATTTGGTCACAGGGTATTAAGACCAGAATCAACTGACAAATCTGCACAAAATAAGGCCACATTGTCGTCTTGGTCTGCGAATTTCTGCAGCATTTCAGTGTTCTGACTTTTCTTTTTTCTTCATTTTCGACTTGGCTTAAATTCTCATCTCCTTTTTTTTTTGTTTTTATTTTCGTCTCTATGTTGTCGGCATCTGCTTTTGTTCTGGCATTTGCTGGCATTCGCCTCAAATTTTTGTTCTCATTTGGCCAATTTTTTCGTGGCTCGCCGCTGTTGCTGCTGCTGTTGCTGTTTTTGTTGTTATTGTGCTAAACCAAATTTCAATTATTTTGTTTGTTACCATTTTCATTACGTTTCGCTTTCATAGTCGCCTGTCAGCGTGTAACAAAGTGCAAAGCGAAAACTTGAAAAAAAAAGAAGCAAGCATAGAAGACGAAGGCGAAGACGAACAAAAAAATGGAAAATGGAAAATTGCTTATAATACACAAAATACAAACAGTCTTTATCTCTCTGTGTGTGTGCGTGTGTGCGTGTGGAGAGAAAGTGTGAGACTAACACAGTCGCTCAGTGTGGCACGGCCATTGTCCGCAGCCTGAACTGTGTGGCAAGGAACCCTTGCGTCGCGTTGCCTGCCCCTTAGGGCCCTTCAATTGCTGCTCCATTTTGTGGCTTTGTTTTGCGCTGCCACAGCGACAGCGACTCTTTAAACGACATTAAACTGTTCTAGTGGCATAATGAACTACCAGCAACGGCAATAGCGAGAGCTATGCCATCGATGCGTGTAGCCGGTGCTTTGATGTGTGTGCCAGCCAGCCTGCCAGCCTGCCAGCCTGCCACCTACTGCTTACTGCCTACTGCCTACTGCCACATGCCGCATGCCGTCTGCCAATCCCTGTGCCGCCTGCTGTCAAATGCAGTGGCTGTGCCTGGCTTTTTGTGTACATTTCACTGGCCTTTTCTTTGTTGCTTTCTCCCGTTTCGTTTCGTTTCATTTTCGTTTAATTTTTGGCCCTGCCTCGCCTCACATGACAACAACGTCGCTGACGCTGATGACGACGTCGTCATCGTCGTCACACATATGAACCCATCCTGCATCTGATCAGATGCGGCGGTACGCTTAAAATTCCGAGCACTCTTTGTGCGAAAGTAACTGGCAATGTTTTCGCCGAATCCGAATTGTTTTCGAATTGAAACTTGATTATGTATCAACAGCTTTGACAGCCATGGCGGTCTCAACTCGACCAGTTTGGAGAGTCGTGGAGCGACCAGTCGACTGGTCAGTGGTCAATGGTCAATGGTCAGTGGGAAGTGAAAGGAATGGAATGGTCAGGGATCGGCGCGTGTCCATTTCATTTTATCGCTCGACTGCATTGTAAATATTTTGTTTAGCCGCGCTTTGCCAGCCAGCTGCTGACACAAACGCCCTGCGAAAATATAAATAAGGCAAACGCTTTGATAAACTAAGCTAGGGAGTATCAGTGTGTGTGTGTGTGTCTGTGTGTGTGTGTGAGTGTATGAGTGAGTATAAAATGTGATGTGCCTGTGTGTGTCTGCGCATCGGAGATGAGATTATAGACAAAATGTGAAAACATGGAAATCCCTCAGTGATATATTTGCGAAAATTGCAAGCGAAACTTGTGCGAATTACGAAAATATTTATGTCTCATTTTGCTTGACTTCAGTTTTCAACTTTAAGATATTTAACATTATTTAAGGCAATAATCTGCAATTTATTTAATATCAATCAAACTAGCTTTTAAGCTTATTATAAGAATTTTGGTTTTAAAAAATATTAATTAACGCTTAATTTATGACTTTCATTTATGATTTATGGTCGTATCAATCATAAATAACATAAATTTGCTTATTAAGTTCCTCAATTCGGTAAATTCGATGTAACTTGATATAAAATAAAATATTGAAATAATATTTCATTTTTTTTTGGCGAAATATTATTTTACAGAAATATTTCAAATATGTCTCTTAACTCAGAATAATTTAAATATAATAAATTTCAAATGCAAATATAATAAAATTAAAAAAAAGTAAGCAAAAAGTTTAGAAAAATTTCAGTTCAGAAGCATTATAAATATAAAATAGAATCTGCTTTAATCGTCCGAACCAATTGAAAGTTATAAACAAAAATATTTACTTTTTTGTGGAGCTCTGCAAACCTTTATTTTGAAACTTTGTTTTGTGTCAAAAAATCGAAACTTTTTTCCATTTATAAAATTCAAAAACAAATTTTCCTGTGCTGTGGATTTTTGTTTGTCTTTTGCCTAACATTACGAACATTTCTTTTGAAAGGTTAATATGTCGCCATTGTTCCTAAACCATCTTCATTAAATATTTTAGTCTATTTCATAAAATTGTAAGTTCTGTTGGAAATATTCAATATCCATAACTTCTCAATATTCTGGATACATTTTGATAAGCAATGAAAGTTGATATTTCCAGTAATCAACTGACCCGACTTCCCTTCCATACATTTTTATTTATTCTTTTTTAACTGCAATGTTCACTCATTCACATTGAAATAAGTGTTTTCCATTTAATTTTATATTTGGCTCGGCAGAGCTTTTTCACTTAATGCCCAAATATCCTACAAATTCCAATACATTATATTTTTTTGTAGAACTTACATTATTGTATACAGATATTTTTAGTGAATAAAATATTTGTGTGGAATATCTTCTCCATCGTTTGGCAATTATTCGTGTTTCCCTCTTGACTATCGCCAGGACATCCCCAGAGCAGAGAGCGCGGGTTAAAGCGAGCTGCCAACATCGCTTGTTTGTGTAGCGTTTGCTGCTCTGACAGCTGCTTTTCAAATGCAAATAATATCACAGTTGGTTTTTATTTCGTTACTTGGCTGACTTTGCTGTTTCGTTGTTGTTGTTATTGTTGTTGTTGCTTCCTATTTTTTCAGCGTTTCTTTTTTTCAGTTTGCTGCATTCGAATGAAGTTGACGGCGCCGCCGACGTTTATGCACGAAATGTGTTTTTAATGAAGCCTTTTAACCAGTCGGCTTGGTCTGCCTAATAAAGACCACGGCGTGGCCGTTCACAGCCCGTCAACAGCGAGTCCTTTGGCCGTCCTGCCCCCCTCCCGCCCTGTCAGTCCGTCTTTGTCGAGGCTCGTCAACCGCCCGTCACTCGTCACTCGTCACTCATCGCATTTATTTTATGTTTTTTTGCCGTTTGCCCTGCCCTTCGTTTCTTTTTCCCTTTTCAATAAATCGCAAATGGGCATTTGTCCTTGCCCGGGTCCGGGTCTGGCATAAGGATTGCGAATGCCATCCATAGACTTGGAGTATTTTCCTGGTGTCGTGCAAGGCGCAGGACGGGGATGGGGATGGGGAAAAGTTTATGCAAAGTAGCTTTTAATATGTTTACGACTAAACATTTTCGGCTGCTGGCTGTGCAGGTTAATGGCTGCTCTCTTGCTTTTATTACACAATTTTTAATAATTCCTTTAAATGAAATATTAAACTTTACTGCTGTAGCCACACCACAGCGCTTTTCATTCGCACTGCTTTCAGTTTCCAGTTTCGTTTTCGTGTTCGTTTTCATTTTCATTTTCGAAAATGCCGCAGCAATTTTATTGTAATTTATTTCACAGAATCTGCTGCCAAATTTAAGTGGCTCAAATTTAAATGAAGCGCACCGAAATGTAATGTTAATGGACCAGCCGACAAAAAATGGGCAAAAAATGAGTGGCACATAGTTTATTTAATTTTTGTGCATGAAATATGCGAGACTTTTAGCCACGTTGAAGCCGTTGACAGTTGTTGTGAAGTAGTCTGACTCGAATTTAAAATGAAAATGCGGCTGCTTTTACTTTTTCTCTCTGTTCGAGCGCAAATTAATTAATATTTAAGCTGCTTAAAAGTTTGCTTATATTTAACATCTCGCGCTGGCCAATTTCGAGCGGAGGAGTGAGGGGAACGAGAGTAAGACGTAGAGCGAATAAAATCCTTGGGCAAATTAAACAGCACGTGGAAGCCAAGCAGCAAATTTCATATTCATATCTTGGCAAAAGGCCTTTGACTTTCATTCATCAAGTTGATTAAGGCATATAATAAGCGAGTAATTAAAATTGCGGCCGGCAAATTTAAATACAATTTAATGAAGAATTATCTCAATATTAGGCAAATGATTTTCGCTATGCTACGCTTCAGCCACAGCTTCGGCTTAATTTTAACTTTCTGATTATGCTTAACGCTGCGTATACGCAATGTTGTGAGTTGATTGTGTGATTTTTTGCTGTTGTACAAATTCGAGTGGCGAATATTATGGCTCGACGGACTGCAATGGATTAACGAGCGGACTGCACATAAAAGTCAGCTGACTTTGGGCCATAAACCGCAAACGGAGTGAACTTCATTTAGGGTGTGTGAGATCCCCCGGGCGAGGGTAGGCAATAAAAATGTTTAAACCCAAAAATTATACTCGTACAAGCTAAAACCCCCGAGAGAGGCTGCATTATGCTGCTCTCGAGCAAATGACACAGCGTAGAAAGTTCTTAGAACATTGTTTGCACCATAATATGCGAGAAAGTTGCACGTTTTTGGGTAGAAACTCGTGACAGGAGACGCCACTTGATGATGAATGGGAATCACCTCCGGCATCTGCCGTCGTTGACTTTGCTTCGCTCGCACTCGCACTCGCTCTGTGTTCTCCCGTGATGGTTGTGTGCAGGGATATGTGGCTGCAAGGATGTGTGGCCATTGCTGGTCGATAGCTGGGGTCCTGGCTGGCATAAGTTTTATGGCGCTCACTACTTTCAGCTCAGGCGGGAACGTTAATCTTATTTGCTGGCAGCGCTGTTGTACATTTTCTGGGCGGAGTTTGGGGCTTTTGTGCGTAAATAAAAGTAACAAATGTCGCCAGCTGCGAAAAGAGCTGCAGAGAGAGAGAGAGAGAGAGAGCGAGCGAGGAAGATATCAGCAGCTGGCGACTAAGCGCCAAAGGCGCATATTTTGTCTACTAAAAGCATGCCAGGGATTTTCGCATTACAATAAAAACGTGGCACTTTGTGCCATGCATAAGTCAGCCTCGGTTCATCTTCATGTTCATGTCCATGTGTGATGTGTGATGTGCTGCGTATAAGTTTGTGCTTGGAAGATGTGGCCATAGACAAGAGGCTGGTCGTTGGCAAGTTTTGGTGCGTGAATTGAATGCAAAACTCGAAAGTTAAATATTGCACGCTCCGCTGGCAGCGAAAGGGAAGCAGCATCTTAAATTTAATTAAAGCGACAGCCAGAGCAAATACGATTACATCAGAGACTTCAGACTGCGACTGTAAGTATAAATGTTACTTTGACTTTGAGTTTGGCTTTTAGACAACTGCCAAAACTGATTTGCGGAGCCGTCTCCAGCTGACAACAGCAGACAGTCAGCGCATAAATCTGAGCATTCCCTCGTAGTACACGATTTCTGGCATGTCAGGTGACTGACTGACTGACTGACTGACTGCTTGACTGACTGACTGACTGACTGAGTGAATGACGGACTGCTTGGCTTGGCTGACTAGGTTGGCTTTTGCCTCGGGAGTTGAGCAACATATCTTTGCATACTTGATGGCGCATAATGGCGCAAAAAATTGTTTACATGCATAAAAAATGTTTTGCATTTACATAATTTTTGACTTTTCAAGTCGCATTCAGGTCTTGTGCGCTT
Organism: Drosophila immigrans; assembly: GCA_963583835.1. Lineage (NCBI taxonomy): Eukaryota > Metazoa > Arthropoda > Insecta > Diptera > Drosophilidae > Drosophila > Drosophila immigrans. The sequence goes on from OY757141.1 coordinate 28,235,170, forward strand.
TTACGCTGCCTTTGCACTTTTCTATGCCCCCCCCCCCCCCCCATTTATCCCCCTTCCTCCCTTCCCACCATCCACACTCGAATTCGCTTTGGAGCTTGTTTTGTTTTTGTATCTTGCTGGTAGCTAAGACAACAACAATAACCAAAGAAAACAAATTGTGAAAATATTGTTGCATACTTTCAGGTAATTTCATTTCACCAATTTTCTTATTCCATTCTTTGTCTCTCTCTCGCTCTCTCTCGCTTTCTATTTGTGTGTGCGTAAGGTCAGTTAAGCTGTTTTGATAGCTAATTTAAAATGCATATCCAGCCAGTTTAAACCCTATCGCTTTATTGCTGCTTTATTTTCAATTACCGAATTCTTGGAAATTACATTTCATTGAATTTATGCGAAATTTCATTTCCAAGAGATTCTATGAAACTGAAGGTCGATTTCTATTAAAATGCTCAACATTTTGCAAGTTATGACAAGTATGCGAATGCGAAATGCATTTATTATTTACTAGTTTTAGCACAAACGATTTTAAATGCAGTTCATACGAGTAATTTTTTAAATTAAATTAATATTTATTTTATACTCACATTAAGTTGTTGCTTTGTTTGTTTTAATAGTATTATTTACTGAGTTGCCACAAAACACACATATCGTTAGAAATTGAACTTTAATGATTTTGCAATTTAATAATTTGATTTGTTTTCACTTTGTTTCTGATTTAACTTTGCGCCTGAAATTGCCGGCAAAATTCGCGCATCACTTGCGGCACTGATAAAACCGTTTAAAGTTATGCCCCTACAATTCACACACACACACACTGAGAGAGATGAAGAAATTGTTAGGTGAAATTGTGGGGCACACGTGAAAGTCTCGGTGAAAGCGAAAGAACGTCCAGTTGCGCGCTGTGCCATCGACAAACTGATGATAAACGAAAAATGTTTATCAGCAGCAAGCGTCGCCAGAGCACCCAAAAAGCCGCTGCCTCAGCTGGCGTCGCAGCAGCAGCATTGACTACGTCACAGCGAGTACGTGAGCAGCAGGCAGGCAGCAGCAGCAGCATCGTCGTCGCCGTCGTCGTCGTCTTCGTTGTCGTAGTCGCTTCGTGTCGAGCCGATGTCCGTCGCGCCATGTGCAAGTTGTTGCTGCCAGCGTCGCAGCTGGTACGCCTCTGGGCGCTGCTCTCTTTGTGTAGAGTTGCGCTCTTAGTTCGAAACGCAAGAGAGCGCCAGCTGAGGGCTCTTCAAGGCGAGCGCTGTTATCAGTTGATAAGCGCTGGCTGCTTTGTTGGGATAGGCCCACAAGCGCAGCTTATGCAAAGTAACTAACTCTCGATATGCACTGGCATCCAGTCTAAGTTGTTCACTTTCAACAAACGGTCAACAACTTTGACGATAAGCCATCGTCGCATTCTTTATGTAACTCTCCTCCTAGCCAGCGGCAAGTGCAGCTCAAAGTGCTGACCAGAACAGAGCTGCTGCAAAGGCGGCAGCTAAGCAAAGCGACAACAACACCAAATCAGAGACTGAGATACGGGCACTACAACAATAAGCTTTGGCAAATAAGAGGGCATTTGTTGCTAAGTAAGCGACGACAAGCAAATACCCTATGTAGAAAATTATTGTAGATATATTTCTTATTTAAGAGCAGTTAGTAAAAAGACTTAAAGTTGCCGATGCCAAACGAAACTCAAAACTGACAGTGTGACCGTTCTTACAAACCCTGGTATGCCTAAATTTGGCATTGCAAGACAGTAAGTATATTATTTGGGCACATCGAACCGCTTTTAAAATGCAATTTGGGTTTTGTTGAATTTTATTACTATACTATTATTTAACTTAGTGTTTATGAAACCCTTCTCGTACGGACTACAGGGTATAAGCTGTGGAATTGCAATGGCAAGCGAGCAGAAAGCACAACCGCAATATATGCAAATGTCTGTTTCCTGCTATGAATTCTTGGCATTTTTCAAACAAAATGGAACAATGGCAGCTAGATGCAGTTGCTGTTGCTGGTGTTGTTGTTGTTGTTGTTGCTTGTGGTGTGGCTGTTCCCGTTACTTGATGCTGCCTATGATGACAACATGGCAACAACTACAATGACTGCAAAAAGTGACGCTGCCAACGCCAGCCAAAGCCCCAATGTGCTAACAATAAACTTAAGAAATGCAAAATACAATAACGTTTTATAACCACACACAAGAACAACAAAAACTACAATAACGACAACAGCAATACAAACTAATAACAAAAAAACGATAGTCTGTTGAGAGCAGCTTTTATGAGCAATTGGTTAGCTTTTTGATGAATTTATGAGTTCGGAAATCCCAGAAATGTGAATTGCAAATTGAAAGACTGCACAACATTTTTGCTCATTGCAACAAATTTCAGTAAATGCGCAAACACCGAAGACCCAAAAAAGACAAGGCGATTTACAAAATTTCTCTTGGTGCGTTCCATCTATTTTTGGCACTCATTGTGCAATCGAGTTCGGTGCCAGACAAGTTTTCTTTCGTGGCGCTTTCCGCTGGCCATTCAGCTAATGAGCAATAACTAATTCATAATTAAGCACTCGCATTTTGCAACGCCTCCGCTGCAAGTCAACTCTCAACAGTTGTCCCTCATCTCTCTCATTCACTCCTTCTCACTCTCTGTTGCTGTCTCTCGCTATCGCTGTTCTCTTTGCGTCTATCCGGACAAGTTGCGTGTAATTGGCACAATTACAAACTGCAATCGTCTTATGATTCAACAAAAGTAAACAAAATTTGCAAATTAAATTTCCGAGCACAGCAAAGTGAATTTTCTAAAAAAATGCAGACAATTTTCAGAGCAAGTTGCCCAATCTCGATTAATTTGCGGAACTGAGAGAATGGCAAATTATAAATTGCAATTATGGTGTATTCGACTGTCTAATACCCTGACAGAAAGACATTTAATTGTATATGAAATGAATATATCTAAATGTAACATAACATAAACTGTAAATAATTGCAACATAACATAAACTGTAAATATTTACAACATAACATAAACTGTAAATATTTACAACATAACATAAACTGTAAATAATTGCAACATAACATAAGTTGTATATAACATAAACTGTAATTAGTTGTAACATAACATAAACTGTAAATAACAGAAAAATTCTCAATTTCTATGTTAAGTATGTAATAAATATTACTAAGAAATGCAAATGAGACAAGTCGCTTTATTCTCGATGACTACGCATTTAGGGAAACAGTTTAAAGGTAAAAATACTATGAAAATTAATTGCTTTTGGTCCAGTTTAATTTGCGGCAAATTGAATGCTTGACATGATTAGATTTAGCCGCAGCTTCAAATGCCGAACCCCGGCTGTCATTTAACCTTTTCACCTGTCCAAGGTCCTTAAACAGCGTGTGACACTGAAATTAAATTCGATGTCGACAATGGCCAACCTCCTTATGACGGACAAATTAAAATGCACTTAGCGCGCGGTAAATGTTACGAGCCAAGTTCTGAAGGAGTCGCCAGCCAACTCCGAAGTGACATGCGGCTGGCCAAGGCTGCAACAGAGTTAAGCCAAAGTTAAACACTTTTTAACAGCTTAATGGCTGGGGAAAGTAAGTTGGCATATAGCGAGTACATATCTATGAGGTCAGGTCGTTAGTTTTTATATGCGAACTCTTTCAACTCATTGCCCTGATTCAGGGGGCAATAAATAAAATTTTAATACTGCATTTAATCTGAGTGCTTAGCTAAATTAAACAGTATTTATTGCTGACTTAAGTGATTAAATGTTTTGGCCAGAAGCATAAATAGAATTGGAAAATGATTCAAACGCTGAATGCAGAGATTTGCAAATATTGCGGTGAATAATTTGAGCAATTTTACTGCATTTGAATTCGAATAAATGATAAACACGTTTCTATTCAATGTCGTCAAATTGAAGGAATTGATGATGCAACCTTTGACCTTTGAGTCGGTGCAGATGTAATCATTAGTAAGAGGGTATTTACGAGTAGTTTCATTACATAATATTTAAGTCGACTTGCCGCTACTAATCTGGCTTATTGTCAATTATCATTATCTGTGCTCTTGGCTGCCCACCTGACCATCTGCCATTAAATTGCTCAGACACGAAGATGGAAACAACAGTGAACAAGAGCTCATTAAAGCTGCCACGACTGACAAAAGTCAAAAGGGGTTGAGCCAAGTACGTGAACTCATTGTGCAAATATTAATAATAATCACTTTCAACGCACACAACTCAGCAGCAAAAGATTCTGAGGAGGAGTCTCGTTTTTGATCTTCAAAGGCAAGACTTGCCAAAAGAGTTGACACTAAAATATTTCATTTTTATTTACTTTGTTATTTATTGTCTGCAATAAAATCTTAAATGCTGCCAAATAAATCATACCCAAGTTAGTCGTTTAAAAATGAAATCAAGTCTATTTTAAAGCAGTTTGTGATGCGTGAAATGTATTCAAGTGATTTAGTGCTGGAGTATAACATTTAATCGGTTAATTCGCATTAAAGTTGTAGTCCACAATTACGTTTTTCTTTGTGCTCAATAATTCCAATAAACACAAAATTAATTCACTTGACTGCAGAATTAATTATAATGTAGTTATTAAGCTGGAGTAATGTTCTACAAGACTATTATTCAACCAAGCAAAATTGACTTGTCACCGAGCCAGGCAACTCGTATCTCAGCTCGGGCTGAGCTGTTTTAGCTACCATTTGTATTACTCAGCTGTGCTTGATATTAACTTGTTGTTGAGCTCAAGGGTCAAATTGCAAGTGTTTACTGGAATTTGTCAGTGCAGCTTTGCACTAGAATTTTCAGGCGTTGCTCGTGCGTATGTTAATTGCATTAGGCGGATGGGGATGATTGGACGGGGGTGATGGAGGAAGGGAGGGACGTCTTCAGAGCATCGCCAGCAGGACAATGGCAGCCACAACAGCTTTCAATTTATCTTTTACAATGTGATTTATATGCTAACAGGCGGTCAATTTGTTTGTGTTGTTGCAGTTGTTTCAAGTTGCAAGCGAAGGCATTTTTGTTGCCTTCTCCCTCCCACTCGCTGCCCAACGTTGTTACATGTCATGCGTGTTTCTCTGTGTGTGTGTGTGTGTGAATGCAAATGACTTGCCAACTGACAGCCACAACCACCAGCAAACTGCTGACCATGTGTGTGTGTGCCTGTTGCAGTTGTAGTTGTATGTGTATTGTATGTCTTGCCCAACCAAAAATTTGCACATAAAGTATCTCTGACAGCAAAGTTTTCACTTGCAAAAGTTGCACGCAACACGAGGCATGCGAGTGCCTCCGATGACTGCCTGCGGTCTGTGTTGCAGCAACGCGTTGCAAATAAATTCGACTTGGCCAACAACAATCAGAGCAACTGGCATGACTCAATTAAAAGCAACACAAACAGGCGACAGCCCCAAAAAACATTCGAGCCCATAAATTTGCAGCATGCCCCAACGCCTCTCTTCTCTCTCTCTCTCACACTCTCTCTCTCTCTTGCTCTCTCTCGCTCTGTTGTTGACAATTTAAATGGACTCGAGTCGCATTTATGACGCTTTGATGTGTGCGTTGTTGTTTATTATTGTTGCTATTGATTTCAGGCAACTGGCAAGCATAATACGATACGTATACGCCATGTGGAACCATTAAATTCATAAATGAACGCATGAGAAATAAACTGTGAAATGGTTTTGTTTATACTCGTCATTTTCGATCGAGTTGAGATTCAGATAACAAGCGATGCATTAAAATGCAAGTGGATTTTCATTAATTTGCACTGTTTCTAGTTTCGCAAACTATTTCAAATGCATTTCTATGGAAGCTCTTTAATTGCATACTTCATTTAATATTTTATATGTGCTTGCTATATACGTGAATGCGTGCTCATAATGATTTGGAGTGGAGTCAAGGATCCTCCATTGATTGTATACTTATATTGCGCCATTAGAAGATGCTTTGCAGTTAAATACGAAAACTTTTGAGTGTTTCGCAAATTAGCTTTAATGGACTTAAAGAAAAGGGAAACGCGTTTGTTCACTGACTTTCATTCAGTTGATGCCGCTGCTGTCGCTGACTCAACAGTTCAATTGAATTTGATGCTGGCCGCCGTCATGGTTTTTGACTATGAAATCTAGATAACAACTTTTTGGCAACAACTTGTGGCAAGCATAATTACAAGCTGCCAAATGACAGCCATAACAGTAACAGCAACAGCAACAGCAACAACTTTACTGAATGGCTGTGGAAGCCTTGGCAACACTCCTCCTGATGGCCTGCTTATGGATGTTTCTCATCTCTGTCGCTTTCCCTCTACCGCCTTGCCCCGAACTGCGGCACTTCTCTTTGTTGTGCCTCATAATGAAGCTATAAATTTGAAAGCAGCCAACAAAAAGATTAACAAAAGCCGTCGATTCGTTTGTCTGCGTTTCATTTTGTGTATTTTTGCCAGCAAGTTCAAAATACTTCTGCTCTTATTGCTCTCGTTGTCATTCACTTAAAAGCGAATTTAATTTGATTAAATTGAAGTAGAAATGGAATTCTTCTGACTGTTTGCTCTCAGTCTGTCTGTCTGTTAGTCCATTCTGAGCTATGCATTACCGGCCAATGTTGCTTTTCGAAATCATAACTCAAGTATAGCGTCAGCTAATGCACTTGTTAAAGCGATAGCTGCTGAGAGGCAGCTCTGGCTGTTGACTGCATTTATTATTTACCATTCCAAATAAAAAAATAAGAGTTGGTTTAGTTTAAGGGGTCGACTTGCACATACGTTCACATTTACACTTCATCTAACACCCCAGGGACAATGGGAGTGCAGTTACGCAATTTACGAATGCTGCGTTGCACTTTTCTGCTTCTGAGGCACACACACACACACACACCCAAACACACACACACACACAGCCAAACACACACACACACACGTATACATAGAGAGTAACTCACGCACGTTCGCTTGCTATATAAGCTTATGTATAATGGCTTTCCCCAGTGTATTTGTATGCACTTATGTACATTGAATGTACACTTAAAGCAAGATCCACACATCAACTCAAATACACACTCGCCACACACTCACACACACACACACACTCACACACTCACTGACGTGCATTTGTAAAGCAAATTTGTATTTATGTTGTAGCTAAAGCACCCATGACATTCGCTTGGCATTGGGTTTGCTTGGCTTGTCTTTCAATGCTCTTCTGACTTTCAGCACATTATGTGCTCCATTTAATGTCCATGTATTATACACACACACGCACACACACACGCACAACTAACACATGCCTGTGTGTGCCGAACGTCAAGTGGCAATTTACATTAGTTTTATTGTATAAGAAATTAGCAGCATTTAGCATTTAGCAGCCAACAACCAACAGCAGTCACAACTTTCGCCTCTATACCTTTTTTCCGCAAGTATTTTCTTGTGTTTGCTTGTATGTGCTGAATTTATTTACTCTTATGGCACATTGCTGTCATGGCGCACGGAAAATCGATTTTTATTAATGAAACCTTTCGGTGTCTGCAAGTTAAACCTCCAAAGTACGCATCTCGTACGTGAAGTCGAAGTAGCTCAAACGCTACAAGTTTCAGATGTGTGCCATAATATTAAATAGTTTCCACAGACATTTCGAGTGCTTACCAACTCATCGAAAAGCAGTTAAATTTATTCGGCTTGAAAGGATTACATTTTTAAAATACGCAATTACGAGATTGTTTTTTCTTATTAGTGATGTATTCATGAAATATTTTCGGGTCAGTATGTTTAACGCCCTTAAGTTCGTTTTCATGGGAATGCTAAATTACTTATCGGCCTGAAAGATTGTAATTGTCTTTTACGTTGCACTTACTCTTTGATTTTAATTTAACTTTGCAACAGTTTTGTTGATATCAGTATTCATATTGTTATCTATGTAATTTTATTATTTATTTTATTTATTTAATACTTTTTTCAATTTTTTATTCACTTTTCGGTATTATTATTTATAAAATTGTATTTATTTTAATTGGTTTTCAAGGAAATACCGATTCACTTCTTGGGCTGAATTATTAGTTCCGTTTATTAAAAGGTTTGATTAAATTATGTAGCAACTTTGCAGATGTCAGCAACAATATTTTTATCTATTAATTTTATTTAATTTACATTTATTTATATATTTTTTTTTATTTGTAATAATTCCTGTTTATTTTGTCACTTTTAATATGCACTCACTAATGGTCTTTATTAATACATTGGATTTTAAGTATGTAACAATTTCGCAGCTTTTATTGCAACCAAAAAAATTTACTTAGAACTAGAATACAACTCAAAAAATGACCTACCTAAAATTTAATTTACCTTTGAACTAATTCCCCCCCGATGCTACAGCTCACTAACCACAATCTAGACAATGTGACACTCGTTGACCAGAACAACGTCATCGTCGACAGTGTTCCCATTAGCGCCAGCATGATGTTCATGGTGGATGGGACAGCTGACGAGCAGTTCGTCCTTGGACTTGTCCTCCTTGCTCAGTTCGATCTTCTGCGACGACAACTCGTTGGCCTCACCGTCGTGCTCCTTGCTCTCCTTGTCCTTGTCCTTGTCCATTATCTCATCGTGATAATGATCGGCCAGCATGTGATCCATCTCGTGATTGTTGTGCAAAGCACTGTCCACAGCGGTGTCGAGGAATTGATAGATCGGGGTCTCTACGCGATTGTGTGGACTCTGCGGCAGCTCCATGTCCAGATTCAGGTTCGGCTGCAGCATCTGCTGCAGCATGAACAGAAAGGGCGGCAGAGCGGACAGCAAAGGCTTGTGCTTGTGGTGATGCTTCGGTTTGGTCAAGCCATGCATATGAGAGTTGTCGGCATTAAGCAGCAGGACACCGCCCATTTCGGGCACTGGTCCGAAGTTCATGTCCCGCTGCAGGCTCTCGATGACCACGTTGGGTGCGAGCAGCTGAAACTCCTTGACTTCTTGCTTGCCATCCGGCGAAATCATCTTGTTGTAGTAGACAAAAGGCGGTCCAGCTGGAGCGACGTGCGGAGCATGTCCGGCGTGATGGCCTGGTTTCGGCAACAAGGATTCATCCTTGGACGACATGCGGCGCTTGGAGCGATACATGCGTTCAGCAAAATCAAGAGGCTCCTGCAGCTCCACTTTCTTCACTGGCGGCGGCTCTTCAGCAGTTGCAGTTGCAACTGGCAATGCACTTGCATTAACTATTGTGGCAGCAGCAGTTGGATTAGCGATCTCTACTTGCGGCTTGGTTAAAGCCACTGGAACAGACACAGCCTCGACAGTCTCTGCAGCCGTGATATTGTCAGCACGTTTGATGCGCAGCGTGTGAACGGATTGCGGCAGCATTAAAAAACCGCCTAAGCAAAAAGTAAACAATAATAAATGGAGCTAATTTACGCTGCACTGACAACTTACAACAGCTGATGAGCAGCAAGTCAACCCATAAACGGTCCATAGTTGCAGCTTGTCTCAGAATTCCAGAATTTGTATGCTTGAATAAGAGCTCAGAAAGGGCTGCAAAATAAAAAAAAATAATAAATGATATTCATCAAAAATAAAAACTTGATATGAATCTCTGTTTACGCATTTCTATATAGTGTTCTTTTTTTTGGACTCACTTTTGTGATGTGCACGTTACGAGGTTTGTACATTGAATGATTTGATTTGTTTTACTTTTTAGCTCCTCGGCCGCACTTTGACAGCGAGTTTTTGGAGAGCGGCGCAGCCTGCTGTCTATGCTCTATTTCCACACTCGTATATCAAATGATTTTTTTATGGAAATCCGTTGAAGTTTCATATATGTATTTTTTGTTTGGCACGTTAAAGTTTCCACTTATAATTCATCATATGGCTGGCAATATTCAAAAGTCAATAGCCAAACGCACACACTCCAATACACACACACACACATGTGTGTGGTTGTGTGTGTGTGTGGCGACCTTTTCAATGCTGCGAATGGCAGCGGATACAAAAAGCAACACAACGAACAGAACAACAACAGTAAATGGCAAAAAGTTTGCTTCCGATTCCGCCGCAAAACAAAAACCAAAAATCAGAATAAAAAGAAGAAGACAAAAAAAATACTGTGAAAAAGTTTAGCTTATAAATTTCCAATCAATTTTTGTGCAAAAATCAAACAACACACACAAGTGCCCCACTCACATATTCATAAGCGCTTGTGCTTACTGCATGTGTGTGTGTGTGTGTGTGAGTGTGTGTTGCTATTACTTGATTAATAAATATTAGCAGCAAAATTGGAAAATTCTCAGCGAGGCGTAAAAATGCAAACACACAAACGAAATGCGATACATTTGCCAAATGGCAGAAGCATTTACCAACACACACACACACTTACTAATAAACACACCCACACACTCACACACTTACACACACACACACGTGTGTACAAGCAATATGGCTGCCGCAGACATTGCTACATCCGTTGGGCGACTAATTTGTTGTTGTTGCGCCTTCAGCGTCTGGCATTAATAATGTAAAGTGCGTGCCTCAAATGTAAATTTCAACGCTTGCGATTTCATAAACTGGCGACATTTTCATATTGACACAAACACACACACACACACACACACACAACACACCTACATTTTGTTGCATACTTCGCGGCGCAGGTGACGGAGGTCGCAGCGAGGTGAATAAGGTGAGCTGGAGGTGGAGGTGGAGGTGGAGGTGGAGGTGAAAGTGGAGCTGGAGTTTCTCACTGTTGGAGGCGGAAGCACTTTGCTTATCAGCTTATATGTAAATGCCAAGGCGATTGCCAGCCAAGGGGGCAGAATCTCGAACTTGGCCCGTGTCATTGGGATTGGGATTGGAATTGAAGCAACTGCTGTTGTTGTTGTTGTTGCTGTTGCTGTTGCTGTTGCTGTTGTTGCCGCCGCTGCACTGGGATTTGCACATTGTACGCCCTCCGGCTCTTCGCGCGCTCTCGTTGCTGCTTATCTTCGACTGTCTGCTGCTGCTCGAGTGTATTTAATATAAGTCGAATCGCTTGCTGGATTTGCGCACGACAAGCAGCTTAAATATTTAAAATTCCCATTCTCTGGCAAACATATGTTGTGCAGTCAAACGCTTAATAAGTGCCTCTCATAGACTGCTCGCAGGGCAGCTTGACCAGTTCCACGATGTTGCCAAAATTAACGTGACTAACGAGCACGAAAAGCAACTCAAGTCTAACGAGCTCAATCAACAACTATTTATTTTTTTGAACATTTTTATTTTTTGTTTAATTTAATTTTTATTTTTAAACAGCTTAACAAGCTGCAGACATCAGTAGGCTTGGCTAGTTTTTTATGATAATAATAATTTAATTATTAGGTACAATTATAATATTCATCATAATTTAAGATTTAAACAAAATAGTGTCAATATTTGTTTATTAATATTTTTTAATTTTGTACGTTTTATTGTAATATTCAAATTTTAAGCTTAATATATTTAAGCACCTTAACAAATTATACATTTTTTGTAATTTTATGTTTATGATCAAAACATGTTTACAGTAACCAAAATGTCTTATATGTAAATTAGAGAGCATTCAACGAACAATTTTTTTAAAATTGATAACCAATTAATTATTTATTTTTAGTTTTGAAATGTCACATATATTATTTAAACATGTTTGTAGCTACCTATTGACAGTAGACAGTTATAAATTAAGCAGCAAACTTACATATATTAATAAATAACTCTCGCGTTCTTTCAAATTTGTAGCAAACTTCTTATTCAATTGTTTAGATATATAGTTGGAGAGACCCTCGCATGAGTTTTATTTTTGTTAGTTGAAAACACTTCAAAAGGCGTCAACCTGAAAGCCACTCGTTCGATTGGCCTGTCGATATTGATTAGAGCAACCCATGTTGTAGCCGAAAGATGGCAGCAGGTCCAGCAGTCCCGTATCCCATATTGCCATATTGCCATATTTGCTGGGATTTGGCAGAGCACAGACAAGTCAAGACAAGTAAGTAAACAAAGAGTTGAGCAATAATTGGGCAAACTCTGCTCTGCTTGTTGTAGGTCTGTCTGCGTCTCTTTTGGCTTCTGCGTTTTGTTGGCTTAATGCGGCAGCAGCCAGACTGGATTTGGGTGCAGGATTTGTCGTGGCCAGGACTTGACTTTGATCTTATGGCTGTTCAGGTGGTGGAGTGTCGCTTACAGCAAACATTTAATAAGAATTTTAGTTAGTTGCTGTTGCCAAGGTGGCACACACACACGCACACTGAACACCCTTGAGAAAGAGAAAGAGAGATAGCGAGAGAGAGAGAAAGTGGACGCCTCTTGTGAACTCTCATTAGTTGGCTCGTTAATATTCCAATTGTTGACACACAAACTTTTCGGCTTGGCGACTTAACTGTATAAAGCAATTTAATTAATAGCGTCCTCCATTCCTGTCCCCGAGCTCCGCCTCCGCCTCAGCCTCCGCGTCCTGCGATCTGCGTCCTTTACGTGTGCAGCGTGCCGTAAACTTAATTAAATGTGCAAGTGACGCGACTGAGGAGCACAAAATGAAGCAGCAATAAGCACAGTTTGAAATACGAGTCCTTTGACATGTGACAAAGACAACAAGCAGCTAGAGACAGACGCGAGTCGACAACTAGTTTGATGAGCCAACATCGCGTATACTCACTCGCTTTTTTAGTTTCACTATTTTTTTTTAATTTTAAGACTGCTAAAGATGATTGCAAATACTTAGACAAAAGCAGATGGCGTTGTCTGAATATAAAAAACCGCGATTTGCGGTTCAGCGACTGCGTTTTTAGTTTATGTTTAATACTCTTGTCTCTTTTGCTATTGCTGTCGCTTTTTATGTTTATGGTTAGATGCGAAGTTTACAACCAGAAACTGAAGGTTGCATATTTAGTTTATGCAAATATTATGAGCTCTACGCGGGAGAGATTCCCATCAAAATGAGATATGAGTTTTGCAGTATGCAAATTGCAGAGCGGTGGGGGGATGGGGCAAGGTAGATGCCATTTCATTTTGAATGGCAATGCCATGGAATGTCTGTTGCTCATCTGAGTGAAACTCATGATTATCCGACTCGAATGAGGACTGACTACAGGGGATAAAACGAATTATTTGATGCTCATTTTGTGTCTTCGTTTTGGTGAATTTAAACCAGTTTTCAATCAATTCATTTCGAGCTGATGCTGACCACATTATGTGACACTTGTGTCTCATTTGATTGCCGACCACGCCCACACAACACACGGAGGCTTAAATCAATTTGAGTTGGACGCCTTTTTTGCCACTGCCATTGATTTATGGCCACGTACGGCAAAACTTTACCGAATTATATTTCAATTTCGCAGCGCAACAAAACGATAAAGAAACAGTCGACGCGGCACAGTTGCATGGCAGAGGGAGTTGGGGAAAGGGCGAAGGGGGAGGGAATGGTGCGTGTGGGCTCTGGCTGAAAATACGTTAAAAACTTTTTGACAATTGACTTAAAAAGTTTTCAAGCCTGCCAAAAATTGAGTGCTTTTGTATACAAATAGGCTGAAATCAGAATGAAAATGGGAGGCGAGAATTGAGGCGGACTTTAGGAGGGGGCGGGGCGAACAGAGTTTGAGAAAGCTGTACCTCATTTATGGGGCCGATGCTGAGGGCCGTCACAGTCATGAAATGTGCCTGCCTGGCTGCCTGCAGCACGCAGCGGAAGTAAACACATAAAACGGAAATGAAAATTCAATTATTTCGTTTGCGATTTGTTCAACTTTTCCCTCTCTCTCTCTCTCTCTCTCTCGTTCTCTGTGTTTTTTATTTTTATACATTTTTAGCAGTTGCTGCTGTTTATTTGTTTTATTTTATTCGTGTGCAAAAAGTTGAGTGAATTAAGTTAACCGGCAACGTTGCCCAATTCAACTGTGTTGCATGCAATATGCATGCAACATGTCGCTTTAACCAAATTGCATTTCAGCTGCCCAGCCTTCATTTTTTGCTTTTCTGACATGTGCCCGATTGCTGTAATAGTTAGACCAACAACGCGGCCAAAAGCCAAATTTAAATGCATTTTTCACAGTCGCTTCACGAACAATTACGCTGAGAACCGTTTGGGAGCACCGAAAATGCAGTTATGGCGTGAAGCGAAAAATGTGTGCGATCAATAGACGCTTTTGTCAGCTGGCTGATAGATCTTTGCGCCATGAGCTGGCCAATCAAATAACCTGCTGACGCTAAAAAGTAGCAACGTCGCAATGGCAACTGACGCTTTTTTCCTCTTCGTCTCTTTTTTTGTTGTGGTTGCACGTTGCAGGTTACTGCACAGCATTGCAACGCATCCACGTGGCAGCTGGCTGTCTTTTGTGCCATTCTGACGTCTGTCATTTACAACTGCCAAGCAGTAACAGTAACAGGAAACACACATGACAGCGAGAGGGAGGGAGAGAGAGAGAGCGGGGGAATGGAGACAAATGCCAAGGTGCATGCGATGACCTTTCGCTTTGCTGCGCTTGTCACTTTGCTCTCGCACACAATGCAGTGTCGTTGCAACTGCAGTTGCAGCATTGCCCGCTGATACACGTGGCGTATACGCAATGTGTCAGCTGCGAAACGTGCGAGAACGTAAATTTAAATGCACATGCGATAAATAAAAGTGGCGTTAACAAACGCAAGCTGAAAATGTAAAAGATTAGCCATTAGATATTTCTAGTTAATTGTGAAATATAAGCTCTACTTTATCATTGATTTGGACACACAAATTCGATCAACTGAAAAGTGTTTTTATGCAGCGCTCAAGTGACAGCCATTTGTGTCAGACACAAACATTGCTGGCACAATTTATTGCATTTTAATACGATTTCATAAAGTGCTCAAATTGCTTTGCTGCAGTCCAATGCATAAACTCAAAACTGATGGACTGACAGACTGAGCGACAGAGTGACAAGTGAAGAGCTGGCTGAAAGCAGAGCAATGCCTACAGCAGCTTCGACTTGTGTTTCATCTTTGACTCGGCTGCTGGTTGGCTTGCTGCTGTTGCCTGTGGCAAGTTGGCTGTCCTATGCTGGCCATTTCGATGGCATAAAAACGTGCCGCATGCCACTTGGTGTGTGTGCGTCGTGCGTTGTGCCTCGTTGACAGCAACCGAAATTGCCACAATTTGCGGCTGTGTACAATTTGGCCACGCATCAATCTGTGCGCATGTTAACCAAAAAACCATTACAAACAAGCTAGACAATGTCATGCCCACTACAAGGGCGTCACAGCGAGAACGATAGAGTGAGAGACGCAGGACACAGGCGAAGAATGAAATCGGATGACATGTGCTGCAGAGCATTTCCGTTTCCGGTTGTGCTTTTGTGTCTGCAGCATTGGACGGCCAATCGAGCAGACGAACGAACTAACGACAGAGGTAAACCCGAGTGTGGCAAGTGGCTAATTTTATTTGATGCGCGGCGCACATTACTTTAGCACTCGTCGCGCTCAACAGCGCGCCACATGGCGTATACGCAATCATTTTTAACTAGCTTCGTCCTTTGTCATATTGAATGCCCTTGAGGGAGAGATGGAAACCGGATCAATTTTGAGGATTGTTAGTTGGCTTCGGCCTTTTGGCTGCCTTTGCCAGACTTGAAACTTAATTAACATTTGATTGATAAAGGTCACACACACACACGCATGCACACACACACACACACACACACACACACACATGCACACATGTAGATGTTTAGAGACGTGACTGTCTAACTGTTGTCGTAGTCTGCATGCAAATGAAAATTTGCAATGCCAGAGGCGTGTCTTCTACCCTTGATTATTTGTGCGCGTGTGTGAGTGTGTATCTGTGTGTGTGTGATGTGCAGATCGAATGCGTGTGTGTGTGTGTGTGTGCGTGTTCAAAATTTTAATTAGTATTATAAATTATTGCCAACGGTGTTGTAATTAAATGTGTGTGAGTCGAGTTACACACACACACACACAGTAATTAAATTCGGCTGCCGAGATACGGATAAAGAGAGACGGAGATATTGTGAGAGAGAGAGAGCAGTAGCATCGCATCCACCGTTGACTCTATGCAAATATTTCGTTTAAATTTGCATAAAAATCACAAATTTAGTGGCGTTGCCATTGATTTGATTGGACCAATTGAATTGGGCACTGCTTCAAAAGGCGGCAGGCAGCAGGCAGCAGGCAGCTGTTGCTAAGCTGCTTAGCTAGTACAAGACTTTATCCCCTCTTCCCCTCTACACCTTTGCCCCGCTCTAAGCACTCTTCAACTTTTGTCACATGTGCGCTGCTGAAAATTGCATTTTTCTTATCATTTTCACTGGCCAAGCGAAAGTGGCAAGTGTCAAGCTGCAAGTGGCAAAGCGGCGAGGGGTGAGCGGCAATCGGCAAGTGGCAAGTGGCAAGTGGAAGTAGCAAATGGAAAAGTCGAGTGTAAGAGATAGTGCGAGTACAAAGGCAAAAAGTGAATTGAATTTGGTGCATTGAGCCAGCATTGAGCAAACCTTTTGAAACGTGCAGCAAGCAGCTCTTAGCAGTTCATGTTGCAACAACGTTAGCACAAGAATCCAAATACAACATGATGTAGGAGATTGAGTGTAGAGAGAGAGTATCACACAAAGTTCCTTGAAGTTGAAGCTCAATTTCAATCATCATTTGACGCACTTTATCATATGTATTAAAAATTTATTGATATTCACCCAAAAGTGCCATAAAATACTTCAGCACAAAACTCAAACTGTAAAGCTAAAACCCGAAATGAAACATGGCAAAGATAAGGGCAGAGGCGGAGAAAAGGAGAACGAACGGCAACGAAGGAGAAAATTCAATAAATTGCTTGGCTCGACATAAAATAATGCTGCATTATAGACTTGCTCGCCTCAGGCAAAAACCGCCAAATGTTGCCCTGGGGAGCGCGTTACGATGCCGAGACAAGGACAGCGGCAACAATCGCCGGAGCACGGCAGACGGAAGGACAGACACAGAAACAGCTACAAATACAGATACAGATACTGATACGTGCGACATACGCCAAGTGCCTCAATGCCATCTCACTTCACTCCGACCTCCAAAAAATCCTCTTTTACTCCATGTTGGCAAACCTTTGCCAGCGATTTTCCTTCTGTTTTTCTTCATTTTTGTTGTTTTTTTCTGTTTTTTTTTTTTGTGCTGGTAATTCAAATTGTCGCTGGGCAGACGAAACAATGACAATCGAAACGGCAATGAAACTGCCAATGGTTGTGGAAACTGAATGGGCATGAGCTTGAATTTGGCGGTACAAGAATGTGGATGTGGAAATGGGAGCGGGAAATGGGAGATGGGAGATGAAGGCTGCCTGTGGAGGCACGAGCATCGATTTCTATTTATGTTTTATGGGACGTAAAATGATTGAGCCAACGGAAGGCGACAATCGACACGAGCCAAAGACAACGAACTGCCACATCGGCATTGAAATGCGTATCAAAGTGCCAAAAAAAAATCCATTCACTTGTCGTAAAATGAACGTGCTGCAAATACCCTGCAACTAATTAAAGTACCATTAGTTGTAATACTGAAATGATGATTAATTATTAGAAATGTAATATTGAAATAAGATTGATATTACTAAAAAACCTCCAGAGATTTTAATTTTCAAATAAAAATTTTTTTATTTACTTTTGTTTTTATATTACTTCCTTCAATATCGATTGTTCATAGTCGACATTAAATTAGTAAATAAATTAACAAAAAAAATTATATCATTATTTGCATTTTTATTATTATTATTTATTATTGT
This sequence comes from Drosophila immigrans, assembly GCA_963583835.1. Lineage (NCBI taxonomy): Eukaryota > Metazoa > Arthropoda > Insecta > Diptera > Drosophilidae > Drosophila > Drosophila immigrans. The sequence goes on from OY757141.1 coordinate 28,252,917, forward strand.
ATTATTATTATTTATATACATTTAATATAATATTTATTTTATATTTTTATTATTTTTATTATTCAAATCATTTGGATTTCCAAGTTTCTTTTAATTTCTATATTAATATTACTACCACAGATTTACTTTTCTTTAAACTAAATATTATATATATTATAGTATACCCGATCTGCTCAGTTTGGCTGGGTGAATACAACGGTGACACGCATCCACAGACGAAAGATAAAGGCGTGCAATGGGCGTGTCCAATGTGGCCGATATCAGCAAAACGTTTCTGACGTTCATATTGAGCGTGAAGCGGCTGTGTAAATTACAGCTTCCTTTCTCTGTCTATCTCTCTCTTGTGTCACTCTCGCCAGCCATATTCTGTTTTTTCTGTATTTATTTATGCGTTTGTGTTTTTGGCTGCCTTTGTTACTGTTCGCATATCTTGAAAAGTTCGCGTGTGTTGTTGTCACGCCGGCCATCATCTTAAGTTGATGTGGTGTTAAGTGTACTTCTTCTTCTTCTTCTTCTTCTCCGTCACCATCTTGTAGTTGTTGCTGCACTTCAAATGATGAACTGACAGCTGTGTGTGCGAGTGTGCGTGTGTATGCGAATGATGGCCAGCCTCAAGTGTTAAACGAACGCCTCAAGTTGCCACGGCAATGAAGACCGCAAAGTATGCTTTAAGATTTTCCACTTCACGAAAAGCGGACGCACAAATTTAATATGATTTAGGTTATTTTTATTTTGCAGTTTGTTCAATTAGCAAAAATCCAGTCTATTTCAATAAGATGGCTTCTTTTGTTTTCATCTAATGGACAACCATTATTAACATTCCCCAAATTTTTCAGCCGAATTCCACATTTAAAGACTCGGGGCCGTCGAAGTACATCGATCAAACTGCGTTGATTGGGAGACGGTTCCAGGAATGGGAGACGCATTCTAAGTAACATTAATGACTAAATAATTGATCGAAAAGCAATCGGGAATAAAGAGGAATTAGCTCCGTTGTCAAATATGTTGCGGGTCAGGCCAATATGCGGCGCATTTCAATTTGCTAGACCAAAATGCCGCTAAGCGGCTTACATTCCTGTTACCCCATGTGCGAGGTGTCCCTCTTGTGAGAGTGTGTGTGTGTGTGTGTGTGCAGCTAAGTGAATAAAAATCTTTTTGCACAATTCATTAAACGCAAATTATGCCCAAGAGATGGACGAGCGGGAGGCGAGCGTGTGCTGCCATTGCCACTGCCATTGCCATTGGTTTTGCCCTTTTGTGTGTTATTTGTTTGCCACGCACACGCGAGGCATACAAATTCAACACACACACACACACACACACATGCCAAAGGATTCTCGCACACACACACACAAATGGCAGACGTTGGTTAGCACTTTGGTGTCTGGTCAAAAAGACAATGAACCCGACAAAACACCAAGCGAAGCAACAAGAAAAAAGGAAATGGCCAACAACAAGAAACAAAAACGTATTTGCCTGGCACAAGTGAAAAAAGGTAATAAAGCGCACTCGCCAGTGCCATTTTGACCGCAACTGCGGAGCGCAAATGGCAGGCACCAGATGAAGTGCCAGTTGCTGCTTTGAATACCCTGTATTATCCTTTAGAGGCGCCATTCTGTTCAGCCTCGAACACAATCCATGCCAAAAAAAGTCTCACTAATTAATAAAGTATTTAGAGCAGAATAATATTCGAATATTCGGCGAATGATAATTAAACTGTGACTATTAGTTTATTTGTATATACATTTATTTATTTTTATATTGATTTATAAATTTGTATTCATAAATTTATCTATTTATTTATTCTATGTTTAATTATTTATTGATTTATTTAGTTTTATTTTTTATGTATATATTTATAAATGTATTCATATATGTATCTATGTATTTAGTATATATTTATTTATTTATTCATTTAATTATTTGTTAATTTATTTATAATCAATTCATTTATTTATTCAACTATTCATTTGTTTATTTATTTAGCCATTTTTTATTTATTTATTTAATAGAGCATCTCATTGTTCTTCACATCTGGTAGTGTTCAAATTGTTGCTTTGCTTGGACCTCACGAAGTTCCTGGACACGAGGCGCGCAGGATGCGGCCAAAGCTATAGATAAATAAAACTTGACAGCAATTTATTGTCACACTTAACGAGAGTGGGCAGAGCATAGATAAATACGGGGCGGGGACGCAGGGCGCAGTCTATGTTAAGTTAACCCATTGTTATGCAAATTGGTGGTGAACACAACTTTTTGGCACAGTGCGTATACGCAACGTTGCAATCGACGCACAATTTGCATTGACGTCACGTGGCCAACTGTAAACTGTGGACTGCAGGTGAGCCAGGTGTTGCAGCCAGCCTTGTTGATTTGAAGTTGGTACCGATGGCGCAAGGACTTGCCATTAAACAGAGAGCGAGAAGAAAGAGAACGAGAAGGAGAAGGAGAATGTTCGACGTTTTGTTGGCGTTGTTTTGCAACGCGTTTCGTTTGCATTATTGAACCACTTTAGTGTCAGCGAACGCATTGTTTTTCAATCGTTTCACCGTGGAGCCCATGCAATATTTATAAGCCGATTGCTGGCAGCTGGCATAACCAACAACGGCGGACGCACATCGCACAATTACGGCGTCGGCAATCAGAGTTGCCAACATTCAAACTCGCACACACACACGCGCGGGGAAAGTGAAAAGCTCTTCTCTTGCCTTGGCTCGACAATGTGTGACAATCAATGACAGTTCTGTCGCCCAGCTTCCTGTCACTCGAATCGCCTCCAATGCCACTCCACCTCTCATCAACCTTGTCCGCACTGCTTGCCCCCTCTCTCCCTCTCTCTCTCCACCGCTCTGTGTATTGCATTCCCTTCAGGGCCATTGCTGCGCTGCGGCATCATTTGTTGCTTTTGACGTTTGCGTGCATTTAGAAAATTGGTATGGGAAAACTATTTTTCAACAGGTAAAACGGCTTCACTTCCCCTCATTTTGCCCCTTTTCCGCCCCTGTGGCCCAACTGCAGACCCAAACCACTTTTGTCGTTTTCAGTTCAGGACGGTCGGCAGTGCTTGGCAAATACTTTCGTCACTTGAATGTTTGCTGCCTTTGTTTGCCATATTTGTTGAGTGTTTTAAATAGCAAATTCAATGGGTATTAAAGCCCAAATGCAAATGGAAATTGAAATTCTGGAAAAATGGAAAAATTGGCAAAGGCAAAGGCAAAGGCAAATGCCAGAGCAAAAAGTTTTTCATTTTAACCAGGTTTATCGGTTTTTATTAAAACAAGCGAAGGGCCAACAATAAATTTTGCAGCACATACTTCAAATGTCAAATGCGGCAGCGATAAAAAATTTCTTTATTGTGCTAACACACACACACACACACACGCACTCAGTGTATAAGTGTGTGTGTGTTGGCCAGCAGGGCTGCTAAAGCTAAAGAGAAAATAGAAGGCATCGTCTTTCGACTTTGAACGCTTTTCATTGCATTCCCTCTTTTTGCCATGGCTTTGACAGTTTTTGCAATTTATATTTATTTTGCCAGCTGCAAACATCGCACACTAACACACACACACACACACACGCACACACCATCCGCATTCCGCACACACACACAATGGCTTACACAGGGTCCGGCAACTGGACTTGTGCATAAATTAAGATAATCGCGGGCATTCTGCTCAGTATGTTAGTCTGTCATGGCCAAGTTGTTGCCGTTGCTGCTGCTGCTGTTGCTGCTGTTAGCCTATTAACTGTCAGCTGCCTACTGCATAATTTATGGCCACCTTCTAAGCGACGTCGACAGAAAGCGACTGACAGGCAACGCCGTGAAACTCCCTATATAAACCTCTAAATGGCTTTAATTTGACGGCAATCACTTGGCGCGCTTATGAAACTTGTCGTTAATTGAAACTCGCACTTGGCAACCACATTGATCATCCAACGCGCTCTTGCCACGCAGCCATCTCTAGTAGCTGTTAATGGCTGGCAATCAGGCTAAATGCCCGGCGACAATATTGCCAGCGCATCAGGGCCAACAGCGTAGGGCATTTTGACAGTTGGCCATATTTTGAGTGGCTCGTCAATGGGTTCAAATTGACAGCTAATGAATTGATTGTCGCCTCAGCTAATCATCGAGCACCGAGCGCTGAGTAGACGTGTCACTTTATTAGCCACCCTAAAAGCGAGTCCTTGCCATCCAAAATGTTAAAGTCCATTAAAGCCAATGCGGCTAACCAAAAACCGAACAGCAACTGCTTATTTCTGAGGTAACTACTGACCGCTAAGCACGGCTCGTGGAGCGTCTAAATTATTTGCATAAGTACTTCTGAATGCTGCTCTCGATGCCTTCTCAATGCGGTTGTCGTTGTCACGAAATGCTCGAGTTGAGTTCATTGTTGGGACTGCGGCACGTGCAGCTCATATTTAAACACACACACACTCACACACTCACACGGACACACACACACACACAGATATTGTGATTATTGCCATTAGCTGGCAAACGGAGTCAGAGCCGCCCTTGGGGTCTGCTTATTATTTTAATGGCCATTCTGGACTGTGTCGATTTCGAAATGTTCTTGCAAGTGTCATCGCATCAGCCATGATTTTAATGCCACTTTAATACAATTTTTATGCATCGCTTAGCCATATAAATACGTGCCGAAAAGCCCCACAAATACCCAGCATTATTTCGAATCAATGATTTGACATATATTCCGCACAAAATGTCGCCGTCTCATTCAGCAATATTAAAACAAAATATCGATCCAATTGCAGCGAATTGCGTTTTGCTAAAATGCCACCTTTAAGATTACATATTTCTGAACTCATGATTAGCCACCATTGTTCGAAATTAAGTGCTCAGTTGTCTTATCTATCTATTTTACTCCTCTTACGATAATCTCTGTAAAAAGCTGTTGCTTTTTATTAATACTATACTTGAAGTGTTATTTTGGTTTGTTAAAGCTCATTTTGGTTTATCAATACTTTCCTTTATCCAGTGCTTAGATGGATACAATATTAAGTCTGCACCGACACCGTCATGTTATTCTCAGAGGGTAGAATATATGCTGGTGGAGTCTCCTTTGTCTCGTAGATCGGATTAATCTCATTGACCACCTGCGGAAGAGTTAGTCCTGCTCTGTTGAGTTGGGACAACTCTGCATATTCCGTGTATATGATGAACATCGCTCTAGCAACAAGAGCTTTAATAAATGTATAAGTCGGCTTATCAAACACCAGCCCTGATTAGATCAATTGACGACTAACCCATTGCCAGCCACTGCGCTACAAGCGCCAACAGTGAAATAATGAAGTCCCCGAAACCGTAAAATTCGAAATATTCTGCCATGTAATTAAAGGTGCAAATCGCTATTGAGACTTCCAAGAATGTCGTCACGGCCAGCCAGAAGAGCAAAAGTTTATCTTTATGAAGCGGATCCTTCTTAAAAATTGCAAAGAAAAGTGCTGCAGTGGCCACCAGCTGCAGTGCTCGTACAACATGCAGGAACATCAGCAAATCTGGCCATTTTTAAACGAATACTATTAACGACATCTCAGCGAGAATCTACTTCACTTACCCCTATCGTCGTAGGCGTAAGTGACCAATGCCACGCCCATCACGAGCCCTGCAACAATAGAATGTTTATATGCCTTGTTCAACAACATCTTGATGCGGCAATTCAGATACAACTGAATTCGCGAAATGCCCTACGAGGTGTGGTGAAATATTGCCATTAACTACGTACTCTCGACTGCTCTCTCATTTTGTTTCTTATTTTTATTATCTTATCGTCTCGGAGAACAGTTTTACTGGGAGACATGTTCAATCGTGTCGCAATAAGTTATAACTAAGTAATAATTGATCAGAGTCCGTCAGACATTTGGTTGAATAGCATTTAAATGTCAATAGCTGACTTAACAGCTGTTATGCTTATATGAGACTGTTAAATATTAACATATCGTGGTATCATAACAGTTGCTCAATAAATTTGTCTTAATTAGAATAGTGTTAGTAAATGCGCAAATGCCAGAAGAAGTGGTCATTTACCCCTTAGTACATTGAGTATAATTAATTGTTCAGTTATCTTATCGATTATTTTTTATTTCCATGATTGAATTCATGATAATCTCTATAAAAAGCTATCGCATTCTGTTAATACTAAAAGCCTACAAGCTTTTTTAGGTAATTATTTCATTCTTTGTCCTATGGACAGAAACAATATTTATTTACTTTTTACAAGATAATCGTTTATCTTAACTCTGGACCGACACCGTCATGTTATTCTCGGCGGGTAGAATATATGGTGGTGGTGTTTCCTTTGTCTCGTAGATCGGATTAACATTATTGGCCACCTGCGGAAGAGTTAGTCCTGCTCTGTTGGCTTGGGTCAACTCAACGTATTCCTTGTATATAATGAACATCGCGAAACCCACAACAGCTGCAATAAATGCATTATTCGGGTTATCTAACGGCAGCACAGATTAGACCAATTGACGACTCACCCATTACTAGCCACTGCACTAAAAGAACCAACAGGGAACAAATGAAATATCCGAAATCATACATGTCGAAATCTTCATATATATAATTAAAGCTGCAAATCGCTATTGAGACTTCCAAGAATGTCGTTGTGGCCAGCCAGAAGAGCATAAGTTTGTCCTTATGAAGCGCATCCTTCTTGAAAATGGCAAAGAAAAGTGCTGCAGTGGCCACCATCTGCAGTGCTCTTACAACATCCATGAAAGTATTTAAATCTGGCCATTTTTATACCATTAATATTGACGAAGTCTCAGAGAGAATTTACTCCACTTACCCCTATCGTCGTAGGCATAAGTGGCCAACGCCACGCCCATCACGATCGCGGCAACCGCACAATGCTTATGTGTCTTATTCAACAACATCTTGATGCGGCAATTCAGATACAACTGAAATCGCGAATTGCCTTACGAAGTATGGTGAAATATTGCCATTAACTACGTACTCTCTCTCTCTCTCTATCTCTTTTTTTCGTTATCTTATCGACTCGGAGAGCAGCTTTCTGGGAAACATATTCAATCATGTTGAATGTATTTATCTATATCAAATTCTGATGGCTATCTCTCAAAAACTCACGTTAGTATTTGAAAGTTTATAGTGTCGTCAATAATCAGAGATCATCGATCGATCGTCATTGGTTAATATCTGAGTGATAATGTCTGCAAAAGATATAAGGTTAATCAATTGACCATAGAGTCGGTTACTCATTGCATCAGCCATATGCTATATTGATTTAATTGTTATGGTTTATTTAGCCATATGAAAACGTGTCCGAATACCGATCATTTTGCCAAGAGAGCGAGAAAAGAGCTTTAGTGAGCGCCATAAAATACTAGCTAATTGTATATTGTTGATAAACAAATGCTCAGCACAAGCAAAAGTATTTGAGGTGAGAAAGAATTGAGTAGTCCTCTATTGTTTATGTTTACTTCTCAGGCACTTTATTTTTATCTGCAAAATTCATTAAATTTTCTATATTCTATTAGTAAAGTTCAAATCAATATCAAAGAAAATACATTTTGAATTTTCACAAATTGAGTATTTGGAATAAAATAATTTGTAGATTTCACACATACATTTTTATAAAGTTTTCTTTTTTGCGACTCATTTTTCTGTACTCACAGGAATAATTGGCAGTTTTTTAGAGTTACTTTCGCAGTTTTGTAAGTTTTATTTTTGAATTTGAAAAGTTGTTTGGAAAAGAGAGAGTTGAAAATGCGATTTGAACTCAGAGATTTGGAAATTTATACAAATCGTTTGTCACATTTATACAACATTTAATTTGAGTACATAAATTCTGGTTTAGCTTCGGGCCTTTGCTTCTGGTTTCAGCTAATTAAATGCAGCACAAGGCAATGCCAATTCGCAAGAGGCAAGAGGCAAGCGGCCAACGGCATGTGGCAAGTAGCAAGTGGCAAATGCAAATTGGAGCAGTTCAAAAGTGAACAAAGTTCGCGGCAACTTTTCAGCGTCAAGTGGCAGGCAGCATATGAAAACTGACGATTTGTCTTTCCTATTTTTTGTTTTTTAATTAAAATGATCACATAAGGCGAATGCGTTGTTGATGCCACATTGCCGCAAGTAGTTTCCTCTCTAATTAGCAGCTCAACTTTGACTAACAATTACGCTTAATCATTGCGCGTTCCCCCCTCTGCCCCAGTCGCCTTTTACTGCACTCTCAAATCAATTGCTGCAACAAGCAGTCAGCAGTTGCATATGCAACTTTGTCTGGCTTTCAACTGTTGCCCCTGCCACATTTCGTTACATTTGCCACCCTTGGATCACAAATTTGAATATTTCGCTTAGTTTCTGGGTCAATGTGTTAGTTCAACTAGTCTTAAAGTATTCAAATCGTTAGCTTGAAGCTTAATATGTTAGTTTAATCAATGATCGTAATTTCAAAACTATATTTCCATCTTTTTTCCGTGTACCAAAATTGTTAGATTATCTGTGTTGGGATACGTGGATGGCTTCTTACAAAGCTCCTGAGCCTTCGAGTCGACTTCTTCTACTGTCTGGGCGACTCCGACTGTCAATTCCACATACTCGTTGTACATAATATTCCACAAATACGCCACAGCAACTGCGCAAAATGTAGAGTCAAAGTTAATTAATAATATATAAAAAGTTAAAAGTAGCGGCTAACCTGCAAGGCTGCCAGATATCAGGACCCAGATAATATGGCGACTGATGAACATTGCTCCAGCATAAAGTATTGAGAGGCAGCAGAACACAGTTAGGACTAGCCAAAGGAGCATAAACTTATCCTTGTGCGTTGCGTGAGCCTTAAAAATGCCAAAGAGTAGACTCAAAGTAGCCACAAATTGCGAACAACGCATTATCGCCAGATCACCAGAAACTACAAATTCAAAATGATCAACGATCGAATACTCTCCATTTGCTGCTTTGCACTTACAAGGATAGGGAAAAGTAAGCGTAGTCATGGCCAGGCCAAAAACTATAAGCCCAATGGCGACTTGGGCATTTCGATTGCTCAACCACATTGCTCCTCAAGATACCGAACAGAACTGATCAATCGAACCACAACAACAGTGGAAGTTGCCTTCCACTTGGAACGTGTATCAATGCTCATCCCAGCATTAGTTCGGTCGAATACAAATGATCTTCTTGTCGGAGCGAACCTGATCGAACTCGAACATGTTCGCTAATAATCTTTGTGTGCATTTGAGTTTGCTTGCCTGTGACGTTAGCGAATGACGGCGCGTGTAAGTATTTTTATATGGCATGAATAAATAAAGGTAAATATTGTAATGTAAAAGGTGAAATTTATATTCGCATTGTCCGATTAAGGGTTTGCTTAATTTTGGTTTAAGATAACGTTACCAAAACGTAGGTCATGGATAAAGAGTCCTTCTAATGGAGGTGTCCTCTATGGGAATGTTCTAATTGTGTCGTGTCTCTTCAGATCTTTTTTCTATGTACTTAGTTTACAGAGCAGTATACGAGATAACCGTATGAGCTAATTTATCTATGCTTTGTATAGACACAGTAGAATTTGCTTATATGATAATATTTGGCGGGAGACTTAAAAGAAAACAAATGTTATGGCCAATAGCTCTTAAAAAGTATATCCTTCTCGAAACTGCCAAGGAGCAGCGCTGCAGTGGACAATGTTCAAACATATCCACATATCTACCCAATGCCTCAATAAGATATTATTGTCTAAATGTAATTTAGATACGGTTTACTCTCACAATGATAACCATATGGACATCAAAACAAGATCATTGGCAGCCCTATGTCAACATCATACGAATCAATAACAATTGAATTAGTGATTAACATTATGTGTGTACTCTTGGCCACCATTGTCTGCAATTAATTTCTCAGTTATCTTATCGATTTCGAAAGTATTTTATTCTAATAATAGCGGACATGATAATCTCAATAAAAAGCTCGCACCTATTGTCAATACTTGAAGTGTTTAATGCGATGTGTATATGTTCCTCTTTGGTTAATTAGTTATTTCTTTGTTCTAGTGCTTAGATTGAAGCAACATTTATTCACTTGTCGTTTATCTTAACTCTGCACCGACACTGTCAGATTCTGAGAGGTGGGAACAATATACGGCGGTGGTGTTTCCTTTGTCTCATAGATCGGATGAATCTCATTGGCCACTCGCGGAAGAGTTAGTCCTGCTCGGTTTATTTGGGTCAACTCAACGTATTCCTGGTACATGATGAATATCGCGCAACCCACGACAGCTGCAAGAAGCAAATTATTTGTCTTAAGCCTGCTTAGATCGATCGATTAGCGACTTACCAAATGCTAACCACTGGCCTATTACGCCAAACAGCGAACCAATGAAATATCCGAAAGTGTACGTCTTGAAATGCACACTTATAAATTCAAAGCTCCAAATCGCCAGTGAGGTCTCCAAGAACGTCGAGACGCCCATCCAGAAGAGCATAAGTTTATCCTTATGAAGCAGATCCTTCTTGAAAATGGCAAAGAGCAGCGCTCCAGTCGCCGTCGCCTGCATGCCACAGACGACAGTTGACAACATCTCCAGTCCTGGCCATTTATTTTTACATGGGTATTGACGACAATTCACCAAGAAACTATTTTACTTACCCCGACACGTGCAGGCTAAAGCGACCACTGCCGCGCCCATCACAATTGCGGCAACCGCACAATGCTTAAGCGACTTATTCAACAACATCTCGATTCGTCAATTCAAACACAACTGAATTCGAATATTGCTTTACGAGTTTTGGTGAAATATGTCCATTAATTGCGAACTCTCAAAAGGTTTATCTCTATCTGATATTTGCATTATCTTATCAACTCGGTGGGCAGCGTCACTCAATAGAAAATTCTGATGGCAAACCTACTTAAAAGCTCACGTTTAATGTTTTTATTTGAAAGCTTATTGTGAGGTAAATATAAGCTCAAAGCAAATAAATAAGAATTGCAATTGTTATTCTGCAAATTACAAGCTGCACTCAAAAGTATGGATTTCCATATTAAAATTTAAATTAAATTATTGCGTAAAATCTGTTATTGCTTAGTCGGTATCTAAAAGTCGAGCATTCGTTTTGTTGTCTTGGCTGAGTCCGAATTCTTGAGTCAATCTAAAATGTATCTCGTTTATGCGTTCCTGCCTGGAGCATATTAACTTTTTGGCAAGCCTTTTGACCAGAGGGTGGCAAAAGTTGCATTCATTAGAAATCCAATTGGTCACACACTTTGGCTTTTCAGTTGACGCCAAAGCTATGAAAAGTTCATAAAGCAAAATGAATGCATAACTAAATCAGGCACACACATACTATCGCATGCACACAATGCGACAGAAAGATAGAGTGCGTGTGTGTGTGTGTGTGTGTGTTTGGCACATTGTGCATTCATGTTCATTTGATAGCCGAAGTTTTGCTATTTGTGCATAGAAAACTTTTGTTTTTGGGTTTTAGTGGCAATTATTTTTACATTTAGCGAGAGGCAGAGCTCTTAAATCGTCTGCTTGCCTTCCTGCCTCCTGTCTGCCATATAAACAGGTGCAGGATGTGCATGCAAATAACCTTAAAGTCCAAACTTTTTCAAGTTTCCCATTTGAAGCAGGCAGCGAAAGTTGATCGCAACTTTTCAACGAATTGACTTTTTAATTAAAATTTGTTTTCTTCACTCACACACCCACACACCCACACACACACATGCAGACTGCATTAAATGTGTGTCTGTGTGTGATTCTTATAAGCCATTATACGAATTTTGGCAGCACTCTGTCGTCACTGGCATGCGTAATTTATGAATATTTGTAATTAACATCCCGCCAAAATCATCATAAATTTCATCTAATTGCATTTTTATGATGTTCAAATTGTTGTTTCGCTTTTTTCTCGTCGGAAGAATGCCCATAAATAAGCCCAACACGAGCTCGAAAGCAAAGCCAGGCCATTTAAAGTTTTGTATGGAGACGTAAATGGAAAAGACAAAGGAGAAAAGTATATAGACTAAAGACTGTCTTCGAAAAGAATGATGATTACTATTAATGGTAGCTGTATTTTTGTAAATCACTGTCTAAAAGTTTAGAGTTTATTTCAAAAAATTCATTTTGAAAGCACTGTAATAGGTTGATAAAAATATTGTATTTTCAATTTTAATGGCTTCATTTCATATAATTGGCCGCTGAACATTTGCTGCTAAGTTCAATGTATAAATTAAATAATTTGCTTTGTTTTTATTTTTTGTTTTATTTGCAGAAGTCATTAGTTTTGTCTACTTTCGATTAATAAAGATCATATATGAAAGCTATTTAAATATTTATTATTTCAAGTTTATAGACCATGCGAAAGTTTTTGCAGGATTGTGAAGAGAATTTCAGAGTCTTTCTGCATTTGTTTGGCTAAAAAGTTAGCAGAGAAAGAAAAGAAAGTTAGAGAGAGAGGAAACCAAAACTTTTATGTACTGTTTGTGTATTGCTTGCGATTTCGCTTAGCTTTAAGCTTTCTTTTTATTTGTACTTTGATTTGTTGTTTCATTTCCTCGATTGTTTATTAATTTGCTAGTTTATTAGGCGTGAATGTCAGAAGCGAGTAAAAGTTTTGCCATAAGCAAACGAGCCTAGTCGTGGATAAAAGGTGTGCGGTTAGGGGCTGATTAGGAGGAAAAAGAATAAATGACACCCACGGCACACGGGGTGCCTCACAGCTGTCTGTCTGATAAATGAGTCAATTGCAGTTGGCTAAAGAAATGTAAACTCGGTGAGGCAGAGAGGCGCAACATGGTTGTGTGGTTAAAATATATATTAGCTGCCATTCACAGTTGTGAGCTGTGCGGATTGAAACGGAATGGAATAGAACGGAATGAATTCGAGTGGAGAGGGTCTTGAAATGCTGCTCATTTATTTCATTTAAATGCGCATTTAAATCTATTTAAAAGTCCACATGAGCCGGGCACAAAGCCGAGGAGACAACAGTCCCTCAACGGCCTGAGCAAAAAATAAAGGGCAAATAAAAGGCAAGGCAAAGGAGGGACAAAGGCACAACCTCAACTCAACTCGACTCGACTCGACTCTGTGCAGTGGAGTACGAGTTCAGCTCTCAGCATGATTTAACGATAATGAAGGTATTTACGAGTTTAGCCTTAGTCTGGCAAAAGCAAAACTCATCATAATGCCGGCAGCAGCAACAGCAAAAAGGTTACACACATACACACACAGACAGAGAGAGAGATGGATACACGCATAGATGCCTAACCTGGCATAGAGTTGAATGTAGGTACGCATGTCCTGGCACTTGTAAGATGTTTTGCAAAAACTTTTTTGTTGTCGCCGTTGATAAGGACAATGACAATGACAACTACTCCAAACGACAGCACGCTGAGCACCCACAGCAACTCACCTGTAACCCCGACTCCCCGACTCTCTCTTTCCCCTTTCCCTCTCCTCGCTGCCAAACAATAGCTAAAAGTTGTATCTTTCTAACCTTACTATATGGAAAGTACTACTAGTACTACTTGAGCTGCCACACGTAATCCTGCTCGAATGGAAGAGATGGAGAGGGGGGGTGGCTATGTCATCGCACATTGTGCGCTAATAAAATTTAATTTGCTATAAAATGTTACACACACTTTCAAACGTCGTACATATAGATCAATGCGAGTGTGTATCAGTCATAAAGCAGCGTCAACATAATTACAACGATTTCAAATGAAAAATTTTATTTTCCAATTTATGATACGCAGTCAGGCTGGCAAAGTGAAACAATTTTTGGTTCGTTCGTTCGTTCGTTGCCTTTTTAGTGCCTTTTAATATTAAGCAGCTGCATTGAATTCAAATTAGCCCCACAGCCTCAAGGAAAATATGAAAATCTAAGCGATAAAAGCGATTTTATTCTTACCACAAACCAACGCGCAAATACTCTTTACAATTTTATGGAAATGTGGCCTTTCATTTCATTCGAAATGTCTATCAAATAATCATTTTCCCATTAGCTGCAAGTTGGCTGTTGAGTTAATGTTGTTGTTAAATTAGAGCAAGCTGCAGTTCGACTTCAAATTACAGCTTGCGTTTCATTTTATTACATTTCTATGCAGTCGAGAGTCCTGCCTGCTCAACACCTGACTCTGTCTCCTCAGTCCTTGGACTATGGACTGTCCATGGCTTTCAGTTACATACAAATTTTATGATGCTGCCGTCTGCGTTCAGCGTAAATCCACTTGCCACTGCGCGGGTTTTATTATCAGCCAACTCCAAGGTTTCCCTGCAATCCAGAGGGGGGCGATGGGGCGTGTGGTTGATGGTGGATTTGCTGGTGCTGGTAGTTAGCGAGAACAATGGGCGTTGCCAGAACACCAGAATCGTATTTCTCAGCGGTTGATCTGGTCTCAGCCACTTGCCACTTGCCACTTGCCACTTGCAACTTGCCACATGCATTCAAGCGACGCATTGCGCATCCGTCAAACTAACAAATTATTCGCATCCAGCTGAGCTGCCTTCATTACCTATATCCGAAAGTGGCACTGTAACTGCAACTGCAACTGAAACTAGACCAGTCCTTGGTCAAGACAATGGCATCTAGTAGTTATCCTTTCTCTCTTTGCTGCATTCTCTTGTTGGCTTGGCACCTTCAGCTGGCATGCAGCCAAAAATGCTTTTTGGTCTGACTCTCACTTGTGTGATTTCCAGCTGATTGCTGATTGCAGTTTGCTTTGTGGTTGCATTAACCGAACTGAGCTGCAGAGGTGTAAAGACAATGCCAATGCCGTTGGCCATATCAGTGAGCCATTGATGCACACATGCACATGCACATGCACATGCGGCGTATACGCAATATGCGTACTCAAATAGTATTATCCCATGTGGCTGCAGCTTGCCTTTTTCCTTTTTCCCTCATTGTCTTTGTAAGTGCTGTTGCTGTTTATTGTTGCTGCACATTTTCAATTATAATTATTAACAGCTTGCAAATGCATTTTTGCTTTTGTATGCTTTGGGGAATTTCAACTCACCTGAGCAATGCACTTGATGCTTGCATAATTTCCTGGCCGTGCGCCTTGCAATACATTGCATTGCATTGTCCTTGCGCGTCGTTGTCGTTGCTCTCGTTGCCTGGTTGCCTGGATGCCTGGTTCTGCCTGGTTCTGCCTGGTTGTAGTTGTTTTAAGTGGTTTTTTCTGCCAGTCCAGGCACTTGTAGTTTTTCTTTATTATTTTTACCTGCTTTCCGTGCAGCCATTTTGCCCAAAGGCAACTTTTAACATTTAATGATGCTGCTTTGTATTTTAATACGCTTTGCTTGCTTCACAGCATCTCCCATCCTCCGCTCACTCCTGCTCCCTCGCTCCACATTCCCTATCTCTCATTCCCAATATGCCCTGGTCCTAGTGACAGCACGTGCCATAAGCAGTGCTTTGAAAAACTTTTAAGTAGACATGCAACGTGGCCAACCCCAACCCAGTCTCCCCTGCAGCTGTACCTACTTTTAGCCTCCGTTTCCGCCCACATCATTCTATTTTTTGCCTTTGCTTTTTGCGCTTTAAGTTGTCTACTCAGTTCCAATTTTTTGCTCTGCCTGAGCTCAGCCTGCCAAGGTGTTTGCAGCAATTTGTGTCACCCGACTCGGATTCGGCTGCTTGCCTCTCTCTTCTGTTCTGTTCTGGTCTGACATCCTGCTGTCTTACTCTCTGCTGTCCCACTGTCCTGCCATCCATCTGGCCGTGTCCTTGACAAAGCAGCTGCTCCAACTCCTGCTGCTGCCGCTGGTTCTCAGCTGTCCATTGGCTCTCAGTGCTTTAGTTGTTGTCTCAGCATGCGGTGCACAGATTGCGCCAATTTAACCTGTTGCCTTTCACGCATTCGATTCAGCGGACATCGCTCGGCTTTGGCTGGCTTCAAGTTGTTGTGCTGAGGGTTCAACTTCGATTTCGATTTTAGGAGCGAAAACTTTTCGCCATAGGCTGCGGCAAAGTCAAAGTCGGAAATGAACTGCAGTCGAGTTGAGTTGAGTTGAGTAGAGGCGCACTTTTAATGCAATTCCAATTTAACTTCGTTACACTTTCAATGCACCTTCAAATCGCATTTGCAGTTCAAAACTTTTCGCCACTTTCCAAAATCACGAAGTAATTGCAATTTCCCAAATTTGTGAACAATTTACAAAATTAAGTTCGGTAAAGTTTCAAAATACGCTGCCGGGCTGCAGAAACAAAGAGAAAGAATTAGAGAGAGGACGAGGCAATGCGCTGAGGTAAAACAAAACCAAGTCAACTGGCAAGAGTATAGAGCAAGGCTTTAGTCACCACGAAATGGAAACTTATCGGCGCTCAACATCCGATTGAAGGCCAAAGTTTGAGTACTCAATAGGCCAAATGGTAGCATGACTCAAAGCTGGCCAAGCTGATTGCCATTCGGTATAAGGGCAGTACAGGAGAGCAGATCCCTGTTCGTTGGTCTTCAGTTTCATCTTTTATTTTGCATAAGATGTCGGCAAATGCAAATGTTGCTGCTCTCCACTGCACTGCACATGCTCGTAGTCATTACAAATTAATTTCACACGTGACTAAGTCGACATGGCAGCCAGCTAGAAGGGAAGCGATGCCAACATCAGGTTGGGCAGCAAACTGACATTGTGTCACTCATATGACATTCAATTACGAGAAGTTGTTGCATCTTGATGAGCAAATGTGCCATATAATATGCTCTTGCGCCCCCGGCATCGTCATCCCTCCCTCCCCCTCTCACCCTCCTTGGAGCCATCGACGTTGTGCCCTAACTGCCACATGCAACTGCATGCTGATTGCTGATCCCTATAGGGAGCGCAATCGATGATGTTGTCGATGCTGCTGACGTTGCAAGCTACAGAAACTGTTGCATAAGCCAAGGGACAATGCTGTGTGCCCCTAAGTGCGCATGTGTGTGTGTGTTTTTGAGTGTTTTGTGCGTAAAATTGACTGAAAGCCGAATGCAAATGGAACTCTTGACGTGGCTCGTTGCTTTTTTGCACAACTTCTTCGAAAGTTGAAAGACCCAATATCAAAATTGGGGTGCTTATTGAAATGTATTTCTTCGTTGTATAAAAATTGAAAAAACTCTGCTGTCTGACTAAGTAAATTATATTTAAATATGGTAAACAATTAATTATATGATTTGCTATAGCGAGGAATTAATATCTGTTCTTTCTACGTTATTTTTGAAGCAACAATTTCATTTGTCTAACTGCGTAACCTCGAATTTCTTTATTTATATTTATATTTTTCTCTGGCTTTTTAACCCCATTCTCCATTTCAATTATTACATATATAAGCTATATTCTATTATCACCGAGTATTGGAAATTTGTGATGGTAAGATTTCTATTAGTTAATAGAGAGTTATTATTAAATATCAAATATATATTACAACTAAATGTGAAATGCATTCAGCAATGTTATTGTGAAAGCCAAGCACAAAACGAAACTATTGATAAATTGAAGTCAAAAAATCTGATAGTAAAGAGATTGAGCGAGATAAGTGGGGCAAATGTAAACATCAAACTATATTTTAATGCATACACACAAATGAATGTGCGGCGAGATAATCGCAACCAAACACGCAATCACTCTACTTATTTAACTGGGGCATATAAGAAAATGGAAACAAGTTAACATTTCAGCTTTAAAAAATGTTAATTACACATTTATTTTGAGTTAAAACTACAAATTAGAATACGAATTTCAATCAGTGTCATAGTTATGAAAAATGAATTGTTTTATTTTTGTAGAACATAATCGGTTCTAATTATTCAATGTAAATTCAGTAATACACTTCTAAAACTGTATTCACATATATATATTAATATACATCTATTCTGGATCTTTTTGCCACATTTTTATTAAAAAATCAAAATTATTTTTAAGTCAAGACTAAAATTTAAATATAAATCTTTTAATACAATTTAAATCGCAATCATAAAGGTTTTTAAAATATTTTATTTGTTGTTATTATTTGCCGTCCCTGCTTATTACGTTTGTTTGTGGCAAAATTTGTTCCCTCAACTCTATAATTACTGCTCTTGCTACACGCTCCCTCAATGTTCATATGTATAGTACGTCGATGTTAAAAAATACACCAGATACCAAAAACGCGAAGGTGCACATTCAGTTACTCAGAAATCGTTGTGGTAAAATGTCGCTAAGCAAGCAAAATATCCAAGTATTAATTGGGCTCGTTGTGATGGGCTTGAGTCTGTCAACTTGTCTGTTCTCATATCGCAGTAAGCATAAAGTAAATTGTGCATAAAACAAGGCTTTTATTTAAGTTCAACCATTTTAGATCAGACACAGGTTCTTGAAATTTCGCGAGCATCGCAAGTTTTTGCCACTGCCATTATGATATTCGCAATTCTGAAGGCTCATCCGGCACATAAGGCCAAGATGTTACTTTTTTGGCTTGGCATCACTTCGATGTTTTTTACCACACTGATTCATCTCTCAGTGCAATATATTGAGGATTATAGTTACAGATATTATAGATCTGAATTTTACTTTGCTGTTATAGCGCCTCTTTTGGCTGCTGGTGAGTAGGAAAAAAACGTTTTGGAAATGCATTCATTTAATTGACAATTACAGCTGGAGTGGCATACATGATGACCATCATATATAAGGAGTATGTTGAGCTCACTCAAGGTACGCAGGATCCTGTTAAAGATGATCAACCACCGATGTATGATCCTATCTTGCACAATGTGCTTGTCTCGTCAAAAGATCACATTTAATCGAATATTAACCCGAAATAAAATTTCTTTTAAAATTTAGAGTTAATGAAAATGTAATCTTTATAAATAAAGTTATTTGTCTTGACTGACTGAACTGTCAACCATCAAGCGGCAATCCCAAGTCTCTTCAAATTCCAGTTCATAAATTTTCATTTAAAAATGTTTGAATTAAAATACGTTTCAAAAAAGTTTAATTGCACTGGGCTTTTGTCATATGCAATATGTAGTTAATTTATGACTTGATCAATTTTGTCTAGACATTAATACAATTAAAATGTAAATTCTCATTAAATGTCAACTATTAATTAATTTTGTTCTCTATTCAAAAATATTTGGTTTTCGATTATAGATATTTTTTCTTTCTTGATCTCACTTTCCATTTTGAAACATTTAAGGCACCCCTTTAAAATTGTATGTCAGCTGCAAGTGGTTTTTTTTTAAGCATTTCAGTTAATATTTTTAAGTGAATGAAAAGTGAAAATTCGAATAAATTGTAACAGCTATATTATTAAAAAATTTTAAAATAATTTTTGTGTAGTGTACGATAAAATAATTGTGATTATAGAAAATAATTCTTCCTCGACTATGGCCTTGCGGCTTTTCCGCTCTCTCTTTCATTTACGCTCTTACTTTCTCCCTAGTTTTGTTTTTATCTCTGTGCTTATCAGTTGTTGTTCATAAATACTGCAGATACAGAGCACGAAAGGTGCACATTCAGTTACTCTGAAGTCGTTGTGCTGAAATGTCGTTAAGCAAGCAAAATACCCAAATATTAATTGGGCTCGTTGTGATGGGCTTGAGTCTGTCAACTTGTCTGTTCTCATATCGCAGTAAGCATACTAATTTGAAGAGCCCAAGAATATGCTTGTATTTAAAATAAAATTTTTTGGACTTAGGCAATAGAGAAGTTCTTGGCATTACGCGAGCAATGCAAGTTTTCGCCACTGCAATTTTAATATACGGAATTCTAAGCAATAATCCGTCACAAAAGGCACAAATGCTGCTCATTTGGCTTGGTACTTCGTCATTATTCTGTACCGCGTTAATATATCTCTCTGTTGAATATGCTGCGGAATATGGTTTCAAGTATTATAGACTTGAAGACTTGTTCGCTATCTTATTACCTCTCCCAGCTGCTGGTAAGTATGTTAAGTAATTCTTTGGAAATTCTCTCTGCAAATTGTCGCTTGCAGCTGGAGTAGCATACATGATGACCATTATATACAAGGGCTACGTAGAGCTCACTCAAGACACAGTTGAACTTCAAGAACTGAATCAGCAACCACCTCATGAAGCCAACATCCAAAGATTGCTCGTTTCATCAACTAAATAAGTTGCATATTATTGATAACCGTCAAATATTTACTCGAAAAATATCAACAAATATCAAAAGTTTTCATCATCGCTTTTGACTAATGTTTCGTTTTGAAATCACCGATGTCCCAACCAAAATTTTGTTACCCCTCCATTCGAAAAAAAACTATACATTTTCATAAAGCTTTTTCATTTTTTTTAAGCAAGTTTCTTAAATTTTAAAAATATATTTGTGCTTTCCAAAACTGGGTATTTTACAGTTGAGCCCAATCGACTTTCTTACTTATTTGTTATGAATCATTGCCAATATTTTGTTATTGCGAGAGCGATCGCTGGGCCGGAGAGTCTGTTTTGAGCAACTAACATACCGACTCTCATATTTTTCAAGTTTGGTGCACGTTTTTGGTTTGGGTGTGAATTTAATGCGTAATTGTTTTAAGTGCGTTAGCAGTTTAATTTAAATTTATTAACTTTGTAGTTTTAGGCGACACCAGTCATAGATGCATGTTTTCGTATTTACAATATTAAAAGCTTAAGCTTCAGATAATTATCGTACTTATGCATTTAAAAAAAAATCTTTTTCCGCTCTTTCCACTCTTTCTGCTCTCTCTCTCTATAATATTCTCTCTAGTTTTCTATCTCTGTGTTTATTAGTTTTTGCTCATAAGCCATGAGGCAGCTTCAGTTACTCTGAATTCGTTGTGAATAAATGTACTTGAAGAAGGAATATGCGTACATATACAAATATTAAATGGGCTCGTTGTGATGGGCTTGAATTTGTCTACATATAACAAATAATTAACTGTGTCTTTAAAATCTTACCGTCAACGTTGGCAATGGTCCCGAATAGAAAAACAATCGCGATGTAACAAAAGAAACCAGAAATATTGCGATATTTTATTTTGAATGTTTGTTTTTATGATTTTCGATGCAATGATAAAAAAAAAACTACATGCAGTTTTAAAAGCAAATCTATTCTAGAAAATAATTATTCTGCATTGGCATATGGCATTGCGACTCTTTCCGCTCTCGCTTTCATTTTCTCTCTAACTTTCTCTCAAGTTTTGTTTTTATCGCTGTGCTTATCAGTTGTTGTTCAAAAATACTCCAGATACAGAGCACGAAAGGTGAACATTTAGTTACTCTGAATTCATTGCGGTGAAATGTCGTTGAGCAAGCAAAATATCCAAATATTAATTGGGCTCGTTATGATGGGCTTGAGTCTGTCTACATGTCTCTTTTCATATCGCAGTAAGCATAAACTAAATTGTCTATAAAAAGAGGGTTATATTAACGATAAACAATTTTGAATTAGACCAAACACCGTTTCTCGGATTTTCGCGAACATTGCAAGTTTTTGCTACTGCAATTATGATCTTCGGAATTTTAAAGGCTCATCCGGCACATAAGGCCAAAATGCTTCTGATCTGGCTTAGTATTTCTTCATTATTCTGTAGCGCGCTAATTAATGTCGCTATTGAATATATAGCGGATTTTAATTTCCGGTATTTCAGACTAGGAAGCCTATTAACTTTTATAATACCTCTCCTGGTTGCTGGTGAGTATATAAATTAATTCTTTAGAAATTCTTTTATAAAATTGGCAATGCAGCTGGAGTGGCATACATGATGAACTTTATCTACAAGGGATACGCAGAGCTTGCTCAAGTCGCGGAACAACCTCAAGAACTGAAACATCTGTCACCCCATGAATCCAATATCCAAAAATTGACTCGACAAAAACATTAAATTAATTTACTACCACGAACACTTAAAACTCTACAATTTATAAATAAAAAATGAACTCAATAAGTCAATTATTTTTTTGGATTCAAAGCAAAAAGAAGCTCTAGTTAGAGGGACTCGAACACCTGCCATGAACACAAATACTTTGGGAATTGATACAAATTGATGTGAGCTTCTACTTCATCCTGTTAAGCTGTGCTTGCGAATTATGAGTTCTTCTGGAGTTGAAATGGGAAATGGCAGTTCTTATGTCCTGGCATGTCCTGCGTCCGATAAGTCTGAGTACAGCACATCAGGAGTATTGGCGCAATGAAAACAACGCGAATCGTTTTTATTAAAAATTTCATTTTTATTTGCAACGCAAAAATACGAAAATACGGGAATGGGGAAATGGGAAAATGGCAAAAATGTGGCAAACATAAAATATGAGCAATAAATGGCAGTCGGGGGCATGCGTACGTCCATCACAGTCCTTGAGAGCCAGCCCCAAAACCAATCCCCCAAACCCAATCCAAGCCCGAAACCGAAACCGACTTGCAATAACGATCTGCCGCCTTCATCCTGTGTCCCCTTGGCTATCGTAGAGCTACTGCTTGCCCCAGGCGAAGCGTTGACGTTCGAAAATTAAAATTACACAGCAAAACTTGCAGTGCAGTGTACAAAAATACGAGGCAAGGCGCAGGCAGAAGCAGCCAAAGGAAGCTCCAAGGAAAACAAACTGAAAAGCCGGAAACGGCGTCCATTGGCGCTGGCGGCTACAATTATTATTTTATCCTAAGCTGAAGCCCGCATCGGAATTGAGTAAACACGCAGGCAGTTAAGATTATTCCATTCTCAAATAAACAAATAAAAAAGTCTTCAGCATAGGTCAAAATGGAATCTCATTCCCACTGCCACTCTCTCTGCCTTTCTCACCCTCTCTATTTCTTATCCTCCAGTTGCTCTCAAACATAAAGGAATGACTTACACATTGAGTGGAATTTAATTAAAGTCATTTAGATTAATTGTTGCAAAAATGTTTTTGTGCAAAAATATTTTTGGGAAATGTGTGCCTTCTCCTGCCATACATATGATTCATTTAAATGAACTCAAACAAAGAGATAACAAGGCGTTTCTCGTAAAAAGAATAAATAAACACTGCACAACAACTGATAATGAAGTTCAACAAGCCAAAAAACGATCATTATTTGAGTACGAGAGAGCAAGAAGAAAAGAGAGATAGTGAGTATAGTAAAAAGAGAGATAAACTGAGAAAATACTCAGCTCTGTAAACAAAAATAATATGCGGAACAAATTTTGATTTGATTTCTGCTGCAGACGGTCAGCGTCACGAAACTTAAATCTTAACTTAAAGTCTAAAAATGCACACTACATAAATATGTAATTTAAAAGCCAAAAATTGTAAGAGTTTTGTGAGTCGAATGCATTTTTGACTCTTGAATTATCGCCTTTTGTAAGCATCTTAATATATGTAGGTGAATAAAGAAATTTAATTTATATTGATTTATACATCGCACTGCAGATTAAACTTCGGGACAAGCGAAAAATAAAAGAAAATGCTGCTCGAGTGAACTCAGAGCTCCAAGCACCGCAAACCTTCGCATTCTGTGCGCAATTAGCCCACAATGGAAGCCAATGTGCATGTGTATACATATAAACATAAATACACGAGTGTGTATGTGTGTGAGTGTGGCAAGCTGCAACGTTGCAGCCAACAGGTGCCATTACCTCAGTCGGCAGTCCGCACATACTCGGCCCGAGCACTTAAAATTTAAAGCGTTTCGAGTGTAATTGCGCGGTAGCCGTTAACGAGCCGCTTGTTAAAGGCGTCCTTCCCCTCTCCCCGAACTGTCCTTTCACTATCGAAAAAATAATAAAACGCGGTTAACTGCAGCATTTAAAGTAATAAATCATGCTCGACGGGCTAAATACTCTGCAATATCTAGAGAGATGAGAGTTGCAGTTGGGTTGTGCAACGGCAGAGTTCATGAAATATTTCAAGTTGAGCTTGGCGCATTTTAATTATTCCTAGTTGATGCCACAAGGGGCCGCGGCAGTAACAACAAGTGCTGCTGCATAGCCAGGTAACCGGAGTCCTGAGCTGCTGTTGTTGCCGGTACGGCATTAATTAACATTTCAATAGCGAGAGCACTGCGCAAAAAAAAAAAAAACTGCATGGCAATTTAATACGCTGACCTTAAAACGGGCAGCGTTTAAGTTTTTCGTTTTCATTTGCGTGGCGCCTCCAGATATGCTGCAAGTGCACACGAACTATCGCGTCGCATAATTCAACTTTTTAGTGGGTGACTGTAAAATGTGCAGCATGTAGCCGAAACTATGCAAGTTTCCCAAAAGTTAAACGCGCTCTTCGCCTGTGTGTTGTGGCGCCACAATTTAAGGCCTGACACGTCGCTTCGAGTGTGGGGGGCAGCTGCGGTCAATGCATGGCAAATTGGGTACACTAATTGACACCTGTGACACCCACAATGATGGAACCGGCCAGGCGCGAAAGGAGCATAAAGGAGGACGTTGGAAGGAACTGTTGAGGTGAAGTCCTGACCAAAGCAGGACCTAAACAAACGAAAGAAAATATAATGAAAATACTGCGGTTCGGGCACCTCAATCAAGCATAAGAAAAATGTAAAAATGCCTTCAAAGCGGTGTCAGAAATTAAAAATAAACAAATTTGTATGCACAACAACAACAACAGCAACAATGAGAAAGGACAACGAACGTAAAACAGAAGCGGCAATAACAGCAGCTGCTGCTGCTCATTTCAAAGGGATTTTTTGTTGGGGTTTAAGAATTTAGTTGACGTTGATATGACTAAGACTTTTGATTATATACATATGTATGTATATGTATGTATATAGTTGGCTGATGCATCGAAGTCCTCTGCTCTGACCGCCATTGTCCTGCCGTTGTCCTTCACTCACTGCCATTTACGTAATTAATATTTACCTCTCATTGTTGAATTTTCGGTCTGTGGCAAAACTTTTGTGATTTTTTTGCGCTGTTGCTGTTGTTGTTGTTGTTGTTTGTTTCCTGCTCGCTGCGCGCAGACTTACAAATTACGCACTAATTAAGCGGCTTCTACGGCGGCGTCGACCATTTTTCAAAAAGTCCTTGGCTCACTTAAGGCACACGGACAAGGGACATGACTTTTGGGTCAGCCTCAGCTTTTGGCTTATTCTGATCACCTCCGAGCGTCGAACTTGCAACGCGCATTAAGCGACAAAAGTTAATGTGCATAATTAATTTGCTTTTGCACTTTGCTGAGCCTTCATTTTGTTTTGTTTCGTGTTATTTTCGTTTTTTTTTTTTTTGTTTTTTTGTTTCTTTCCCTTTTGTTTATTGTCGATGTCATTGTTGCTGTTGCTGTTGCTGTTGCTGTGCTGTAGTTGTTTTGTTGGTCCGAGCATAAATCAAATTGAAGTGAGCTGTCGACACGGGTATTCAAATTCAGCTTTCAGTCGAAAAATACCTGGAGAGGGAAGGCGCTGGGAAATGGAGAATGGAGAATGGGGGATGGCCAATTAAGCTGCCAAGTTGCCAAGTGGCGCACGTGAGGCACAAAAGCCGCAGCTGTTGGCAGCCAGCAACAAATTCATCATACGCACTGTGTAACATTTTTAATTGGCTGTGAAATTAAATTGCGCCCAACGCACACCTGACGATGCCTAAGATCCTTACAACATCGAGCACTGCAGGTGGTGCGGCAACCGTGGAGGCCGAAGCCGTGGCCGAGGGGAAGGGGAGGTGATTGCGTGCTTGCGTGGGTTGGTGGATTTTAGGCAGCAAATTCAATTGGCATAACATCGTGCGCAATAAACAACTTCATTTGCCAAATTTACTACCAGATAATTGAATAGCTTCCAGCAGCGACATAGACAAAAAAAAAGGAAACGGCGAACGCAAAGATGATGGCACAGTCACAATTGGGGCAGGCTCTGCTCAGCTGGCTTCTGTTTGCTCAGCTCCACATGCTCAACTCGTATAACATGCAAATGCCAAATTCAATAAACCCAATGCCAGGCAACAAATAGACCAAATTATTGCAAACCTACAAACAAACACACGTGCAATATCAACACACTTGCCGCATGCCGCATGCCGTATGCCGCTTGCCACTTGCTACTTGCCACGGCTTAGACAAGTCGCCGAGCCACTTACGAGCACAAAAATGCCATTGCCATTCCCATTGCCATTGCCATTGCCGTTGCCATTTCCATTACCATTGCTATTGCCACTGGCTGTGGCAGCGGCAATACCAAGTAAATTGAACGACAAAAGTGCGTGCAATTGGCAAGCAGTCTGCTCCAGCCAGGACCCATCTTCGCCCTTGCCCCCGCTCAGCGATAGATTTTGTGGCCATAAGTCGAGGGGTCGTATGCGTGATGTGAGCACATTTGCCTACAAAACAGCAGCCAGCGGCAGCAATCTAAAACACACACACACACTCACACACACATCACGTACAACAAACTGTATCTTTAAAATGGCAATGTCAACTTGCGCCTTGAGGTCTATTTTTCAGCAGCAACTGAATAAATTTAATTGCGATATTTAGGCAGATATACATATCGCAAGTTGATTACTTCAAATCATATTTTCAATAAATTTATTTGTCTTATGCCTTGACATTTAACTCGCCTGAAACTGAAGTTTGTGATGCTGTATTTACTTTTGTCGCAGTCGTTGTGGAGACGCCTGGGACTAGGCCTATTAATAAATTTTCCGTCTGGGAATTACCACTTAAAGTCAGCTGACCAAAACTTTGAGCTCTTCAGTCCGAATTGCGTCGCATTTATCAGCTGGCATGACGATGTTGAGCAAATGGCCGAACTCGGCGTTGTTTAAGCGCCGTCGAGGGATTCAAATGTTGCCGCAGCACGGCAGCCTGATGGCCCTTCACAATCCACTCCACTCCTATACAGAGTAGTAGCTGCTGTAGCTGGAATCTGTCCAACATTTTGTGTGTGTTTTGCTAAATGTGAGAGATTTTGATTTTGTCGCTGTCGCTGTAAGTATTCTGCATGTTTAGATGGTCGCTTGTGCCGGGAATTGGGGTTTCCAAATGTACCAAAGGGATGACACTGATGATTACGGGGGGAACGGAGCGAGGGGCGAAGGCGGCAGATACAAACACATTCGTGCTCGTGAAATTCGGTTGCACATGGCGAGTTGTGCATTCAGATGGCTTTAAGCTTTTTGCATGTTTTGCCTGCGGTTGTCGTCGCCATTGAAGTTGTTGTAGCTCATAAATAATTCAAATAATTTACACGCTTACTTAAACGTTTGCTGGAACCGCTTGTGCGTGTGTGTGTGTGTGTGTGTGTGTGTGTGTGTGTGCCTGTAAATATATATGCATATTTATGTGTGTGGGCGGGCGTACCGCATTATGTGGTTCATTGGTTTGTGCCACACACCGCACTCCATGAAACCAACCAGAGCAGCCCAGCAAGCATAGCAATCAACTAGGACCGTTGATGCTGCTTTTACAGTTAACTAAAGTGAACTCAACTAAACTTTTCTCACACACACACACACATTCACACACACACTTGCACATTCGCAGCTGCCAACTGTTGTTGGTTTCTGTGGTTTTGCATTTTCATATCATGCTTAAATATTCTACACCAATTTTGAACTGCGCTTGTTGCATCCGTTGTTCAAAATTATAAAATTCACAAAGCTTCAAAATGACAACTCAACACTATATCGTCATATACATAACTATAGATCCGTGCTTGATGTCAAATAACCCTAACAACCTATGTTTAGTGCGCGCGAATTGCATTTAATTCAAATATATTACGAAATAATATATGTGTTACTAATCTGAAGTTGTTTCTTAGTAATCTACAAAACAAAAAAAAAACATTTTGTATCGATTCAATTCCTAGAAATTCTCAATACATAATAATGAGTATAATTTTCACTTTAGCGAAATATGTTTTACAAAATAATAAATATTTATACAAATTAATCTACCCCAAACATACAAAGTTTTCAATCTGTATCGATTCAATTGAATTTAATCCTCAATACATAATAATTTAATATAATTGACGACTTTCACATTGAATGCGAATTGAGTTTATTATTTATTTATTATCTGCATTATTCCTCGCTTGTTTACATATTAAAAATTGCTTGCGACACATTTCTCTTAGGTTGC
Source organism: Drosophila immigrans (assembly GCA_963583835.1). Lineage (NCBI taxonomy): Eukaryota > Metazoa > Arthropoda > Insecta > Diptera > Drosophilidae > Drosophila > Drosophila immigrans. Next base: position 28,280,896 of record OY757141.1, read on the forward strand.
CAGAATTAAGAGATTGCTCTCCAACAGAATTCGTGTTTCTGTTAAGATCCACATTGTGATTCTATCTTGATCTCTCGGTTTGCTCGGTGTTCTCAGCTGTTCGATCGGCAGTGTATTTTAATCTATCATTCAAGACACTCGTATTCTAGATTTTCTGAAGTGATTTTTGAACATTGTCTCATTATGGGGTGCATCAGAATAAGTGGAATCGTTGTTACCATCATCAATGTTTGTTTCTCAAATTTCCTTATTGGGATGATGTACATTGAGAGAGAAAATCACTGGAAGGATATCAATTCCGGTAATATAGTTGCTATATAGCAGTGTAAATTATATATGTGAATAATATGAATATATGATTGCCTTTCAGGTTATATGCCGTGGATATGGGTTGGGAGTTATTACGTTAATATTCTGCTCAATATTTTTGTTTTTGCACGCATATTGAAGAACGATCATGTCGCAATCAAAATTTGGCTCGCTTTCTCAACCATTTATGTATCGCTGATCATCGTGACTATTTATCAAAATATGGTTCCCGAAATGGCCAAGTTATCTAATTTAGTGTTTGGTGGTAAGTAAAAGCTCATTACAAATATTTGTTTAATTTATTAACATATTTCGTTTACAGTTTTTCTCTTGGTTTCTATTATAATAATGGGTTTCGTTCAAAGGAATCTTAAAAGGAAAGACGATCTGGTGATTAAGCATGAAATTATTCACGCTTAAATCTAACCACAATAATGAGTTGTTCAAATTTAACTTATAATTGTGTTCTATTATTTTATTATTATTTTTAACATATAATTTATGCAAATGTCAAATGTATGTAAGAGGTAGAAGGTATGTCCTGCATTCATTATGAAGATTATTTTAAATGTCGGATGCTACGCCCCCTTCGCCCACAATATACGAAAATCAAGATTGTTTCATTTGTATATTTGAAATAAATATTCACTCTATCTAGCTTGCAAAATCAAAAGGTCACTCTTAGTCTGAATTTAGTTTAGCGGTTATTATTTTAGTATTCACTTAAGCTCAACATTCCGAATCATTCACTCTCGGGTTATGTGAATGCGTGGAAGTGAATGTTGATCAACAGTTCTGACAAAGGGCACAACATATGTATGTAATTCTCTATAGTAAATTTGTAAGGCACTAGTTTAATATGATGTGTTTGAAGAGATGTGGAGTCGCTGAAAATATTATCAGTGTATGATCTGTCCAATTGAATTAAATCCAATACCACACCTACAGTATCAATTTTTAACGGTGATAAAATGTATCAAAGTCATTAACGATCTGTCAGATGGAATGAAAACGAAATTTTCGAGCTACCGAATTTTCGTTTGGCAAATGTTTTCATAAGCTTTTGCCAAACTAACATATATAAAACCTATTGTGAGAGCTTTGATGATTCTAATTAACAGAATAATATCGCAATCAATGACGAAAACAAAGCTTGCTGCCATGACTTTGAAGATAACAGTTGTAGAAATCGTGGTGGTAACAATGATGATTATGAAGGTGATGATTCTGGTGGCTACAGTTGTAGAGGCGATGATCCTGTTGGTTGTGAAATAAAAGAGAGCTATTAAAATACTCGTGTACTACCTGATATGTATTAATAATTATTTATTATATTTATATTTTCTTAAATACGTTCAGTTATTTTATAAGTGCTGATCGCATTTACAATAAAAAAACTACTTATTCAGTTCTATTAAAGTATATTCAGGCATCGGTGTAATTTTTAAAAACGCATTTTGAATATGTAATACTATATATTGCAGAAGAATGTATGAATATGTATTCACTGCAGACTCACAATCCACACAAGGTTCCACTATCGGAGCTCTCACACATAGTTAAAAATTGGCGTCATCAGTTTGTGCTGAGCCCTCGCTGACAGCGTTTGCGTATTGCAAGACTGAAATTTTAATACTATACATGTGCACTTAAATTCTATATTACACTATTCAAATCTTAAAATATTTTTGCAATATGTTGTACTTAACTTTTAGTGCTATAATTTCACTTTTAAATTTTATATACTCTGCATTCCTGTGCGCAGAGTTCGTCACAGCTGATGACTATGGATCGTGTGAGTTACCCCATTTCCAAGATCAATTTTTCCAATTTAAAAAACGCGTATTCATCTTCCAGATAAAATGGAAGGGCTGCCAATTATGACGTACGTTTGCAATATGATTGTCAACACATATATGTTTATACGGTTTATTACGAGCCACCGAGAAGGGATACGTATTTGGTTCTTTATGACGTGCATTGTGCTTATTTTTCAACTCTTTGGGATCCAGTATGATACACTGAGTTCAAGAAACAGAACCATTTACATACTGATTGATGGTGAGAACGTACGATTTTTTAAGACTTCTAACTAATAACTTTCTTTATTCGACAGTTTACATATTAATCTCGCTTATTATAATGCTCGTTATGGAAATTAAAGGACATAAGAAATCCGCACAAAAATCCAGGAGAGTAGAAAATAGTCCCGAATCAACCAAAGATGGACCTCATGTTCCAGATACAAATAATGGAAATGATGAGCTTTTATCAAGCGCAGTTACAGCTGTCTATGTTGCCTCAAATTACCATGATTTTGATACAAACTGCTACAGCGATAACGTATCTGGATGTGATGTTGGCGGTTGCTACGATGGTGGTTGCTCAGATGGTGGAGGCGGTTGCGATGATTAGAAATATAATTTGATGGAACACCTGTACTATATTATTTTCTGTTTGGGTTAACCCAAAGGTAGCCTTTGTTATTCATGCTTAAATAAGTAAACTTTACATTTAATTTTATTTTTTAAGGCATTTTTTCATTTAAACTAAGTTTTGACAATATTAATAAATATTATCATAATTTTACATATTGTAAAATTTGAGATTTAAGAGTATTTGCAAATCGATTAGAATTTTACTGTTTGTTTTCAATTCAAATAATTGTCAATGCATTAGTTTATGAAAATAGCTTGCTGTCTCTTTTCTTTCTCTCATTCGGTTGTTCTCTCAAACGCTTTGCAAACTTGTTGATATTATTGCTCGTTTGTTCTCCACTTGCTCAATTTATTTTCTCTTTGGAATAAATTGAACAATCGCAACTTTTAGCCCGCACAAATAATTTGTTTTAACACAATAATAAAAAAAATGTAATTAATGAATAAAACAAAATAAACAAAATTTGTATATTTGTATGTTGAGGGACTTTTTTTTTTAACTGCATGTAGTCTTTTTCTATGAATAATCGACAATTCTGAAAACTACTAACAAAGAAAATCAATAAATATTTAAGTTAGTTGGTTGTCTTCGATAAGTTTTATTCCCAATCAAAGTTGAGCCTAATAACGTTGTCATACTAATTTATCATACTAATTATACGCTAATTACAAAACTAAATAATTTTAATTCAGTTCCAGTCTCTTTGAACTTGCCGATTGGACTAAGTAATCATAGTTAAATTAGTCAGTTAAATTTACTAAAAAAATAACAAATAAAGTTTAACATTGTCAGTTAAAAGTCGACTAGTTTTTATAAACGCATACTATATTTTTAACTCACTTTTTATCAAAAAACTTTTTTGAACGTAATAATTTTTTCTAAAAAAAAATAAAATGTGTCTACATGTTTATGAATTAAAACATCCACAATTCTCTTAATACGTGAATGTGAAAATATTGCTCACAGTCACAATTCGGTGTTTGCTCTTAACATTTGTCCAGATTGTCATTTTCTCTGTGTCTACTTTGTCTCTCACGCAGTATTCAGACGTGCGTTGTTCAGACGTATGACCAGCAGTGTGTGCAAAACCCTCTCTCAGGGCACTCGTATTTAAAACTATCTAAACTTAGTCTTTTTAATTGTATTGCCTTAGAATGGGATGCATAAAGCCATATGGGATCGCAGTTAGCATAATTAATGTGATATTTACGAATCTGCTTATTGCGGCAGTGTACATTGCGAAAACACACAGTTTCTTCCAAGTTCATTACGGTAAGATGTTCACTGCATAACATGCTAGAAGATATCATTAAATATACATACATCCAATATGTTTAATATGCATATTTATAAATATACAATTTCAGGTTATGAACTTTGGGTATGGTTATGGATTGCAGCTCTCTCTGTCAATATTCATCTAAATATGTTCGTTTTGGAACATATATTTAAAAACAATCACTTCAAAGTCATTACGGGTTTCTCTTTTTCGATCGTATTCATATCATTAATCGTCGTGTTCACCTACAACAAATTCTTCAACGTAATTCCAATAATAGTAAATTTTTTAAATTTAATTTTTGTTGGTAAGTGCTCATCAATATTATTAATATTATAACTATTGTTATTCATTTTTTTAAAATATGTTTCATCTTTACAGCTTACCTACTAATTTCGATTATTGCAATGGGATTTCTACAATGGAAGCTTCATAGAAAAAACGCTCCGGCAATTGCAACTCAAATGAATACTATCAAAAGCTTACCAGAATAATTATACCCTCGATGTCTATTTGAAATCGATAAATTAATATGCATATTATTGAGGATTCAATACTTAACTACATCAGAATACTAAATCGTGTGGTGCATTTTAATAGCTAAGAAATATTTTTAATACTCCAAAACCCTTAATAGGCCAATGAATATACATTATTATTAAGTCTTATAATTTATATATTAAGTGTATTCATAGAATTGAAAAATTTATGTGCTTACGATAAAAAGTGACATGTTTTTTAGGCAAGAAACCGCTCTCATCAAACCTTATATTTTTTTGCAATAATGATTATAGAATTCACTTAAGTTCCACATTGTCGTTCTCTTCAGCTCTCTCATTGTGGGCATGATGTATGTTTATGTGCCTGTGCCACATTTCTATCCCCATATATATTTATCTCTCTAAATGCGTAAAAAATACTCATTTAACATGGATATAATGATTCAATGTTTTTTTTTACGAATCTAATTTTTAGAGCATTGATCTTAGAATCTGCTTTGACTTTTTTTCCATGGGCAGAAGCGATAAGTTGTAAGACATAAACCATCTACTATAATAATGGGCGTCTCTTAAAGTGAATATAAGAAGGAAATTTTAATTTGACAACTATGTAAGCTTTTGAATAATTGAATACTGTGTTACCACCTCAATAAAACTAGTGTTTATTCACTAAAGTAAAAAGAATCCACCGAACAAATTATTTAATTTAGAGTTGATTCGTCCAAGACTCATAATAAAACTCATTTACCATATTAAATACATATGTATGCATGTTAGTTTCCACATTCTGGAGCCCTCTCTGTCTCCCAATTACTTTTAACATTCGAATTGAATCCGCAGTTGAAATACAATTAACAATTAAAATTATTGGTAGGGAATACATGTATGTCAAATCAACAGATTCCTTACGAATACACGGAATGTGCCGCAGTGGAGGAGGTGGTGGCAATTTGGTGAAAGGATAATTATATATGGGTCTTTTTGAATACTGCTGTTATACGATTTAATCAAATGCCAATAATTCGAACAAATAAAAAACTCAATGTGTATGGGAAATGGAAATTTTGTATGTGATTTTTACAGTAGAATCTTAAAATATATATTCACATGTTTATTGCAAGCAAGGAAATATATAATTGTGTTTATATTATGATATAATTATTATATCTTATGAAGCAATTTATAAGAGTATTATCAAATCGCTATTGTTTGTTATTTGTTTTCAATGAGTATAATTGCCAACGCACGTGCTCAAGGCAATAGTCTTTCTCACTCGATTGCTTGTCTTCGCACTCTACTGTTCTCTCTATCACTCGCATTGTGGCTTTCCCGCTCTCGTGCTCTTTCGCTCTCGCACTTGCTCAATTTCTCTCTTTGAAGCACTCTCTCGTTACTGACCGTAGATCGGTCTATCTAGAGTTCTCCCTCAATGCGGTTGTTTTCAGAATAGCTTTTGGTATTATCAAGAGTTAATTACTACATATTTGACACATTTCGGCATTTGAATTCTCTGCAAAGAAGAAACAAATAATTATTGGAAATTCACATTGCTGAGATCGATGAATCTTACTCACTTACCTATTTGGGTATCGAAGTGTTTATCACATTTCAATATAATGGTATCAGAAAGTTATTTCTCATTATTGTGTCATTATGATGTAGATAATTTGAATATAGATTAAAATTCGTTCGTTTATTATAATAATGTAAATGTTTTTCGACTCTTTCTTACTTTTTATTTTTATTTTAAATCATTCGAATTTACGTATTGTTGTTACTATTTATGTTACTATTTAATTTTTTAATAGATGATAATAAGTTAATAATAATAAGATGTTAGTGTGACATTGTATATCGTATTTACAATTTACATCGTATTTTCCTTCAATGTTATTTTTGCAACTAACTACAAAGTGTAAGATCAAGCGAAGTGACCATTACGCCATAAGCACCTGACTATATGAGCCAAACTAATTTTGCTTTTGACATAAAAATAATTCCAAATTCCAATGACCTACGTCCAGGGTGGACCTACAATAAATTATAACATTATCAGATCACATAATGATTTTGCAATCAGCACTTCGATTGTTAATATTAAAGATCAGATAAACTCAAAAATATATATATGGTCGAGGAAAATTGAGTGGAATTAATATTCTTTATTTTCTGGAATGATAGAAAGAACATTCAGTCTTCTATGCACCAGAGAAAGTATGCGTCCTTTACATATGCGGAATCCTCTCTAAATTCCACTTTTTGGAACTCTCCCATGCCGTTAATAAATGCCATCATCAGTACAAATGCCATCATTAGTACAAACATTTGTATTTACTAAAAATACGTACAACTATTTTGACTTTGTTAACACTTAAGGATATTCCTTAAGGTTCTCCAATACGACTCGCCTCAGTTCATGTTCTATACTTAAAATTTCCAATGTATTGGCATATTTAGTAATCCTGAGCACCGAACTGGTTCAGACAAAGAGCGGAGAGTGATGTCATTTTTGGTGTCTATGTTTGATAGTAGATATATTTCTCTCTATCAGCTGTAATGCTCAGCGTGTGGATTTTAACTTACATTGCCAACGCTTCCCTTAATATGTAGAGTCTAAATAAAGGAAATAGTATGATTGTGATTCTGTAAGGGTATGCGAAATTCTGTTTTTTAAATGTTTGCGAAATTCAAATATTCGTTTGTCATGAGAATAGAATCCACAGAATGTGCCCACATTATTTTCACAGTCTAAAGCTTTTGACTCCGCAATCTCTCAATTATTCGCCTTCGTTCTCTGTGTATCTCTTTCTGGTGCTGATTTAATGCGTCGCTATCTCCCGAGTCTGAGCAATAATACGCTCGGTCACCAGTCTGTGTAGAGCCCTCGTTCAGTTTGGCTGCGTTTCAATACTGTCAGCAATCGTCAATGTCAGAAGTGAACTCGAAATTAAATATAAATACAAATTTGCAGTTAACAATTGCCTGCCTTCGATAATGGCTGAAGACTCAAGTAAACTCAAGTTATGTGCAGTTTACATAGCACGGATTAATGTGGTCTACTCGTTACTCTTCATAGTAGTCGAAATCATCAATTTGGGGCATCGTAACGCAGGCGGTTAGTCATACATATAAACCTTCGATTGTTCCAAATGCATATGAAAGGCATTCATGTTTTTTAGTCGCGATGACGTCGATATGGATTTTTTTCTATTCTATGAACATATTGCTAAACCTGTTCTTTACGGGAAGAGAACGCGATTGGGGGAAAAGCGAGATCATAGTATGGTTCTGTTTCACGCTTCTTTTTTTACTCATTCGAGACCTCGGTTTCAAATATGAAAATTTGAATAAAGTATTTAGGCCAATCTCAGTATGCGTAAATGGTGAGTCTCTTAATTAAATCGTTGTTATATTATTTTTAATGTGATTAATCTCTTTACAGTGTATATACTATTTTCACTTGTTATTATGGTGTTATTGCACTACCAAATGGATAATCCAAACGCAGACTTTAAGAGCTTATTGTGCAGTTGTCGTAAATCTAACCGCAGAAGAATGCAGACGTCCTCACCAACTGAAGTGGCAACAAATATTGAAGATCCAGAAGATTTTCATATCTCAAGCATTGATAATGCACAGAATATAATCAGATCACCTGACATTGCAAATATATCCAGTTTAGATGATCCTCCGCCGAGTTATAATGAGGCTATGAATTGTCCGAATTTTAAGTGATAATATAATAATTAGTTCTCATATCACTACTTCAACAGACAACGTAATCAAATATTTGAATATAAATTGCCACGATGATAATGATATTGAGAAGGCCTAGGGCACCAATGCACCTGAAAATTGCGACTGTTCTCTGGATGTTTATGAAGACAACAATTTTAATATTGGGGTTGATAACTGAGACAACTGGAGGGGATCAATAAGTTTGAATGATATCAAGAACAAACATATAATAATGAAACGAGATATTTATTAATAGTTAAGTACTACCTCAATCTTAGCTGTGATTATTTCACAATTAACTAGTTTAATCTACAAGTTGACTGACAAACTGTAAGTCACAAGTAAGTAACAGCCATCAATGTGAATATGCGACAGAAATGTCGTCGAATATTTTACAATGTATTTGTTTCCACCTTTTACATTTTATATGTTTGTCTTAACAATAAACTTATAGATATAGATTAAATAGACAATCAATTAATTTTGTGGTGGGTCAGGGTATTCAAGCAGAGGGAAGTGGATTCCACATTTGTTTGTTGGGTAAATAACTTCCGCAGCACGTGCTTGCTGTTGTTGGACTCTCTTGTTCCTTGCGTTCTCTCTCTGAATTAATCATTCTCGCTCTCTTTTGTGGGGCTGACCAGCAATGAGTTCGTCAGTCTACCCTGAACTTACTCAGATATTAATATTGAAATCAGCATTCCGGAAAATATTATTGAAGATCAGATGTTCGCAAAATTAAATTAGGACCAAGTAAATACTCAAAAGACAACCTAAGTCATAGATGCCATTTCCATTATTGCATTTCGGCAACTGATAGAAGCTGAAACCTTTTTAATCCACATGTCGGTATGTTGGCATTTTTAATTTATGTAGATAACATTAATGAATATTCTGTACTATTTAAAATTATAGAAAGAACATTCAGGCTTCGACATGTTGTATGGCCAGCGTCTAAAGGCAGAGAATATACACGTATTTTATATATTCAGAATCCTCTCTAAGTTCCACTTCTTGAAACACTCCCACGCAGTAAAAAAATGCCGTCACCAGTATACACTGAACCCTCGCTGCCGCTATTCATGGTTAAACATGATTATTATTTAAGGATTTTCCTTAAAGTTTTCAAATATGACTTGCCTTAGTTGGTGTGCGATTTTTGCCATTACCAACTGTATGTACTCGTTGGCATATTTAGTAATCCTGAGCAGCGAACTGGTTGAGAACAAGAGCGGAGCTAAGACTTGTGAGTGATGTCATTTTTGGTGTATATGTTTGATAGTAGATATATTTTCCACTTTCAGCTGCAATGCTTTGGGTGTGGATTATAACTTACACTGCCAACGGTTCCCTTAATATGTATATCCTTATCGTTCGTAATCTTAAGTCCGTATGGATATGGTTTTTTCCAACATGCGTCGTACTTTTCTTACGACTCGTTGCAATAAACTACCATCAACTAAGTTCAACAAATAGAATTGTTGATATACTTTTAAACAGTGAGTACTTCAGATAAATCATGTATTTACAAAAGTAACAATAAACTCCATTCCACAGTTTATATATTTATTTCAATGGTTATTATGCCCAATTTGATAAGTAAAAATAAAAAAAGTCGACAGTCTTCAACAGATACAACTTATAGCTGGATTGGGAATAAACGAATTAAAATTATTTATCAGCCCAGCAATTTTGAGCATGTGGAATGTATTTCCGCAATTCACCATACTACGAATTTTCCATCAAGTAATTATAAACACACACACGACAGTCAATTTTCTAATTAATATAAACTAGGTCACAAAATAATAGCACATAACCGTCTTTTGAACATCAAACCTCAAACCACCATTTTAAATATATAATTCTACGTATTTTATGATATGAGGAAGGACATCCGCAAATTGTGTAACAATAAAAAAAACAATTGATGTTAGACTGTCGAAATAAATGACAAGAAATGAAGAACAAAAAATGAAGAACAAATCAAGTTTATTTTCTGTTAGGGTATGCAAAATTCTATTCTATTAAAGAATGCAAAATAGAATCTACAGCGTGAGCTCGCCGTATTTGCACAATCTGCAGCTCTTGGTTGCACACTCTCGCTTTCGTTCTCTCTGTCTGTCTCTTATTGCTGATTTTAATTTTCGCTATCTCTCGATTCTGAGCAATAATACGCTCGGTCACCAGTCTGTGATTAGCCCTCGTTCAGGTTGGCTGCGCTTCAATACTGTCAGCTATCGTCAATGTCATTGCTGATCTCGTACATTACATACATATAGTGCGCAATTTTAAAATCGCTGCAATCGATAATGGCTGAAGGGTCAATCAAGTTGTGGGGAGTTTACATTGCCCGGATTAATGTAGTCTACTCATTATTCTACATGGTATTTGAAATTGTTAATTTTTGGCATCGTGACGCAGGCAGTTAGTCATATATACATACATTGGATTATCCAACTTGCATATAAAACGCATTCTTGTTTTTAGTCGCGATGACGTCGATATGGATTATACTATATTCTGTTAATATATTGCTAAACCTGTTCTTTTCGGTAAGACAACGCGAATGGGGGAAGAGCGAGATCAAATTTTGGTTTTGTTTCACGTTTCTGTTATTAGTCATTCGACTCTTCAGTACTCAATATCACAAATTGATTATAGAGCTTATGCTAATCTCAGTATGTGTAAATGGTGAGTCCTTTAATCAAATCATTATTATATTATTTTCAATATCCTAAATCTCTTCATAGTGTATATACTCTTTTCGCTTGCTATTATGGGAGTAGTGTGCTACCAACTGGACAATCCAACTGCAGACATTCACAGCTGCTTCTGTCGGTGCAAAGTTAAGAGTGGGCTGCAACAAACTGAAAATGTTGAAGATCGATCTTATAGCCCAGATCATAACAGCTTAAACAATGACAATGCTCAGAATATTATCAGATCACCTGGCATTGCAATTATATCAAATATAGATGATTCTCCGCCGAGCTATAGTGATGTTGTGAACACTCAGAATGCAAAGTCATAAAATAATCATAATTGGCACAGATATTAATACTTCAATAGTTAACGTAATCCAGTATTATTGATAAGAACTGCTCGAATGTGATGACAATAATGACCTGGATGTAAATGAAGCCAACAATTTTGTTCTGTCACGATGACAATGACATCGGCATAGATAGTGGCAACGAATGGCGGCGATCGATAAATCTGAATGACAACGAGCTATATATCAATACTCAAGTACTACCTCAATCTCAGCTGTGATTGCTTCACAATTAACTAATATAATGCACGAGTTGACTGACAAACCGTCTACGTAGTCACAACTTATCTCCAATGACGTCGAATATTTTACAACGATTTGCTTGCACTTTTTACACTTGTGTACCTTAACAATAAATACATAGATACAGATAATAAATTAATTGTGTGGTGGTGGGTAAGGGTATGCACTATTCAAGCAGACGGAAATGGAATTCGACATTTGTTTTGTGGCGTGAATGAGTTCCACAGCACGTGCTCCAACCTCTCTTTGGCTTGCGTTCTCCCGCAATTAATCGTTCTCGCTCTCTCACGCTCACGCTCACGCTCTCGCTCTCTGTCTCTCTTGAGGGGCTGACCAGCAATATGTTCGCCAGTCTACGCTGAACCCTCGTTGTGGGCGAGCGGTCTCGGGTTCGGATTGACGCCGGTGGATGTAGTAAGAGCGAACCCCTAGCTGAAACAGCTGAAAGACAAGGAAGGCAACGGAACGACACTCGTTGCACGCCGCACGCCAAGATGAGTAAATTTTTGGACTTGGGCCTTGGCATTTCCCTAATCAATGTGTACTACTCGCTATCATATTTTTTAATGTGGTGTGTGGAGTTGCAACATGAGTACGAGGACGGTAAGGCGACAATTGATTCATGTTTCATTCAATCTACTCGTAATTACTCGTAATTTCAACCAGATGTTTTGTTTTCCATAGACAACGAGACATTTGTTTGGCTAGCTGTTTACACATTCAACCTCTTTCTCAATGTGTTTCTCTTTCTGGGCCTGCGTAAGAGAGATCGTCTGGCCATTCTGGTCTGGTTCTCTTTCACGCTGCTCTGGTTAGCGCCTAAGCTCTATGGCCGCACAAGGGGTTATCGCTTGGATAGACGGGGTTCAACGTACCAAGTGGTCAACATTGTTATGGAAAGTGCGTATTCGTCACTCACTATTGCGAAACTAAACCAAAGTAATCCCTCTCTCTCGCTCTCTCGACAGTCTATGTGATTATATCGTTTATGGTCATGATTCTGGTTTACAGCTATCTGCCTCAGAGGCGAAAACGGACTTTGACCAAAAAGCGCACTGCACAGGACAATAATGATGATCCCCAGGATATTCAAATGGTTGACTTAATGGACAAAGCCGCCTCCTCAAATGTGGAGGCGACAAATGCCAAGACGGAGGTTGTGGGCTGCATGGATCAAAAGGTCACCAGCTTTGATTTCCATCAGGCCGAGGCTGGCAGCGACGACGATAATTAGATTAATGTACATAGCACAAGACAATACTTAACATTCCTGCACAAATTTTAGAGAATTTACAACGTTAGTATTTTGAAATTGTTGAATTGATACGTGATGGGAACAATCCAAATGTAAATTGTTGTCACAAACTTGGCCAATCGTTCCAAACGCGAGTAAGCTCACCTGACGCACTGACTTATGGTTAATAGATACATACATACATATACATAAATATATATATATACAATTGTGAATTTGTTAAGTTTTTTCTTAGGTACTTTAAAGCCTGACAATAAAAAGACCAGCGACTAGTTGTCGTATCATTGCAGAACACGTGTTCAGATTTCAATTATTTCCTGGCAAATTAATGCACTTATCGGAAAAGCCAAAAGTTTTGGCAAGAAAACAAACAGAAAAGCCGAGAAACAGGCAAACAGTTAAGCGGACAAGCGGACAAGCAGACAAACAGCCAAATGAAGAGAAACTTAACTAACTTTGGTAGCTGGTGCTTTTGGGCCCAATCTCTCTCTGGACGTTGCTGTTGCTACTGTCGTTGTTTATTGGCTGAAACTGAGATGAAAACTGGGCAAAAGAAAGCAAACGGATTACGATCAAAGCGTTCGATTGAGTGTGTCAATAAATTCCTGCCAGTCGCCCGAGTGCAGAACATTTGTCCGGGCATCAGCGATAAATAGTTGCCATACCATGCCATCCCGCCTCCCTTCTCCCGAGTTGCTCTAAGCCCGATGAGCAGCTCTCTAGAGCATTTGGCCAAAAGTTTTCGTGTGAATTTAGTGCGGCTCATTAAGCTGACCGGGCCACGTTTCCATGTCCTTCTCAGTTCGACCAACGTCAGTCATGTGTGTAGTTCCCTCTATCCGTGTGTGTGTGAGCCAATGGCTTTTTGTTCAAACTTCATTATGTAGCAATGATGAAGAGGAAATTGTTTGGGCCATTGTCATTCGCAAAGTCATTCGCCTCAAAAGAGCGAA